>OY720129.1:0-1247418 GCA_963082685.1 Cyclophora albipunctata | reverse complement strand
TCGTTAGATAAATACAAAATATTAAGTAGGTATTGAAAGAAATCTCACCATTATCCATTTTGGAACGTTCGTTAGTCATTGTTTCTTCTATGCCACTCTTTAATATTGTAAGAAAGTGATGTATTATTGCAAATACAGTTATTTCGATAAGCTAATGAGATTCGGTAAATAGAGCATTGTCCTTTTGATAGCTTACTTAATAGTCCGTTCAAGTTTAAAAGGCGATACTATCATAAATTAACTAATAGCTACACTTTTGTAGGACTTTGTTTACTGGGCCATGCTTAGCTTGCTAAATTAAAACAAAGTAATGAGCCATTAACTAAGTAGGTGTTAATGATTTGTTAATGTTTTTTTTAATTGGTCCCGGTTACTTTCTACGAATCGTAGTTGTTACATGAGCCATTTCAGAGGCCTTTGGCGGCTCAATAACTCTGACACCAGTATTAGTCACGTTGACCATTCATTCGATGAAGAAGAAGCTGAAGATTAAACCCATGGTTTTAGATTTATCTATTATAACATGATATTTGTTAATATACGTACATATTAGTGGCATTTCTATCTGAGCGCTGCCGTGTTCGGAAGGCATGTTGAGCAGTCGGTGCCGGTTGTTTCAATAGTTAGAATATGTCGGAGGCCTTTAGGTTTATGATGTGGTGATGATGACATATTATTATTATTGTGTGATGTTTGTTCGTCCGGGGTCGGGATATTAAGGACTTAAAATAAATTTAAAAAATGGTCAACGACGGTATTAACCTTCAGCCCCTTGTTCGCTCAAGCCAATTAATTTGATCCAATTGTTCAACTATACCAAACTATCCTTAATCAATTTAAATGAAGCATTATCAATTACCGTATAGGCAGAACGATGTCATAGTCGAAAATAAACAGTAGGGAGTCTTACACACAACACAAGCTGCAATATTTAAAATTATTTTATAGTTTTAAATAGTCCTGAAATTATTCATTCCTAAACATATCAGTTTTAAAAACCATTCAATTCTCCTAATTTTGTATTGATAGAGGGTTACTGCCTCATTCACAGACGTTCATTATAACGGCACTTAACTAATTGACCCAATTTTCCATACAATACATTTAAAAATCACTCATTAAATTACTACTTAGGAAGCATTTGACATCTTTTAGCACGGCTGTGACTAATCTTTTTGTCCTACTGTATACTATCCACTGTGGAATTCTCTCTAGAGACTCGGACGTAATTTTCCCATTAGTTGTAAGTAGTCACTCCGGTTACACGGACATTCAACTAGACTAGACTACGCTCGTGAGGGCAGTGCCGGTTACGTATACATTTCATAGACTTCATAGTAAAGATAGTAATTCACTCATTAGTCCACTCACTGGTTCATTAATGAAAGATTAACTGATAATATCAGGTGGAAAGGTGACTGGAAGTTGGTGGTAAAGTTTGTAATAGTAAGTAGTGTAAATTGGATATATTTTTGGATTGTTTTAATAGGGTTTTTTTTATTGTTTTTCTCTATAATGAGGTTCTTAATGTTACTAAAAATGTTTGTGGTTATTTCTATTAATTATGATTTTTCCTAATTTTACTGAGTAAGTAAGTGGTTTGTACCAATCTCAAAATATTGTTGAACTCAATAGATTTTGAGATGCAAGCAGTTAGATCTTTGTACTTCATATGTTTTACATATCTATCTCTTCTGCGATTTAAAATATAATACGAGTTAACGAACTTCTCTTGAATTTTAATTTAACGAAGGTTTTTAGCAGTCATCCGAAGATGGATGGCGGCTGAACAAAAAGTAATGAATTTAAAGAGACGTCGTCCCGCCGAGTTTCGGGAACTCAATTACTTATTATTTCTTGTTGGAAAACCAGTTGCCTTTGTTCCGACGAATTTTTGGCACACTGCATTCATATAGGGGAGTCTCCAATTAGTTTTATTTATTTTATTTGGTGGTTTGATATGAAGTTCTTTGTGAGGGTTTGTTTTTTTTATTTTACGACAAAAGTATTTTATATTAATACGCTAGTTTAACTGACTATTAGTTTACCTATACCTATTATTCAGCAGTGCCTAGTTTAATGCGAAAGCTACACCAAGATATTAGGAACGATAAAGTAAGCATAAAGCATATCTACCATACATACATAATACAATAATATGAATGAATATTATAGACTCATTTAAAAATGTTAAACGCTTATGTTCTGTGTAGTGACAACCCTTACGTGATTCTATCCCCTCGCATTCGGGACCAGTTTTAGTTCAGACTTCAGTACCTCGTATTCAGCCGTACTTGAAGGACGGTTAGTGTGACGCGCCGGTTAACGTCGGTTATAACGGTGAGATTTTTTGTTAACTTACTTCAAAATCTACTGTAAAACGTAGCTATGTAAGTGGATATGTAGTAAGAATGTTACTGAAAAACTAAAACGGTTTCTGAAAGTTAACTGTCCGTTTTTCGTATGATTATGTCAGTAGATAGATAAAGTAATAATTAAGTTATTTCATTTGTTTAAAAAATAAACAGTAATTAGTTAAATATTTCAACCACAATACAATAATGATATCACAAAACTATTCTTTCTAATTACCTCAGTTTTTAGTTATTTGAAATCACACGAGAGAATCCTAAGATGCGTGTTTTCTTTACGTGTAATGACGCGAGCTGCGATTTCTACTATTTGTCTGCACGTTACAACTACAAGCATCACCCGGTATATTTATAAAGTAGGCTAATTATTGACTTCTGGGGCGAACGTGCTGCTACGAAATAACAGTATCTCAATAATAGATTTGAGATATATCACGATGTATCCACAAACATAGATTTAAAGTGATATTGAAATAATAAGGAGAGTCAAATGTGATCAATTTTTGCTTCGTTTCACTCGGTGATGCAATATACTCGTAAGTGTGTATACTCGTAAGTGTAACCTAGGTAGGTTAAAAGTATAATAATATAATTTTTGTACTCATGAGGTTGGTAAAAGACTATTTTTATACTGTTCCAGCCAAAAGTGTTATGTTTAACTTAATAGTTTACTTGGTAAACCATTTACAAGATTTTATTTTAACCATCAAAAGTTCAAAGAAGGTTAAGGTTTTGTCCGTAAACCTATTTATCCACTTACTTATCATATCAATACAACATTTAACTGTCCCATACAAAAATTATATAACTTTTATCGAATAACACAAAATACCACACGCCACAAAAGAGTGTTGTGTTTTATAGCATACTAATTGCGCTCTGCGATTTTACCCGCGTTCCTGTGGAAATTTAGGGATGAAAAATAATCTTATAACCTTTACCTTGCATGAGGCTATTCATTAAAAAAATATTTTTTGAAATCGGTTTGGTAGTTTCTGAGATTAGCGCATTAATGCAAACAAAAAACAAAAATCAAACTTCAGCTTTATATATACATTTATAGGTATAGACTTACTCGATCGATCACACCAATAAAAGAGTTATCTTGATGTTTATAACTCTAACCCAACCATCTTCATCTCAGAATTCCGTTCATCGAAGCCCAACCTCTCCAAGTCAAAGGAGCGCGTGTCAGCGGACGGCGCCGAGGAGAAGCTGCTGAGCAAGGAGGAGGAAGCCAAGATCGTGACCCGCGTGGACATGGCGGACGCCAAGTACCACCACAGCAACGGGGACACAAAGATCGAGCTCGATGCTAACAAACGCGTAAGTTCATATTTACTACACTAGCGGGGCCCCGCGGTTTTACCCGCGTTGTACCCGTTCCCGTGGAAATTTCAGAATGAAAAGTAGCCCATAACCTTCCCGTTGAATGTGGCTATCCATTACAAAAAGAATTGTTCAAATCGGACCAGTAGTTCCTGAGATTAGCGCGGTCAAACAAACAAACAAACTAACTCTGCAGCGTTATAATATTAATGTAGATTTCCTATAGATAGTAGAAAACCTTTAACTTCAGTAGAAAACATCGGAGAACGCCTCGGTGGTGCAGTGGCATGTGCACTCGCCGGCCAAGACTGAGGTCCCGGGTCGAGCGTAACATGTTTCCTTACTATTCAAACGTAGCTCGAGTTTGAGATCACCAACCCGCAGTAGGCGTGGTGATTACGCCTTATCCTCCTCACTGTACTGATATTGAGATGAAAGACCTTTAGTCCAGCAGTGTCTGCTCTCACAAAGAATTGAAAGAATTTGAATGTAAAGGATTTACCTCTGTTTACTCCTCAGCAATTCTCTGGGCTGACGAAGGAGGAGCTGCTGAAGTACGCGGACGACCCGTTCTGGGTGCGCCTGCGTTGGTCCATGTTCGTGCTGTTCTGGGCCATGTGGCTGTGCATGCTGGCCGGCGCCATCGCCATCATCGTGCAGGCGCCCAAGTGCGCTGCGCCCGCGCCAAGGACTTGGTTAGTATACATACACACACTATACACATGATCTATGTAAAGTTATGAAACACTAGCCGTGCCCTTGTGTCAACTGCGTTATGCCCGTTCCCGTGGAAATTTCGGGATAAAATGTATCCCATGTGCTATTCTGATGACCTATATTACTGTAAAGTTTAATCCAAATCCGATCAGTAGATTTTGCGTGAAAGAGTAACAAACATACATACATACATACATTAATTCATACATCCTAACAAAATTTCGCATTTATCATATTAGTAGGGATACAATCAGTACCAAGAACCATCAGTTATTAATAAAAGTTGTATGTCCCCCACGCTACGTCCAGGTACGAAGAAGGCCCCCTGGTGGACCTGAGCGCGTCGTCCCGCGAGGAGGCGGAGTCGTCCCTGGGCCTGCTGCAGGAGGCGCACGTCAAGGGGGTATTCATAGAAGTGCCCTCGTACGAGGTGCTGGACCAGCCCTCCGTGCTCGACGACTTCAAACAACTCATCTCTAAGGCCAATGAACTTGATATCAAGTGAGTGACTTGTTAATTTTTGCCCCGCGGTTTTACCCGCGTTGTGCCCGTTCCCGAAGGAATTTCGGGATAAAAAATAGCCTATAACCTCCCCGTTGAATGTGGCTATCCATTACAAAAAGAATTATGAGCACGTTCGAACAAACAAGCTCTTCAGCTGTATTATATTACTAAGTATATATTCTGGTGTCTGAAATCTACTTTACATATTTTTTTTCTTACGAGAATTAAAATGTGGAATACTATGGTTGATTTTCCGGCCTCGTTGGTGTGTGTTGTTGTGATAACGGGATAAAAATGAAACACAAAACAAGAGGTGTCACACGTTTGGAATGTCACGGTGCGACTACTTGTGACGTAGCATGGACACTTGCCGATCGAGTTCATTCCATTATCCTCTATCTTCTTTAGCTTTTCGTACGACACGACTCTTGCTCTTTCTTTTAGTTGGTCTCTTGGCCTTCCACTTCATCCTTTGCCTCTTTGTGTTCATTGATCTATTCTTCCAGTGTGTTTAGAAAAAGTCGGTATTTTTGTAACCTGTTCCCGTTTTTCCTCAGAGTGATAGTGGACCTGACGGCTAACTTCGTGTCGGTGTCGCACGCGTGGTTCGAGGCGAGCGTGAACCGGTCGGGCGAGTTCGCGGACTACTTCCTGTGGGCCGCGCCCGCGCGCTACGGCGGGCCCGACGGCACGCAGCCGCTGCCCCCCACCAACTGGGTACGGGCCTACCATACCATGCGATACACCTCGTCTTATCTCTTCCCTTCAGTATTAACAGAGGGAGAGAGACAGACACAGAGAGAGCGGGAGAAATAGAAAGACAGATATTTTTAAACTATGAGACCATTATGTAGGAACCTTTCTTAAACAGAAAATATTTATAAAACTTGATTCTTAATTGACTGAGACATTGTGAGGGTCGAGTATACAAAAAACAAAACATTTACACGCATTAAGAACATTACCCTTCGGTAATAAAACACAACATAATACTTAAACCCGGCAGGTGTCAACTCTCAACGAGTCGGCGTGGACGTTCTCCCCGACGCGCAAGGAGTTCTACCTGCATCAGTTCGGCGCGAGCCAGGCCGACCTGAACCTGCGCCACCCGCGCGTCGTGCGGCACTTCTCCGACGTCATCGACAAGTGGATGGCGGCCGGCGCGAGTGGACTCAGGTCTGTCACATATGATTTTGTTTACTGACAAAAGATAGAGAAATACTATATCGTTATGATAGAATTTTTTTTATGTTAAAATTGAACTGAACTCGCTGACTGCCATTTCCCGTTTATATAAAACAATAAAGTAAGGTTATTGGCCAACCCTGGTGTCGAGAGTTTTTACACTTTGACATGGTCGAACGGTTGAAACCGGGAGCATTGACGGAGGCGCTTAGATAGAAATAGTAGTGTGGGTTCTCCGATGGTTACGAGAGCGCGTGGGCCGCAGGCTGCGGCACGCGCGGCACCTGCTGGTGGGCTGGCCGCCGGCCGAGGAGTCGTTCACGGCCGGCGCGGCGCGCGCGCCGGCCGCCGCCAGCGCCTACGCCGCCTGGACGCACCGCCGCAGCGCCGACCAGCCGCAGCTCGACACTCTCCTGGCCGGCTTCGGCGCGCGCGTCGCCAATGCTACCACAGGTATGTTAAACACTTGAGATCCAGCCAGCGGAAACTCTGCTGCCTGCTTCGGAACTGCAGTGACCTACTTGGCGCACGCTCAACCGCCTCCGGACAGAGGTAGGTCGCTGCAGGTCAAACCTGGCAAAGTGGACTCCACTAAGTCGGAGTGTGACTGCGGTGCCCCAGAGCAGAACATGGCCCATTGTTAACTCCTCTTGAGGAATAACATAATGATTTCAGTATAGCGGTTAGTTCTTACCAGTACAATCGTGCACTAAACATGATAAAGTTTTAGTTTTTACTATATTTTACAATTTTGCAATGTACTTGGGTTGTATGAAGAGAAATTATGTCTAGTAACCATTGTACAGGAAATGAATGAATGAATTTCCCCCTGGCAGAGCCCACGGTGTTCACGCTGAAGGAGGACCGGGCGCTGTTCCCGGTGGAGCTGTTCGTGTCGCGGTCGCTGGCGCTCCGCCCCGCCGCGGCGGCGCCCTACGCCGTGCGCGACGCCGGCGCCGCCGCCGCCGCCATCAACGTGTGGCTCAACACCACTAATTGGCCCGCTGTACAGGTATTAAACAACTTTTGCATCGGAGAATAACTATCCACGTGAACATATACATGCACACCGTCTTTAATCTAGATTTTGATGAGATTACCTTTTAATGAATGAAGTCCAATATTCCCTCATTATAAATAAGTAAAAAGAATAAAATAGTCAACGTCTCGGTGGTCTAGTGGTATGTGCACTCGCCCTGCCAAGACTGAGGTCCCGGGTTCAATTCCCGGGTCGAGTGAATTCATTTTTCCCTTTTCAAACATGGCTCGGGTTTGAGATCACCAACCCGCATTGGGCAAGCGTGGTGATTACGCCTAATCCTCCTCACTGTATTGATATCTTCAGTGAGAGGCCTTTGCCCAGCAGTGGGACATTACGGGCTAATATTAACTTTATTTATTTACATGGATCCGAAAAATCTTTCTGTCGTTTCTCTATCTACATAGTATGATCATCAACACGTATGTAATGTATCGACCGCTGCTAATGAACCCCGTTTGTTTCAGTTGACGGCGGAGGGCGCTGAGAAGGAGATCGCGTTGTTCGCGATGCTGCTGCCGGCGGCGCCCGTGCTGTCGCTCGACATGATCCAAGAGGATAACACCACGCTGCCCGTCAGTATTACTTACGATTAAAACATTTATTAGCGATTGCTTATAACTTAGCAAAGGCAGGTTTGTCAGTTCTTTTATCCTTTAAGCGGTTTACAATTTTGGAGTATAGTTGTAGTTGCTTCATGAGTATACTAACCGCTCCTCACGGTGTTTCCCGCGTTGTACCCGTTCCCGCGGGAATTTCGGGATAAAATGTATCCCATGTAGTATTCTACCTATATTACTGTAAAGTTTCAGCCAAGTTCGACCAGTAGTTTTTTCGTGAAAGAGTAAACATTTCGAGCAAACTTTAGTTCAAGCTTTAGCATTTGTAATATAAGTAGGGCTTCCATTAAAGTACGCCGTGTATGTGTTCCAGAGCGGGTCGCTGTGGCACCTGTCGAGCCTCCGTACGGACGCGAGCGTGGCGCACGGGCGCGCCGCCGTGCGCGCGCTGGCGGCGCGCAACGTGTCCGGCACGCCCGTGCTCGCCTGCGCCAGGTAACACGACGTCACTCACATCACGGTGTCGTACACGAACAGACGTGACCTCATGTACATTATTAAGTACCTATTTGCCACTATTTACTTTCTCATATGAAACAATTGCTGCCTTTCGGTTAAGAACTACACCAAAGAAATATGTACGTAAACCGAGGCCTTAAGGCGGTCTGAAAACCAGGGTTGGCCACTAGCCTACTCGAAATGAATGAACGACCCCCCCCAGATGGAAGGCGCGGCACACGGGCTACGTGTCGGTGTTCAACCCGAGCGCGGCGCCGCTGCGCGCCGACCTGTCGCCGCTGCCCGCGCTGCCGCCCCAGCTGGCGCTGCACCACGTCTCCAAGGAGACTCGGGCCTACGACGAGTACGTATATCAATATTTACTAACGCCCCGCGGTGTTACTCGCGTTGTACCCGTTCCCGGAGGAATTTCGTGATAAAATGTATCCCATGTGTTATTCCGATGTATATAACCTGTTTTTATGTAAAGTTTCACCCAAATCGGTCCAGTAGTTTTTTCGTTTAAGATTAACAAACATACATACATAAATCCTCACAAACTTTCGCATTTATAAGTAATATTAGTAGGATATCCTTCATAACCGATTTCAGTTATAACGATTTCTGTTTCCAATATAAATTGTTCACAAGATCATATTCATACATGTCAATTCAAATAGTAGTTTATGCAACTGCATATAAAGAAGGGTATTAAAACAAGAGTGAGTTTATGAAACGAGCGCAGCGAGTTTCATAATAGTAACGAGTGTTTTAATACCCGTGTTATATGCAGTTGCATACACTACTTTATCTTCACTACTTAATCTTCACTAAAATTAACAAAATTTTAAAAACAAAACACATTGCGAAACATTAAATTCACGCGTACGTGTATTGTCAAAGTGAACTTGCCGCCATTCAAATCTAACCAATGAGAGCGCAGCTGCGCGTAGGGCCAATCAGGAGCGAGCGAGACCTTACCAAAGAGTTTTGTGTATGTAGTTTCGACGAAGTTTTCACGTATAACCCAACTGTTTTCAAAAGCCAGCCTAATATCAAAATTTTATACAACTTGTATGAGGATTTTGATATAAGGCTCGCCAGGTTAATTGGTCGCATTATAATGATGTTAAAATAAGATTTTTTGATATCGATGTGGATATTATAACATCATTTAGTGTAGATAAACAGGATTATGATGACTATTATAACTGTATTGATGATGATTACATGGAGTAGAACGATGTGCCAGTATACAGTGGTTCAGGATTTTAATTTAGGGCAGATTTAAACTTATGTGTTTGGATAAGAGGGTTTTAGCGTTTTTCCTCAGAGGGTGAGGAGGGTAAGTGAGTGTGGTATAGGAGGATTATTTGTAAGAGGACTGGGCTGGGTGTGGTTCTGAGCCCTTTACAACGAGAAAGAATTGTGTAACCTTCTGCGTGTACTCAGAAGCTACTCAAATTAGGAGTAATTTCATACATTTTTGACATCAATTCGTCGGTGTTTGAGAAAGGGCAATACCACATAAATTATAGTATTTCCGTATTTAGTCAATGGTATTCTAAAATAAGCACTATTTGTTGTTACAGGGCTCACTACAAGGACACCTTGTTCGCAAACGACGTGTTGGTCCCGCCGCGGGCCACCGTCGTGCTGTCGTACGTGCCCGCCACGGAGGCGGAACAGTAAACCACGTGTGCACAACTGTTTGAAAGAGTTCCACTATAACCCAAACGTGTTGATCTGAGCCGAGTTATAACTGCCTCTATAGAAAGGCACTTTTTTATTTGCATTTTTAACTGAATATGTAATAAATTGATTTGAAGCATATTTTCGTGTACATTTTTGATCATTCTCACTAGTTCCTGTATATATTTGTCTGAGACTTTATTCTCAATAGCTCCATTGGACTTGGTACTCAGAATACAGAAGTACCTACCAGAAGGAGCATTCAAATGTATTTACAAGCTACACGCTGTGTCCAAAAACAGAACAAAGTCCCCCGCGTAGTGTTGTTAGCTCTCGCATTATTTGCCCATTTTTGGGGTAAATTTTGGGAGTTTTGGAGGTAATATGTTAATAGAATAAAAATTGTCCTTTTCTATATAACTATGTACCTACCTGATTATCTCAAGAAATAGATAGGTATATTAAATAAAACACGGTGTTAAGGTGGATGTTTGCACACTTTTAACGGGTGATGGAAAAACTTTATATGTTTTTATTTATTTTATTATAAAGTATTCGGAAAACTTACAGCTAGGTACAAGAGTTACATAAAAAAAGAATAATTACTTAAGTCAAAATGCATCGAGCAAACTACGCTTCGCTTCGATGGTTTCCAGAACTGTTCCAGCCGTGCTCTTTGTATAATTTTTGTCCACACCGCTTTCCTTTCCTCATCAGCAGGGAAGCTAAAATTTAAGATGGCTAATATAGAAACATAATTTTATACCCGCTCCCCCTCTCCCCTTCTCCCTCACACGCACACCAAAAATTTTTTTAGAAACCTATAGACTAACATACTATTTAATAGGATTGTTAGGTTAGGTACATACGAGCCGCACTTACGCTTTATACTTTCTTTTTTCAAGTTGGTTAATTTTTATTATATTACTTATTAATATTCTACAACGAATTAAATCCCTCAAAAGGTAATAAAAAGAAGGGTAAATCAAAACTCTTATATTGGCAACACTAACATAGATTGACGCATCACTCTATATGACAATTGAAATCTGAGAAAATAATTAAATATTTAAATAAGACGATACCTAAATGCGATACTTACACGTGAAATGTGATCCCTTCCTGTTTCTTTTTCAGACCCACTGCATTTTTACAGGTAGGAACGACACAAGACGGCATAGTTTCGTGAAATTGGTCACGGGTAAAACACGTTAGCGCGTTCCGACGGTCACAAAGTGACTGATCGGTTGCGCATAAAACTACACTATTTAAGGCTAGTTTGAGTAGCTACAGTATTAGGCGCGCTCACGGGTTCTGTAGGTACTTCTGTATTCTGAGACTTGGTAATACATTTTATTAATTTGAAAATAACAGAAGATTGATTCAAGCTACTAGCGCCATCTAATATGTAGTAGCGGGTAAATGAAACTGATTGTGCAATGTTTGCAATATATTTGTTTATTCGTTTATGTATGGTAAAACTAACGAGAATTATACTAATTATTTGACTTTTATCTGTATGATGTATCTATGCAAACCTTACTTCAAGGTAGGGTAGCAAGCGGGGGCATTTTATAGTGCGCTATAAAGAAAATGACATTTTAATTGTACAATTTATTTCCAAAAATTGTTAACATCGTCGTTGATAGCATTAAAAAGCCTATGTTTTTACAAATTCACTTAATATATGTATTAATACAAACAGTAGTTAAATAAGTTCGTACATAGTAGTTTCTTGGTCGTAATTAAAAAAAATACAAATAGTTGTATGTTGTATTGTCTGTAGTTGGGATTAGGTTGATTTTAAATTGCAATATTCGAAGCATGTTATTTTTCAAACTTTGTAAGATGTAATATAAATTCTCAAATATGTATTCGTCACTTATGTCAGTTACGTTAAGAATTAATTTTCAGACATTCAATAGTTTTCAGTCGGAGAAAAATTTGACGCACAATATTATGTAAAATACATTTTTTTAATAAATAATTAAAATTATATGAAGAAAAAAAAATTAAACAAAAACAAAGTCAGCCTGTTAGAAAATGAATGTTTTACATAATATTGCATGTTACGGCTGAAAATTAACCTTAATTACATTTTTAATCAAGTTTCATTAACATGATGTTTTGAAGTCAAAATGTCGTAAATACATAGGTATAGTCAGTGGCAGACATTGAACAGAACAATACTGCAACGTAATATTTCTTTTCGCGACATAATAGTCCGTCTTCCTTCGATTTTGCTCAAAGGAAAACACTAAACCTATCGGCACATCTATCCTGACGGGTTCACCCGGCCGGGCTGTGCCGCCGGGGCAACTCAAACCTCGGAGTCCGAGGAGGAGCTCGAGCTCGTAGAGGGATCCTGACAACAGGTGCAGCAAGTGTGACACAAGCACACCGCCTGGGGTAGCCTTCTGTACACTTGCCACAATATCCTCTCTTTATAATTCCTTATCGGCTTGTAAAACGTAGACGTTAACGTTATTATAAACTTATAAACGATCGAAGCCAGAAATGTCCTCAACAGGAGCTCTTTAATAACGTAGAAACAAAAACCGAGGGGTCGATACTCGGTGAGTGACATCTTGTACGTCAGTCGTCTTGGCCAGGGTTGGGACTCATCACGTCTAAGAAGCACTTCACTAAGTAGAACAGAGTGTACGTGAACAGGATCTGTAGCAAGGTGTCAGTTATCCAGTTGGGAGAGACAGCTTTCGGTGCAAACTCTACCATTTTACTATTTGATTGCAAGTAATGTTCTGGACAACATAAGTATTGTGGTATTGTCGAGCAAAGTGTTTTAGACTTAATTCAACAAGTTTGGGACAAAAGCAAGTCTTATTTATTAATTGGGGTGAGTAAACTGAACAACAATCCAATTTAGTTATAATTGATGTTAAACGAAGTAAATACTTTGACAGATTCTTATCAAGAGACACCAAAGAAGGTATTAAAAGACACTAGATATTTGATTGTATGAATGTTGTGTATGTTGGTGTGCGTCGGTGTTACCGGCGGCGCGTGGCGTTCTTGGGCTTGTTGAACTGGAAGTCCTTGCACTTGGGGATGTGGCGCTCGGCGGCGGCCTGGTTGAAGCGGCGGCCGCAGTGCGGGCAGCCCACGTAGTCCGCGTTCTCCGACGGCGGCGGCGGCGGCAGGTCGCTCAGCTTGCCTGTCCGAGAGAGGGTGGACTTAGTGGGGGGAAAACTTTTAAATATTTCCAAAAACGAGAAAGGGTTGGCTGCTATAGGACCTCCTCTCCGACTAATGTAATAAAATAGGACAAATATTTCACCCATAATCAGTTTCCTGAATCACGCTGACAATAGTCAGTGAAATATTTTTATTCAGTCTGGCCCCAAATAGTATTTTGATACCACCTATTCGAATGAAAATCAGTAAAAATAATTAAGTAGATTTGTCTTGTCGTGCATTTTCCCTGCATAATTTAGACATGGTTGACCTTCTTTCCCCATGATCTTGGATGGATGCATCCCAATCTCAGTACCCATAATGCTAGAAACTGGTTGGTGCGGCCCAGAGAGCCCCCGGAGCCGTGCATACCTCCGGCGGCGAGGTGCGCCTGCACCTGCTTGGCGGCGCGGATGGCGGAGATGAACTCCTCGTGCTTCTGGCGCCACGAGGAGTTGAGCGCGCGCGCGCCCGCGCCCGCGCCCCCCTTGCGCAGCTTGCCGATGAACGGCTCGGCCTCGGTGCCCTGCCAGGGACGAACGATGGTTTAATTATGTGTAGCTGGCTCATGATATGAGCAGACCTTGGATTATTAAAGTAAGATATAGTCAGTGGTCTATTAAATAAGAAACTGGTTTTATAAAATAGTAGACCGTGTTTGAGTACAGTAGACCCAAGTCTATTTCATTAAAAATAGGGAATTTAAAAATAATTAAGAGTAAGATGATAAGTGACTGACCACGTCTTCGTGGCGTTAAGATGTGATGTAAAGTATGAAGTGCATGAAAGATCGATGCGAATTTGAGAGATTCGAAATAGGATGGAAGACGAATGAATTATTCCTGTAATGGGAATTTTCTATCGAGAACAATGTATATGGAAATATTTGGACGACTCCATGTAAAAATGTATCTTGCCTTATAACCTTCCGCTTCGGTACCCTAATCGAAGCAGCGGACAGAAATATAAAGTTATTAATAAACATGTCATTTTCTTGTACATAAAAGCAAGTACTTTAAAAGATCATCATCAACGTATTGGTTCTTCGTTAGTCAACGCTGGAGACTTTACATCGACAAATAGTCCAAGTACTCGTACTTTCACTCAGTATAAAACTTCAGCTTCAGCCAGATATTGAAGTAACGTCGAGAGAAGACCAGCTGGTAATGGAGGTATCTGGCTGCAACGGATATAGATTGTTCCTTCCTATGTATTAGGCTGCTTTGAAAATGAACAGTGTGTAGTGTGAAGAGTGGAGTGTAGTGTGTAGTGTGTAGTGTGTAGTGTGTAGTGTGTAGTGTGTAGTGTGTAGTGTGTAGTGTGTAGTGTTTAGTGTATAGTGTGTAGTGTTAAGTGTGTAGTGTGAAGAGTGGAGTGGAGTGTAGTGTGTAGTGTGTAGTGTGTAGTGTGTAGTGTATAGTGTGTAGTGTGTAGTGTGACTGTGTAGTAGGTGTGTAATGTTAAGTGTGTAGTGTGAAGAGTGGAGTGTAGTGTGTAGTGTGTAGTGTGTGTAGTGTTAAGTGTGTAGTGTGAAGAGTGGAGTGGAGTGGAGTGTAGTGTGTAGTGTGTAGTGTGTAGTGTGTGTAGTGTTAAGTGTGTAGTGTGTGGAGTGTAGCGCGAGTACTCACGGCTAGTCGGTGCTTGAGCGCGTCGAAGGGTTTCCTCTTCTTGGCGTGCGCGCGGCGGCAGATTTCCTGGTGCTTGTCGAGGCGGTCGGGCGCGAAGCGGCGCCCGCACACGGCGCACGGCGCGCCGCCGCCCGCGCCCGCGCCCGCGCCCGCGCCCGCCGCCGCCCCGCGCGACCCCGGGCTCGCGGGCTTGCTGCGCGCGCTCAGCGCCGAGCTCGACTGCAACCACAGTCACACCCGCTCGTCACAACATCCAGGGGACGGAGAACACCACCCATATGTATTACACTTCAAAACTAGGTGAGGGGGAAATCCTATTTACACCTTATAACTTCGGGTTCCAACCGAATTACTTGGAGATAAATGAAGGAGGCCTTCCAGCTGTGTCCAGTAGTGGACGTCCTATGGTAACATGATGATGATGAACTTCGGGTTACTAATCATCGAGTGTGCCGCGAAGGCTGTCTTTAATAAATCCTGTTCCTTTCTTTTTCTACGGTTTAATTATGTTATTAAGAACCGAACTAATAGTTGTATTTTCGGGCTAATCTCGAGAACTACCAGTCCAATTTGAATAATTATTTTTGTATTGGATAGGTACAATCAAAAGCAACATTATACGCTATTTATCCCAAAATTCCCAAGGGAACAGACACAATGCGGCAATCCAGTGATAAAATAGGACCTCCCCGCATTCCCGCCACTCTCCTCGATTTGAAGCCAGTATAGATTACCAAGAAGGTAATAGTGATATGTGTAAACTCTACAGTCTGTACCTATGTCACTTACCACTTCTACTTGCTTCCTTACAGCTGCTGCAACCTGCAACAGAACACGACACGGTCACGGTGAGGCGAGTACTAAATAAAATGCTGCTTTTTACTTAGACTCAATTCTTTACCCACCCTTCAAGCAATGGAAAAGTTGCCATTTTAGTATACTTAAAACAGTATATTCTGTTAGTCATTCTTCTTCAAGACAACACGTGAGGGTACTCACGTCGTTAGAAGCGATGATACCTACATTATTCTTGAATACTTCCACAAACTTAGCACTTTATATAGGATACATTATTATTAAGTAAATAAATACAATAAATAAATATACCCGGACAAATTCACTCACGGTTAATTAGAACCAAATTAAGCTCTAAGCTTGTAATATGGAATCTAACTAACTGATACTACTACATATATACACACAAATACTATAAAAGAATATATAATTTGACACCCAGACGTCGTCGCCAACAACTATGTCTTCACATATTGTTGACTCCGGGCGGGAATCGAACCCGCAACCCCCGACACAGTAAGCGCTCTCACTGCCACTGTGCCAACGGGCTTGTATTGATTAGATACGGTACGCAACTTTCTAATTTCGTCCTTATTTTATGGTTGGCTATGGACAGATGAACTAACAAAAAATATGCGTTAAATTGGAAATGGTTCGTTCAGTTCACAATCTGTCGACAGTTCATAAACATACTGTCTAGTTGGATTATAAACCAACGGTGTTTACAATTTTCCAGTGACTTATCGTTCAATACATTACCATTGACAAAGTAATAGCTACAGACCTTAGGGTTTAGGTAGAGTTCACCTAAGATACGATTTATTACCTAGATAATTTGAATGTCTATGATAAAAATATCCTAGATAATATGTATGATAAGATAAGTCTTTAATAGTAAAATGTGAAAGTATACTCACTGATGAAGCAGGCTTCTGCATTACCCCCCGCGGCGATCGCACTTGAGTCACCTGCACATATCGTTACATTGTCAACAAACACTACAGGTACTAGTGTTTTATTATACTCCAATCAATTTATAAGGTAAGGATAAACATTAAAAATTTATTGATATTTAAGATTCTATTTATTTTTACAAATATATCATTTTGACAAAGTCAAACAACTGGAATCGAATTTAGAAAAATGTTTTATTTTATTCTGTAGGTTTTAATACAAAAAGGCAGGTAGGTACAAGATGACATTTGTCTATGAAATTTCACCGAGTGCTGAAAAAGATTACCTATTCATATTTAGCCGCGGAATTAAGTGTAAAGTTAAATCGTATTCAAGTGGGGTAAATAACCCTGGCTTTAGCTCGGGTTTGGACATTATTTGCCCCATGAAGTTGCTTTGCTAGATTACCTTTAACAGCCAATAGTACATACTTCATTCTACAAAATTTACACACTCTAAGGCCTTTGCCACACTTGACGGATCTTCCGCGACGGAACGCCAATACATATTATCACTACATAGTAGTAGTATAAAATAAAGTCGTCTCTTTTTCGTGTCTGTCTGTTTGTCTGTCTGTATGCTTAAATCTTTAAAATTACGCAACGGATTTTGATGCGGTTTTTTGTAATAGGTAGAGTGATTCAAGAGGAAGGTTTTTATGTAAAAAAATTCCCGAAATTCCCACGGGAACGGGCTAAACGCGGGTAAAACCGCGGGGCGCTGCTAGTTGCATATAAATTACAAATAGCGGGCACACTACGCGGAAGATCGGTCGTTCCGTTCGCAGCGTAAATTATATGCAATAATATGTATCGGCGTTCCGTCGCGGAAGATCGGCGACGGAAGATCCGTCAAGTGTGGCAAAGGCCTGAGGGTTCTTTCCCACCAGAGCTATGCTATGTAATGTTTGATAATGACTAGTGGATGAATATCAGCATCATTCGTGACGTTGCTATGCGAGATTGGAACTGATTGGTTGGTGGATTGATTTGACTTCATTGGGGACACGGTAAAGTAAAAAGTATTAGACTGTAATGTCCTACTGCTGGGCAAAGGTCTCTCATCTCACTGAAGATATCAGTACAGGATTAGGCATAAGTACCACGCTTGCCAAATTTAAAGAAAATGGAATTTGGTTAAATCTTTGACGTGACCAAAGACCTTGACTAAAAGGGACATTTACAAACAGCCAATTTAACATAATAAAGTATATGACCCCTTCATTGGAGGATACCAAACGTGGTATAGCTTGATAGAAAGGCACCAAAAGATGGCAATTACAAGCTAACAACCCTGTGGCTTCCTGAAACGATGACTTACCGTGTTATCGCTGGCGGCTTTCCTCGGCGGAGTGACGGAGGAGAGTTTCGATTTCACCGGCGTGGCCTTGGGGGGACTTCTAGAACCATCGAGGTATTGTTAATGTCGGAGTTTTATATGAGGGATAATCTATGTGCCTATTACTATTAGTAAAACTAAAACCAAAAGTGTTAGCCTGTAATGTCCCACTGCTGGGCAAAGACCTCTCATCTCACTGAAGATATCAGTACGGTGAGGATTCGGCATAATCACCACGCTTGCCAAATTTGAGTTGCTGATCTCAAACCCGAGCCATATTTTGAAAGTAGGGATGTGGGTAAATTATAGCGTGTTTTTAACTGCCATCCTAGAAACCGCGAGAAACAGTTGGTGAAATTGGAAACAAATACATCTAAAGTGCACCCCTCACCTCCTATTCGCTGGGCGGTTCTGTTTGTCTGGCGTGCGCGCGGGCGCGGGCGAGCGCGGGGTGGGCGCGGGCGCGAGCTCCTCCGGGAACGTCACGTCCTCCAGCAGAGAGTCCCCCGTGTCCCCCGTGTCCCCCGTGTCCCCCGAGTCCACCGTGTTCACCGTGTCCACCGTGTCCTTGTCAGCTGGCAGCGCGGGCGGCGGGCTGGCGATGTGCACCGACTGTACCGGCGGACGGACCACGGAATCAGTATACTATACAAGGTGGCTGGCTTTCGTGGGATAATTTATATCTGAGTGCTACCGTGCTTCGGACGGATCATTAAATGGTTGTTTCAATTCTTGGACTCCTCACTGACCTCATGGAAATAATCGACATTGCATGGGCTGACAGTATAAAGTGTGACTTTTAAAACAGTCTGTATGGGCACTTCTGAAGTTATGAGAGATACGAAGATCTTTTCTTAGGAACATGTCATTAATTTTAGCGACAATAAAAACTGCATTCATGATTTTGTGAATGTTAAGCAACGTGGCTGCTCGACCACTCGTAATTTAATTACAATCTAGTCAGTTTTTAATAAAATCCCGATTTCAGTTATGTCGGCCATTTCTACTTTTACATATTTAAGGGGGCGTCTGAACTACAGCATTCTACTGTGGCCTCGGTCTCAGTAGAACGTCAGCTGAGCCGCCTCCCATTGCTACATTTAAGTTTTAAGTAAAACTTGTGACAATATATGATATTTTACTAGCTGTGGACCCGTTCTCGTAGGAATTTCGAGATATAAAATAGCTTATAACTTTTCCGTTGAATGTGGCCATTACAAAAATAATAATTATTCGAATCAGAATCGTAAATTCTGAGATTAGCGGCTCAATAACTCGAACACTAGGATTGGTCAGGTTACCATCCACTCAATGAAGAAGAAGCGCGTTCAAACATACAAACTCTGCAGCTTTAAAATATTAGTATCTAGACTAGTATAGATATGGGTATAGATTTTCTATTGTACTCACATGTTTCCCAGTATTGAGACTGGTCTTATGGTTGTGATTCAAGTCGCCGGCCCCGTTCACTATCGTCTCAATTTTCTGGAAATAGCAAATTCTGTTTCAGTCACCAACCGAATGCGAGAGAACTCTTTGTGGCGTGCAATAGAGTCAGCTAATCAATTGAGAGGTTGCTCGGTAACCGAAACATGAATATGTTAATGATACATTGATTTAATTTTTAGACTTATGCTTAGTTACAATTACCCACCATAATCAAACATTGAACAAATTTAATACTACCGTCTTTTGTATGATTATGGTGAGAAATAAACGAATAAACGATTTAAACTTAAAATCTTGGTTAAAACCCACACTTTAATGTAAAAAGAAAAAATACAACCCAGCTACGGGTCGCCTACACATCCTCATTTTGCAACAACCTGTCACGCACAGAACCTCCTTTCCGACCAAATACTCACATGAACCTTCTTAGTACTATGTGTGGTGGTGTGTGTTTTCCTCTCGTGGGAGACTTTCTTCTCCGTGAGCTTGTTGTTGGTCACCTTGGTGTATCCGTTGGGGAGCGCTTTGCGCGTGCGCTCTGTGTTGTGGATGGGCTGGAGCGGGTAGCTCTTGTCTATGCCCGCCTTGGTTCGACGCTCTTCGAACATTTGTCGAACCTATAGTGGTTCAGAATGGCTTTATATGAGTATAGTATGAGTGGGACCTTAGGTGGTTCAGAATTTGGCTTTTATGAGTAGGTTCTGAGTGGTCAGTCAGAGTACCACCAGAGCTATGCTAGTTTCGTTGCTATGTTAGGTAAATAATCATAAATGTACTATCAATGATGTTGCTATGCTACATTGTTACTTCGTTTTATGATTGGTGGAACTTATAGCATAGTGATTGTTTATATATTCATAATTATGCAACTTAGCAACGTATCAACAGATAACAATACTGCGGCATAGCTCTGGTAGAACGGCCGTCGGGGTGTTAATCACATTTACATTATTCATGGGGATTACAACCAGAAAAGGTTTGTATTGTGCAATGTAGTGGCTTCAATTTTAAGAAAATTTCTTTACTACTGGTTTCTATGGTTCATTTTGAATTGAATCGCATAACACCTCAGTCTCCTGTGACCACGGTTTCTGTAAAGGAGCCGAAACAAAAGCGAAATTTATCAGTGAACGTAGTTTCAATTCATAATTTTGTTACTATTAATTCCGAAATATTTAAAAAAATAAATAATCTGGACTGTATGCAAATTTCATTTTATAAAATCTCTGAACCAAAACAATAGTCGTGGTCGGCCCACCTTTCCCGGCTGGTGCGTCGCCTGCGGCGGCGATCTGTCCGGGTTGTTCTTGGCACTGACTCCGTTGGGCGAGTGGCGCACGCGGTCCAGCGCGCGCGCCTGCGCCGCCTCGTACAGGGACGCGATCTTCAGCTCGCGCTCCTGCATCTGTTTCTGTTGGAAGCGAGCCTGGAAATAACACATTATAGGTGTATTAAAGAAAAAAGAGAAAGTTCGAGTAGATGGTGGTACCCTGTTGCAGTTTTTAAACAGCCTAAAGTCCACCGACATGGTGTAGGTAACGATTGAAAACATCGGGACCGCCATTTTTTTAAATTTAAATAATACTTGCAATCCTGTTTCTATCCCGTTTCTGTTCTAGAAACAGGATTGCAAGTATTAATTAATGTACATCTTTGGTAAACTACATGTATCTATTTATCTCCATCATAATAAGCACGGGTTTGAGATGACCAACCCGCAATAGACGCGCACAGTGATTGCCTAATTATCTGTAGTGTTCAGCTGTACTCCTATCTCCAGTGAGTGAGCCATGTGGATTTTCTCCCTGCAGCGAGACATTACAGGACTTACAGCCTGTTCAAATTTTCAAGCTTTAATTATAATTTTAACTTTGTTGTAATTTTTTGAATAAGTATAGGGCATAAGGTAGCCAGGTCGAATATGTACGTACAGGCCAGATTACCGAAATGCTTATATATTTATATCACTATTGCATGTTTTCCAATATGTGATACCGATTCAGTTAAATTATAAAGTTACCTACGCATGACGCATATTTGGAACAGTCATTATAATAATCCAAAAATGGCACATTTATTTAGGTAAATAATCCATTTCCGCTAAAAGCAGTTTAAAAGCAAAAACTTGTTAATGTTAAGGCTGTATATTGAGGTCATGTTTTATTTAAATCGCGTTAAACTGCACGAGTTTATAAATGCTGCCCTTTGGGATTCATTGTCGCGGTGTTACGTGGTTCGGTCAGACTAGCATATGTCGTAATATTCAACGACAACTCATGACCATATTTAGTAAAGTTTTATAATTGACCAATTTTATCAAATGAAGCGTGGCAACATCGCTATGCATAGCATAGGTCTTGTGAGAAGTCATTGTACATTGTAATTTCGGAAAAGTAAGAAAAAGCTACTTTTATATCCTAAGTGAGACTGGTAGAGACTGGTTGGTACCGTTAAGATCATTGAGTCACGCTTTTTTAGTTTTCAAACGGTAGAATTGCGATTATTAAAAGCGACTACATTAGGTCAGTTTTAAACCTGATCTTGATATAAAAACAAGCCTCTCGCGACCCACCAAAATAAACAATCAGAATCATACCTTGGCTAGGCGTTGCTTCCTCAATACCGATGCAGTTTTTTTTTACAAAAGTGTCATTAAGCGGAAGTGAAAAGAACAAAACAGTACGATTGACAGACCAATTACCAGTGGGTGTGAGTGACCTTCGTAGAGTCTAGGAACAGAGGCTTGAGTCATCTCGTGACCTTTAGTCGGCTTAGCTGTTACTTTTTAACATTTAAAGTGGTAATTTAACAAAGGTAGTTAATTATTAATAAGAAGAAGAAGGTTCCAATAAGATTATTTTGTAAGACGGTGTATTCGTGTGATTTTTTAATTGGTTATGAAATACCAAGACGAATAAGATATAGTAAAGTGAGATAGATTCAAAGAAAAACCTATTTAACTCTAGTAGGTAAAGAAGCTAGAATGTACAAACTATTGATTGCTGTTCCACCATTGAATAATAAATGCAAAACGTTAAAATACACTTATATTAGGTATTCATATATAAAGGAATATGTATAATAGCCGCAATAAAACATCAATCATACTATAAGTAGATACTTGTCACGTATTATTTATGTATGCTACTACAAATGTTAGTGTACCTACATGGTCGGAAGCAGGTATTAGACCCTCTAAAAACCTACGCTACGCTCCGACGATTAAACAGCGAGAACAGATATTAAATTATAGCTATTAATCTGTTAACCAAATAAGGTGATATCAACTTTCAATATACCAGTATCCAAACAAAGTATTATCTATCGCGTCTCTCGATCCTGTCACAGGCAGCCTTCGGCTCCATCTTCCGCGTCACAACGTGTCACCAGCGATCCTCGTAAATGGTCTGATCGGAGACAACCTTGTCACATCAACGAGATATTAAGCCGCGTTGTCACTCGGTGATCGGGCAAACGTTTGTCCCAAACAAATGTAGGGTCGATGTCTACGATGAAAAATGTATTACATACTTTTTAAGCGAAAACTCTACAGGACTTTATATTAAGTTTTAATGAGAGTTGCCGACTTTTATAGAATCGGCCAATAATGGCGCAAATCTGTATACTCTAATATTCTTAGTATAACAATATACCCTTCCTTATAAGTTTTTAGAAATCAATGGAGCGATGACAGGCATGAGCTACAATAAACACAAAAAAAAATTCACACAAATCGCGAACCTTCTCCTTCGGTTTTTGAATTCGGCTATAAACTTATTTTACTAACTCTCCCCGGCCGATTCACTGAACGAAATTCGCATAACGCCAGGCCGTTAGGCAGGTTTCAACTTTTATTTACCACACGAACGTACGAAGCTCCGCTCACAATTGTTCCGAACAAGTGAGAACGCAGCTTTATGTTACCACCTCGATGTATCGATAATATACAACGCCCACGTGATATTGTTGTTGTTTGTTGTGGTGTTACCGTATACAGAATAGAGTTTGTCATAATATGGAATGGTGGTAAAAAACGCATGCTGATTGCAATATAATTTATTGCTGTAAAACTAGTATGAACACAGAGTAAGATTATGCGAATAGCTTTACAATCAACTCTAGTCTTTACCTATGTCTACCTAGCCATGTGCAATACCTATGTACTTTTACTTCAACAGCAGCTAAAATCTAGCAACTAAATTTAATTAATCATTTTTAAGGAAATGAAATACAGAAGTATTTGCTGGCTTGCCCTAACTTTCAACTGTTATGTATCATCTACACCACAAATTATTGTCATGAGTTTGGTATGAATATTTCTTTGAAATATCTCATACCAATAAACTCTACTGATAACAGTGCGTGTACACTATGTTTAGGTTATCAACATTTAGATAAAATTGTATGACACTGTATGAATGTACCTAATAACAAGCTATATATGTATATTACAAGAAGTGTATGGCTATATGCCATACACTTCTTATATTAAACTTTACAAATACAAAATAATAGGTAGGTATATACTCACCTAGCCAACAATGATCAAACCATGTTTATGGTGATGGACTACACGATCGGTACTATTATAATAAAGTTTGCTTAAAGTTCATATTTTTGTTTAAAGTATTATTATTATTTTAAGATATGCATGTTGTGGCACCTATAGAAAGTGCATCTAATTCATTAATTTAGTCGTAAGTTTTATTTTTAAGTTTGATGTATATTTCACTGGCTGTCCTTAAATAAATAATATAAATAATATAAACTATATTATGCATTCACGATATGAATATTGAAGAGATAAATACATACAATGAATGAGCACTATTATATCTAACTCATATGATCTAATTGAACTTGTCGGTTTGACCCATAATAATCCAGGATTTTGATAAAGGCTTTTATATAGAGACAGGACAGACAGGAGATATCTACGCCGGTTTATAGTTCAGGAATTATATTGTAAGTATGTTATGCTAGGGCGACAGTACCTATGTAAGAATAGCTATGATAGAATGAGTCACAGCAAATATGTATTATAAAAAGTAAATAGTACGTAATATTTCCTTAAAGTCTGTAAATAGATATTATGTAAAATGTACACACGATAATATTTTGATCAAATTCAAAATATGATATTTTTATTTTTGCGGTGTTAGTTAGGTATTAGGTAAGTTGGGAGATGACAGTATTAGGCATAATTATACTGTTTGCAACTCAGGTATCTAACTCTATTTATTAAATTTGACCATCAATCTATTTTTATCGCAATATGATCAACCGCAAACCTTCCAGGCCGTATCTATCTGTGCAGATTACACATAATTAAAGCAAATTATTGAAGCAATGGTGTCGTGAGGCGAGTGCGTCTAATCAAAGGGCCAGCTTAGAGGAGCTAATGCCTTCTAATGCGGCATTGTCACGACCCACCTCACCGAATACGGATTAAGTATTCGGAATCCTGTTGGCAAACAACTGATGTTTATGAACAGACGGTGTGATACCACAGTTTAACTATATAACTATATACACATAGGTAGTAGTATACATAGGTAGGTTTAGCATATTACGTAGAGCTAAGTAAAAGTAGCTGTCACGGTGTTCTTTTTAACGCGTTACTAATTCACGTTTTTTAAAAGTGCGATTTTGTGGAGGAGAATTCGTTACCGTCTACGAATGTACTAGGAACTTCGGAGGTAGGATCTTTACAATGGATCTTTACAACCATAACTGCAATCATTTTAGTAGAACTTTCAGAAAATTCTAGGCAGACAAAAAATACCCATTAAAGACCAATATAGAATGCCTCTTTAGAATTTAGAAATACATTTACATCACCACAATCAGCTACCATTCTATTCTGGTAACTTTTAACAAGAAAATGTTACGCCAAGTGTCGTCAGTCGAAAGCCGTAAATATGTAGTAAGTAATTAATTCGCATCAAATCGTGAGCCAGTAACAATGACCATCCATGAGAAGCGGCCGGACTGCGAATGATGGCCAGCCGTGACTCACGCTGTCATCGACCCGGCATGGCTGAACTTGTTTACGGCAACTTAGAATGGATTCGAAGATTATAAGGATTAAGTTAAGAACAACTTGATGGTCTTAAGAGATTCGTGTCATGTAGTTTGCGACATTGAGGAATTTGGTAATGTATAAATTTATTTAGAAAATAAAATCCAGTTTAAAAAATACACCTTAAACAAAAGAAAGCCATAGTTAAGTCTATTTAAATAGCATTATTCTTTAAATATTTAAAAAACTTTATTCAATATAATTACTCAAAGTTTTGGACAGTCCGGTCCCTCCCTATTCGTTCCAAGCTGTCGAAGTTCCCACGTTAATATTGAAACTATTTTATTGATTCTACGAACATAACTTAATATTCAAGTTATTAGAAAATTTATAGTTATTACTGAGAAACTTTGTATTTAATAGGAATCGGTGCTGGAAAGACATTTCCCACCTAATTTGTGCAATTAAATAATAGGTATACCATAATAAAACTTTACGATATCATTTGTACACAAACCTAGGTATGTACCATGTTGTTTATATGAACACGTTGAAGGCATAATAACTTACATGTAATATACTTAATTGTCATGGAACTTATTAACAACTGTTTCGGCATTCACCCCTGACCTTCCTGTAGTAAATTACAGTCTACAAAAATAACGAGTTTAGGAAGGTTTCATAAAAAATGTAAGGACGTTTAACGAAATATCCGCCGCGAAGGACACATGTCAGTCAACCTTGGATCAAAATTTCAAGGCCTCCAAATTGAATGATCGTTTGTTTAGATTTTAAATCGATACCTGAATTGAATAGTTAAAGAAGCTTGGCTATTGTTCTAGTTTGGTGACTCACCAACTCAACATAAACTCAACTTTTTTGTTTCCAAAAAGTTGATTTGAGGATTAGCAATTTTGCGTCGCAGTATTTACATGAAATAAATGAAATGAAATAAAATTTATTTGGTTAAAAAGCACAACAGAAATAGGACAAACAAAAGTACAAATTAACAACTTAACCAAAAAGGTTACCAGCTCAGCGTAATGCTGCAGCCGGAGCTACAGCGCTGAGTTTCAGCTGTATCTGTAGTACATAGTATTTTATAATAATAGCAGTGCCCCGCGCTTTTTCTCACGTTGTACCCGTTCCCGTAGGAATTTCGGGATGGAAAATAGCCTATTATAACATTCCCGTTGAATGTGGCTATCCATTACAAATGAATTATTCAAATCGGATTGGTAGTTTAAGAACTTTAACTCTTTATAATATTACCTCTTTATATATCACTTTAAGATGTTTAAATACCTTTGCCTATTGTAAATTGAAATCAAGGAAGTGTAGGTGTGTCCAGAAACAAAGTTCAACATCGATACAGGTAGCCAACCCTTCGAGTCAAACTTCACCAATAAATCACGTTTGTGTGCGTAATGTCCATTAATGCAAGTTTTATTAGCCACTGGCTATTTCTGTTTGATCGCTGTTGGGGTTGAATTATTACGAAGACTTTACTCATATTAGTGTAGCTATTACATTACTTAATATACCGAGAGTATCTATGTACTTGTACTAGGTATACAATGTTACGCTCGTACGCAAATTAAATGGACAATTAACCAATTAATGTCATTTTTCATACGTTGCATATGAAAAATCTCTCATGAACAATATCTAAGCAATCTTTGACGTCTCTGAGTACGATTTTAAGTGCCTATTTACTTTGCAGCTAATGATATTTTAAAGATAGAATTAATCATTGAACTTATCAAAAAAGTATCAAACTCAAAATACCTTGGCATTAGACAGAGTCAGCCAGCCGTTCCTGATCTCCGTAGGGTCCGCTCCCTCCAAGGAGATTGAGGAGATGCTCCTCGGACCCTTGACCTTCCAGCGGTCCGGCTCCCACCAGTTGACGTGGTCCCACGACCGAGACAAGTCACGGGTCTCCATGGGGAGTAATTTTACCGTATCTAGGTACTGATAGATTAGCTCCCTTATTTGATATGTCAAAGGGATTCGGTCTATCAAACAACACCACAATTTTCGGTCTAATGTAAATCAGTTACAAGTAGTCGTAACCACTACCGCCCTCCGACTGTGAGGGTTGAATGAAACATTCCTTTGTTTGTTTGGTGTACCGCCGGTTGCCTAGTAACAGGCACGTGGCTGTGTCAATGTCACGGCTGATGAATAACTCACGACCTACGAACTGGTGCCAACTTGACCCCGTGCCTTCAAGACACAGTAACCACCCCAATACACTGGTAATAGAAACCGTAATTGCTTAGCAAACGTTTCAACGAAGACCATCTAATACTTGTCTTGTAGCAAGGAAGTTAAAGTCTGGTTTGTTGTTTCTCAAACACAATGTTGGGATTCTCTCAGGTTACTTTGCGGTCGAGAAACGGATAGGTTTTGTTCTCGATAGCGAAGGGAACCCGACTCTTCAGAATATCAATGGTCTTGTGATTCCAGAACTGCGGTTTACATGTGATATTAAACTTGTACTGATTGTTTCATAACTGTTATGAGAGAACTTGAGATGTAATAAATACGAAGGTGGATTCCGGCAGGTTAGTTTATGAGTTTTGCGCGATTAAACATGTACAATACAACTGCGATAAGTGAATGTTTCATACGAAAATGCCCACTCAGTACGGTTGACATTTACACGAACATTCCTTTCACAATCTAGAAAGTTCAAGCCCGTCCATTATGTCATCTCGCTAAATCATACTTTCAAGTCGTGCATTAAGCTGCATCAAAACAAATTAGCATGGAAAAATGACCTCTAAACGGCTGTGTTTATGTGCTATTGTTGCGTCCCACGCGTTTGAGCGGTGCCCGTATTTGGCGAGGCCGGGTGATGAATCAGAGGCAGCCTTGTAAGGTGGCGCTAGATCATGACGTCATCACTTTCCTTGTTCAAAGTATACTGAGACTTTGTTGCTTTAATGTTGTTGCTCTTTTGAAGTAGTTAATAAAAGTCGATGACATTCCCATATGAATGACTATTGAATGTCTTAATTTTGTAACGCTTAGAACAAGACAAAATACGCAGAAATGCAACTCTTGTAATGTTTAAGGCTTCTGCGATTTATCATATGTTCTGGTATTAACTGCAGTAGAGGAATCTACTGACAGGTACAAAATACCGAAAACACATTCAAATAACGTCAGATTCAAACGCCCAAGTTCTCCGCAGCATTAACACACCGGGCTCAAAGTGCACATGCTAACGAGAATCCACGCAAATATCTAGGACTAGGCAATAGTTGTACACCATTAGAACGAAGCTGAGACAACCGGTTAGTCAGCTCATCGCCCACGGGTCGCCCCGTTTGGGCTGTCTTTCATTAAGGATTACCTATGGTTGGACTGGAAGGATCTGAATCCTTGAATTATCCACTTTTAGTCATCGTGCTGAAATCTGGTTGAGATTGAAGATCGTTAATTCCCATATTTATATTTTAATAGGCAAGTAGATAGATTTCCGTTTTTCTTATTAACATTAGCCGAATCCTAATAAACAGAGTTGCAAAGATTAAAATATATCTTTGTGTTTGAAAAATGGTATTGTATGATAATCCCATACATACCGAAGGATTTTTAACATCCCCAAACAAAGATAACGATTCAAACCAGGATGAAACGACTGTGCGTCGCTATATATTTCGTAACATCTCCTGTGATTTTATGATTAGGTATCTTCGCAAATTAAAAGATGTATCCATTACTTTAAAATACGAATATCGTGAGAGATGCATCAGGTAATGGGAATCGCTTTAATACTAACGGGAGTGTATGTAGCTGAGAATGGAATGCGGTATCCAGAGATAATACGAGATAACTGGCGGTGAAATGAACAAAGTTGTGCGCGAACATCGGCATGGGTTTATTCATACTGAATAGAAATATTGTATACTTTATGGAAATAATGCTATATATAAGTTACTATGTTGCCCAACATTGGGGAAATGCTGGTTAATAGTAACTTATCCATTTGTTTCAGTGAACTCAAACCTTACAAAGTACAGTAGCACTCTGTACAGTTACGAATACTGGCTATGAAATATTGTTGACTTAGCGATGGTATTCATAACTGAGAATTTTAAGCAAATCCCAGCTTGCATTTGTTTTAAGGTTCTCTGGTTAAATGTTCCGAAATGTAACGCTTTAACGTTTAACAACATTAAGCGATTAAAGAAGTTAATTATTATATTAGATTAACAATGACCAGCTATGGCCTCTTTCTAAGTATAACTATCTCAACGCTACTTCATAACAATTAATTTATTTTTATAGTCTCGTAACAACATTGCAGATGTCCTAAAGCCCACAAAATCCAACACCAGAGTTGGTCACTTCACTAAACTACACAAAGTTTGTTTAAGCCCAGACTAAACAATCCAACATAAAGCCTGCTTCAGTCAAACATTGAAATAACATGAATTATTATAATGGTAAAGAAAACAACCACCATAAAGGCCATCGGTCACGCTGGTAGGACACACAAATTGTCCTGCGTCCGATGATAGACAGACAAGATGACACAGCGTGATGTTATACCCATAACCATGGATTGTGAAATATATCAATTACCTAAAAAACATAAAGTGAAAATCCAAAACAAACTTATAAAGTAAACACCACTGTATGTCTGTTCCACACGTAATAACTACTTATTACAGTTACATTCAAGATGAAGGTTATTATAGTCTAAATATTTTGATTGCGATTCTTAGAGAAACAAGTACAATGCAGGTAATACCGCGGGGCGCTGTTAGTCTATAAAATTGACAATCAGGTGATTCAGCCTGCAATGCCCTAACCAAACAGGGGACAGTCACACAAAGAAATTTTTGTGAGATATTGTCCCCACCGGGAATCGAACCCGGAACCTCCGGGTCGTGAGCCGAGCGCTCAGACCATAAGACCACGGAGGCTGTTGTACGTTTAACTTAATATTAAGCAATCTAGTTGTGTGGTCTATTATCAAACACATATTCTTACTAATCTCTATCTAACCTACTTCAAAATAGTTACACTAATAGCTCTATTCTTAGTTGGCGCTACCAATATCAAAGAGGCAATCCATTTCAATTGCTTGCACATCATATTAGAGATATACATAAGAAAGGACTGCACATTAAGCGAAGTACTGCTTATTTATAACATGAGTAATCATTTACAGTGCTCGGCAGAAACGATTACCCAATACCCAACGACCTTTGGAGGATGGACGGCTAAATTCTAGTTTAAAAAAAATGTGAACATCGTAACCCTGTCCCAAGGTACCACTTCGACCGACTGAGTAGACCGCAGACCGCAATCGTAGAGGTTATCGAACATGGTGTATTCTGCGCAGACTGTTCGTAAATCACCTGAAGTGCTGTTAATACAGTCAGACAGAGTCGAACGTAACCAATATCATCAAGTTTATTGTACTGACAAACTATCAATAAACTATATGGCATCCTATGCCATTATAATAGGTGAAAAAGTGTACACTTATATTATGTGTCGTCAACTGTACCACTCCGGGGTTACGCTCTGCTAAATGATAACTAGCCGAGTGTCCTCTGAAGGTGTAAAGATTTCTGCCGGTACTGTAGTGTAAGCACTCTCGATGCAAGACTCAATTGGTGCGCGTGCGCAATGGATGCGACAGCGAATGCCATGGAGTTGTGCTTTAATCATATCATACTATTTCAAACTTCTTTATGAGTTTAGAAAATAATTTAGAAAATGAGTTGTAAAGCAACATTAAGTTATCAAAAAACAATCCTTTTCAATTCAAATTAAAAAATATTATATTCTGAGATTTCTGAGTGTAGAATATGGGTTATTTTCTTAGTGCAGTTAGAGGAAGTTAAAAATCATATGATAACAAAACTCTAGCCAGACTCTACCAAATCTTACAATATTTTAATTAAATTATTTTTCATTTTATAGATTACTTTTAGAATTTTTAATGAGAGGAGTTCTGTCTGACATTGAATATCCTGAATCATCCATTCATTGTTGGACACCCATACCAGGTATTCAATAAGTGAAGCCACTTCATCTAGTTGTACACTGCAATATAAACTCAATATTTAGCAATAACAATGGCTACTACATCGTAGTCCCTGTTCTATTTACACAAGTGTCCATTACGAAGCATTCCACAATTAGTCACAAGTCTACCCGTGTTTGCGATCACTTACCATACATCAATTATACTGGGAAGTGTACGTGAATGTGGCTTAGGAATGTATGGTACGTATGTCGTTTATAAAACATCAATTTCCCACTTCAATAAAAAAGGGTTAACATCTTTACACGACCCGGTATTGTTTTATGAAGGTAAGTAAAGTAATTTAGAGTAGGTTAGTGGCCAACTCTGGTGTCGGAGTTTTTAGACCGCCTAATTGTCTCCGACATGGTCTAACGATTGAAACAACCGGGACCGACAATTTAACGTGCCCTCCGAAGCACTGTAGCGCGTTGATAGGAATGCCACTATTGGCCACCCATCTAAGTAGGGGTTGAATAGGTAAAGATTTCGTTGATTTACGAATCCAAAACGATCATAATTCAATCTACATATTACAAGAGCAAAAAGTATAATAATCAATAACGAAGTTGCGGTATTCACTCAAATAAAAATATGCATACAACATTATATTATTTCCAACTGCATTCAATAACTAAAAACATTTCCTCAAACAGTGTGTGTAGGCAGAGACAAAAAACGCGAAATTAAGAAGTAAAGAGCCCAAACAATACTTTACATCAAGGATTTCTGCATTCGGCAGCAGCGTGGGTACACAACCTTTGCAAATGGCACAACCAGGCCAGTACCGGCAGAATATTAACTACCCACCTCTTATGTCATTTTAATGTTGCCTGCCTTTAATGGGAACGGAGGATATTCGTTTTGGCAACACCTTGGAATTGGCCCGTAAATGTAATGATTTACGTGACTTAATTATAACGCGGCTTTGATTTATTTTTTGGACGTCAAAGTAAATGTAGATAAGTGTGTAAGGCGTTAGTTACTTTATAGACCACCTACTATTGTGTCTAAAAATATTTTATTGTTTTCTGTCTAAAGGTCATTGCTATTTGCTCATATAGTATAACGCCTCAGCACCGGACTCAACCAGCATTTCGCATGACGTCATCGTTTCTCTATCCTACATCATGTGTCTAATCTCATTAGCAAACTCAGCTCGAGTTTCTTAATGGTATGGCAAAAATTCAAGGATATCCGAGACGGTGATGTTCAGATTCAATGATAGCTGTTCAGTGATCAATGACCTTACTTTTTTCGATTCGGTGACGATATTACCAAATATTTCAGCACAGAACGCAATATACATTTTACTATTGAAGTTGACGTTATGTTAAACCTCTAATTATTTTTAAAAGAGTAGATCATCGTTATGAAAAACCAATACAGTCTAAATAAAACAAATACGTTAGGTGTTATTGAAAAACCGATGTATTCGTAAGTCGTAACATGACCAGCATTCCTATTCCAACCGCACAAAGGTGACTTTAGCTTGATTAGTTAGAGTATTGCAGACTATAGATAGATAAAAAGCGTTATTTAAACCATTGTATAGTTATCGATCGAGCTTGGCGCCACGACATACCCACTAAGGGACAATTGCTATCAGCTAATTAGGTCACACGCCGACTTTTATACTACAGATATATAGGATACAATAGATTACGGAGTTTTAACAAAATTACATCACTCCGACCTACAGTTGGATGGAATTTTAACGTAATTGTATGTCGACCTGTGTTTTGTATTGAAATACAGGTTAACAGTGAAACTGCAGAAACCTATTTACCTATATCTTTTGTAATAGCTAACTAGAGTAAGGTAATATCATATAATGTCTTCTTTGTATCATTTAGGAACAAAATTCTTATAGAAGAAATTGTCACGAAGGATGTATTGTGTAAGCCAGCTAAGACATTCGAGGGAAGGACTCTTATGTAGTAGACAAAGCCTTACGATAATTATTTGTTTAAGTACAAGGTTAGTCTATTATCGGTAACCTCATTACAATCTATAGAGCCGTTCATGTCATATCTAAGTGATAACGTTAAGCTGTTTGGACATTATCTTTTAACTAACGTTGATAAAAGCTTTCGAAAAACCTATCTACTTGCGGTTACTTAGCTAAGTAAGAAACAGCTTTAGGATTTTAAATTCAAATGAGGTACAACATAATATGAAGGTAATTCCTGAGATTTATTAAAAGATGTGGAAAAAACATCTACATAGATACGCCCTATTTTACAACCGCTTTGGATCCGTCTCAATGCGAATTATGGGATAAAAATCCCTATATTTAATCCTTTTAATAAGATTTGCCTCTACGCAAAAATCGTCAAAATCCGTTCAGTCGTTTTACCTGGACAGAGTAACACACGTCCATCCACAATTAAAAACTTTTTCATTTACCTAATTATTAACAACTGTTAACTAGGATACAGTCACGACCTATATTTTATCTTCAAACAGTTGTTAAACATGAAACGATAGCACCATTTCTAGGCGTTTTGGAAGTTAATCACTTGTACCTGTCGATGTTAATAAATATAATAAAAGTGGGCCACTCGGATGACCCACATTATTGTCACTACCCACTGATGGATACAAATTAGGACATAGAGGCTTTTTATTGATATTTATCGGGGCTTCTACAGGGAAAAGTAGGATAGACTGTTTGTCTAAATATCGTCGATAAAATATTGGTTTTGGCGTGTTTTTTTAGGATGGCATGGAAAGGCGCGGAAAGGTTTAAGTTTGATAAAGTGAGGTTTGAGTGTTGACAAACTTTAATAGTACGTAAGTATTTAAAAAGGTTTTAAGATATATATGGCCTGGTTTCATAATCACTATTATGAAAGTAAAAACATAATATTGCCTTTACTGGGGGAGAGAGATTCTCATTTTCATTTAAGCCACTTAAAATCAGCACCATTTAATTCTTAATGAAGACACTTTCTGCCAAAATCCAACAAGTACTTTAATACAACAGTCACACGCTATGCTCCTTTGAACACGTTTTTTAGTCCTTGAAACTTAATATTGGACAAAAACTCATTTCATTTGCAACATAATGAGACGTTAAAGTAAAATACACAGATGTTCCATTGACTGAGTGCGGTAATGTTTGTCATCCGATCCGAGGGGTCAAAGTTCGCGTCCCGGCCGAGGCGTTTGAAAACCGACCGTTGATAAAACAAAAATAAGTCGTTGAGTCATCGGTTAACGATTCTTGAAGTAATAGCACGTTTTATCCTGTATTACTGATGTTTTAAAGTTTGAAGCACTGTTTTTATAGTGGCCTCTGGCCATAATCAAAGTTTTGGGGAATAAGTTGTAGGTACCTCAATATAAAAAACTACCTACTTTCAAGTATTTTAATATTTCAACTTATAAGCCCGTAATATTCCGCTGCTTGGCGAAAACCTTTCAATATTAAATCCTGAGCCATTCTTTTCCACAAACAATTAAATAAAGACAAGTCAACTGGGTAGGTATATGTAAATAAACAATTTAAGGTACCCCCTACCTATGAAAATAAGAGTTTGGTTCATTATGCCTCCAGAAGAATTGTTTCAATTAAATTGTTGTTAGTAGCTACTAATAAGCTCGAGTACTCACCTGCATTTGCAAAAGCCGGGACCCTCCTCCCTTTTCCATGTTTCACGCACAAGTATCGACGAAAAGAAAACAAACAACGAAAATGGAAGACAACTGATTACAAGTCGCAATATCACGTTTGTTACCGCTATAAACTACCAAAATACGATCAATCCAATAATTTTAACACTCGATATTCAATACTACACAATAATAATAAAAAACACTAAAATTCAGTATCCCATTGATTGACACTACGTCTGTTTGAACTCTGATTTCAAAGCCGGTGCCGCGCCGGTGTCAAAATATTTGCGCTACAGAGTAAGTACCTATGCCCCGATTCGCGAATTTGAAAATGGAACACTCTCGGAAACTTTATGAAAAAAAACAATTTAAATCGATTTCAATTAATGGTTGCACAGAGTTTAGTCGATTATTGTAGTCAAGTTTTTTGTATATTTTTAAATTCCGGAGTGGTACCGATACTACCGATCAAACAGCGGTCGCCAGGCGACTCAGCTGTTCGGAGCGAGCGTGGCGAATCACAGAGACGGTCCGCGGGGCGCGCAGGCAGCCTGCATGACTACTCGCTGAGTAATCCGCTGTTGCACCTACACGCCCTGTAAACCTCTACCACTATTCATTTACATTTACAACAAACACACCTCGCTTTTATTACTTCTCAATAAGGACTACAATTGAGGAAGAATATTTTTTGTCTTAACCGACTTTGTAGGCTAAACTTCGCGGTAAAGTTTTGTGACAAGCTCAAATAGACTTTATTGCCTTTGTATTTGGATTGTTTTAATTGTAATAAAAGTGCGGTAATTTCGCGGGCCCGCAGAAATTAGTGAAAGCGTTTTTTATCATATATTCACGCCCATTAAACTGTTCGTTCATTTACATTACATTTTACTTATGGTATTGTAATTAAGGCGGTGCCGCTGACGACACATTCATAATTGTTAATTAATATCGGGTTCACATGAATCTCAAAATATTGCGATTTAAAAATGGATAACTCCTTGAAAGTTATTAAAATTAAAAGTTAGCAATGTTTAATAATGTTATAACTACATAAACGAAAGCTATATGGAAAATGAAACAGGTGTTAGTGAGTGACACATTACTCATCTGCTATGGATAATTAAGTTATAAATAAATAGTTAAGCAATTACTCGATCGAGTATCGATTTGTGAAAATAGGTTAGTACTGCAAGTTATTAATTACTATAGTAGCGGCTCGCGGTCTGTATAATGCAAATATTGGTAGATTTTCAAAGTTATCTTGATAAATTTAAGTGATCTTTGGTAGATTTCGGAATCTCTTTTGGTAAATGTCAGTAACGTTTGCTAGATTTCAGTGAATTTTGACAAACTTCATGTCACATTTAATAGATTTCAGTAAATATTGGTAATTTCATATTCATATTTGGTAGATTTTAAAATCAAAGTTAGACTAACGGTCGTTGCAATCGTTAGACCATGTCGGGGGCCTTTGGCGGTCTAAAAACTCCGACACCAGGGTTGGCCACTAACCTACTCGACCCTACTTAGTCTAATTAGGCATATTGGGTACAAAACACAATCAAACACAGGTATTGCCCACCGCAAGGCGCATTTATTTATAAAATTTACATACAAACACACATTTATTCATGTTTGTGAACTATCTCGTACACACGTAACACCTCTACCTACACACCTCTAAATAATACCGATCTTTCGTGACAAACAAAATTAATTTTAACATATTCAATATGTTTGAGTTCTAGCTCAATTGGTATTGCTCTTGACCTTAGATCAAAATAATAAACAGGAATCAGGTTAAATAAAGTATAAGCCTGTAATGTCCCATTGCTGGGCAGAGGCCTCTCAGTCACCGAAGATTTCAACACAGCGAGGAGGATTAGGCGACACCACGCTTTTTAAGCACTAATTAATATTATTAATTCATATATCGTGTCAGTTTCTGGCCAATCCGCGGAAAAAACCATATCAGTATACGATCTTGATCCTGATTTACACATTGAAATCGATCTTTATTCGATCGTACCATTTATCATACCTCAAAATCATACCTATACCGAGTAGATAACTTTATCCCCTTCGTCATCCAATATTCATTTAAAATCAATCAGAGCAATTCCAATTAGCTATTTAACAATTATTTAAGGATGTTTATGTATACATAGTTAATAATATACCTCTTAGTGCGTTAAGTACAGCCCACGCCTTTACGCCATTTTAAATTATTGTATCCTCCATTTGTAACCTTAGCAAAATAAATACAAGGAAATATAAATTATGTTATTATAAGAGGAAATTCCTCGTTATACTTTCCTTATGAATATTTGTTTGATTAGCTTGTACAAGCATGTATTCAATAAGGCAAAGAAGAATTTGGCGCTTTTTCCACATTAGTATCTCTACTAATATAATAAAGCTAGGAGTTTGTTTGTTTGAACGCGCTAATCTCAGAAACTTTTTGTAATGGATAGCCACATTCAAAAGAATGGTTAAAGGCTATTTTTCATCTCGAAATTCCTACGGGAACGGGCACAACGCGGGTAAAACCGCGAGACATAAAGGCCCAAAAAGTGTTGGATTTTATATCCAATTTATCCAACACAACTTCGTAGATGACGCATGTCAAAGGTAAATTATCAACCATGTAAACACAAATAAATATATACAAAAATATATCCTCATAAATCCACAAACGAACCAAAACACAGTTATAAATACAATAAGAATAATTTAATTAATTGATAATGCAAGCGATCCATACAAAAATATAATTTTAATATATTTTCAAATCGCGACGTTACCAGCGTCTCTCCTTATTGCTGACTGCACCAATAAATAATGGTGACTATTGATCTCTAGTTGGGAAAAATAAAAGTAGAAAATTAATGGCTTTGACGTCACTATAGGGTAAACACTTCTGGTTTAAGTAAGTACCTATATAACAGAGTACAGAAGTCACAGCTTCTTGATACAAGTGGTTTTGCAAAAAACTAACTGTGCCATTTAAGAGAATTACACACGAAGGAGGATCGATTGTGATTAAAACATATATTGAAAAAGGTAGTAGGGGGCTATCAATGACACAGTTCTCATTGTAGGACAAATGCGACTCAAAAATGTTGACGGTCGCATTTTTACCACAGTGCGCAGTGGGGCAGATTGGATAAGGGAAAAAACTGATTTTTTATTTTATTGGATTGTTCGGGTACCTATAGTAATGGTACGTCATTTAAAAAGAGATCAATGGTCATTTTAAAATTGAATAGTCGTACATAAATAATTACATATTATCCACAATTTATATTATTATTTTTCAAAAATAAATACAGGATCACGCAAAAAATGTCTGCGATTTTTGAGTTATTTCAAATGTTCCAAAAATCGTTAGAAATATTCCAAATGTAGTACATACTTTTAAAACTGTCCCAATATCGCTGTTTCATTCAATTCTCAAACTTGTGGCTTCATAAAGTTGACCACATGCCAACTAGTGGCTCACCCAAAAGAGGCTATAAATCGCAACGCCTAGTGGCTGCCTTCATTTTACACTAAGTGACTTTGTAATATTTCTAACAAGATTTATCAAAACCCTCTTGGGTAAACAGGTTAACCAAAATAATGTTTGTAAAACAAAGGAAGGAGTACACATCTGGTGTACCTAACGAGTATTTACCGTACATACTATCATATTCGTATAATACACGTTTATCTACGACATCTATAGCTACATTACAAGATTTTATGAACACACCCTTGTATCAATAATGTATAACTATTATAATACTGACATTTTGCTTATGTTCATTACAAATCACATTGTGCAATGAACTTATTTTTGGCACAATTTTTTTGATACTTTTTCTTTTGTCTATACAGCCAGTATAGATTTGGCTTCTGTGTTTTTTGTTTTAATTTTAGAGGTTAAGTCCTTTCGCACTTACTGTTCCCACGGCAAAAACGATTAAATAATCAATCGTAGGTAATGGAACGAACATCGGTGGCAATGGTGCCGCCGAGGTACCAAAACTTAATTTGGCTTCGATTAGGTTTGACACACACAAACGTCAGTGATACCCCTTGGATCGTCGTGACATCGGGATCGATACCCCTTGGATCGTCGTGACATCGAGATCGTGAGAAACGACATATTCCTATTATTCCAACTCAATTATTATTATTCCAACTGATTTGGAATTATAGGAAAAGCTGGTGAGAAACGCCTGTGGTGGGTTACCACAAATGTATAACCCACCTGTAGGGTAATGTATGAATATTTTCAAAGCTTTCTTTATTAAAAATCTTGCAATGTAGCGATTCGCGGGGCCAGGGACAAATACGCGATTACCATGCCTACAGCACACACCGGTTCACAGGTAATATACGTAAGGCAGTCTTTGGGTAGGTCGGAAGATTCAATAGCGACTATATCCATTAATAATTGTACTAATTTATATAATATCACACCTAACTATGCCGACGCTATGCCACAATTTGTTTGGGTTACCTTTTCAAATGTTTTTGAGAGAGTTACTTCGCATACCTTGATCTTATTTTGTCCAGTTTGCCCTTTTTATTTGGCACATATATTTTGGAAGTCTGATAAAAACTCCTTAAATTGTATTGATGAAGTTAAGTAACTTTTATATACTTTCTTATCGTTGTATAAAAAATGGGGTCACATGTGGAATGTGGAATGGGTTATTACTTATTAGTTATTTAATTACCTAAGCCAATTAAATTCTGAATTGAATACTTTAAATTGACTTCGTTCTATTTTGAAAACAAATACTCTTGAAGGTACAGCCTCTCAAAAACAGTTGAAAAGTTCCTCTCGCACGTTGTTTATCGTGAAGTACATCTACCGACCACATTTAGGTATCTACACACTAACATCAACTTACGACTAACACGAATATCTTCAGACATCAACAGTTGGTGTCACGAGTCAGATAAGTGGTACTCATCAATACAAACTCAATGAACTTGGTACAGAAATACATTATTTTGTGCGACATTTGTATTCAAGCTGTGGGGACCTGAGTAACGTGTTGTATTACCCTGGTCGTGTAGTAAAAAACATTCAAAAATTTCAACCCTTCTTTTAACCAGAGTTGGTATATTGACAGTTTTTGAACTACGGAAGAAAGTGCGTCCACTGAATTGAAATTGGAGTTAAAAGAGCAATGCAATTTTTTTTCAAGTAATCAATCAAAATTTTGCCCAACATTTTGTAAATTCCGAGGTGTACTCTGATGATAAGTCCATTTAAGACCCAGTGAACGGGCAAATTTATAGCACAGTATTCTTTAAATAGAGAGACACGTTGGCTGTCGAAGAATCTTTAAAGAGTTAAATAGATGTTACTTGAGCTTCGAAGCTTTGCTGTACGAGACTAATGTCTGTATCAAGGACTTTATATTCAATAATTTCATAGTCGGAGTTAAACGGATGTTAGATTGTTGCCGCGGTTCAAAAACTATCAATATCAAGTAGAAGGTACTGCGGGGTATAAAATGTGGTGAGATACAAAAGTGCTGCCTCCAAACATGAGAAGTTAACAGTGTATCCAAATGTTTACAAATACAAATATGTATATCCAAAACGAAACCAGTAATTAATACGCGTTGTATAAGGTTGTTTATCAAAGTTGAAACAAATTGTACGTAAAAGAAAGTACGATTAGGTATCTATGTGAAAAACATCTAACAGTTAACGATAGGCCGAATATTGAACGACTAACATTGGTTGGCTACACATCGTACTATGACATACCGAACACGACTATAGCATGCAATCTATTTTTTAATTTAACATCTTGTATTGTTTTGGCACGAACGTTACACAAACAAACACATTAAAAAACATTATTATAAGGACAAAACGTAAAACGTACAAAATTCATAAGATTCATTATTAAACATTAAATTGGAACATTTTTCGTGACCAGCACATTTAAGTTAAAAAATATAATATTTTGACATATAAAATATCTATAAACGATTGAACGTGATCAAAATGTGCATAATATTTATACAACAGAGTCGTGGAAACTTAACTAATGTTATTAATTCCATAAGTTACGTCCAGCCGCAGTCGGAGCCCCGGACTACCTAGTACTAAGTTAATTCTCTCGTCATCAAAATTTCAAGTCACTGGTGTGGAATTGACCTTCGAACTGCATCATCGTACAGCAGCTAAAGCGAAACGTCAGCTGTTGACTACACGGGACGTAACATGTCAAGTCAAGGTTGTTGTTGTATTTGTTTTACATCATGAAGTCTCCGCAGTCGACGCCGAAGTCCCAATCGTCGGAAGTACCTGCGGAGTCATCGTACTCTGCCAAGGCCTGCTCGTAAGCAGACGCTTCGTAAGCGGTGACTCCGTCTAGCATCGAGCACGCTTGAGACACGTTGGTGTGGTGCATCACCGGCATGGCGTGCAGGGCGAAGTCTTCGCCGTCTTGAGACCAGGTCAGACCTGGAACAGAATATGGTATGGGTTTAAGGTGACAATTTACATAGTAATGTAAATATAAACCGGTACCGTTAGCCTATGAGTCTTTAATATTAATATTAATATAATCTTCAAAATAAAAATTGGTCAATATGCTTTGTTCCTTTCTTTGTAATGCAGAGCTTTGTACAAAAGGATCTTTGGGTACCTCCATACCAAAGCTGAGCTGTGCTGTAAGTTTCCATCGCCATGTTAAATTTATATCTTATGTGATTGGTGAATATCGTTGCATTAAGCTCGTAGAAGGCATAGAAGGAAGACAACCACAAATATAATGAAATCAAATCATATTTTGTCTATATCAACTAGCAAGTATAACAACTAGCAGCGAGGTTTTAGCCGCGTTGTTCCCGTTCCCGTGGGCATTTCGGGATGAAAAATAGCCTATAACCTTCCCGTTGAATATGGCTATCCATTGCAAAAAGAATTATTCAAATCGGGCTGGTAATTTCCGAGAATAGCTCGAACATACAAACAAACTTACAAATGTTACCTATTTATAATATTAGTATAGATAATGGACTCACGTCCGCTCCAGACGCCGTTGGGCAGCGTGACCCAGCCCCAGCCCTGCCCCCACGCCAGCTCGTGGTCCAGCTGCCCCGCCAGCGGCACCTGCCTCTTGATCACCGCCACCAGCCCGCGCCCGTCCAGCGCGCCCGTCGCGTTGCGCCCGTTACGGGAGTACACCTCCGTTGATGTGGCTGGAGACCGGTGTGAAGTTAGCAGCCAAAGTTAGCAGCCAATGATAACCCGACCAAATTGAGATGTAATGCAAATTTTCAACAATAAATTGACCGGAAACTTATTTAAATTTACTCCACTAAGGTCAAAAATGTTAAAATTAATAAAATTAACTTGATAAAGCCGTTAAAATAAAAAAAAAAGGTTATATTAATTTTGGCTGCTAACTTTAATATATGAGCAGCCACGCGATCATAGGAACAAAAGACGCTAAAAAAGAACCGTAGCATATTGAGGGTATAAAAATTGACCATAGCCATCAGAAAACCCCAACCCCCTTGGATAAAAACTTATTGTTGAACAACCTGGGGTTGCGAACTGCAGGAAGTGTACGAAATCATTTGTTTTTTGCCAGAATCCTAGTTTTTTGTAATTTCAACTATGACGGACGGCTTGCAAGAGACTTTCAGCGTATTCAACGCGTAGATAGTGAACAAGGCTTTCAGATAAACCCACTCCTAGATTGATACTCGAATTTTTGTAGAACAAACTAGGGCTGCAAACTGCAGGAAGTATACAAATTCGTAGAATTTTTGACGAAATCCTAGTTTTATGTAATTTCAACTATGATGGACGGCTCGCAAGAGACTTTCAGCGTATTCAGCCTGTAGATAATGAAGAAGGCTTTCAGGTAAACAACTCCTAGATTGATACTCGATTTTTTGTAGAACAAACTAAGGCTGCAAACTGCAGGAAATATACAAAATCATTGATTTTTTGACAAAGTCCTAGTTTTTTGTAATTTCAACTATGATGGACGGCTAGCAAGAGACTTTCAGCGTATTCAGCGTGTAGATAGTGAACAAGGCTTTCAGATACCCAACTCCTAGATTGATACTCGATTTTTTGTAGAACAAACTAGGGCTGCAAACTGCAGGAAATATACAAAATCATTGATTTTTTGACAAAGTCCTAGTTTTTTGTAATTTCGACTATGATGGACGGCTAGCAAGAGACTTTCAGCGTATTCAGCGTGTAGATAGTGAACAAGGCTTACAGATAACCAACTCCTAGATTGATACTCGATTTTTTGTAGAACAAACTAGGGCTGCAAACTGCAAGAAGTATACAAATTCGTAGAATTTTGGATGAAATCCTAGTTTTTTGAATTTTCAACTATGATGGACGGCTTGCAAGAGACTTTCAGCGTATTCAGCGTGTTGATAGTGAACAAAGCTTTCAGGTAACCAACTCCTAGATTGATACTCGATTTTTTGTAGAACAAACTAGGGCTGCAAACTGCAGGAAATATACAAAATCATTGATTTTTTGACAAAGTCCTAGTTTTTTGTAATTTCAACTATGATGGACGGCTAGCAAGAGACTTTCAGCGTATTCAGCGTGTTGATAGTGAACAAAGCTTTCAGGTAACCAACTCCTAGATTGATACTCGATTTTTTGTAGAACAAACTAGGGCTGCAAACTGCAGGAAATATACAAAATCATTGATTTTTTGACAAAGTCCTAGTTTTTTGTAATTTCAACTATGATGGACGGCTAGCAAGAGACTTTCAGCGTATTCAGCGTGTAGATAGTGAACAAGGCTTTCAGATAACCAACTCCTAGATTGATACTCGATTTTTTGTAGAACAAACTAGGGCTGAAAACTGCAGCAAGTATACAAATTCGTAGAATTTTGGATGAAATCCTAGTTTTTTGAATTTTCAACTATGATGGACGGCTTGCAAGAGACTTTCAGCGTATTCAGCGTGTAGATAGTGAACAAGGCTTTCAGGTAAACAACTCCTAGATTGATACTCAATTTTTTGTAGAACAAACTAGGGCTGCAAACTGCAGGAAATATACAAAATCATTGATTTTTTGACAAAGTCCTAGTTTTTTGTAATTTCAACTATGATGGACGGCTAGCAAGAGACTTTCAGCGTATTCAGCGTGTAGATAGTAAACAAGGCTTACAGATAACCAACTCCTAGATTGATACTCGATTTTTTGTAGAACAAACTAGGGCTGCAAACTGCAGGAAATATACGAAATCATTGATTTTTTGACAAAGTCCTAGTTTTTTGTAATTTCAACTATGATGGACGGCTCGCAAGAGACTTTCAGCGTATTCAGCGTGTAGATAGCGAACAAGGCTTTCAGGTAAATAACTCCTAGATTGATACTCGATTTTTTGTAGAACAAACTAGGGCTGCAAACTGCAGGAAATATACAAAATCATTGATTTTTTGACAAAGTCCTAGTTTTTTGAATTTTGAACTATGATGGACGGCTTGCAAGAGACTTTCAGCGTATTCAGCGTGTAGATAGTGAACAAGGCTTACAGATAACCAACTCCTAGATTGATACTCGATTTTTTGTAGAACAAACTAGGGCTGCAAACTGCAGGAAATATACGAAATCATTGATTTTTTGACAAAGTCCTAGTTTTTTGTAATTTCAACTATGATGGACGGCTCGCAAGAGACTTTCAGCGTATTCAGCGTGTAGATAGTGAACAAGGCTTTCAGGTAAACAACTCCTAGATTGATACTCGATTTTTTGTAGAACAAACTATGGCTGCAAACTGCAGGACATATACAAAATCATTGATTTTTTGACAAAGTCCTAGTTTTATGTAATTTCAACTATGATGGACGGCTAGCAAGAGACATTCAGCGTATTCAGCGTGTAGATAGTGAACAAGGCTTTCAGATAAACCCACTCCTAGATTGATACTCGATTTTTTGTAGAACAAACTAGGGCTGCAAACTGCAGGACATATACAAAATCATTGATTTTTTGACAAAGTCCTAGTTTTTTGTAATTTCAACTATGATGGACGGCTTGCAAGAGACTTTCAGCGTATTCAGCGTGTAGATAGTGAACAAGGCCTTCAGGTAAATAACTCCTAGATTGATACTCGATTTTTTGTAGAACAAACTAGGGCTGCAAACTGCAGGAAATATACAAAATCATTGATTTTTTGACAAAGTCCTAGTTTTTTGTAATTTCAACTATGATGGACGGCTAGCAAGAGACTTTCAGCGTATTCAGCGTGTAGACAGTGAACAAGGCTTACAGATAACCAACTCCTAAATTGATACTCGATTTTTTGTAGAACAAACTAGGGCTGCAAACTGCAGGAAATATACGAAATCATTGATTTTTTGACAAAGTCCTAGTTTTTTGTAATTTCAACTATGATGGACGGCTCGCAAGAGACTTTCAGCGTATTCAGCGTGTAGATAGTGAACAAGGCTTTCAGGTTAACAACTCCTAGATTGATACTCGATTTTTTGTACAACAAACTATGGCTGCAAACTGCAGGACATATACAAAATCATTGATTTTTTGACAAAGTCCTAGTTTTATGTAATTTCAACTATGATGGACGGCTCGCAAGAGACTTTCAGCGTATTCAGCCTGTAGATAGTGAAGAAGGCTTTCAGGTAAACATCTCCTAGATTGATACTCGATTTTTTGTAGAACAAACTAGGGCTGCAAACTGCAGGAAATATACAAAATCATTGATTTTTTGACAAAGTCCTAGTTTTTTGTAATTTCAACTATGATGGACGGCAAGCAAGAGACTTTCAGCGTATTCAGCGTGTAGATAGTGAACAAGGCTTTCAGATAAACCCACTCCTAGATTGATACTCGATTTTTTGTAGAACAAACTAGGGCTGCAAACTGCAGGAAATATACAAAATCATTGATTTTTTGACAAAGTCCTAGTTTTTGTAATTTCAACTATGATGGACGGCTTGCAAGAGACTTTCAGCGTATTCAGCGTGAAGATAGTGAACAAGACTTTCAGGTAAACAACTCCTAGATTGATACTCGATTTTTTGTAGAACAAACTAGGGCTGCAAACTACAGGAAATATACAAAATCATTGATTTTTTGACAAAGTCCTAGTTTTTTGTAATTTCACCTATGATGGACGGCAAGCAAGAGACTTTCAGCGTATTCAGCGTGTAAATAGTGAACAAGGCTTTCAGATAAACCCAATCCTAGATTGATACTCGATTTTTTGTAGAACAAACTAGGGCTGCAAACTGCAGGATATATACAAAATCATTGATTTTTCGACAAAGTCCTAGTTTTTGTAATTTCAACTATGATGGACGGCTCGCAAGAGACTTTCAGCGTATTCAGCGTGTAGATAGTGAAAAAGGCTTACAGATAACCAACTCCTAGATTGATACTCGGTTTTTTGTAGAACAAACTAGGGCTGCAAACTGCAAGAAGTATACAAATTCGTAGAATTTTGGATGAAATCCTAGTTTTTTGAATTTTGAACTATGATGGACGGCTTGCAAGAGACTTTCAGCGTATTCAGCGTGTAGATAGTGAACAAGGCTTTCAGGTAAACAAGTCCTAGATTGATACTCGATTTTTTGTAGAACAAACTAGGGCTGCAAACTGCAGGAAATATACAAAATCATTGATTTTTTGACAAAGTCCTAGTTTTTTGTAATTTTAACTATGATGGACGGCTAGCAAGAGACTTTCAGCGTATTCAGCGTGTAGATAGTGAACAAGGCTTACAGATAACCAACTCCTAGATTGATACTCGATTTTTTGTAGAACAAACTAGGGCTGCAAACTGCAGGTAATATACAAAATCATTGATTTTTTGACAAAGTCCTAGTTTTATGTAATTTCAACTATGATGGACGGCTCGCAAGAGACTTTCAGCGTATTCAGCGTGTAGATAGTGAACAAGGCTTTCAGATAAACCCACTCCTAGATTGATACTCGATTTTTTGTAGAACAAACTAGGGCTGCAAACTGCAGGAAATATACAAAATCATTGATTTTTTGACAAAGTCCTAGTTTTTTGTAATTTCAACTATGATGGACGGCTTGCAAGAGACTTTCAGCGTATTCAGCGTGTAGATAGTGAACAAGGCCTTCAGGTAAATAACTCCTAGATTGATACTCGATTTTTTGTAGAACAAACTAGGGCTGCAAACTGCAGGAAATATACAAAATCATTGATTTTTTGACAAAGTCCTAGTTTTTTGTAATTTCAACTATGATGGACGGCTAGCAAGAGACTTTCAGTGTATTCAGCGTGTAGATAGTGAACAAGGCTTACAGATAACCAACTCCTAGATTGATACTCGATTTTTTGTAGAACAAACTAGGGCTGCAAACTGCAGGTAATATACAAAATCATTGATTTTTTGACAAAGTCCTAGTTTTTTGTAATTTCAACTATGATGGACGGCTCGGAAGAGACTTTCAGCGTATTCAGCGTGAAGATAGTGAACAAGACTTTCAGGTAAACAACTCCTAGATTGATACTCGATTTTTTGTAGAACAAACTAGGGCTGCAAACTACAGGAAATATACAAAATCATTGATTTTTTGACAAAGTCCTAGTTTTTTGTAATTTCACCTATGATGGACGGCAAGCAAGAGACTTTCAGCGTATTCAGCGTGTAAATAGTGAACAAGGCTTTCAGATAAACCCAATCCTAGATTGATACTCGATTTTTTGTAGAACAAACTAGGGCTGCAAACTGCAGGAAATATACAAAATCATTGATTTTTCGACAAAGTCCTAGTTTTTGTAATTTCAACTATGATGGACGGCTCGCAAGAGACTTTCAGCATATTCAGCGTGTAGATAGTGAAAAAGGCTTACAGATAACCAACTCCTAGATTGATACTCGGTTTTTTGTAGAACAAACTAGGGCTGCAAACTGCAAGAAGTATACAAATTCGTAGAATTTTGGATGAAATCCTAGTTTTTTGAATTTTGAACTATGATGGACGGCTTGCAAGAGACTTTCAGCGTATTCAGCGTGTAGATAGTGAACAAGGCTTTCAGGTAAACAAGTCCTAGATTGATACTCGATTTTTTGTAGAACAAACTAGGGCTGCAAACTGCAGGAAATATACAAAATCATTGATTTTTTGACAAAGTCCTAGTTTTTTGTAATTTTAACTATGATGGACGGCTAGCAAGAGACTTTCAGTGTATTCAGCGTGTAGATAGTGAACAAGGCTTACAGATAACCAACTCCTAGATTGATACTCGATTTTTTGTAGAACAAACTAGGGCTGCAAACTGCAGGTAATATACAAAATCATTGATTTTTTGACAAAGTCCTAGTTTTTTGTAATTTCAACTATGATGGACGGCTCGGAAGAGACTTTCAGCGTATTCAGCGTGTAGATAGTGAACAAGGCTTTCAGATAAACCCACTCCTAGATTGATACTCGATTTTTTGTAGAACAAACTATGGCTGCAAACTGCAGGACATATACAAAATCATTGATTTTTTGACAAAGTCCTAGTTTTATGTAATTTCAACTATGATGGACGGCTAGCAAGAGACTTTCAGCGTATTCAGCGTGTAGATAGTGAACAAGGCTTTTAGATAAACCCACTCTTAGATTGATACTCGATTTTTTGTAGAACAAACTAGGGCTGCAAACTGCAGGAAATATACAAAATCATTGATTTTTTGACAAAGTCCTAGTTTTTTGTAATTTCAACTATGATGGACGGCAAGCAAGAGACTTTCAGCGTATTCAGCGTGTAGATAGTGAACAAGGCTTTCAGATAAACCCACTCCTAGATTGATACTCGATTTTTTGTAGAACAAACTAGGGCTGCAAACTGCAGGAAATATACAAAATCATTGATTTTTTGACAAAGTCCTAGTTTTTGTAATTTCAACTATGATGGACGGCTCGCAAGAGACTTTCGGCGTATTCAGCGTGTAGATAATGAAAAAGGCTTTCAGGTAAACAACTCCTAGATTGATACTCGATTTTTTGTAGAACAAACTAGGGCTGCAAACTGCAAGAAGTATACAAATTCGTAGAATTTTGGATGAAATCCTAGTTTTTTGAATTTTGAACTATAATGGACGGCTTGCAAGAGACTTTCAGCGTATTCAGCGTGTAGATAGTGAACAAGGCTTTCAGGTAACCAACTCCTAGATTGATACTCGATTTTTTGTAGAACAAACTAGGGCTGCAAACTGCAGGAAATATACAAAATCATTGATTTTTTGACAAAGTCCTAGTTTTTGTAATTTCAACTATGATGGACGGCTAGCAAGAGACTTTCAGCGTATTCAGCGTGTAGATAGTGAACAAGGCTTACAGATAACCAACTCCTAGATTGATACTCGATTTTTTGTAGAACAAACTAGGGCTGCAAACTGCAAGAAGTATACAAATTCGTAGAATTTTGGATGAAATCCTAGTTTTTTGAATTTTCAAATATGATGGACGGCTTGCAAGAGACTTTCAGCGTATTCAGCGTGTAGATAGTGAACAAGGCTTTCAGGTAACAAACTCCTAGATTGATACTCGATTTTTTGTAGAACAAACTAGGGCTGCAAACTGCAGGAAATATACAAAATCATTGATTTTTTGACAAAGTCCTAGTTTTTTGTAATTTCAACTATGATGGACGGCTAGCAAGAGACTTTCAGCGTATTCAGCGTGTAGATGGTGAACAAGGCTTTCAGATAACTATCTCCTAGATTGATACTCGATTTTTTGTAGAACAAACTAGGGCTGCAAACTGCAGGAAATATACAAAATCATAGATTTTTTGACAAAGTCCTAGTTTTTTGTAATTTCAACTATGATGGACGGCTAGCAAGAGACTTTAGAGCGTATTTAGCGTGTAGATAATGAAAAATGCTTTCAGGTAAACAACTCCTAGATTGATACTCGATTTTTTGTAGAACAAACTAGGGCTGCAAACTGCAGGAAGTATACAAATTCGTAGAATTTTTGACGAAATCCTAGTTTTATGTAATTTCAACTATGATGGACGGCTCGCAAGAGACTTTCAGCGTATTCAGCCTGTAGATAGTGAAGAAGGCTTTCAGGTAAACAACTCCTAGATTGATACTCGATTTTTTGTAGAACAAACTAGGGCTGCAAACTGCAGGAAATATACAAAATCATTGATTTTTTGACAAAGTCCTAGTTTTTTGTAATTTCAACTATGATAGACGGCTAGCAAGAGACTTTCAGCGTATTCAGCGTGTAGATAGTGAACAAGGCTTACAGATAAGCAACTCCTAGATTGATACTCGATTTTTTGTAGAACAAACTTACCTGAAAGCCTTGTTCACTATCTACACGCTGAATACGCTGAAAGTCTCTTGCAAGCCGTCCATCATAGTTCAAAATTCAAAAAACTAGGATTTCATCCAAAATTCTACGAATTTGTATACTTCTTGCAGTTTGCAGCCCTAGTTTGTTCTACAAATCATCGAGTATCAATCTAGGAGTTGGTTATCTGTAAGCCTTGTTCACTTTCTACACGCTGAATACGCTGAAAGTCTCTTGCAAGCCGTCTATCATAGTTCAAAATTCAAAAAACTAGGATTTCATCCAAAATTCTACGAATTTGTATACTTCCTGCAGTTTGCAGCCCTAGTTTGTTCTACAAAAAATCGAGTATGAATCTAGGAGTTTGTTACCTGAAAGCCTTGTTCACTATCTACACGCTGAATACGCTGAAAGTCTCTTGCAAGCCGTCCATCATAGTTGAAAATTCAAAAAACTAGGATTTCATCCAAAATTCTACGAATTTGTATACTTCTTGCAGTTTGCAGCCCTAGTTTGTTCTACAAAAAATCGAGTATCAATCTAGGAGTTGGTTATCTGTAAGCCTTTTTCACTATCTACACGCTGAATACGCTGAAAGTCTCTTGCTAGCCGTCCATCATAGTTCAAAATTCAAAAAACTAGGATTTCATCCAAAATTCTACGAATTTGTATACTTCTTGCAGTTTGCAGCCCTAGTTTGTTCTACAAAAAATCGAGTATCAATCTAGGAGTTGGTTATCTGTAAGCCTTGTTCACTATCTACACGCTGAATACGCTGCAAGTCTCTTGCAAGCCGTCCATCATAGTTGATAATTCAAAAAACTAGGATTTCATCCAAAATTCTACGAATTTGTATACTTCTTGCAGTTTGCAGCCCAAGTTTGTTCTACAAAAAATCGAGTATCAATCTAGGAGTTGGTTACCTGAAAGCCTTGTTCACTATCTACACGCTGAATACGCTGAAAGTCTCTTGCAAGCCGTCCATCATAGTTCAAAATTCAAAAAACTAGGATTTCATCCAAAATTCTACGAATTTGTATACTTCCTGCAGTTTGCAGCCCTAGTTTGTTCTACAAAAAATCGAGTATCAATCTAGGAGTTTGTTACCTGAAAGCCTTGTTCACTGTCTACACGCTGAATACGCTGAAAGTCTCTTGCAAGCCGTCCATCATAGTTGAAAATTCAAAAAACTAGGATTTCATCCAAAATTCTACGAATTTGTATACTTCTTGCAGTTTGCAGCCCTAGTTTGTTCTACAAAAAATCGAGTATCAATCTAGGAGTTAGTTATCTGAAAGCCTTGTTCACTATCTACACGCTGAATACGCTGAAAGTCTCTTGCAAGCCGTCCATCATTGTTCAAAATTCAAAAAACTAGGATTTCATCCAAAATTCTACGAATTTGTATACTTCTTGCAGTTTGCAGCCCTAGTTTGTTCTACAAAAAATCGAGTATCAATCTAGGAGTTGGTTATCTGTAAGCCTTTTTCACTATCTACACGCTGAATACGCTGAAAGTCTCTTGCTAGCCGTCCATCATAGTTCAAAATTCAAAAAACTAGGATTTCATCCAAAATTCTACGAATTTGTATACTTCTTGCAGTTTGCAGCCCTAGTTTGTTCTACAAAAAATCGAGTATCAATCTAGGAGTTGGTTATCTGTAAGCCTTTTTCACTATCTACACGCTGAATACGCTGAAAGTCTCTTGCAAGCCGTCCATCATAGTTCAAAATTCAAAAAACTAGGATTTCATCCAAAATTCTACGAATTTGTATACTTCCTGCAGTTTGCAGCCCTAGTTTGTTCTACAAAAAATCGAGTATCAATCTAGGAGTTAGTTATCTGAAAGCCTTGTTCACTATCTACACGCTGAATACGCTGAAAGTCTCTTGCTAGCCGTCCATCATAGTTGAAATTACAAAAAACTAGGACTTTGTCAAAAAATCAATGATTTTGTATATTTCCTGCAGTTTGCAGCCCTAGTTTGTTCTACAAAAAATCGAGTATCAATCTAGGAGTTTGTTACCTGAAAGCCTTGTTCACTATCTACACGCTGAATACGCTGAAAGTCTCTTGCAAGCCGTCCATCATAGTTGAAAATTCAAAAAACTAGGATTTCATCCAAAATTCTACGAATTTGTATACTTCTTGCAGTTTGCAGCCCTAGTTTGTTCTACAAAAAATCGAGTATCAATCTAGGAGTTGGTTATCTGTAAGCCTTTTTCACTATCTACACGCTGAATACGCTGAAAGTCTCTTGCTAGCCGTCCATCATAGTTGAAATTACAAAAACTAGGACTTTGTCAAAAAATCAATGATTTTGTATATTTCCTGCAGTTTGCAGCCCTAGTTTGTTCTACAAAAAATCGAGTATCAATCTAGGAGTTGGTTACCTGAAAGCCTTGTTCACTATCTACACGCTGAATACGCTGAAAGTCTCTTGCAAGCCGTCCATTATAGTTCAAAATTCAAAAAACTAGGATTTCATCCAAAATTCTACGAATTTGTATACTTCTTGCAGTTTGCAGCCCTAGTTTGTTCTACAAAAAATCGAGTATCAATCTAGGAGTTGTTAACCTGAAAGCCTTTTTCATTATCTACACGCTGAATACGCCGAAAGTCTCTTGCGAGCCGTCCATCATAGTTGAAATTACAAAAACTAGGACTTTGTCAAAAAATCAATGATTTTGTATATTTCCTGCAGTTTGCAGCCCTAGTTTGTTCTACAAAAAATCGAGTATCAATCTAGGAGTCGGTTATCTGTAAGCCTTGTTCACTATCTACACGCTGAATACGCTGAAAGTCTCTTGCTTGCCGTCCATCATAGTTGAAATTACAAAAAACTAGGACTTTGTCAAAAAATCAATGATTTTGTATATTTCCTGCAGTTTGCAGCCCTAGTTTGTTCTACAAAAAATCGAGTATCAATCTAGGAGTGGGTTTATCTCAAAGCCTTGTTCACTATCTACACGCTGAATACGCTGAATGTCTCTTGCGAGCCGTCCATCATAGTTGAAATTACATAAAACTAGGACTTTGTCAAAAAATCAATGATTTTGTAATATGTCCTGCAGTTTGCAGCCATAGTTTGTTCTACAAAAAATCGAGTATCAATCTAGGACTTGTTTACCTGAAAGCCTTGTTCACTATCTACACGCTGAATACGCTGAAAGTCTCTTCCGAGCCGTCCATCATAGTTGAAATTACAAAAAACTAGGACTTTGTCAAAAAATCAATGATTTCGTATATTACCTGCAGTTTGCAGCCCTAGTTTGTTCTACAAAAAATCGAGTATCAATCTAGGAGTTGGTTATCTGTAAGCCTTGTTCACTATCTACACGCTGAATACGCTGAAAGTCTCTTGCTAGCCGTCCATCATAGTTAAAATTACAAAAAACTAGGACTTTGTCAAAAAATCAATGATTTTGTATATTTCCTGCAGTTTGCAGCCCTAGTTTGTTCTACAAAAAATCGAGTATCAATCTAGGAGTTGTTTACCTGAAAGCCTTGTTCACTATCTACACGCTGGATACGCTGAAAGTCTCTTGCAAGCCGTCCATCATAGTTGAAAATTCAAAAAACTAGGATTTCATCCAAAATTCTACGAATTTGTATACTTCCTGCAGTTTGCAGCCCTAGTTTGTTCTACAAAAAATCGAGTATCAATCTAGGAGTTGGTTATCTGTAAGCCTTGTTCACTATCTACACGCTGAATACGCTGAAAGTCTCTTGCTAGCCGTCCATCATAGTTGAAATTACAAAAAACTAGGACTTTGTCAAAAAATCAATGATTTTGTATATTTCCTGCAGTTTGCAGCCCTAGTTTGTTCTACAAAAAATCGAGTATCAATCTAGGAGTGGGTTTATCTGAAAGCCTTGTTCACTATCTACACGCTGAATACGCTGAAAGTCTCTTGCAAGCCGTCCATCATAGTTGAAAATTCAAAAAACTAGGATTTCATCCAAAATTCTACGAATTTGTATACTTCTTGCAGTTTGCAGCCCTAGTTTGTTCTACAAAAAATCGAGTATCAATCTAGGAGTTGGTTATCTGTAAGTCTTGTTCACTATCTACACGCTGAATACGCTGAAAGTCTCTTGCTAGCCGTCCATCATAGTTGAAATTACAAAAAACTAGGACTTTGTCAAAAAATCTATGATTTTGTATATTTCCTGCAGTTTGCAGCCCTAGTTTGTTCTACAAAAAATCGAGTATCAATCTAGGAGTTGTTTACCTGAAAGCCTTCTTCACTATCTACAGGCTGAATACGCTGAAAGTCTCTTGCGAGCCGTCCATCATAGTTGAAATTACATAAAACTAGGATTTCGTCAAAAATTCTACGAATTTGTATACTTCCTGCAGTTTGCAGCCCTAGTTTGTTCTACAAAAATTCGAGTATCAATCTAGGAGTGGGTTTATCTGAAAGCCTTGTTCACTATCTACACGTTGAATACGCTGAAAGTCTCTTGCAAGCCGTCCGTCATAGTTGAAATTACAAAAAACTAGGATTCCGGCAAAAAACAAATGATTTCGTACACTTCCTGCAGTTCGCAACCCCAGGTTGTTCAACAATAAGTTTTTATCCAAGGGGGTTGGGGTTTTCTGATGGCTATGGTCAATTTTTATACCCTCAATATGCTACGGTTCTTTTTTAGCGTCTTTTGTTCCTATGATCGCGTGGCTGCTCATATATTAAAGTTAGCAGCCAAAATTAATATAACCTTTTTTTTTATTTTAACGGCTTTATCAAGTTAATTTTATTAATTTTAACATTTTTGACCTTAGTGGAGTAAATTTAAATAAGTTTCCGGTCAATTTATTGTTGAAAATTTGTATTACATCTCAATTTGGTCGGGTTATCATTGGCTGCTAACTTTGGCTGCTAACTTCACACCGGTTGGCTGGAGGGGAAATTACGTGTCACGTTGCTGAACAAGGAAGTTGCTATAGCATGGGATAATAACGTAATTCGTTGTTTTATCGTTAGATCGTGTCGGATGAGTCTAAAACTCCCCCGACCCCAGAGTCTGTCTCTAAGCAACTCGAGAAATGTTTACCTACTCGTACTATACGATAGCGATAAATGTTTGCCCAGTAGTGTTTAAGAACAACTTTACCCCTTTTCAAAATATAATATTTACAACTAATTATTTCACGCCTTCATAGTTATTATAACAAAGTTTTAATTGTCTTACTTAAGTGATGATAATAAGATGGGACGTCTAACGTCTTTCTTAATGTATTTCAGTCAAGGGTTATCGAACTACAAGCGCCTGCATTATATCTAAAGGCAAGTCACTTCAAAGCCGAGCCTCTATGTAATTTACTAGCGTACAAATGAACCACGTCAAATGTGGTTATTGTGTGTGGTTATTCTACATTAATTAATAATAATGTTAGCGAGGGGAGCTAATTAATAAAGTTGTGTGTCTACAGAGTATACGCTAGTTTTGGCGGGAATGGTGACAGCTCGTGTGGCGGCCATGATGAATGCTAATATTTGGCGCCATTTGTGTTGGAGTCGGAATTAACCATATAAAAGGAGTAGTATTGTATCAATTGATAATATTTTATTCACTGACACATACTGGTTAAGAACCCCAGTTATCGTAGTCTTCGCTTTCTTTCTACAGCAATATTTACGCCTATAAATGCAAAAGACAAATAACTATGTAAGAAAATCTTTCAAGTATATGAATGCTACGAGTATATAACAGCATGGTACCAAAAAAAATCAAGTTACGTTATCTATCTATGCAAACTAAACCTAATATAAACACGTATAAAACATAATACAATAACAGGTATTTTTCCATCTAATTTGTTCAACGACATTTTAATGTCCAAACAATTCCAAATACCTTCCGCTATTACAATAAATATAAATTTATTTTTCGTTTCGTCCTTGAGTATTATTTAATTATGTTTTATACTTTCTTTCGTTTTCCGGCTGTGGCGAGTTGGAGAATTTAATTAAATTACGATCGATACTCTCTTCAAGACTTATAACTAAACAAGTCTTAAAATCTTTTCAAAAAGCATTTTTCACTTTAGTTTTCAGATATGAACGTTAAAAAATATTTATTTATTTTATAATTGTGAAGCCCCTTTGAGTCAAAGTATATAAATTTACTTCTTTCCAAAAGTTTTCCTAATAAATACGGTTTCTGTAGATAATTAAACGCTTATTTGATTTTCTATACCGTCTCACATCAATTTTTTTCCATCATAAAACTGCAAACCCAATACCCCAGATACAATGTTAGCGGCCAATTGTATTACCATATCTAATAACTTGAATATTTATTAATCCCTCTTAATGAAGGCTCCGTGGCGATCGTCCCGCCCCCGCCCGCGCTTCCCCTCCCCCGCCCCCTCCCCTGTGGCGTCAATAACAAATTTATGCGAAAGAGCCGCTAACCAACGTGCCTCTGGATTTGCATAATATTCGAATATTATACGGAGATAATAACAGAATCACCCGGATTTATTGTGTTGTTCCCCGATCAAAGATTTAGAGTGTCTCGGCCGAGATCGGTGGGAGAAAAGTAATACGACTTCGGGAATTATTGATGGAGACCGGCCCGGGCTTGTGGCGGGTACCTTCGGGGAAGTTGGAGGGTTTGTGCCGTGAGCGGGCTTCTCTCGACTAGGGCATGAAAAGATCAGATCGAGTGTTAGGCCTATTAGCCATGGTCTGGACTGTTCAACTTGGGCATAAATAGCTCAGGTTAAATCTGAGGGCTCTTACACAAGGCATTGTGCCAATAACAGAGTTTCTATGTATTTGTCGACGACTGCAGTTGATATTTGAAGATAAATCTTTAATAAGTAATTTCTTCAGCTCTGAGTAATTGATTAAAATCTTGGAAACAGATGATACTTGCATTAAGATATGTACATTTTCAGATTTGTGAGCGGAAGTCATGAAAAAGTTAACCGCCAACTTGTGCGACAGTCCTTCAACTACCCACTACAATGTTATTTTACAACCAAAACTTGTAGACTTTATGTTTGAGGAAATGTTAACATGTTAACCTAAGTTTATAAGATATTTTTATTCACTTTCATTGTGATTGATGAATGGTGTAATCGATTTTATGTTTCGTCCGTATTTACCATTTAAGGCATTACATACCTAATGTAATTGAGTTATATAACTCAATGACTAATGTTTCAAAAATGCTATGAAAGGCTTTGATAATATAGAAGATAAATAGGAGGGATAACGAAAGTAACCAATAGAAATTGAACGAAGTAAACTAGTTTTCCGTCCAATTTCACGATAAATTTATCGATCCCTCTTCCTCTCAAAACGGAAAGTCCAAATAAATAGAAAAACACATTAAGTAATTTATTTAAAAAGCAACTAAATAAACGACTCGGGCATCCATCAACAGCCCTCGGCCGATACAATGATTAATAACTGAGCGGAATCGAAACAATCGAATTGGTTCACACAAAATGAAGCCCTTGTAATCGGGGTCCTTCTAATAAATACGTCAATCCGGGATTCATTCGTGCAGGCGTCAAGGACAGGCGGCGAGTGATTTTTCAAATTCTATAAAGCGTTAACTTTGGCAGACAGATTTGATCTGGCGCTCTGTGATTACGATTCATTCAAACACGCCGGACGAGGAATAATTCAATAAAATTATTACATGACAATGGTTATTTAGTGGCTCCTCGGATATATTGTTCGTTTGTTCCAACTGGTATAAAATACGAGATCAATTTGAGAAAGCTTTTATAATTTTGTAATAGATTTTCAATGCTGTATTTTTAAGTTGCTTTTCCTTTAGGACTAATAATAACTAGGTATGTACCTAGGTAAGTTCAGTCATTGAGGGATTTGATTACGGAATTAAGAGTTTGTTGAGAGAAATGTTTTTATCATATCTACCTTTATTGTGGCAGTTTATTTATTAAACTAACACGAATAAGGTACACACTCGTAGCTATTGGATCGATCAAGATGCTTAGGTAATGTTAGCGACACATTCATTTAAACACAAGAGTCAGTGTGGTGTACTTTAAGCTCCAACTAATTTAATTATCGTCATTACGTGAGAACCTCGACATTATCTCAGCTTTAATAAGACGGAGAGCCTCGAGTTGTGTTTCCAACAAAAGGGACATTAGGGTTCTGCTATCATCTCGTAATAAGACATGCGTGGTTACTTTATGAATTAAATAAGTACGTGAGTTACGAATGTGTAGTCGGAGTAGCTTGGGTTCCGTATGATTTTAATTTGGCTCGTTTGTAAGTGAAGATGTCGCAATGTTGATTGAGTGTGGATAAGTGGAGCCGAGTGACGTCACGTGGAATGGAAGAGTTGGGACGGGCTGGTGTCTGGTGGAGCGGAAACGAAGGTCAGGGTACATAAGGGGTAGTGAGATGAGAGGGTTGTAGTTTTGATATCATAAACTGAATGCTCAAAGGAATAGTTTGATTGAATTATATGACAGATTTACCTGTATTATGTAGCAAAAATACTACTTCAATATTTTTATTACTTTACAGCGCTGGAATGTACAAAAATAAGGTCTAACAAAACCAAGTGTAAGCTAGCAGGCCGATTTTGAAACCAAAGACAACTTCTTTGGAACAAAATTTGAATTGAATGGAACAAAAATTAAATATTTTTTTCCCACCGAAGGGGATTTGTTGTTGGCCAGAAAATCGACCTTGTTAATTAACATTTTAGGATGGTTAGGTATACTATTTAAAAACGTGAGTACTCACGCCTGACTCTGACTGTGGGTCTCTTGAAGGCGGTCCGGAGGTACGGCATCGACATCACCAGCTCTATGTGCGGCGGAGGCGGTAACTGGAACCGAAGTCACAATACATCAGTGATTGTTACTTAGTAATGCTTCGGAGGGCATGTTAAATGTCGGAGATATCTAGTATCATAGCTTTACTAATAAATGGCTAATTTGGTAAAACAATACCAACCAATTCTATAAAATTTGAACTCTATTAAAAGTAGTAACGTAAGTAGAACGTGGTACGTTCAAAAGAGCCTCTATGGGGCCAAAACTGAATAAAAATATTTGACTTGACTTGACTTTGACTTTGAGAACAAAAAGTACGTAAAAAATCTTAACATATACACTTCACAAGACCACTCACCGTTTTAGATATGGCAGCCATCCATTCCCTTGTAAGCAGGAATAAATAAAACACATTTCAACAAATTAGGTTATTCACAAAGTACCAAAAGCCTCCATAAAAATACAGATAAACTAATCACTTATGAATTCAAACGAACGAATAAAGATTAACAATCATGAATATCTTATGGCTACTTATTATAATTCGTGTAAGCGTGTTTCATAATGGCGAGGTACATTTAATTAACGTGCTTCAGTGATAGGTGAGGTTGTCACGTGGCTCGTGCTCCCCGCCCCCTCCCTTTCCCCGGGGATTAATATTCCCCCCCGGCCGTAAGACCACCCCGCTGACACAACTAAAGATAAAGGATTTTAAGGATTTAAGAGATGTTCTCGGGCCAGCTATAAAAAGCGAACTCCGTGATACATGTGCGTCTAATGAAAATATTTTACTTTTATTAGGTCGGGGACTTTGGAGCTGTTTTTATTTTGGGCTCAACTTTTGGTTTATTTTAGAAATTTTGTGCTGAGCCGTTGGGTAAGTGGAAGTTATTTGCGCAGGAATGAGATTAAATAAATAAATAGGTATGTAATATGTACAGGATTTATTTACACGCGGTATTAGACTAAGCTCTAAGATAGTACTTGGCAAATAACACTAAACTTGCTAACATAAGTTTTGCGTTAGCCTTTTGAAACAATGAAAAAACTAGTATTACCACAGATTAATAAATAGTTACTAACGTAAGTATTACCTAATGTTTATGAAGGAACTAATTAAAGTAAACAGGTACTCCGTAGCACCCTTTTCACTATCCCATTGTGCCCATCCATCACGCAATACACTCGGCTATTACTTCTCAATATTTTCTTACATCATCGTCGTAATCAACAGCCGTCGTTTAACCTTTACAAACTCAATTCTGACCGATGTTCACTGGAAACGTACTCCATCAAGTACCTACATTAGGTACAACTGCGAACAAGATTACGTATTTCCATTCGTAATTTAATTCGAACACACTTGTACAAGTGTAACTTGCACGGTCGGTCATAAATCACACAAAACGGGTAGGAAGCCGCAAATAACTGTGTAATGTTGCCAGGACAACGTCAATTTCGGGAGCCGGGACTCCTTTTGTGAGACGAGAAATATTGTTAAAACTTCCTCAACATTTTGGATGGCAGTGATGTAAGAACTACCCTAGTCCCTAACTATGTTAGGGTTGGTATCCCTTTCATGCGAACGATGAGAAACATTGATCTTCTTTATTCAAGTTATACATATTATTTTTTTTGTATTTTCTTTAGTACCGTAATATTGAATATTTCTTCTTTTCAGACTTTATCTAACCACACTATGGCCTGTCTAATCCCAGAAAAGACCATCCTTTTATTTAAAAGCTGATAAGAACTGAAGCGAAGTGAAGAGCTTGTCTATGGTAGCAACAATCTCTTATCACCGGCGTAATGAGTCCATTAAGTTGCGCGTCGCCGTCTCCAGTTGCCTGCCCGTTCTCACCCAATTATTATAAATAATGAGATTAGATCGGGTTCTAGTCGCGCCAGCGATAACTTTGACTAATATCGGCAATTTTAAGAGATGGCTCGGTAACGGTGTCGTGTGTCTTGAGAGATAACAATCTGTGATCGAGCGCCACCCGACCAGCACGGCCGCAGTTAATTAGGTGATTTGTTATATTATAGCCGGGTCATTTTAAACAATTGAAATAAAGAAAATTCCGACAGAGCCAAATTTTCGTAGAGACCTTAGGTTTACCACAAGGAATAAAGTGTCAAAAGTCCCCATCAGTCCCATGTGAGCTTCGGGACTTATTCGGGGCCCAAGGTCAAAATTTTAGGTTTTTTGGATTTTTCTCGAAAACGGTAAGTTTTATCGAAAAAAAATCTGAGAATATAAAAAAGCTTATAAAATTCTCTATAACTTTAATTCTATCCACTTTTTCCATATTCCCAACCGTTATTGAACTACACGCTCCAGAAATGTAAAAATTAAGGACCTCGGGCAGGTAACTATGGAGCCTGCCCCAATGCTCAACAGTGACATGACCTATGTCATTTGAAAGGTCTTGAAGAGTTGTACAAGTTACTCCTAGACAGTTATATCGAATTCGACGGCCAACTCAGTGTTTTCGACCACCGAAGAATTACCACTGGAGGTGCTGTGGAGCCTGGACGGAATGCTCAACAGTGACATGACTTACGCATTTGAAAGCTCTTACAAGTTACTTTTTGATAGTTATGTCGAAATCAATGCCAAACTCGGTGTTTTCGACCACCGAAGAAAAAACACTAGGTGTATGTGCACTAATGTGCAGTTGACCCTGATCGTATTGCTCAACAGTGACATGACTAATGTCATTTGAAAGCTCTTACAAGTCACTCCTTGACAGTTATATCGAAATCGACGGCCAACTCGGTGTTTTCGACCACCGAAGTATCGACACTGATCGTATTGCTCAACAGTGACATGACACATATCATTTGAAAGCTCATAAAGAGTTTTATAAGTCACTCTTTGATAGTTATATCGAAATCGCCGTCCAATTTAGTGTTTTCGACCACCGAAGAATGGAGTTGGGCTATGCTATACCGAAGTATCGACGCTGATCCTAATGCTCAACAGTGACATGACCTACGTCATTTGAAAGCTCTTGAAGAGTTGTACAAGTCACTCTTTGACAGTTATATCGAAATCGACCGCAAACGCGGTGTTTTCGACCACCGAAGATCGACACTGGGTGTATATGCAGTTGACCCTGATGGTATTGCTCAACAGTGACATAACTAATGTCATTTGAAAGCCCTTGAAGAGTTGTCCAAGTCACTCCTTGACATGTATATCGAAATTAACGGCCAACTTGGTGTTTTCAACCACCGAAGAATGGAATTTTCTCAAGGTCCTTTATTCAGCGTGTTTAGGCCCGCCCTTGCATCAGAATAGTATAAAAGTAGAGCGCAATGGAACTCAATAGATGACATTATGGTTTAAAAAATCTAAAACGCGCGATAGTTGTGTTCCCGGCCTGAAAGGGTGTCGTATTAGCAACCATGACATATTTGAGTTAACCTAAACATGTGCAGTGACAGTGAGTGATCGTTTATCTTGCCCTTCAAATACTCTATAACTACTTTATTAATTGAACTAATGGGTATATATATATTTTTTTATTTTAGTCTAAATACCAAGTTGGCCGTCGATTTCGATATACATGTCAAGGAGTGACTTGGACAACTCTTCAAGGGCTTTCAAATGACATAAGTTATGTCACTGTTGAGCAATACCATCAGGGTCAACTGCACATACACCCAGTGTCGATCTTCGGTGGTCGAAAACACCGCGTTGGCGGTCGATTTCGATATAACTGTCAAAGAGTGACTTGCACAACTCTTCAAGAGCTTTCAAATGACATAGCTCATGTCACTGTTGAGCATTAGGATCAGCGTCGATACTTCGGTATAGCATAGCCCAACTCCATTCTTCGGTGGTCGAAAACACTAAGTTGGACGGCGATTTCGATATAACTATCAAAGAGTGACTTATAAAACTCTTTATGAGCTTTCAAATGCGATGTGTCATGTCACTGTTGAGCAATACGATCAGTGTCGATACTTCGGTGGTCGAAAACACCGAGTTGGCCGTCGATTTCGATATAACTGTCAAGGAGTGACTTGTAAGAGCTTTCAAATGACATTAGTCATGTCACTGTTGAGCAATACGATCAGGGTCAACTGCACATTAGTGCACATACACCTAGTGTTTTTTCTTCGGTGGTCGAAAACACCGAGTTTGGCGTCGATTTCGACATAACTATCAAAAAGTGACTTGTAAGAGCTTTCAAATGCGTAAGTCATGTCACTGTTGAGCATTCCGCCCAGGCTCCACAGCACCTCCAGTGGTAATTCTTCGGTGGTCGAAAACACCGAGTTGGCCGTCGAATTTGATATAACTGTCTAGGAGTAACTTGTACAACTCTTCAAGACCTTTCAAATGACATAGGTCATGTCACTGTTGAGCATTGGGGCAGGCTCCATAGTTACCTGCCCGAGGTCCTTAATTTTTACATTTCTGGAGCGTGTAGTTCAATAACGGTTGGGAATATGGAAAAAGTGGATAGAATTAAAGTTATAGAGAATTTTATAAGCTTTTTTATATTCTCAGATTTTTTTTCGATAAAACTTACCGTTTTCGAGAAAAATCCAAAAAACCTAAAATTTTGACCTTGGGCCCCGAATAAGTCCCGAAGCTCACATGGGACTGATGGGGACTTTTGACATTTTATTCCTTGTGGTAAACCTAAGGTCTCTACGAAAATTTGGCTCTGTCGGAATTTTCTTTATTTGATCACTATTTTTATGTCTAAAATGACCCGGCTATTATTGGAATATGTCGGTGAAAAGTGTTCAAAAACAGGTTTTTAGTAAGGTAATTTTGCCATAATGATACACATCTATTGTTCTATGATGAATGATGAACGCACTCCATCACCATCTACTATTTACTTTTGATAGAAGGACTATTGAAAAATCTTTCAGGTTTTCGTTTGTGTATCTTCTCTACATAAATAACCAATAAAACCACAATAGCAATACAAATAACAGCAATAGTGGCCATAACAAATCTTTACAGTAAAGTATAAAATATTAAAGTCGACGCAGGTTTCCTTGAGCTTATTCCTTTGCAAGTAGGACGAGGCCGACTATTTAGTAAGTCTAGAAATTAGTTTTGTAAACTAGCGCACTACGAAGTATAGAACACGGCTGTAATACCCGCCAACCGCTGCTCCCATAGCATACCTAGACAACAACCTATTGCGTGAACAATAGAATAAAAAAAATTGCAGACGAACACACATTGACATCAAGAACACATAAAACAATTAAATCTTCCGAGCCTATTTCATTTACAATACATGACAAAATACTGTACGGTGATTGGTGGCATATTTTAAAAGCTTTCCACTAATCAATACAAAGTTCAACTTTTTATCACATCATGTCTTGAAGCTTTGGTAGCCGTTGTTACGTGGGAGACTGGAGGGAGATAAGCTGATTGCACTCTAGAGATTGACGAGTAACTAAGTAAGTTTATTGGAGTAAGTTAGTGGCCAACCCTGTATCGAAGTTTTTAGACCTCCTAAAGGCCTCCGACATCATTTCACGATTATGACTCGCGACTAACAACAGGACTGACAGTTTGACGTACTCTCCGAAGCACGGTAGCTCAGGTGGAAAAGCCACTATCGGCCATACATCTAAGTAATAGTCGAACGTTGCTTAACAAACGCGATGAATTAACATCGGTCAGTCAGACGAGTAACACCATTGGCCGCGTACTACACTTACAGCCACGTTTTAATACTAACGTTATTAAACTTGATGTACCAACTAGTTTTTGCACTAAGGGGTTAGTAATTGCGTTTTATGAAAAGAGCTTCGTCGGTGGTATTATAGAGCGAGTTGTTTCACGGAATTATGTACATTATTTTCTTACATATTAGTTCCATTTAAAAGGTGTTTTACATATTTATTATTGTCACGTTCAGCAACGTTGATATTGAATTCGTTTGTAAGCTAAGGACGAGTTTGTTATCGAACGTCATACAGACACATTCTCCTTTTCACATGTCCCATTCACATGTCTTCAAACTTTGCCTCCATATGAATGAAACATATAAAAATAACCGTAATAACTTTAATACCAAACTAAATCGTCCATTATTTCGCAAATAACCAATCCCAACCCTTAACCCTGCAGAATATAAATATGAACAAAACCTGTTTCACTGAGCGCTGAATTATTTATAATATCGAGGGATGTAGGAAACGTAAAGGAGCGAGAATTGCTTGTAATACCAATTGGGGCTGAATTATGAATGGTGCACGGGTCCCGACGATTGGTGAGCGTGTGGGAAGCGCTGAGTTAGAGTCTGTGTGCCGCCGGGCGGGTAGTAACTTGTACATTAGCTTTGTTTCAATAAGAATTCATTACTGAGAAGGGTGTCTTCAATTAGGTATACCGGGGAATTGAAAAGTACTTATGTTGATACACGTACCTAGAGCTCAGTTTTATTCAGATCACGATTATGTGTAGGCGATATTCTTTGATGTACTTAGTTACATTTTTGAAAGTAGATAGCTTGATATTTCAGCGATTACCGGCGCTCAGGTATCAGAACATATAGATACACCCAAAAAATTAAAACCCATACATTTTACCCACACTCATACAACCCTCTTTTACGTCAAAGATTAACCATGCATTTAATTCTCTACCGTGCCGACCGTCACTGCAATAAATAGTAAAGCTAACCAGTCAGTTAGTAATACTTTAACACTTTAAACCTCGGATCGAACCGTCGAGGTCGACAGTCGACCGGCTGACTTTCGGCGGGCATTCTCTTCGTTTACACACGCGCAGATAAGCTTGTCCTAAAGCCTTTACTTATCGGTGGGTGGAGTTACTTAATGCATTGATATAGAATGTATACCTTATGCAGTTGATATAAGATTTTCACAATGCATCGTGTCTTTGAAGAAGGATTTGATTTAGCGATGTCAATTCAGGGTGCTGTGAACTGTCATTTAGAAGATTTTTGTTTTGCGATTCATACAAGAGTTATTAACTTTCGCAATTCGAAAAAAACGCAACAGTGGAGATAATCAAAGATTCACGCTCATCTCATAATCTCATAATCACATAATCACTGGCCACAATTAGACCACGAATCAAAAAGTTAAGATATTTTTTTTATTCGAATTTGGAGACTGCATAATTTCTCACAAGATAAGACATTATACTTCTCCCCAAATCTTACAGGTAATACAAATACAGTCCCAAGACTGCGAGGCAGTCAGTGAAACTCTGGGGTGTCGCGCCTGTTAATAACTGTGTTAGCAACGATCGCGGCGGCAGCAGGGTATTATGTGGAGACAAGGAAATAACTGAGGAATGATCTTAGTTGACGAAAATGTACGTATTTTAGCAATGTGGATAGTTTACACCTTAAATGAAAAAGCGATTTTTTTTTTTTTCCTGTCACAATCAAAGCTGACCCTGTAAAGTCTAGTTTAGGGCTAGCACATACATACAACTTTAAGTTGAACAAGTATTTTGTTGTGTATCATATGTTTAAAAGAATATATTTTAAGAATATATAAAGCGCACATACAGTCAGCTCGATAGTTGCTCGACAAAAAAGTCAAAAAGCTATATCGATTTGCTTTTGATTTAAAGTTGGACAACTATCGATCAAGCGCTCAATTTGTATTGCATTGTATTGATGTGCGCAGACCATCGACTAAACAGTCGATCCGCGACTGACCGCGACTGCCAGTCTCGTAACAGTGCGTCCACACTGAATGCGCGGTGGCTTACGCGGTGGCTTACGCGGCGGCGGGCGCGACAAGCGGTGGCGGAGGTGGCCACACTGAGGCGCGAGCTCTAGTAGCGATCAGACGTATATCAGGGGTTGCAAACAATCTTCGATCAACAATACACAACTAGATTTCGGGTCGGCGCAAATAATACGTCTAGGTGCTTAGCGCCTCATTTATTCAAAAGTTGCAAAATTAATGGCCGGAAAAACAATTTAACGGCCGGAGTGTCTTACTTTCGGTAAGTACATGTAGAATAAGTTATATGTTAAGCTAACTAATAAATAATATCAAATTTTGAAAAATAATACTGTTTTGAAGTCACCGATACAAATGTTTGGCCAACGTTGGCGCAAAATTTTGTGAAACAGAACAGCAAATCCATGGAGTAGATTTGTATTGAAGTAATAATTTATTTGTTACCAAAAATTCCGGGGAGCGAAATCCGAAAATATTGAACGAGCTAAGCACCTAGACGTATTATTTGCGCTGACCCGAAATCTAGTTGTGTATTGTTGATCGAAGCCATTTTACGTCAAAACGCCGAGCGGTAAGACCGAAGGTTTGATACACCTGCCGCCCGCTTGTTAAGTCGCTCACCGCCTAGGCCCGTACTGTGGCCAAAACACGCGGATCGGTGCGTTTGAAACCACCGCGCGCTGAGTCGCTCGGTCTTGTCGCGCTAGGCTTCCGCCTTAGTCACTTCAGTATGGACACAGACGTGCGTTTCATACGTTTGATATTTCGCGCCCGCCGTCGCAACCGCGCTAGGCCCGCAGTATGGACGCACACTATAAGTATTTGAAGCGGTTTGAAGCGACATGGTTTGTAAACACCTTGACTCCAGCGTTGCTGAATAAAGACTGGTCGATTTGAGAAGTTATAAAATCGATTGTATGCGCACTTCCATCAACTAAACTGTTTAGTTGAGTAGAAAGCACGAAGTACACAACTCGACGAAACAGTTTAGTCGATGCAACAGTTGTATGTATGCGCTAGCCCTTAGAATCTAGTTGTTTGACCAAATATGTAATTAAAACGTTTATAATCGATGGTAATTTCCTTACAGTTAAAGGCAACGAAATCGATTGTTATCAAAATCTGCTTCCTACTGAAAATTCCGACGATCTATACGTTTCGCAACTGAGACATTCACGTGTGAACATACTTATAAAATATGACTAGATACTTATTGAGAGCATTGTCATGCCATCAGCTGGGTTGCTTGTTCATCCCAGGACATATCACTCAACCAGTTTTAACGATACTCACTTCATCTCAGCGTCGCTCTTGGCCAGCATCCAGACGACATGTCCGGGGGCGCGCCGGGAGCCCAGCGCCATCAGCTGCGAGAGGCGCGCGCCGGGCGGCAGTGCCGGCCGCCGTGGTACCTGCCCCGTCCACGACGCGATGGCCAGCATCTCCGGGCTCTCCTTCACGAGATGCTTCTGTGTTGCCATGCACTTGCCTGATGCGTCCTTTAACGAATACTGAACGTTACTATTAAAGTACTAGCCGCGCCCCGCGGTGTTACCCGCGATGTACCTGTTCCCGCAGAAATTTCGGGATAAAATGTATCCCATGTTTTATCTGATGTATAATCTTTGTTACTGTAAAGTTTCATCCAAATCCGTCTTGTAGTTTTTTCGTGAAAGAGTAACAAACATACATACATACATACATACATTATATGCGAGTACATCCATCCATACATACATCCATCCTCAAAAACCAATGGCCAACCCATGTGTCAAAAGTTATCGATCGCCTAAAGAACTCTGACATGACCTAAAGATCAATAAAATGTTGTGTTACTATAGGTAAAGTAGAAACTCGACCGTTTCATTTGACGGTCGACTCACCACCTCAGCCAAATACTAAACCGATAGTAGAGAATAGAGATTCACCCGAGCTTTCTATGTTTTATTCCTGGACTAATATTGAAAGCCAAAGAGCAGCACCATACACTTAGATTTTGTGATATCGGGAATTAACATTTCAAAAAGAACCACAGGATTAAGTCGATTTATTTATTTTTCCCTTTTTGAAGTCTGTTAATATCAACCGAGAGACAGCCTTTATATTATCTTGTGTAAATGATTAATACAAAAAATACGTTGGCAATAAGTGTCAGGATCGCGTAATAATATCAGCTGTATAATAAAATCCTTTGCCGACATTAGGGGGCTGTTGATACAGATAATTATCGGATGAAAAAGGTTCGCAGCCATCCATCATGAGGGTCGCGTCCGACGCAGAATAGAGAATGAGAACTCGCGTACCTACTACGTACGTACTTCCACGTAGCTACGTACACGTACTACGTACTCGTTTATGGGATGTACCTACGTACTTCCGCGTACATAAGTATATACTCACTTGCGTTACGTGCTTGTTTATGAGTCACAGACTGTAATTACCTATTCATCATCATCACAGGAGCGTATTCACGGGGAGTTAGGTTAGTTTAATTTCTAGATTAGTTCCTATAGTAAGGGCTTCAGACCTCCCCGAATGGTCTAAAGTGAGATAATACTAGGATAATAATTCCTCTCCCAATTCTGCATGAGTGTATAAGTTAATTGTAACAGTACGGTGAATAACAGTTTACTGGCATGCTAGTTACTGCTCCGTTTTCCAAGCATGTATTTTTTATATTTTAATGGTATAGAATAAATCCTCCGCCACAACCGTATGTTCGCCTTAAACTCAAAAAATACTGAACGTTTTATCATGCGGTTTGCACCAATTGACAGAACAATTCAAAAGGAAGGTTTTGGTTACTGTTATCCCAGAATTCCTACGGGAACTCCATTCACCGAAACGAAAAGAGGACGTGTCGCTAGTAGTTATAAAACAGTTTTACCCGAGTTTACGGTACGTATACAAATGTCCGTCGATCGGATCACGGGATTAAAACAACAACGCAGATTTAATGGTCAGTCGACCAACAAAGGGAATCTGTTAACTCTCGTACCAAAACATTTCGCGTTGATTTGTTTGCGCTGGCAATCGATGTAACAACACTATTGAAACAATCATTGGGATTGGATGGATTGGGTTAATTCATTAATTATGTGTTTTATTTTATTGAAGGATTTATTTATATGATAACCGCGGAAAGATGTAGTGTAATGAAATATACAGGGAGTTGCAATCTATTTTAAATATGTATTGTGGATGGGTATTTTGTTACAAGAGAACACGATCTTATTTTGAACAAATGCAGTAGAAATTACTTGTTTAAAAAAAACTGTTTTAGCTTGATGGGTTTTCTCTGTATAAGTAAATGATTATTTGATGCCGATTTTTTTGCTTTAATTTAAATTCAATAATAAAGCTTTGATTTTGTGACACTATTATGTATCAGCTCAGTGTGCCAAGGTCCTAACGGTGTAAGTATAATCAAATTATAACGTCCATTTTTATTCCGTACCCGAACCCGCGACCCGAACTTGGGAAATAAACTCATTCCAAACTTTTCCATTGAACACAAAAATTTACTTCAAAATACATTTTTTTGTTAACAAAGCGTGATCGATCCTTCTCCCCTTTGTACTACGAGTTGCCTTCGAGTTTGTCTGCATTCAATTTTTCGAGTATAAGTCATTATTTATAAGTCTGTTATGATGGTTACATTTGTAATGATAATGCCTTAGCTAAATTTCCTTACTCTCTATAAATAAATACATTATATTCAAGTATCTTGACAAGCCCTTCGGCACCAGTGGCAGTGAGAGCGCTTACTGTGTCGGGGGTTGGGGGTTCGATTCCCGCCCGTATTCAACAATATGTGAAGAGATAGTTGTTGGCGACGACGTCTGGGTGTCAATTATATATTCTTATAAAGTATTTGTGTATGTATATGTAGTAGTATCAGTTAGTTAGATTCCATAATACAAGCTAAAAGTTTAGTTTGGGTCTAATTAACCGGGTGTGAATTTGTCCGGAAAAAAAATCTCATCGCGTCCATCTGGCTATGTTCGCGCTTTCGTGCTTTACACCCAAACGAATTTTCACTAGTTCCACAACTCTAATTCAATGGGAAGGTTTTCACAGAATTCCTACGGTGAACCTTATGCAATCTTGATTAGAAACGAAAGGACAATTTAAGCATGTTACCAGTTTACGTAGCGTGGTGATTAGTCATAATCCTCATCACTATACTGATATCTTCATTGATATAGGCATTTGCCCAGCAGTGGCATATTAGAGGCTAACACTAACTTTATTTACATACTGACGTTACAACATAGTCAACGTACTCAAACGGGTATTTATTCGCGGTAAAAAGTTTATAAAGTAAAAAATATTCGCAACATAGGTTTAGTAACAAGTCTAATTAAAACAGTGGCACACAAAAACAATGGCTGCCCCGTCAATATGTCAATATTTTCTGGGACACGGCGGGACACGCCGCGTGTATTCACGTTTGTTCGGAACAACGCGAACGTGACGGACACACAGCGTCAAATAGATACAAATCAGCGTCAGGTACAGTAAGGACGTTCGTATACTGCAGTACAGACAGTATTTAGGCTGTTTCCACTTCTGAACAATTCTGAACCCTCGATCGGTTGCTCTTTCTTGCAGCTTTTGAATAGGCAAGTTATGTTAAGCTACGTTTACAGATACACTTCGCTTTTGTTTAACTTTTTTATCTGACGTTATGCTTGAGAAACCAGTAGGTAAGTAATGTGTTAGTGCCGTATTTAAAGATGTCAATTAATTAAAAAAATAACTAATAGACGTAGTTTTCAGTACACGTGAAAAAATTCACTCATTGACATTACGGAATCGTCTGGACTCCGAGTTCGGCTGTTAGTCTGTCGACACAGTAAAGTCTTTAATTAATCCAAGGACTTAAAATTAAATAATAAACATGACTTAATCTAAATAAAACAGTTCTGTGTAGATATTTTTATTATATCAGAAGAAAGGTATATCAGACGAAAAAGCCTATAAGCCATTTTAATGAGACCATGCACTTATAAAAGCCCAGAACAGTTTATAGGTTGCCTGAACAAAACAGTCTAAATTATGCCTGAATGGAAGTCTGCGCAGGCTCTAAGCATACTTTGTATACTTATGTTTCCAGCCTACTTTATTGAAATAACACGTGAGTCACGTGATCCGCCTGGTTAACTATCTATCTGGCATTGTTTTGTATCGGAGTTACGAGTATAAGAGGCGGTTATATTGTTTTCGCAATGATATTTCGTAATTAGATTCCGACACGCACTTTGTGGTCGAGGCTTCTGTGGTTACACATTATGTGGCCAAGTTTAAGATGAATCGATCAATTAATCTGTTTTAGGCGTTTGCCCTCCAATTGGGCTTTTGAAAAAAAAATTTTTTTGTGATAAATGGAAAGATTATATATTAGTTTTATAACAAAACTATTTTTATTTTATTTTTTTCGCAATAATTCAAAAGTTATTTCAAAATAAAAATTGATTTTTGAATCCAGTACCGAAAACACTCGGACAACTCCCGAACAAACCCGAGCGCGGTGTGACGTCATAATGTATAGCCCCATTCGGTTACACGTGTAATAGCCGTAAACGCTGTACGTACTTATGGTTAAATAGCTATACATTATCACGTCACAACCACGGTGACCAATTATGGCGCGTTTATAGTCACGTGATTTTTATTCAATTTTTAATTGTTTATAATTAATTGAAAAAATATTTTTTTTAAGTTTTTTGCATTAAATATCAATATTATTAATAATAAAGTTTTAAAATACATAAAAAAAATCAATTTTTTTTTTTCAAAAGCCCATTTGTGTAATATGGACATTAACGGTAATCTGCTGTATTTTGTAATATTTTATGATTAAAAGAGAAAAAGTATACAGAGGAAAAAGTGAAATAACACAAACCTTTTCGTGTTTTGAAGCTTTCAAAAACTAATTTAATATACATATTAAAGCCCTACGTTACTCGCTACCTATCTTGTTCCCAAGAACATAATTTCCGTTGCTATAAATACGAGAATGTAAAATATTCGTGTGTTGTCAAGTATTCTTCGCGATGAGAGCCTCTTACATAATTCCTTATAATCAGCGCTTTAAAGTGCTTCAAGCGCTGGAAGGTTGTCTCGTGCGGATGTTAGGAAACGGCCAAATTGGAGCGAAACATACTTCTCACTTACAAAAATAATTCAAAAGTACATAGATATAAGTACCTACCCGTAAACTTTATAAACCACCGACTCGAATGGAAGGAACGACAGAACAGTAACTAGTATGCTATTTATCTCAAGTCAGAGTATGTTCAAAACTCAGACGTATAGAAATAAATTGTGCTATTATTGAAAAATTGTAACTGCAATCAATCATAAAACAATGACAACCACACTGAGTCTCTTGTTAGTTCTTCTCAATAGGTGGCGCCTTGCGAGCTAACGTAAACTTTATTTTACGGCGAAGATTATAAATGATAGTAATGTTAGAATACAGTGATAATGATTTTGATTGTGAAGTCAACAATATAATGTACATTTGTCAGATACAGGCATGACGCTTAACATGCTAAAGTACAAACGTTCAGGAAGCTGGTAAGCCAGTATGCCATCTACAGATACGAGTAGTGTATTCCAGTCTTCTGTGTTAAGGGCTGAACAAGTTTAAGTACTTAACATTATCTAAGTATCGTGATTTACAAGCTTTCACACCTCCAAAACCGTATTAAAAACACAAAACAAAATAAACCCAGTCTTAAACAAAACAACGAATTACCATCCAAACAATCGGTTTTCTTTTGTCTTTTAAAAGAAAACAAATATAATTCAAAGTCAGTCGCGAAACTCTGCTTTACCGAACAAGGGTTTAGTGAGCACCCTTTGTTACGCGACAATGGTCTCTATGGCCCTTCAGGGCACCGCCGCCCTTCATAGTTAACGAATCACCACGAAAATATAACACGAGAACGGAATTATTACCACAAATATATAGTGGTTATTGGGTTTCTTAGAAACGGACTCACTAGAAAGGGCTATATATATTTATTTCACAAACACCTCTATTTTTTCTTATGAGAATTAAAATGTTATTTCACCGAAGGCGATACCTTCTGAAGAAAACTAAGGTTTAATTATTTATCCCATCTTATCCCATCACTGAAACCAGTCAAGATCACCAATTCATGATGATTTGAATTTAATTTAATTTATTTATTTATTGATTAAGATACAAATATAAAGAATATATACAAATGCAATTGATCAAAAAGAAACGTACTTCAGTCCATGTTTGTACTTCTGCTGATGTGTCCTACATCCATTGACTCGTACTCAATAGCTTGTAGATTAAAGCTGATTATGAACTTAACTGACGTCAATTTGGAGTCAATTTCGAGTGATTTATAATATTGTGTAACAAAACCTTTTAAGGTCGTCCACAAATACCACCGCGATACTTTATTCTAATACAATCGAAATAATCCAATCTAAATGCAAGAATACTCAATATAACGAAACTATTAGAAACCCTATATACAGCTAAACTAATACATCCTCCAGTATATATAAACACGACTCTAAAATCAGACATTTCTTCAATTAAGTCACTATTTCTAAAGAAAACAGTTTGCAGGCGACAAATCCACTTGAGTATCATACATAGCTCTATAAGTTATGAAGCCCCGCTGGCAGACACGCATTCAGCTGAGTCTCGACAAAAGATGCAATTTTTCTTTCATCCCAAGACAGGTTCATTGTTCGACCGCTCAACACTGAGCGTTGGTTACACTGAGTAATTTAAGAACAATTTAATAAGAAGGGACAATGTTTGTCTCATGTACCCACGACGCGTGACGTCACCTCTTAGTAAAAATAGTTTCAGTTTGATGACTGTGGCCGCCATGTTGGATTTACAATTATTTTTAGGGTTAGTAATTAAATCGCACAAAATAATCATAATTTAAAATCCCTCCATAATTAACGGAGTATTGCTGGAACATAAACTGAATTGATTCTCTTCACTTCTTTTTTTGATGTCTGTGGCTGAACTGAATTGAATTGATTTCACTATACTTTATACAACTGTCATTTATTTCTAACAAAACAAACTACATCAATCTCTAACGGACCCTTTCTAGAAACCACAACACAAACGATCCAAAAACGTTATTAAACAATAGTTTACCAAAACTTTCCAAAAGGGAATTTAACACCCTCATATTAGAGAGATCTTTATAAACACCAGAGTATAACAAAGTGACCCTTTTTCACAAAAAGAAACCATCAAATAAAAAGAACCCTTTCATGAAAGAAATATTCCCAACCAAATAGTAATGGCCGGATCACACTGGGCGAAATTATGCGAAATGGAAACTGCGTATCTTTTACGGTTATAAAATTCTACATATATTTGTACGTACACTATTGTATAGAGTTGTAAAAGAAATGTGTTTGTAGACTGAGGGATTCAAAAGAGATACACTTATACGATGTATTCGGATTCTTTAGTAGATCCCTCAACTTAGCCGGTTATTTTGAAAACCGTTTATTTAAATAAAAATGTGAATCTCATTTTAGGGTACTTTTAAAGAAAAAAGTGATGTAAATAATAACCTAAATAATTAAATATACTTAAGTAATGAAGATAAACGACCATTATGAAATTCGTCCCATATAAACACCGCCTACGAAAGGACTACGAAACGAATTTATTCACGCCTACGGATTTCGTAGCGGTACGGTCCGCTACGGCTACGGCGTAGAGCAAAGTAGCTTTTTATCATGACGTCATAAAACTAAGCCGGGTTCAGCGGGTCCCATATTGAGACAGGTTTTTAATGACTCTTAGGGTCGGTTTACATTTGGGTTATTACACAAATATTTTGCACAGTAATGCAGATTAATAGGATTATATTCCATTTATAAACAATAATAGATACTACATACCACTATGTAAGTAATGACACTATTTTAACTAGATACATTATTTTTACCCAAAAACCCTTCGAGAGGTCGAATCCACGGTAAAAACTTAGTTAAATTGATTAACTTATGTGAAGCCAACAAAGCAGCGCTATCTACTATGAGTCCGGATACACTCCGGAGCTTAACTTTTCAAGTGCCAGCTGTAGTTTGGAACAATTTTTAACATGAGAGTACGAAGTTGTCTCGTGATACAAAACAGCTTATAAAGGACCTTGTTGTTTCCGTACTACATGCCTCCACCCAGGGGTGTCACACGATACTTTTAATAATAATCCGGAGTAAATATTTATAAAAAAATAATTATGCAAGATTGAAATCTGAACGCGGTAAAATAACAAAGATTTAATGTTCAAAAGTCAAAATAAGATCGCTAACTACTGGCGACACTATAGATTTCTACGAATCTCTATTAAATTGGTGTCGCCACATTTGTATTGCTAGATTTCATTCTAGAAGTCGAAGTAAAGTAAGAAAGTTCGGGTAGGTTAGGGACAGCCCTGGTGTTGGAGTTTTTAGACCGCCTCGAGGCCTCCGACATGGTTTCAATGAATGCTGCCAATTGTCGCATATGTCACAAGTTATTATGCTAGTGTTGTGAATGTGGGTATAATTACATTAATTTACAGCTCTACCCTCACTCGCTCAGGAGTAAGTAGTAAAAGTTTTGCTGAGATTCCTATCTAGTTTGACTTGAATTAACCATAATGTACTTACAGAAATGTTACAAATAGTTCCTAGTTTATGTCTATGATTTCTCCACTTGCCCGTGACCGTGGCACCCCTACACCCTTCCAATTGTTGTAACATAGAGAACGATATATAAATTCCCGCGGAACGAGTAACGGTGAGACGAACACGTTTTGAAAACAACAAATCAATATGAGGACGAATGGATTCGTGTCTTGTTTAACTACGAGCTTTATGTGCCGAGACGGAGCGCTTTGTTGCGAAGGTTTGTTTGTTTGTCACTAAATGGTGCATATAACATTGAACTGATTTAGCCGACTGACTAGGCAGGACGTGACTGACCGAGTTTCTGATATGCTGTGAGTGTGATGTATGTGTATGTATGTTCTTTATAGGTATATCATAGAAATATTTAGTACTAGCAGCACCCCGCGGTATTACTCGCGTTGTACCCATTCCCGTAGGAATTTCGGGATGTAAATTAGCTTGTAACCCTCCCGTTGAATGTGGCTATTTATTACAAAAATAATTATTCAAATCAGACTGGAAATTGCCGAGATTAGCTCGAACATACAAACAAACAAACAAACAAACTTACAAATTTTACCTCTTTTTATTATATTAGTATGGACTAACAGCGCCTCGCGATTTTACCCGCTGTGTCTATATTCCCGTGGATGAGAAACATTCGGGATGAAAACTAGCCTATAAACTTCTTGTTGAATGTATGGCTATCTATTACAAAAATAATTATTCAAATCTGATAGAAAGTTTCTGAGATTAGCGCATTCAAACAAAAACAAAAAGAAAAAATCTAACTCTAGCCATTTTATATTAGTAGGCTAAACATGGGTCACCAAGTTGGTTGTTACTTCTATAATACCAAGTAACATATTAATTGTAGGTAATGCCGTATATATGCAATTGTAGGCAATGCCGCATATATGTAATTGTAGGTAATGCCGCATATATGTAATTGTAGGTAATGCCGCATATATGTAATTGTAGGTAATGCCGCATATATGTAATTGTAGGTAATGCCGCAAAGTGCTTAACTTATTCATGGTACTGTTCTTAATATTGTCTATCTATTGTAATTATTAATTTTCCCTTTTTCTGTATGCAACTACATATAAGTATTATTATAAGATTTGAAATTGCATTAATAAAAACAAATGAATAATCCGAAACGATTTTGCATATGATTTCTTCGAAATCATATAAAATTAAAAGATAAGTTTGAAGATTAAATAGAATATCATTAGTATTGCAGTGAACTATACTTTGTTGTGAAGCTATTTGTGTATTATCAGAAGTAGTAAAATGTTTGCATATATTTAGTAAAATTCAGAATAAATAACCGAAAACTTTAGAAATTGTCTGCGATTGAGGTCTTGACATAGACAATAAAACTTTATGCTTTTTAAAAGTTTACATTTTGAACCTTATCAAAGGATAGATGATTGCAGTTTTATCTCTAGTTTCAAGTCACTGAACTCAAAATGAACTCAAATACAGTATATACTGAACACTTGTTTTTTAAATAACTTAGGTAGTTTTAAATAATTAAAAATCCTCACCACATTCAACCACAAATATCACAATTATTTACAAAATGATTCCTTTAACCTCCGGATTGAATTTAAAAAAAAATAAAAGATCTGTTAAATCTCTTGGAAATCCCAGTATAAGCCTCGTCTGTTATTTTATAGTGTGGCGTCCATATTACTTTACCTTTTTTCGTCTGTGCGGCGCCGGAGCTCGGGTAATACAAACACCCGAATTCTTAGAAAGAGAACTTTACGACAATGCTGAGAAACTTCGCCGGTAACGCCGTCAGAACACTTTTATATTTCTAGGGAAAATGTCCAATCAATTGTAGTTAGTTCATTATTTTATCGAAGTGAAAGTTTTGATTGCTGAAAGCTTGGCCTGTATGTACGTACGTACGTACGTATGTAATGGAATCTTTGAACATCATTTTCACCAACTTCCAGAAGTCTGATTAATTTGAAACTTTGCATACGTATCAAGGACCGATGACAATGCAATAATTTAATAACAGTTCCCCATTATCCTTAATGGATTTGCCAGATTTACTAAAAAAATATTACTTCATATAAAAGACATCAACGGGCGCTCGCTGTTGGACGGAACGGGAGTTCTGTTTTATTTTACTAAATGGTACTAGACACTAACAGCGTCCCGTGGTTTTCCCGTGATGGGCCCGTTCCCGTGGGAATTATGGGATGAAAAGTTGCATATAATGTTATGCTTACTAAAAAATAAAAAATAAAATTATAGTTTAATAAAAACTAAAAAAACACGCTTTTATTGCAAATTGAACTAAAAACTAGAAAATAATTTTTCTCCTCAAATCAAAATTATAATAAAATTTAAGTTGTAACACAATGATTCAATTCAGAGTAAAAAGCGTGGGGTGCTTAATATTTTTAAATATTACAATCATCATTCTTCTTCTTCTTTCGAGTCAATGGCGCAAAATCATTTTCAGTATTTATATTTTCCCGGACCAGTAATTCACAAGAGAGAGGGCAGCGTCTGATACGTTCAGTAAGTCCTCTTTAGTGCAGGTGGTAGGGCACAGAGGACAGGACAAGAGGTGAACCATGTCCTGGTCTGGGGCACCGCAGTCACACTCCGACTTAGTGGAGTAGCCCCACTTTACCAGGTTTGACCTGCAGCGACCTACTCCTGTCCGGAGACGGTTGAGCGTACGCCAAGTAGGCCACTGCAGTTCAGACCCGGGAGGCAGAGTTTCCGCTGGCTGGATGAAATCTGGAGGGACGGGGCAATTCAAGCTCCAGAGACGTTTCCTTGCTGCCTTGGGGTGAATTGTTATGCTGTCTGTGGTTTGGGCGAAACTTTTACGGCTTTTCAGACGAACTCGCGGTTTGGAGTGGCCGAACAGTGGGTGCCTGGAGTCGGTTTCCTGAGTAAGTTTCTCCAATTCGCAGGCTACTTGTCGGCGCACTTTGGGTGGGGCGATTCCAGCAAGAGGATAAAGTAGGTTGAGCGGAGTGGGTTTTAGACAGCCCGTAATGGTCCTGCAGGTCTCGTTAAGCGCAATGTCGACTTCCTTTGCATGTGCAGAGCGATGCCATACTGGGCACGCATACTCGCCTGCGGAGTACGACAGCGCGAGACCTGTGGTTCTGAGAACGTGCGGGGCTGCCCCCCAGGTGGTTGAAGTGAGACGTTTGAGAAGATTATTACGGGTTCCAATCTTTAGTTTGACATTTTTGCAGTGTGTTTTAAATGTTAGTGCTCTATCAAGGGTGATTCCAAGATAGCGTGGATGTGGGCAGTGCTCAATGTCAACGCCTCGCCACGATATGTTCAGAGCTCGGTTTGCCTGACGGTTGCGCAAATGGAAAGCACACGACTGCGTCTTGGAAGGATTCGGCTTTAAGCCATTTTTGACGTAATATTGGTCAAGTGTTTCCAAGGCAGCCGTCAGCGTTTGTTCGGCGTCTTCAAAGCGAGACGATTGAGCAGCGAGCGCAAGGTCATCGGCGTAGATAAAGCGTTTGGTAAGTGGTAGGATAGGTTGGTCATTGGTGTAGATGTTAAAGAGAGCCGGAGCGAGAACACTGCCTTGGGGAAGCCCGTTTTTTAAACATCTCCAACGGCTTTTAGAGCCATTGAGGTATACCTGGAAGCGGCGGTTGCACAGAATTTCTCGTAGGATAAGAACAAATCCTAAGTCATTGGTGATCTCGTAGACTTTAGACAGAAGTCGCTTTGTGATAACTGTGTCGTAGGCAGCGGACAGGTCCACAAAGACAACACCGGTAACTTGCTGGCGTTCAAACCCGTCTTCTATGTACTGAGTTAAAGCGAGGGTTTGGCTGGTACAACATTTACCTGGTCGAAATCCAGCTTGCTCAGGAATGAGTTTCTGTTCAAGTATGACAGACAAACGGTTCAAAAGGATCCTTTCAAAAAGCTTGAAAGTATGGCACAGCAAGGAGATTGGACGATAACTTTTTGGGTCATTAGGGCATTTACCTGGCTTTAGAAGTGCTATGACTTTTGACTTTCTCCACTGCTTAGGCAATTTTAAGGTTGTCAAGCATGAGTTGAAGAGAGCCAAAAGCCACGACACTGCCAGGGGCCCCAGGTGTTTTATTTGTTCCGTTGTTAGATCATCAACCCCTGCTGCTTTTCCATTTTTCATGTCCTTGATGCAGTTAATTATTTCATTGAGGGTGAATGGAGTCGTTATACTGTCTTGGTTTGGGGTAGACTGGGGGAGTTTTGGTGGTTTGGGCAAGCGATGACTAGGTTTGCCATTTAATAGCAGTTGGTGGGCAACTTGGTTAGCGGTCACTAGACCGGGATTAGAAGCGCTGGGTGGATCGTCCGTGAGTTTTTTGACTGTTTTCCATGCCTTTTTGCTGTTGTGCGTCATATCGACGCTGGACACGAGATCCATCCACTTCTCACGGCGATTTTCTCCAACCAGTTTCATTAGCTCCTCTCCAAGTTCTAGGGTGTCCGCGGAAAACGGGTCAGTTTCAAAACGGGATTTATAGAGGGTAAGAAGATCTGCGTGGTTTTTGTTGATTCCGGGGATATATGAGGTACGACAACCTCGAGGGATAGTTTTTCGGGACACATACTGAATATGTTTGATAAATAAGTTGTAGTTTTGGGGAATAGGCTCGAGATCTGATAGTTTTTCGTCCACACCCTTCGCGTATGCTTGCCAGTCAGCTTTGCTAAAGTTAAATCGGCGTCGGAATGGAACTTGAGATGGTTTGACAGCGGCATTGATTTTACATGATATGGGTCTATGTTGGGTACGGGGGATAGGTATTTCGATGTCTTTCTTACATAGTTTACTAATATTGTTGCTAACAAAGATAAGGTCGGGGTTATAGCCACGGCGCCACCGAGCACTATTGAAAGATGCGGGAAGTTTGGCATCGTGAAGGAGGGTTAGACCATACGATTCCGCCCAATCCTCAACCGCGTCGCCATCGGGGTTCGATCTGCTATAGCCCCATGATATGCTGTGGCTGTTGAAGTCACCAACGACTATCTGTACAGGTTTGTCGAGGAAGTTACTGGTACTGTTGAAGGTGAATGGTATATTGGGTGGTTTGTAGATGGAAGTGACTGTACATTTTCCTAGGTCGATCGTGATAGTTTCGATGTCATTAACGTTACTGCAGGAGGATGAAACTAATTTGATATCGGGTTTTACGAATATGGCACTACCGTATTTTAAATGAGGGATCTCTGCCACTAAGTTCATGCCTACGATGGATGGGCGTAGCTGAGTGTGATCCCTGTGTGTCTCTTGGATGCACAATACATCGCATTGGCTTTTGTGACAGAGGTTTGCGAGGAGGGAGGATTTTTCAGTAGAGAATCCTTCGATATTAATGCTAATTACGTTTAAAGCCGGTTTGAGTTGGCCCTGAAAAGAGCCGTTTTGAGATTGGCTCTGAGAAGAGCCGTTTTGGGCCATTGTGGCAGAAGGATTAGTCACGCCGCTCCAATATTGACTTCGCCGAGTCAATCTTGGAGCGAGGTGTCCAGGATGCGCCGGGCGCTCATATGTATTCGACATGATGTTCACCGCTCGTGGAGGCTCCTTCTATGCACCCCATCATCATTGGTAACTATCTATGAGAGGATAGTTATGAACTACAGTAAAATGCACCCCACGCTTTTTACTCTGAATTGAATCATTGTGTTACAACTTAAATTTTATTATAATTTTGATTTTTAGAGAAACATTATTTTCTAGTTTTTAGTTCAATTTGCAATAAAAGCGTGTTTTTTTAGTTTTTTTAAACTATTTTTTTTTTTGATATAGATAGTCTCACTAACAAATTTATATTATTTTCCTCCCGGCAACAGCCAAGTTCATAAATTATTCATTGAAATAATCTACATTTACGTTTATGCATAGAAACGCAACCTGTGTGAGTATAAAGTTAAAACATATCTCCCGTAGCCCATTAAAGTTCAGCACAATAGTTTCACAAATGTCTGCACCGGACCGCTCCGCATGACTACTGCTTACAAAGAAAAACAAACCACTCCTATATTATTTTAACTACATATATTTTCATATTCATATTCATTTATGTTAGGAATAAAGGCACAATAAAGGTGTTACATTGTAAGTGAACTTCCTACCTCATATGTGAGGCGTGCAAAAATAATTAAATCTAATTAAAATAATGCAACATCGCAACAAAACTCTAAAATTGTGAAAATTTCAAATGAACATATAAGAGTATAGTAGGTGGTCCTTCTCCTATAGTTTAAGAACCTGGTTTATTAATTTACCTACTGAAAACAATAGTACTTAATAATACATAGTTAACTTTATTTTTAGGATTTATGACACCGAACATTCAACTGAGTGGCAGTATCGTATAGATATTGATACCGCTTGGATAGAAAAACCACTCTTGGCCATCCATCCAAGTAATGGCCTAGCTGTACGTAATGCAACACTTGCGATGAGTCAACATCGCGCCACAGGCACTGACTGATTGTACTATCACACCGTACCTATAAGTAAGTACTCCCCACACGTTGAGTACACTCGAGCTTGATCTAGATTTATTAAAGAGCTCAACTCCTCCCCTGCGATGCCTCAATCCGTATAAATCCATATCATCAAATCCCGGAGTGTATAGGCAAATAATTCTGTTCCCAATCTACCCTCGGGGGCTTTCTATACCTTCACACTTTAACTGACGCCACAACTTGATTCCGTTTCTTTTCTTATTTTTATATAGCCTTTGTTATGGAGTGAATCATTTAATATAGCGTTCCTTTTAGCACTTATTGTCTTACACGGCTCTCGATGGTGTATTGGCATGTAAGATGAAAGGCCTTGTAGACCCTGTAGTGGGACAATACAAGTTATTAAAACAACGCACTTGCAAACCAATACAAAGCTTCTATTGTCATTCCAGGTAGATCATAAAGTACATTTAATACAGTCAATTTTGAACATCATTTTCATTTCAAAACACTTCATTGCATAGCCGTTGTAGTCCATAGATACACGTGTAAAAGCACCGTGTATCCGTCTAATGAAGCGCCTGTAACTCAATCTCCCTCCATAGAAGCCCCCTGGAGGTACCGAGGGGTACTTCACAACAAATGATTCGAACGCTCCGCCGCGCGCTCTCGCTCGGTACAATCACCGCTCGACTCAAACTGAACGGATAAAAATGATTTTCTGTTGTACCACCTCTTTTGTATACAACTTACAAGTGACTAGAATTTATAGTTGTGATTTTTAATGGTATTTCTGCCGTACCGCTCCTGGTTGCAATTTTCAAGTTTAATGGAGTTGTAGCTTTGTGTGTGGTCTTTTTCATCATACGTAATGTGTAATCCACTTGTCTTATGTACATCTTAATAGACAAGCTCTTTCTAAGACAAGCTTAACATTCAACATTATAATAAGAACTAATAAGGTCCAACGCCACATGCATATCGACTATGCGAAAACGTTTTAGATACGTCTAATACACGAATTAATTAATAACTCTATCAATAAACTCTCAACTGAACCATCACTACATAGTATAAAATAAAGTCGTCTCTTTTTCGTGTCTGTCACACTGTTTGTCTGTCTGTATGCTTAAATCTTTAAAATTACGCAACGGATTTTGATGCGGTTTTTTGTAATAGATAGAGTGATTCAAGAGAAAGGTTTTTATGTAAAAAAAATCCCGAAATTCCCACGGGAACGGGCACAACGCGGGTAAAACCGCGGGGCGCTGCTAGTGATTAATAAAAGCATTGATTACAATTCGATTGTAAAAACCTTTAAAAGTTTTAAAACAATTTTAATTAGTTCCCGTGATCGGATTTTATCACGAAGGGTCGCGCGGGGAAGGATCAACCCTCGAACATGATTTGTACTAAGTTTATAACTCACTTTAGTAGGACATGTTTACAAACCCATGGCCGGTCATGTGACATTCACGCATATCGCGGCAAGTTTTACAAAACTATTCTGACAAGATTAAATTCGTACATTATATATTCTTACTAGCCAGGCTCCGCGTTTTACAGTTGTCGTATCCGTTACGGATTAAACTACTCTATTATGTCGCTGGGTGCATTTCCGTGAGAATTTATGAATAAAAAGTAACCAGTAACCTTAAAAATCAGATCAAAAACCGATGGCTCCTACGTAAATAATCGTATTTGCAAAAAGCCAATTTTACACCAGAGCGATTTAAAGACATTTTCATTCATAATTTCTTTAATATTAAAGCTTTAGCTTTGAAATTTTCGTAATGTCTACATATTGGATGGTGCCTTAGTATGGTTCTGGAAGAAATGCTGAAATTTGTTTAGTTTTTGAAATATTGTAGTTACATTTATTTACATCGGTAGTTAATTATGTATAAAATCTTAAGTGGTACTAACGACAGTTTACGTTGAATTAAAATTTCTGAAAATATCGTAAGTTTGGCATACGATTTTTTACGTAGATACTCTGTAAATGCATTTACACGCAAGTGGCATATACCATGTTTAACTATGTATATAAAAAATAATTCATATTGTATGTTACGGTTAGTTAATAAATATAACTTATTATAAATTATGTTTGTAAAAGAAATCGTTTAAATATTTTTTCTCACAAAGTACTTTTATCTTTTTTTATCCAATTTCATGAAACTTGACCAAATTAATAATCTACTATATAAGAATAAGTCGGGTTTTCCTCCCTGACGCTATAAGTCCAGAACGCACGAACCGATTTCCACGGTTTTGCATTCGTTGGAAAGATTTCGGGCTCCGTGAGGTTTATAGGGAATAAAAATCTCAAAATTCCCACGGGAACGGGGGCGCTGCGGGTGAAACCGCGGGGCACAGCTAGTAATATACTAAAATTTTATTATAATATTAACGTAGGTAGCAAATAAAACTACAAAAACATATTTTTATTATTTTTATTATATGAATGAACGTAATTGAAAGAAAAAACTAACCATATATACAATAACTAAGAATGGAATTTCTCACGGGAAATCCTGGATAACAAGTCTTAAAGACAACACCGGAAAAAAGCACCAGAGCCGCGAGAAAATTCTCGAAATTTGCACCGACTTCTACAGCCAACTGTACGCCGACCCAGGTAAAACCGATACAACACCCAAACCACCGTACTGACGATATTCCTCCAATAACTGGCCAAGAAATTCAATGCGCACTTCGTAAAATGAAGTATAGTAGAACACCAGGAGATGACGGTATTAGTACGGAGGCTTTAAAACTAGGCGCACCCACAATCCTTCCTCATTTAACTAAGCTCTTTAATAGTATCTTAGATTCAGGGAAATTTCCAAAACAGTTTTGTCACTCTAATATTATTCTTCTCCATAAAAAAGGCGACAAATCCAACATTAATAATTATAGGCCCATGTCTTGTATCCCACGTGTACAAGGCTTTCATTAGAGTAATCGAAACACGGATTACGCGCCAACTTGATTCCGAACAACCTCCCGAACAGGCAGGATTCCGCTCCGGCCTCTCCACCACAGACCACCTCCACACCATAAACCAACTGTTAGAGAAGCACCAAGAATGTAATATGCCTCTGTACATGGCATTTGTGGACTTCCGTAGGGCGTTCGATAGCATATATCATACATCAATCAATCTTTCAAGCTATTCTAAAACAAAATATCCACCCAACTTACATCGACCTTCTCAAACTTATCTACCTAAATAGTACAGCATCCATAAAATTACAATTCCTCCGGTAAACATTTCCAAATAGAAAAGGGGGTCAAACAAGGTGACCCTCTATCTCCCAAACTTTTCACGGCTACACTAGAGGAGGTGTTCAGAAAGCTAGCGGCGGGCTGGCAAAACAGAGGCATTGATGTCGGCGGAATGAGGCTGACAAACCTACGCTTCGCCGACGACATTGTCCTCTTTGCCAATACAGCCCAAGAACTACAGACCATGCTCGAAGAACTGAGCAACGCAATCCTTGAGGTTGGGACTACAGATGAACATGTCAAAGACCAAAGTCATGACAAACAGCTCAGCCTACCGTATCACGGTAAACGGTGAAGTGATGCACTATGTCCATGAATACATCTATCTTGGCCAATTAGTTTCCCTCCAGGCACGCAGACAAGACAAAGAAGTCGCGAGACGCACTGAGAGCGCCTGGAGGAGCTATTGGTCGATGAAGGAGCTGATGAAGGTCAACCTTCCGATAGCGCTTAAGCGCAAACTCATGGACATGTGCATCCTTCCCGTTCTCACCTATGGCTCACAGACTTGGTCTTTGACAAACATCCAGAAGTCCAAACTCAAGGTTTGCCAGAGGGCGATGGAGCGCAGTATTCTTGGAGTCAAGCGAACCGACCGCATTCGTAATACAATACTGCGCTCCCGAACTAAAATCGCCGATGTAGGAGAAAAGGCCGCTAAGCTCAAATGGGATTGGGCTGGTCACGTCTGCCGCATGCCGGACACGTTGTGGGCCAAAATTTCCACTGTGTGGCGCCCGGAGACAGCGAGACGGAGTCGCGGCAGACCACGCAAGCGGTGGCGGGATGAACTGGACGCCTACAAGAGGGACTGGCAACTGGTGGCTTCAAATCGAGAAGAGTGGCGGAAATGGGGGGAGGCCTTTGCCCAACAGTGGAATGATACAGGCTAACAGTAACAGTAACAGTTATAAATAAAATTTACCATTAAGAGAAGTCGAAAATGTTGGTGGTGTTTCGGAAAAACTGTTCCCTAAAAGTTCCGAAAGCGCTGAAATTTCTACTAAATCGGCCCCAGGTGGTAGTGGAGATACTGAAAAAAAACATAAGATTTCACTTTTTCCCGTTACTGCAACGTATACTATCTTATTTGTAGTTACAATAGAACGTTTCGCAAAGTAAACAATTCTATGTGTCAAATCCGATATTAGACACATTGTATTCGACAATGTAATTAATCGTATGTGGTACAAACGACTAAGTATAAAATTCACTAAACGAAGTAAAAAATCGTACTTGGTACATACGATATTTTTTAAGTACAATTAACAACGTACACAATCGTACCTACCACATACTATAGTCTAATGTCACTTTGTAGAAAAAAACAAAGTCTATAATATCAATTACATTAAAAATATTGTACAACATACATATTACTTACTTATCAATCTGTCTTCAATATCATTTTCATTTGGAACACACAGGTTTTCTTTTGAGGATAAAAATTCACAAACATCGACTTCTTTCTGTGTCGAATCACATGCCATTTCACAAATTTTTTGTGCTCGTGAGTGTTGTCTGGAGTAGTTTTTTCTGTTATAATAACTCATTATTGAAAACGTGCCACTTCAGCTAAAAATACGAACAAAATCAAACTTCGCCTAAATGAGTGGACGCGCGCGACCTGCCCGCGTATACTCCCGCCAGTGACGATACGATCATTTACGCGGCATGCAATTATTACTTACTATTTTATACGTGCAAAAAAAACCTTATTTTTTAAGATTTTTAATTTTTGTATTTTGGAATCGATAGTAACTAATTATTTCGTTTCAAATCCCTTAAAACATGAAAATCGTCAAAATGTTAGATACGACTATTTACGTAGGAGCCATCGAAACCCGTGATGCTACTCTTTACGTTATCGCAACGAAACATTCCGATATCCTCGATCCTCAATCAATGTTCGCTTACCTTGAACCACGCCATCGTCGAGTCATCGTACAACACAACCCACTCTTCCGACCACGAGTTCCATAAATACTTCCCTGTAACAAAATCACTTACATTAATTACTCATACCATCCAATCAGTTAATAGCAACCAATTACCTTACACACTTAGCACAGGTACATCATCTTATATCGCAAACAATTTAGACGTCGCGATTACAATAATGAATTTATCGTAAAAGCGTAAAAGGGCGTCCTTTCTCTCTCCCACCTATCGGCCATTGTTCGAGTGTGAACGGGATAGGTGTATAATATTTTATGGAGTCGTTATTTGAGCGCTGACGGTGTGTTTCGTAGCGTGTTAATAAAGTGCAGAGTCGGGGATGAAGTTCTCTTGAGTGTAAGAATATCTTAGCATTTAGTTGAGAGGTAAGAAATTACTTTACTAACATTATTGTAGTAGCCTTAAAGACAACTACGTAATACTTATATTATTAGCCTGGAATGTCCCACTGCTGGGCAAAGGCCTCTCATCTCACTGAAGTTATCAGTACAGTGAGGAGGGTTAGACATAATCACCACGCTTGCCAAATGCGGGTTGGTAATCTGAAACTCGAGCCATGTTTGAAAAGTAGGAAACATGTTTTTCGCTCGACCCGAGAATTGAACCCGGGACCTGGCAGACGAGTGCACATACCACTAGACCACCGAGGCGTAAAGGCGATAAATACTTACTAGTAACTAATAACAATAAATACTTACGTTTGTAGCGCAGCATATAACCGCCTTTGATTTGTGTACCGCCATGCTCTGAAATGAAGAAGGTAATGTTAGTTAATTATTTAAAAAACACGTCTCATTCGCATACAATCTTTGGACTTAGATACTTATACGCAAACACGTAACACTCTTCTTTTTGAGTCGGGATTTATAAAGTAGCATATCCACTGTATCTACACTATAAATTAAGCCGGTACTCTTTCTCTCTTCATCAGGATTAAAAAGAAAAAAATAACCTAAATATATTAGGTTATTTTTAGGTCGTGCCGTTCTCCTAGTTTTTTAATAAAACTGTATAATGTGTAAGTATTCTTAGCGAGAGTGTACGTGACTCGAATAGTTAATATTACGATTAATGGCCTAGCGAGAGGTTCAAATTTGCCAGGGCATTTTCGTAACTGTGAAGGTACAGGAATGTGTTCCAAGATACTGTGAAATAGATATTTATGCAGCTTCTAGAATAATTACTTTTCTCTACTTATGAATTTTGAGGTTAGTAAAACCGTTTAGCTTTGAGTTTCACTTCACTGAGCTGAATTCTATTTCATTTTGTGAAAAGTTTTAATCAATTTATTGTTTCGTGGTAAAATTTTAGTGCTATGATATGAACAAATAGCACACTATTATAATAAATACCAAGTATGATTGCCTGGAGGAGATCGCAGTTAACGATAAGGTATTGTGCCTTACTTCCTAAGTTACATAATTAGGTGAAATAGGTACCATAAAGTGTAAACACTATCCTTCTTAGTATGTACTATGACTCCAAAATTACTATCTCTGAATTAAAAATATTGAAATATAATCGCATTCTCGTCATATTTGATTCCTTACCTGAGTTACCTTCTTAGGGTGAAGACACATATATCAGCATCGAATCGCATTTTGTAGTACAAAAACGCAATATTATATGGAGATGCGTCCGCATCAATTCACCCTTCCGCATCGATTCAGCTTCAGCATTAAATGCGTATAAGTGTAGCTATCCATTTAACATACTTAAGAATGCTTATTCATGATAAAGCATGAGGACGGCTGCTTAAGACGTGAAAGTAGATGCTTGCGAATGAGAATACTTGATTACGTGTGAGACATAACGCTTGCGATTGATAAAGGCTGCTTAAGCGTGAGCCGGGAAGCTTGCGAATAAGAAAGCATGCTTAAGCATGGTATTCACAGAGTGCGGGCGGACGACCGCGTCATTATCTTATCACAACGTGTCCATCTAGCGAAGTGCACTAGTTTGTGCACTAGTTTGCGATCGCATGCTTTAGCGGATGAAAGCATGCTAAATGATACTTCAGCTTTAAAAACGTGCGTTAGCTCCCTTTAGCACCTGAACACATGTAACAGCATACTTTAACTTCCGATGCGTATAGTGTGCCCAAAATCATCCAGCTAAATGCGATTCGATGCTGATATATGTGTCTTCACCCTTATTTATTCCCACAGTCAGTACATATCTCTTCCTAAGCTGTCTTCCTAATATTCAAAGTGTAACATAAGGCGGTATCCTCACAGGAAATCAGAGAAACGGTCAGGTGTCGACTCGGCCCGTCCCTACACACACTACTTCATATTATATGTATGTGTGTATGACGTAAGGTCTGCACTTTACGCCTCCCTCGGCGTGACGAAAATATGTGTGGTTTTATTGATATGTCTGATCGGAGTGGACTCTGATAATATAGAGGGAAGAAATAGTGGTCTGTGGATGGACGGCGTTTCTTATAAGTTATGCTGGCTAGGTACAAAATATATTATCCTACTTCCTACTAATATTATAAATGCGAAAGTTTGTGTGGATGTACATATGTATGTTTGTTGCTCTTTCACGAAAAAACTACTGCACTAATTTGGATGAAACTTTACGGTAATATAGGTTACACATCAGAATAACTCATGGAATACATTTTATCCCAAGTTCCCGCGGCAACGGGTTCAACGCGGGTAACATCGCGGGGCGCGGCTAGTAAAGAGTAATTTCTCAGGTCTTATGAGTCCTAAAATGTAAATTATGAAAGACCGATTTAGTGACGGGGTACCAATTTTATCAAATTGGTACCACATTGGTAAAAGATACCGTGATTAGATATAATCACGGTATCTTTTACATTAATTTATTATTATTGTCTGTATGTTGACAGAAGATATCTTTGAAAATGAAAATTTGATTAGATATAACGACAATGAAGGGAAGACACATCTGATATTAAATTAACGTTTACATATATAAATCTGAATCGAATACGAATACAAACTAGACGGAATGAAACTCATCAATATGCGAGGACACCTGGACGTTATTTTACAAAAACGCCACCATCCGCCAGGTGGCGCTGCAAAACACACAGAGAGCAATATTGGTTTTATGCTAATCTTTATTTGCAGACGTTGAATAGAGCCCGAGAGCGGACCCGGGCCGAAACTACTTTCATTTACGAATAGCCGAGCAAAAATTACTTTTTTAAGTGTTATTTTTTGTTGAGTGAATCGTCTATGAGCCTATGACAATGTAAAGTGAAAGGTGAATGTAAAGTTTCGTACAACATCATGCTGTAGTAGCATCGTAATAGCACCGGGCTCTGTCGTGCAGTTACAGCAATGGGGACTAGGGATTTTTTAAAAGGAACAGTCGCCATCGACGTCGTCATTTCTAAACCGTGGCACCCCATAACAAAAAAACAAAAAATGCGCGTCGCATCGATCGCGTCGACGACATAGGAGAAAATTCAAATGTAATTTACGTCATGAAAATAAAGTTATCAAATTTTTACCGTCGACCGTGTACCAATTAATAAAACTGAAATATTTTGAATAATATTTTTCGTAAAATATAAACTTAATAATAAAGGATTGTGATGATTACCGTGGCTGGAAAAGCCGCAATAAACTGTTATCCCTGTTATCAATCACCAGGGCACGTCGGAAGCCATTAGCCGAAGATAACAGTACCACGCTATACAATACGAGCTGCCTAAATTACAGTCACTTTACTTAATACAATGATGTACACTACTTGTTGCCCGCGGTTTTTCTTAAGTCATAGAGACTGGTTAGGTTAGTTTGTTGATGAAAGCGTAGCAGACAGACATTTGTAAAATAAACAGCGAGTCAGTAGCGCAGCTAAATCGAACGCTTCGCGTGGTCTTTTCGAAAACCCAATAAGTACCCTATATCTTTTATAGATATCCGATATCCGAACGAGGCGCTCTCAAAGAGAGTATCCGATTTTATGGATTCTTTAATATTTTTAACAAAGAGTTTTTATGCAGAGTTGTGTGCGAGATATCGTCTGGAGATGTTTCAGTTAACGCGCAGTTTGGGACAGCAGATGTTTATTGTGGGGTTTGGGTGCGAAAATGTTGCATCGTTATGATCGAATATGTAGAGTAGATAACTAGAAGGAATGCTTAGACATATGGCCGTACTCAATGACTTCTAATGTTACCTTAGTAGAGATTCAAGGAATGATTTTTACATTTATGGAAAATTCTGGGTGCGGTAGTTAGAGTTCTATTGTATATTGTTTATATTCAATAGTTTATACTATATTAGTTATGTATATTTTCTACAAAATTAAATTTCATTACTTAATTCTAATTTTCAACAAGGTTTTGACGGCAATCTCTTAAGCAGGAGGCTCTTGCCTCACCGAATGTGACAAATGCCGATGTAATATTTAACCAATATATAAAATCCGAAATGATATAACCGATGTAATCCTACTCCAAACGTAGTCATACTCATAACTCCGGTAATAGAGAAACTATTCAATATGAAAACACAATGCCTATGCAATGGAACATATTGACAATCCTAACACGCAGCGACAGTTCTGTACAACGTTTTGTTGAACGTATGTATTTAATCCGCACGAAAAATATTCGGATTTTCGAAATGAAACAAGGTTCATCAGAAGCCCCTTTGATTGAATTCTTTAAAAATGCAAATTATAAAATAGCTCGTAAATGTATTCCCAACGAGAGAAGTGCTCTTAATTAACACGGTGGAGTTACAGGCCAGTTTTATTACACGGTGTTCACTCCAAATTGTATGTCGTTAACTTTTAAATTTAAATATTTTAATAATCCTGCTCTTAAATGTATGGTCCGCAATTTTTAAAACAAATTGTATGGACTTTGCTGTTATATTATGACAAAGTTGGTATTTCGTTCTCTTCCTTATATTTTGGCGGCAATTACCTAAAATATACGAGTTTAGATATCAATGAGAATTAAAGGTACAAGTTGAAGACGGACTGCATACAAGCCGCAGCTTTAGACTGCAAACTGATTATGCAGCCGCGACGTTCAGTGACCGTAGACTGCACTATTCGGCTGCAGTCTGCAGCTGTAATTTGCTGTCTGCGGTCTTCGCCTTGTAAGGTAAAACACAAGAATAAAATCTCCTATAAATATCTTCACTCGAAAAGAAGGTTTGCTTAATGTTACAAAACAATTTTATAATATGTGTTATACTCGTATTTATACCAAAAATGCATATGTATAACAACATGAACACCCCTAAATATAATATCTGTTTCCTCGGATGAAAATCCGAGTTCCCATAAGCCAACTGCATTCTTTGAGGTTCTCAGTTATTAAGTTTGCTCAACAATTTCACCCCGCGAAACGAACGGAGCCCAAAAATGGTTATCCGTAGGAATTTGATTAGCATTACAAAGAGAAGTTAAAGAGGCAATCGCGGAACAATCTCCACGAAATGCTTCAAAGTTTTTGTTTTCCTGTTATTAGCACTAAAAGTATGAACACAATACCTGTATGATCTAACAGCATTCTGGACAATGTTTAAAATACTTTAATAAAACTAAACTAGCTGTGCCCCGCGGTTTCACCCACAGCGCACCCGTTCCCGTAGGAAATACGGGATAAATATCCGTCTCCTGGTTCTAACCTCCCCATCAATTTTCAGCCAAATCGGTTCAGCCGTTCTCGAGTTATAAATAGTGTAACTAACACGACTTTCTTTTATATATATACTAGCAGCGCCCCGCGGTTTTACCCGCGTTGTGCCCGTTCCCGTGGGAATTTCGGGAATTTTTTTATATTTTTTCATAAAAACCTTCCTCTTGAATCACTCTACCTATTACAAAAAACCGCATCAAAATCCGTTGCGTAATTTTAAAGATTTAAGCATACAGACAGACAAACAGTGTGACAGACATGAAAAAGAGACGACTTTATTTTATACTATGTAGTGATAAGATAAGATATACGGAAATTTCTAGGTATATGTAGTCTTTAACCTTCCTAACACAAGATTTATTATTTGCATAAACTAACTTAAGATTAGGGGCGCTAATCGAATTAATAAGGATATTGTTAATGCATCGTCAACGTTTAAATTTATATCCGGAATAAGATTATTATAACAACCGGATAGAAACTCAAATATAGGTCGCAAAGATCGCTTTACTTTTACCTACAACTAAGCGCTAAGATACCTAGATGTTTGCCGAACAATAACACATTTTTGAAAATAACAAAATTGTTTGCGAGTTCAGACACAAACATCGCCGTTATTCTACCTTTAGTATATTATGTAACCGAAGCAATAATATGTAAATGTGGAGACACAGCCCCTAATCTGAACTAATATTATAAAGAGTTTGTATTTGAACGCGGTAATCTCGGATACCAAATAGATACTCATTGTCATGGATATTTTTAGCAAGCAATATTCAGGTTTACTTTCAGTTTTTAGACCGAAGAAAAAACGTAATTAGTTACAAGTTACAAACATGCCTATTCATTAATTTGCTTCAAACCGACTTATGGTCTTATGGACTTAAGTCTCTAATATCGTTAGCACTCGAAGAAATACCACGATTGCATCCGCTACCGTTAACAAAAAAGCCTCACATCCAAGATGTCATTGAGCCGAATCCGAAAACCATTAACTACATCATAAATGCTATTCTGATATGTAGATTACAATAAGTGTACATACAAGAACATATTCCAGACACAAGATCGAGATTCCGATATCAGAAAATAATAGATTCCACCTTCATTTTGCATTACTACAGCGTGAATAAATAAATGCTAAGTATATTTATTTATACATTACCGTCGCCTCAGATATATTAAATAAATATTTGTGAAACTTACAAATAATAACAAACGAACGTCGCAGAATAAATTACGCACAGATTTTATAAATCATTCTTTTTCGTTCTTGTACGATAAAACTGTTTTTATTGAGTAACTTTTTGTTAACTCGATCTATGTAACGTTGGGAGTCTGTCAGAGGTTTATGTTTACACGTATACACGTATGTATTTACTCCGGAATATTGAACTCGCTAGAAGGGCTGAATAATGGTATTAGGTTGTTTTTCACTATTAATGTATGTATTATTATTACTAAGGATGAAGTGCTTTGATTTATTATTTTAACTTATCATTTATTAACGCAGGTCTTTGCCCTATAAGGCTGCGTGGGTTGGCGGGTGTTTGTTGGAAGTTTTACGATTAATACGGGGTGAATCCTGCGAGGTATTCGTTATCACGGTTGAGTAGGTTTGGACTAAGGTACGAGGTGTTCGAAGTCTTGCATGTAGGAGTGTCTCAATAATGTATTATACAGACACGGTCCGTTGGTGGAAATGAAATATACTAAAAGTATAATAATTATCCAAAATTGAAGGAAATAGCTTCATTAAAAAAACCACACATAAGCATTCAATTATACTTCTCTTACCCCTAATGACATTTAAGAGTTTGTGAATTTACTCGATTAAGTTACTCCTTTTCATAAAGACAGTGAATATAATAATGAATTGAATTGATAACACAGTACTCCTTCAACAAAAGTTCCCAAACGTTGCCATCTGAAAGTGAGACGATTTATATCGATCGTGTCTTAGTTTTATGAATGGTTCCCCACCGCCCAGGGCGGGCGGGGGCTACCTGCCGGGGAGGCAATTTACTCAGCTGATTTGTGACATGATCATTAGCCACCGATTAGGTTAAATATGCTCCAGTTTTGCTGACGAACCTACTGTGTGTGTTAAAATTGAAATAGATCGTGTGATATTTATGTCGTGTTAAAATTAAAATTTTAAATTGTTGTCTATAAAATTAACTACCTTTTTCAAAAGTTATTGGTATAAAATTAAACATATGCACGCAGCACTTATGTTGTAGTTAAAAAGTAGTTATTTCATGAATTACTATTGAGTTTTTAAACGCTTCTACGACACGAGCCTGGCATCGAACTTACAACCTAACCAAGCGTAGGATAACCCGTAACCACACTCCCGGAGTTCGTTCCCGAAGATGTTTTTAATGTTTATCATTCATTTGATTAATGAGGTCGTAAATATTATGAACGATACAGGAAAACATCGAGAGCCATAAATTCGAAGACACGTGACACCCATCCGTTTCAGGCCGAGGATTACGGCCCATGTACCTCCGAGAGAGTACATTACGACGTATTTACATATTGATTAAGGCTTCAGTTTGAAGTTTCTACTTGTATCATATCTGTATAATAATAAAATTATGCTAGCAGCGCCTCCCCGTTTTACCCACGTTGTGCCCGAATTTCGAGATGGAAAATAGCCTATACCTTCTTGTTGTGTGCCATCCATTACAAAAAAAATCAAATCGAATTGATAGTTTCTGATATTAGCGCGTTCAAACTAACAAAAAAACAAAATCTTCAGCTTTATTATATTAAGTACTAGCTGAACCCCGCGGTTTCACCCACAGCGCACCCGTTCCCGTAGGAAATACGGGATAAATAGTATCCTATATCCGTTTCCTGGTTCTAAGCTACCTCCCCACCAATTTTCAGCCAAATCGGTTCAGCCATTCTCGAGTTATAAATAGTGTAACTAACACGACTTTCTTTTATATATATAGATGATATAGATAGAAAGTCTGTCTGACAATTTGTCACGATTTCACGGCTAACCGCTCATTTACTAGAGACCCGTGTTTGAACATAGACTCCTTATTTACCCGAATATCCAGGTGCAAGTAAAACTGCAGGGCACCGATCATTCATTACTAGACCACTAGTAGTAAAATTATAACGTCTTACTAATCCTACTAATATTATAAATAATGGATGTTTGTTGCTCTGTAGTATGTTTACTTCACTGGGTTATTAAAAAAACAAAAGAGTAATTATTATTAGGATTTGAATTTTGATTTAACTTTCGCCTCAAGGCTGTTTTAGGAAGCCATATTTGTTTTGATTCGAATTTGTTTATGGCTAAGGTTAATGTCCGAGGGTGAGTATAAAATAGAAAAACAAGTCTCTTACTTAATAAACAATTTAAGATATTTTAACCCTTGCCTGATACACATTCAAATAATGATCTACCAAAACAAACTTATTTAAAACTGCTCTTCTTTTTACGTAGGGCGTTAAAAAGGAAAGTCTAGTCCAGACGGGTGCAATTGGGTTGTCTATTTATTTCAAACTAAAGTAAAAACAAAAAAATATTATAAAGAAGGGCCAAGTGTAAGCCGAAGCTCATGTGAGATCAGTAGTCTCACTACGACTTGATCCCGGCCCATAGTCAGACAAGTGTTCATACCACTACCAATTCCAGCCGTTAAAAAAGCGGCCAAGTGCGAGTCGGACTCGCCCATGAAGGGTTCCGTAGCAGCGAGTAACATAATAAAGAAGTTCTTGAAATAAATGTTTTTTTATTTACATTTGAGTTATTGAATGAATAATCAGTATTTTTTTGCGGTTTACGATTTATGTCGTAAAAAAAAACTACTAACTAGACCTCGTTCAAACCAATTTTCGGTGTTAGATTACATTGTTATGTACATCATATATTTTTTTTAGTTTTATCATTCTCTTATTTTAGAAGTTACAGGGGGGGGACACACATTTTACCACTTTGGAAGAGTCTCTCGCGCAAACTATTCAGTTTAGAAAAAAATGATATTAAAAACCTCAATACCATTTTTGAAGACCTATCCATAGATACCCCACACGTATGGGTTTGATGAAAAAAAAAATTTTTTTTTCATTTCTAAGTATGGGAGACCCCCCTAAAATTTTATTTTTTTTCTATTTTAGTGTGAAAATATTAATGCGGTTCACAGAATACATCTACACACTAAGTTTCAACAACATAGCTCTTATAGTTTCGGAGAAAAAAGGCTGTGACATACGGACAGACAGACAGACAGACGGACGGACAGACAGACAGACAGACATGACGAATCTATAAGGGTTCCGTTTTTGCCATTTGGCTACGGAACCCTAAAAAGAGCATCACTACATAGTATAAAACAAAGTTTTGTCTGTTTGTCTGTATGCTTAAATCTCTAAAATTAGGCATTTTGATGCGGTTTTTTGTAATAGGCAGAGTGATTCAAGAGGAAGGTTTTTATGTAAAAAAAAATCCCGAAATTCCCACGGGAACGGACACAACGCGGGTAAAACCGCGGGGCGCTGCTAGTACTTTCATAATATAAACAATAAGTCATCAAGAGAGATAGCCTCGTCTGTTCGCTGGGGAGTGCTTACGGTCTGGCAAATATAACCAGTGAAATATGCAAGTGAAGGCGACTGTGGTAATAATAATCCTGGCGCGTTAATTTTTGACACACGCTCCGTCAAAATGTCGTTAGTTTTTATCGGTCTCGGGAATGTGAGAGCTAACGTCAATGTGGGGCTCGCGGGTCTGTGTACGAAGATTAATTTAATTATGGTTAATGGTAAGTGGAGTTTTTTTATGTTATTTTTTTGCAATGTTGTGTTTTAATTGTTTATGGGTGAACTGGAGTAATATTTGTCTGTTTATAAAAAACTAGCAGCGCCCCGCGGTTTTACCCGGGTTGTGCCTGTTTCCGTGGGAATTTCGGGATGAAAAATAGCCTTCCCGTTGAATGAGGCTATCTATTACAAAATAAATTATTCAAATCGGACTGATAATTCCCGAGATTACCTCTATCATACAAACCAACTTACAAATTTTACCTCTTTATAATATTAGTCTAGATATAGGTATCTTAATTTCTACAGTAATAGGTTATGTTAAACTCATGAGTCGTTCGGTGAATTGATCACTACACGGGCGCAGCTATAGCTTTGAGGGTTTTGGAAACTTGGTGTATGCGTTAATTGGCTAAGACGTTTTCAAACCAAATGTGTTTCACAAATTGCAATTGTCCCAATGCAATTTTTTCGCATATTTGTATTCTTTGTATTCTATACCTTCTCTATCTGATGGTTAAATGGTTAAGAATGGTTTAGCTTCTAAGATTATCTAAATGGTATCTGTTACGACCTATTAATAACAATGTTATTTTCCCTTTCATTAATTGCCTTATTATGCTTGTTATAAGAGTACAAGAATCTTCACTTCTTTAGGAGTCTATTCTAGATACGGTTGTCCACTTACACATGACTATAGAAGTGTGTGTATGAACGAGATGTATGAATATGCACTAATGATTTAAATAATTAATTTTGTAATGGATAGCCACATTCAACGGGTAGGTTATGGGCTATTTTTCATCCCAAAATTCCCACAGGAACTGGTACTATGCGGGTAAAACCGCAAGGCACTGCTAGTGTATGTAGAAAGTGTTTGAATATCTCGAAAAAGGCGTTTGAACCATTCTGTAATGCTGCCAAAAGTGTGCAAGTACATATCGTAATAACATTCTCGTGATCGCCAGGAGATTACGATGCTATAAGTTATGGCCAAGATTAGAAGTTCATTGCTACTTACCATGTTCGTCTTTGTATCTCCGGCATAAGGAAAACATGTTTGCTGCTAGTATATCTGAAATAAGAATAACATCATTATATTATATTGCTTTATAAATATTTACACAGTACAAGCTCGTGGCGTAGGTTAACTGAGCAATGTTAACTCATTGCGTAGGTTAAGCAACGTGCACCCCACTTGGATGAGGGGTCGAAAGTGGCATTTCTATCTGAGCGCTACCGTGCTTTGAAGGGCACGTAAAATTGTCGGTCCCGGTTGTTTCAATCGTCAGACCATGTCGGAGGCCTTTAGGCGGTCTAAAAACTCCCACAGGGTTGACCACTAACCTACTCGAAATGGATGAATGATGACTGTACCCTTCTCCTCAATGGAAGAAGTCGTCTTTGGTTGAAACATTTGTCATAATGTAAAGTTTGAATTATTCTTCTTCTTCATCGAGTGGATGGCCAACCCGACCAATCCTGGTGTCAGAGTTATTGAGCCGCCAAAGGCCACTGACATGGCTCAAGTAACGACTACTATCCGTAGAAAGTAACCGGGACCGACGGCTTAACGTGCCCTCCGAAGCACGGAATCATCTTACTTTTCGAGCAATCAGGTGATTCAGCCTGCAATGCCCTAATCAAACTGAGGAAAGTCTCACAAATAGATTTTTGTGAGATATCCCCACCGGGAATTGAACCCGGAACCTCCGGGTCGTGAGCCGGGCGCTCAAACCACAAGACCACGGAGGCTGTTGTGTGGAGGAGTTTGAATTGAGCTGTATAGACAGTTTTCTGGAATCACAAATTATGGTTGATTCTTGGGAATTTTGGAAGCAGTCTCCAGAAATTTCCAGCTCAACTCCTATTTGGATTACACTATTTAGACTACCATGATATGAACACGTTGTAAACACCAATCTAGATAGGATACGACCGAAATGTATGAGTTATGCATGTTTTATTCGCGATTACGTCGCGTCTAGATTAGTGTTTACTACTATTTGCATGTACCCCGATAGCGGTATTTCTATTTCCTTTATTCAACGGACACGTTAACAATCGCGGTTGGTTCAATCGTTATACCACGCCAGAAGCCTTCAGGCTGTCTAAAAAGAATGGCATAAAAGTTGTTTAATACATTTCATTGTCAGAATGCACTTAGTGCTACGAGTGTTATCGTAGCTAGAGTCGCGTAGACTCTCGTAGTACTCTCGTAGCCCGTAGCGCTACAAAGTCTTAAATTTCACTTTGCTACGAATGCTAATGGCATTTGTATAAAATGATTTATATTTTCTAGGAAAGGGTTAATATGAAGCATTTTACTTTTCATAGTATTTGTGTTTTTATAATTAAAGAATATAGAAAATAGCATTTTTTACTATTATAACATATTTACTTGTCAATTTGACACCAAGCTTTGATAATCAGAGAAGCATTTGAGTGAAAGATCACCTAACAAACAAATGTATTTACATTTGTTGTAATGATTTAATAGTAATGATTTCATTACTTCTGCAAAATTATTTGATTTAACTTAATATGTTTAATGTTTTTCATTGTATGTATTGAGAACAAGTCTATGCAATGCCAGCAATGAGGCACTTGACATAACTTTAACTTTGCTTAAATCAACTGTGACGTTAGTGTGGAACTTAATGATAATTTAATTAAGATAAATATTAATTTAAAATGTTAGATACATAAGCATTGCGACTACAGAAATAAAAAGTATAATAAAGTAGGTTGTTAAATCAACGGTGATGGAGGAAAAACCCCAACATCTTAACCATTAATAGACAATAATGATTACAATACAATACAGACCAAGTGCCATACAACACCGAATACAGACCTTTTCCGTTTAGAATCTTGTTACACTTTCATAAATAGCTATATCAAAACCCATTTTATATAGCAACACAAAATATACCGATTAAATTCAAAATTAGAATAAAACTGCACTGGCTGGTAAAAAAAAGTTGGTTGGTCAACGAAAGAGGTTTGGAACGTGCGACGTCCGCGGAGGTTGTATAGGTACTGGAGGCGCGGGGGTCTCGGGAGCTATCGGGCACGTTCGACATTCAAACCGAACTTCATTCGTACTTCAAGTCAGAGGTCTCTCTGATGAAAAATGCAACGTGAAGACGTTATTGCATTTGGCTCCCGAGTTCCTTAACTGTGAACGAGAGCCTCCTCCCTCCCCTTATATTATGTAACGTACGTAACCTATTTATTCTACATATTGCACTCGTATGTTGAAGTGGATATTTCTAGATGCTTTTATTTTTGTTTAAGTTTTGAGTGTGTTTTGTTTATTGTACGTAACTAAGGAAAATGGTTTTAATTACTAACTGACTTTTATACTCGTTGTCTCATTTGATTATAATTAGATGAGAGTTATACTGACTGTGTTTATGAGTAACCAGAGATAAAAATGTGGTTTTAATGTATCTGTAATCTCTGAGCTTTTTAGTTTATCGTATCTTTAGTTTTAGTTTAACAGCGCGTTTTTCTTAAGCTATTAATAAGTAAGTGTGAATCCAAACCACTAGAACCTCCTTGGCCCTATCACAATGTAAGTACAACTACAAGATACACACATAGTTTGGATAAAAAGTAATGTGAGAGTATTAATCATTGATTTGTGAAGAGCATCGGAGCGAAGTCGCTCTCAGTTTAGTTTGTTCAGAGCTTTGTGCGAGTCGGACGACGGTCACGGATCAGTAAGCTGTCTACACGGACTTAACAATACTAGATACGTATACCTCAGAAAACTAACCTCCTATTTTGGAATAACTGTCACGTGGTCAAATTAATGTACGTATATTATTCCCTAAATGTTACCTGACACTGCCTGTATATTCTCGGGCCCGTTTTTGATGAGTGCATTGCTATATGAGCGCTTTTTTGCTTCAGAAGGCACGTTAAAATATAGCATCCTAATGCTCGACCATTTAACGTGCCTATATTTAATGGTCTTAACTTAAAAGTTCTGTACTATTAAACACCTAGAGAAGTAGTTTTATAATTCCATTCAAAATCAGTTTTTTGCATATCCAGAGGTACGCTACATCATTGTAAGTTAGTGAAACTTTACAATGGTGGATCGGAGTTAAAAGCAAACAGTAGCTTAAACGAATAACTATGACTACGTTTGTAGGACTTGTGTTGGCAGGCTTTTAGGTACTGACAGTTTGAAGGTATACGTTACGTTCAGTAGGTTAGGAAAATATATTGAAATACTCGTGGTTGGGCATTGAAATGGATTGTTAAATTAAAGATTCGGTATTATTGGGGGAGAGCTTTGCCCAGCAGTGGGACAGCGAGGTTGCGTAAAAAAAAGGTATTATTCAAATTTTTATACTTTTAGAAGTCTGTTAAACAGTTGATAGATTCAAATATTGGTAGGTACGTTATTTACATAAACCAATCTATACTTTTACTCGATTCACTTAGTTTAATTTTTAATCTACCATTAAATGGTTACCTAAATCATAAATTTTATGAAAGGAAATATGACTGTTAAATTGTTAGACTGATTTATTTCGGAGTGCTGGTCTGGGAGATTTTTATTAGGTCAGACTTCTCTTAGGAGAGAGTAATAGGTCAGAGTTCTATTAGGAGGACAGTTATATAACAAATAGAGAAATCACACTTATTCTAATTTGAAAACGATAGAGTTTGGTCGTACGTAATTCACTACTAACAAAGAGTACTACGTTATATATATATAATCACTACGTTATAACTACCGATACCGAAAACTACGTATCTATACTAATATTATAAAGCTGAAGAGTTTGTTTTGTTTGTTTGTTTGTTTGTTTGTTTAAACGCGCTAATCTCAGAAACTACTGAACCGATTTGAATAATTCTTTCACTGTTAGATAGTCTATTTATCGAGGAAGGCTATAGGCTACATTTTATCCCGAAATTCCCATGGGAACGGGCACAACGCGGGTAAAACCGCGGGGCGCTGCTAGTGTACAATAAAAGACAAAGGAAGGTACTTAATATCCCTGCGAATACATAATAGGTCTCCCTACACAAACGCCACCAACTGTACTTATTATTGTACAATACTGAACATTGTGCTCAGATGATAATATTGTTTGTGAATTGATTAATATGATATCCTGACGAGCCCCGCGTGTATCGACGTGACACGTGTATCTATAATCATGTTAAGTGTCTGTCTGTGTGCTCTTGTAAACAGGATCTGATTGAGTGGTTACGATTGATACTTAAGAATTAGATTACACGTTCTAAGTAGGTATGATTAGTTTGCGGCTTTGTATTTAGATAATATGTCTTAGCTAAGCATTCAATGTAAAGTCGTTATGTCAAGAATGCTTTTGAAAATCATAATGGCTTGATTATTTAATGATATAGGAAGAGAACTAATTAAATTCATAAATCGTTAATATTACCACCACTAATCTAATATCATCATTAATGGAAATATAATTTCCGTGTACCGAAAAGCTGGTTATGCACGGGATGTTAAAAACCGTCAAAGCGGATGAGGCGCGGGCGTGTCTGCCGTGAGCGGCCGGGAGGCCGGGCGGCCGGGTGACCGGGTGACCTGGCCAACGACCCGACCCGCTGCACCCCCCGCCCCTCCCGCCCCACCCCGCTGCACCCTCGATTGATTCACTGCAATAACAGACTCTGCCGCTGTTAGTCACCTACCTATGGTTTTGTTGTCGACCTCGTTTACAGTTACACTTCAATACATTATTCAGATATTGTCGGTTTGCTTTGAAACGCCAGTTTTTTATTTATATTTTTTAAATATTTCGAATTGACTTTCGATGATAAGGAAGTTGAAGATAAATAAGTTTTTTGATGACGTTAGATTGGTTGATGTTGCAAGCTTATGTACATTCAGAGAGCTGAGAGCATCAAATATAAAAGACAGATAAACCAAAAACGCATCTATATATTATCGTTACACTATATCACATTTACAAAGTCAATTAAATAATACACCGTACCAAAATAAACTGTACCTTACCATTAAAGTTTCTTATCAAAATAACTTTGTTTCGATAGTATACTGGAATCAAAGGTGTCCGTGGCGTTCTGTGTGTTGTCCCCGTAGGGCGCGCGCGTGTTCTTCATCTCTGCCTCGAAGTCCTCGTACTCAGGGTCCGAGACGGGCCACGGCTCCATCGCCTCAGGAGACTTATAAATACTCTTAATCACGAACTTCAGCACACGCTTCAACGAAACCAACTCCTTTTTCAATGTGCCTATCAATTTAGTTTTCGTATCTAACAATATTCGCAGCTTCTCATTCTCCAATTTCAAACTCAAGTTTTTCGATTGTGAGTCCGCCTCCCGCGCGCTCGCCGTTTCTATCTGTTTCCCCATTTCATGAACTATCGTGTGAAAACTTCGCTTCGTGTTCAAGATCGTTTGGTTGGCGGCCTCCAATTCACTTTTCAGTTTTTCTATTTCTGCGTGAATGTTGCATTGTGTGTACTTTTTTGATTTGTGTATGTCTTTGACGACGACCTCTACCGCCGTGGTTTTGTTCCTGAATACCTCGTATGACGTGCTGGGCTCCGACCTGCACGTATCTTTGCTGTCGTTGGCAGAACCCTGAATGCTAAAACCTTTGTAATCACCATGCCCTGCCATGTTCAGCATTCAAGAAAATTAACACAAAAATCAGCTTCTTGACCATATACGTACAAATGTTTTTAAATAGTACGATCTGTGAATCTTGATTGTTAATTGGCCTTCCCCCTGTGTATTTCAATAAATCTTGTTTTAAACTCACTTTGTTTATTATTAAATTACGGTAAAATGTTGTTTAAGCAAATATAGTATGCCTTTTACTAAAGAATTTCATGGGTTTTATTTGTTTTACATAGTGTTTGCTTTTTATTTTTGTATCACCAAAGCACATGAGGAGTTATGTCAATCACGTCTTGTCTAAATCAATGTCTACAATAACAAATTAACCTTTTTTTCTTATATTTACTCTGTTTTGATGTGTGTATTTATTTTTGGTTGATTTATACTTTTCCATACTTCTTGGTACCCACACATTTAACATAAGTATGTGCGACTGTATAACATATTTTTTTCCTTCAATTCAATAGTAATAGGGAGGTAATAGGTACTTTTCAACGAAATTGAAATAAGTTGAAATCGGGCCGGAATTTGAATATGAACGAGATATCAATCCAAATTGATTGAAAGCTCGCAGCATTGAGTGCACAAAATATTACGTAAATATGAACAAGTTACTTACGTTATTGAAATCGACCCGCGGCTTTCGAGAAATGGATACTTTGATCAAAGTACTGAACTCGAATGTTTATTTTTCATCACCTTACTTTATTGTATGGTTTGAGTGAGATAAAGTAAGCAGAGTGATTCAACTAAATTAGAATAGTGATTATGAGTACAACTAAGAATATGATTCCATCTAATTCGGATCTAGTTTCGACGTACAAAATTAGCCAACTAACTGATCTTATTTTAGATACTTCCGATCATTAGGTATGCTCTAATCTAGGACCCCATTCAAGAATACGCACGTAGCGTATATTATGTAGCGAAAAACTATAGAAACAAAACACGTATGATCAATCCTAAGTAATGAACGTAAATTACCATGGGTTTGATTTCATCACGCGACGCGCAAAGCTTCGCGGTTCCTGAACGCAGCCTCCGTTTAATTTCGTTACCCCACACGTAGCGTCAAACTCGCTCCTGAATTCCAGGAATGGCGGTGTAATTTGCAGTCTCTGTACCGCTAATTACTATTGTTAACTACTCAACTTGCTGCCAGAAAAGATGGTAAATGTCTGAATTTAATCTCTGAATAATATTTGCTGCTGGAATAATGATATCAGGAATTCCTATTGATTTACGTTTGTACCACAAGACAGTGCAATGATGGACCAAGAGCGGAGAGCTAAGGAGAGCTAAGAATAGCCTGACCTAGAGCGATCTGTAGTTTCAATATAATATACCCGGACAAATTCACACACGGATAATTAGATCCAAAGTAATTTTTATTTTAGAGTTCATTTCAATGATTCGACTCCACTGAATTTCACTTCGCTTAGTTAGTACACGTGTAGTTCAGTTAGTAGGCATCTGCCTAGTACCTAGATTCAATAACAGTGAGTAAGTCTATAAAGCTATCGTATCTATATCGCAGTGCCATTTTTCTCGGCCCGAGTCTACATAACATCAAAGAGTGTTCCATGTTCATTCAATTGACGTTTCCCAGTACACACATTCGTTTTGATGCTCGTAGGCTTTGGAACTAAACGAACCCTTTTGACGGTCAACTGGGCATCGAGGGCCACGTGCAGCGGGCTCTCAATTAGAGGGTTAACTCTCAGTTTGTATGGACGAGGATTTCAATTCAAACTAGTAAAACTAATGTGGTATCCTGAATATGGCTTATATGGTTTGGTAAATTAATTTAGTTAAGGCAATTGCTAGTAATTAGTTGTCTATCTAATTTCTCAATGGACTTCGAATCCTTTTTATATCTTTGATTTAATTAACTGAGTAAATTAATTATTTTTAATGAATAAAATTCAGGACAGCATTAGTTCATTAAATAGGTACCTAAAAGACCTTCACATCATCAATAGTTCACCTAGTTTTCAGAGACATGTCAGAGGTTTGGGGTGAACCCAAATCTAAAGAAAACTAGACCAAACTAGTCGTAGTCAAACACCACTGAAACGTAACTTTGCTTTCGTCCTAACTCAATTGTACTCTCCCCTAATGTGGTTCAATTGGTGATTTGTGGCGGCGGATCTAGAACAGGTTCCGAACCAAATATTATGACCTACTTATTGGTAAATGAACGATTTTCTCCGCGGCCTTATGTTATTTGCGCCAATTAATCGGTAACGGTCTAGATATTGGAAGCTTTACGTTGTTATATTGGATTTTTTGTAAAGCTTTTTCAATTGCTTTTATTAAGGCGTTTGTTTTGCGAGTGACCGAGAAAGGCATGTGACACCTACGTTTTATCGAAATCATGTGCTTCCAAATTTTAAACTTGCTTTATCTAAATAAGCGACTCTTAAGACAAATAAAAAAGTCTCTCTTAAAGCTCTTACAGAGGGACATACAGTAATATAATCTAGATCAGTAGGTACCTGATCTTGCCCGCCCCTGCCCCATGACTTAACCTTCCAAAATCCTACTTCCCTTGACCAAAATCCATGTGACCTAAAATATAGTAAATAAGCCAATCAATGAATCATCAAAGCCTGACCCAATAACAATGCATGCTTACTTCACTTGTTACCTCAATACAATGAAAGTCAAATAAGCACTTAGTAACCAACCGTTCGTAAAGCGCTAAAGAGTTCAAGGAGGAAATATTAAAGGAGAGAATCCAAACAAATTAACAAGTCTGTATTGTACCGTCGTTTGTACGGTCTGTAGTATCGTCTCAAATAACGTTTTGCTAAAACATTCATAATACAAAGTTTCAACAATCGTTGGGTAGCCTTTTGATTTATTTAATAAAATACTAAAAGTAGATACCTGAAAGTGTCTGTCGTGTCTTCAAGAAGCTTGCACTGAATGGGAATAAGTGGAAAAGACTGCATCAGAAACACCAACGAGAGCCTAACTCTTTAATTTCTTATGGTAAAAATAAAGTTACTTGACAAGCCCGTTGGTACAGTGGCAGTGAGAGTGCTTACTGTGTCGGGGGTTGTAGGTTCGATTCCCGCCCGGAGTCTACAATATGTGAGGTCATGGTGAGGACATAGTTGATGGCGACGAACGTCTGGGTGTCAATTATATATTCTTATAAAATATTTCTTGGTTTATGTAGAAGTATCAGTTAGTTAAATTCTATTATACAAGTTAAGAGCTTACTTTAGGTCTAATTAACCGTGTGTGAATTTGTCCGGGTAAAGTTAATACTTAAGACATTGAGTGTTAGTAGGTACTTATAAAAACACATGTTCGTTAAGTTGAGAATTTGGTGATAAGGGGATCGTTACATTTCAAATTCTTTCATCTAAAATTAGCGTTATCTTGTATTTACTACTTCGATCAACAATACACAACTAGATGTCGGGACGGCGCAAAAAATACGTCTCGGTGAATAACGCCTCATTCGAAAAGTGAGGCGTTATTCTCACTTATTTTATTCATAAGATTTGCTACTTTATTGCTAGGTGTCATGGTTGTAATTAGGTTGAACTTCGAACTGTTTTAAAACTTTTGTTTCAGTTCGGTAGTAAACAAAATAAGCTGTCACACGTCATCCACACAGACAGTATTTAGCTTTGATATTGTACGTGACCCGATATCTAGTTGTGTATTGTTGATCGAAGATTTACTACTAACGTAGAACGTGGGGATTTTAATCAAAGAAAATTAAGTACAATCATGTATCAATAATAGATTATCAATATATATCCATATCCCAATATATACATATATCAATATATACCGATATCTCTTCAATAATGATGACCAATTTTTGGCACCTTGACATTACAAGGCATCGTCATTGAAAACAATGCACTTAGTAAATACTGAAATTCTATAGAAGTAGAATTTAGTAAGTTGGAATGTGAATAGCCTAGGACGTCTCGGGCTAGATACCTAGGCATGCTAGGTATTGAGCCAGGGGCCGCGGAAGTAGGGCGTGCAATGTATACGCGACCGGGTCACATCAGTACCTAGGTGCTAGACTAGACTATATAGAATGCACTAACTCCTCGTCATTTAAATATAGTTATGTAAATGGATTAGAATCTAGGTAGCGTTTCTATGTGTTTGTGAACCTAATACAAAATACTCTGTTACGCAACATGCGCAATATAAATTTTAAATTAAGTTTGTTGTTATAAAGTAAGGTGATAGGATGAGGAAGGATGGTTAAATTTTATTTGCTCTTTCATATTTAGATGCAGTTCTTACATTATCAGGTACTTAATTTTGCAAGAAAAGTTAGAACCTACCAGTTTAGTACCAATTTAGATTTGGCTAATAAATATTAACATCTTTCGATAACGTTCGAGAGAACAAAAAAACTCATTCATCCCAAACTTTAACACATCTATCTATAATATAAAAATGAATCGCAGAATGTGTTGCTAAGCCCAAACCTCGAGAGCAGCTGAACCGATTTCGCTAATTCTTTTTTTATAATATTCCTTGAAGAACGAGGATGGTTCTTACAAAGAAAAATAAATAAAAATTGCCTGAAATGTTTAAAAATCGAGAAATTGATGCGGGTAAAACCGCGGGGCACAGCTAGTTTCTAATATTAATATTAATCTTCCTACCCGATTTACACAGCGATTGCTTAATTAGCTAAAGAGGAGGGAGGGGCTTGATGTTCAGCTTGACGACGACGGTCTAATATTAGTGCAGTAGGAAGCTGTGAAGTTGTGTTCATAGCCCTATATAAACGGAGCGGGTCACGTGGACCCACGTTGCTGATCACGAACGGTTGACAAGCGCCTACCATGCGACGGTTAAGTAAGCGTGTGCTGTGCATGTGCAGTATGGAAATAAATTATAAATGGTACAGTAGTAGACAGTTTATGTGGCAAAACGGGTGGGACATTGAGGAAAAATTGTGTGTCGTTTTTGTGGAAAGTATCATTTGTTACAAGGGATTTATTTTGTAAATTGTATTGTGATTTACTTTTTAGTATGACAAACGTTCATAGGCAAGCGAAGTACCTACCATTACGCCTACGCCACCTACTGTACCGTACCGATATCTTCAGAGACCTATTTTTTACAGCCAGTGGTGATCTTGGTTTGTTGAATGTGAGGAATAGTTATTTTTTAATTTCTTTTCATATTTAATGATTTGTCTTCCTTTTTTGCTGTAAAATACCGCCGACATAAAATATAAAAATAAAACAACTATCAACTCAATATTATTGACTACATTACCGTGACATATCATCTTTCCAATATGCCATATCGAATGGCGGGTTAGTATCTATAGGACTTCGTCTCGGTATGACTAGGTAGCCGATACGACATAATCGTAGTTTGACTAAATCTCGATTGGACTCGATCTCGATTGGACTTGATCGTTATTTGACCAGATCTTTGTATGACTATTTATCAGATTGACCACATATTTATATGACGTACAATCATTAAGTATCAACAAGTATTAAGTCGATTGGATTATTTGCCTTCATGGTCATCTGATCCCACATAAAAATCGTCCCGCGGGCTGAATGACCCCTTTCGATTTTTTGCGTGGGTGAGTCGTTCCACCTGTCTGGCCAACTGAGCCCGCGGGTTCAGTCGACCACTCTCTACCGCTAAAGGGTTTACTGAGCCCGCGGGTTCAGTCGACCACTCTCTTCGGTAGATTAGGGTTATTTTTTTTTATGTAACTGATACAAAAAAAAAATAACCCTAACCTACCGAATAGTAAGAAAATTGTTTTTACGTAACTGGTTACAAATCAGTGAAGAAAATTTTTTTACGTACTATTCGGTAGGTTAGGGTTTTTTTTTTTGTAGTAGTCCTCTAAGCCCGCGGGCCGAGTAGACCCTTTAGTTGAAAGTAGTAGTCGTCTGAGCCAGAGAAATAAAATATTACATATCATCATATTGAACACAACTGTACTCCCACAAAACAATACACTGAGTAGTCACAACGCTATCTAGTCATACAAAGATCTGGTCAAATAACGATCAAGTCCAATCGAGATTTAGTCAAACTACGATTATGTCGTATCGGCTACCTAGTCATATCGAGACGAAGTCCTATAGATACTAACCCTGAAATATATATACAGTTATGTAACTAAGGAACCATTTAGATATGCAATTACGACGTAGTGCAGTATTTTTTAATTTAAAACTTAAGTAGATGTTACGAGTATATTACCCGCTACTTGCACTAAGGAAGACTTGATGAAAGTCTCAGATGCTGTCTTTTTGCTAACTGAATACTGGACCGGAATAAATTTTTGGCTTTTGGCGCGAAAGAAGAGTTGAGGTAAAACCTGCCATGTATCAAAATCAAAGTTAAATATTTTTATTCAGTTTTGTCCCTAAAGACACTCTTTTCAACTCCCGGAGACAAGATCCTGCCAATTAGTGGAACCGACACTGCAGAGATGCGTATGAGATGCTGTAACAGAGAACGAGCTATGTCTTTTTATAGGATCCAACTTAACACGCATACCTAAATAAAACATGATTTAATACATAACCTATATTTTTTAAATAATAAAATCCTTATTTCCAAACATTTATCACTTAAAATCATAAGTACACGGAATAATCTTTAAATATAAACACATAAGATTGATATTTTTAGATAAGCTTTATATTTTTATTTATTGATAACTGAAACGGAGTAACACATTTTAAGGCACGGATGAAGTTGTAAAAAGCTGAAGAAAATAATGCAGTTACCCATTTCCACTTACCAATAGAAAATTTAATAATTTCTTTAAACAATAGAGTATTACTTTAATCTCGGTTGTCGTATAATATAAGGTAGGCCAATTTTACTCTAAATTTTACAATATTTAAGTAAGAGATTCACTAATTAATAATGTAACATATAAAATAAATTCGTTAGGTATATATTATTAGAAAAGGTACAAAGCATTTTTGTTATATTAGATTTCAATCTTGAAAGCTTTTACCAAATAAGACTACAGACTAAATTATTAAATATAACATTATTTATAAATACAATTTCTTACCAATTTGTGAAAGAAATTGATCAAAATACAGTTAAGTTAACAAAAGTTAAATTCATGTGTATACGTAATATTAATTTATAATTAGTAATGTAGTATATTAATGTATATGGAAAAATCAATACTATAATAAATAAGTTAAGTATATAACATTTCTAAGTTCGTTGTTATAAGTACTATACGAGGTGTAAGCAGGTGAAATGGAAATTAAATGTAAAGTGTGTCATGTTAAATGTTGTACATATTACGGAATACGTAATCAATAGCTTTTGCATATTATTCTTAAATTTATTTTGCATTCTGTTCCAAATTCTGTCAAAATATTTTGTATAGAATGTGTACGCGCTTTATATGTAACATAATGATCATGAACTCAACATTTTGTGTTATTATATGTTATATAACATAATAACATTTGGTATATAACAAAAAACTCATGTTATAGTATATAATATGTCCAAAAATGATATTAAATTTAATCACGTCATGATTTCTACGTTATAAACCCAAATTAACATGTTATTTAACACTGCCCGCGCGTTATATAACGGCGCTGCTCGCCATCTGGTTGACCCCGCACGTGCCGTCCCCGCGGAATACCCGGTAGTACCCCTGCTCGCCCCAACTTTTGCCCCAAGAGTTCTTGATGATCCAGTAGGGAAGTTTCTTGTGGAATAGCGGGTAGTCTGAAAATTCAACGTTTATCATTATTATAGCGCTTTCATCTATTCGTAGAATACATATGTAAGTACATCTAAATCTTTTCAAAAGTAATATATAATTAACTATATTACATCACTATGCAATCAAATTGACGAGTTTGTTAATTCTTTAACTTTGCACTCATAATCATAACTGAAACTAATAGTTTGATTTGAAATATTCAGGGTTATGGGCTTCTTCTTATACCGACACTACAGCGCCCCGCGGTTTTACTCGCGTGGTGCCCGTTCCCATGGGAATTTTGGGATGACAAATAGCCTATAATATTCACGTTAAATGTGGCGATCCATTATAAAAAATATTAAATCTGTTTTTTAATTTGAGATTAGCGCGTTGAAACAAACTCTTTAGCTTATATATTAGATTAGTCTCTAATAAAGTATATAAAAACTAATATTACAAACTAGATACATCCCTAGGATTAAAATTGATTGAGTTTTTTAAATTCTTCGTTTGAACGCTAATATCTGATCAAATTAAAACTCTTCGGCTTTATAATATCAGTGTAGATAAGATTAGCAGATTGTAGATCCTACTAATATTATATATGCGAAAGTTTGTGAGGATGGATGTATGTATGTATGTTTGTTGCTCTTTCACGCAAAAACTATTGAACGGATTTGGATGAAACTTAACAGTAATATAGGTTATACATCAGAATAAAACATGGGATACACTTTATCCCTAAATTCCCGCGGGAACGGGTACAACGTGGGTGAAACCGCGAGGCGCGGCTAGTAAGTTCATAAGTATAGAAGTATGGATTAATGTTCATTCCCAATTGTCGGTTCGTACCTTTGATGCCGAATCCTACAATAAGCACTCCATGGTCCAGGTTCTTGGGGTCGCAGAGCATCTTCCAAGGATGCGACACGCCGCCTATGTAGAACTGCATGGCGTTGGCGTTGATAGCTGGAGGTGGAAGAAGACAAATAAAGTTAATACTTAATATACCAGCGCTGACCTATTAGTTTAGATAACCTAATTATTTAATTTAAAACAACATCGCTAGTCGTGGTAGTCACACAGTATAACTGAAAAACTGATTTCTGTAATTTATTTTCTATCATAACTGATTTACCTAATTCGGTCTCCAGCCAGACTCGTGCAAGAAAAACAAATGTAATGTAACTAACCTTATCTCTTACTTATTACAACTTAACAAGCTTAGTAAGTAAGTTCCATCATATTATGATATTCATCTAATTATCTACCATCTATCATATTCCATATTAAATTTTTAAGGGAATGCTTATCAGTAAGCAGTACCCTATCAAAAATGGCGGATAAAACCGCGGGGTTTTGCTAGTTTTATAAGTTTGTCTGTTTGATACGCTGCCGATACGTTCCGACCGCGGGACCCCTATCAAACGCCAGAGAATAACGTTTGCGTGTTCTAACTCCGTACACCGCCATCTAGTGACGTTTTAAGTGAAACTTATATGACAAAGGAGAAAGATGTCCGTTAATTCGACGCCATGGGGGCAAGTTTTTGTCCACGGTTGTTTAAAATTGTTATTTTATATCGTATATTTGTACAAAAATATGATAAATTTTATAATCGGTTTAAAGTCCGTTCTACAGTCATGTGAAAAACAAGACGGTTTTGACCCAAATTTTATCGGTTCGGAGCTATACGAATTTATATCACATTTGTTAGTTACAATTTCTTTAGATATTATCTTAGAAATCACCATATAATCTGCGATATGATATACATACAAGTTCTTCAATTAGGTATATGTATCATATACATATAACTTCAATAACATTTAGATTCTAAACCTAACAATTTACATTTTACATTAACTTAAAAGCTATAAAATTAAATAATCACACATTAAAAAAGAAATTAATGAAAAATATTAATCAATTAAGAAACTTCAGCTTCCTTCAAATCCATGATTGTCTAGAAAGTTACTGTAGTTTTTTTTTCCTAAGTTTTGTTCGATTTATTTAATTAATTGAGCTGTGGGTTTTTAGATGGCGCGCTGCTTGTTTAATTTGTTACTATCGCATTAATATTAAGTATTATTTATTATATAAACCTTAAGTGTCCCATTTTTGGGCAAAGGCCTCCCCCCTTATCTTCCATTCAGCTCTATCAAGAACTTCTTGACACCAACCAGACAAGTACACGACAAGCAAATAAAAGTAAGATACTGAATATCTTCTCTTAATTCTTTATTTGTAACTAGCAGCGCCCCGCGGTTTTACCCGCGTTGTGTCCATTCCCATGGGAATTTGGGGATGAATAATAGCCTATAACCTTCCCGTTGAATGTGGCTATCTATTACAAAAAGAATTATTCAAATCGGACTGATAATTCCCGAGATTAGCTCGAACATACAACAAACAAACTTAAAAAATTACCTCATAATTGTATCTAAATTTAATTTGAACAGTTCATTATTAAATTAGTTTAAGGAACTTTTTACTGCAGGATTTTTTAAATATTGTGGGAGTTGGGAGTACCTATAATAAGATTGATGATTAATGATCATATTAGTTATTTTAGTGTCATAATATAATTTTTTTGCTAAGTTATATGTGTGTATCCCTATTGGTATAACATAATAAACAATAATATAAAATAAATAAATGAATTATTTATTTAAAACCTAAATTTTGGTTAAAAAACGCTTCACATAAACATTAGTTATTCATGTGATGATATATCCTAACTCCTAAAAGTGAGAGAGAGAAAGTGAAAACAATTCAATTCATTTAAATTTAATAATATACTTGAATGATAATTTATTAAGGGGATACTTACAGATAAGCAGTGCCCTTTCAAAAATAGCGGATAAAAACCGCGGGGTTTAGCTAGTTTTATTACTTTTGTCTGTTTGTTACGCTGCCGATACATTCCGACCGCGAGACCCCTATCAAACGCCAGAGAATAACGTTTGCGTGTTTTAACTCCGTACACCGCCATCTAGTGACATATTAAGTGAAACTAATATGATTCACAGTTCGCAGTGCTATTAAATTTTAAACCCACTGGTTTAATATAATTATATCATTCAGATTTAATAAACGGAACAGTATTTTAAAATTATGTATATATTTTTTTACAATTGCGTCAGACATATCTTAGAAATATCCATTTACGATACAGAATGCATTTTCCTTAACTTCTTTCATTTTATAGCTAAAATTTCTTTGTTAATCGCCCTCACTGTACTGATATCTTCAGTGAGATGAGAGACCTTTGCCCAGCAGTGGGCAAACATAAGAGGCTAATTCTTTTTTATGCTGTTATATTTAAGATAGTTACTGTAGAATATTTTGGGGAAAGGAACGCCAATTCTATGTGTTCTTCCCTTTTTTATTATTGTTCATCCTAGGTCTTGTTATTTGAGCCTAGGTTTTAGAAATTCGGAAAAAAATTTCATTTTGATATTCACTTTTTTTGGTTGGATCGAAAGCTTTGTATATATGTATTTAATTTTTTTAATAAAACTATTAAGGTATAGTATAGTCCTCCTGCCAATTTCGGCCATGACGGCCACTTCTAGTCCTAGCTTCCACGTCTTGCATGTGCTTTAACATGACTCCCGTAGCCGATTTTGTTGGCGAAGATACGCGTGCACTGGGGACACGTTAGAGCACCGTCGCTGTGGTTGTAATGGAAAGCCGCTGGTGGTCGGGCTTTCAGAAGATCACGCTTGACATCCAGCTCAGTACGCCGATGCAATTTAAAGCTATGCACTTTATTTCTGACGCGTGATCTCCAATCGGCACGATTGGATGCCTATTCCTCCCAATGAGAAGAGTCTATGTCACTCACTTGCCATTATGTGGCGCTTGAGCACATCCTTATACCGCAGGATTTGTCCGCCATGCTTTCGCTTGCCTACCTGCACCGTAGAAGATGCGCTAAGCGACCCTTTCATGAGACATTCGCCTCACATGTCCGCACCAACCAAGCTACGATTCAATGCCACCTACATTGGCTCGTCTCAAAACTTCTGTATTGCGCACACGATCCGACCAATGGATATTGAGAATGAAACGGAGACATTTGAGGTGGAAACCGTCAAGTCGGTACGTGTTCCATGTTTCGGCGGAGTATAAGATATTCGGCAACACTATGGCCATGTACACAGACTTTTGTAGACCGCTTAAGGTCGTGACAAAGGAAGATCTTATTGTGCAGCTACCAAAAGCTACCGCAGCAGCACCGATTCGGTGATTATTTTATTATTATTTTTTTCAAAACTATTGTATTCATAAGTTAATCCCGAATTTAAGTACACCATGCATGCATATAGAAGATACAGAATAAATAACACGTACTACATACATACATTACATTGCATCAACCGTCTATATAATCTTGATAACTTCAAAAATCTTATTAACTTTATAATCAAAATCACTAAGGGGTTGCTTGCCAGTGAGCCAACAGAATAAAAGAAATCTTATACATATATAAAATTCTCGTGTCACAATGTTCGTTCCCGTACTCCTCCGAAACGGCTTGACCGATTCTCATGAAATTTTGTGAGCATATTGAGTAGGTCTGAGAATCGGCCAACATCTATTTTTCATCCCGAAATTCCCGCGGGAACGTGTACCGTGGTTGAACTCCTCTGAAACGGCTCGACCGATTCTCATGAAATTTTGTGTGCATATCGGGTAGGTCTGAGAATCCGACAACATCTATTTTTCATCCCGAAATTCTCGCGGGAACGGGTACAGCGCGGGTGAAACCGCGGGGCGCAGCTAGTCTTATATATAAAATTCTCGTGTCACAGTGTTCGTTCGCGTACTCCTCCGAAACGGCTCGACCGATTCTCATGAAATTTTGTGAGCATATTGAGTAGGTCTGAGAATCGGCCAACGTCTATTTTTCATCCCGAAATTCCCGTGGGAACGGGTACCGTGCTTGAACTCCTCTGAAACGGCTCGACCGATTCTCATGAAATTTTGTGTACATATCGGGTAGGTCTGAGAATCGGACAACATCTATTTTTTATCCCGAAATTCCCGCGGGAACAGGTACAACGCGAGTGAAACCGCGGGGCGCAGCTAGTATTTATATATAAATATAAATTCAATAAATATTAAATATTTATTTTAAACAATAATAATTTAACTAGTATCAACTCAAAATTTTACCTAGATTAGATATTATTATACAAAACTTCACATACTAATTAATTTGTAGCTATTTATGATCCATATTATATTCCTTCGTTCGTATTACTAATATTACTATTTCTCATCAACTCTATTAGGGTATGCTTATGGTTAAGCTAAGCAGGACCCTTTCAAAAATCGCGGATAAAACCGCGAGGTTTAGCTAGTTTTAATAGTTTGTCTGTTTGTTACTCTACTACTACACGACGTCGGCTGGACCCCAGTTACAAGCCAGAGAATAACGTTTGCGTGTTTTAACTCCGTACACCGCCATCTAGTGACGTATTAAGAGAAACTAAAACAAGTCCATCAGATCAGTACATTAACATATTTTGTACAAACATATTTTGTGCCGCACCCCGCGGTTTCACCCGCATTGTACCCGTTGTTATTATACATATAAACCTTCCTCTTGCATAACTCTATCTATTAAAAAAACCGCATCAAAATCCGTTGGGTAGTTTTGAAGATCTAAGCATACATAGGGACAGACAGCAGAAAGCGCTTTGTTTAATACTATGTTGTGATAGTGATTTAATTTCTGCACTACAAATGCCTAGCCTATTATAATATTTAGACTTGTTAACAGATATAAAAAAGAGGGAAGTCACCAAATCAGAACTTACTACTTTTATTCACGGATAAATCTGATATCAGTTTAGCTACAACGTGGAGCAAGTCTTACAAATATCAAAGAATAGATTCCGTTCTTAACTTAACCGGTAAGTATGGACTCAAAATATGGACCAATGTCGTCCATTTTCTAGCCGAAGACGACTACTCCTAAAGAGGAAAAATGTTTAGTGAATCACTTAACCTTTTTCCTCTTCAGGAGCAATCGTCTTCGGCTGGAAAATTACTTTATAATAACTTAATATACCTACTTTTATAAATACGTTATATACTCTAAGGCGATACCTACAGTCCCGTTTCATTAAATATGATGAGTGCGAATCGTGTGAGTTTAAAAGTACATAGAGAGCCTCACCTATAGAAATGGGTCCGTTCTTGACCAGCCATTTGGCCATGTCGGTCTCATTGGTGGTGATGTTGACGGCGCCGCTGATCTGCACGCGAGACAGGCTCTTGTTGAACGAACACTTGTCGTCCTCTCCTTCGTAAGGGTAGTCGGTCTCTGTTTCAAGACCACCTAACTCTTCAATAGCCCTGAAATGGTAGAGATGCTGTTAAATTTGTATACTGATCGACCGCTTTATTAATAAACGCTGTTGCACTAATACACTATTATAAAATGTTTTGTCTTTTTTGCACTCCGGAAAATATTGTATGTTGGAAAGGGACAAACCATTTGATAGCTAAAAAGCTGTTTATGAACAAGGCCCTGAGTCTGTATCACGGCTCTCTGTCTACGGCTGGGAAATCGAATGCATTAGTCCAAATTTAAAATCTCGTAATCAAAAATAAAATTTACATGCATAGACGGTTAATTTGTTTTTATTAGCCATCTTAAAGGTCATTATTAGTATTCCTGCAAATCATAATCACATTTACATCTCGTAATAACAACTACTGTGAGGTGTGGTGAATGAGTTATTATGTTTTCCATTACAACAGTCCGTTATAGTAAATAGTAATTCATTTAGCAATGGCAAGGCTAGTAGCAATATGTTTATGGAATGTTATCAGTTTGACAAAGGTAATATAGGTACTTCTGTTGTTATTGGTTTCTAATGTATGGTACGTTACTAACATGCTACATATGTGGTGTACATTAAGGTATGTATATACCTACTTATACACCTATCTTATGTGAAAATACATTTTACATTTTAATGGCTTTAAGCCTCTTGGGATTTCCAAAGACTAAATTAACCTGGTTAATTGTCATTATGATGACAAAAATGTAATCATATAGCTGAATGACTCAAAGCCTAAACCGTTGGTAGACCAAAATTCATTTAAATCATTTCTGTGGTGTGTTAGGATTGAAAACTAAACAAACAGACAAGACATACAGACAGGCTCAATTTTATTACTTTTTAATACAATATACGTAGTTGAGATAAAAGAAGGCATTTCACAAATCAGAGCGGTAACACTAGTGCGTCAGAAATTCTTATCGCATAAAAAAATATGTAATTGTGGAACGAATTTAATATAATAAAAGTTATAACAAAAATCAATTTAAATCATTTAATTCAATTACAACGGCTATTAGTTCCGGCGTAAATTGAAAAAAAAATACACATTTTAATAATATTTTTATATTGCAATAACAAGTCATACGGTGTATCAATTACATATCAATTATTACTAACATATATTGAATTTTTTCTTACGAATAATAATTCATTCGATTATAATTGATTTTCCACCCAAAATTTTAAATTATTTTTATGTACGAGTATCTAGTTAATTTAATTTAAGGAATATTTTTTTTAATTTTTTTTTCATGATACCTTCAAGTAAATGTCAGAAAGTGTGGATATGAGAATAATGAGAAATTGTATGTGTGTGTGTAATATGTACCTGTAGGCGTTGTCCGGCAGGCCTCCGTTGCAGCCCTGGTCCAGCTTGTCACAGTCCACCAGCTCCTGCTCCGACAGGGAGACCAGCTTGCCTGACTTCAGCTTCCATTGACCTTCGATGTTACCTGAAACATTTTTATACACCATAGAGTATTCATTCATTCATTTCGAGGAGGTTAGAGGCCAACCCTGGTGTCGTAGTTTTTAGACCGTCCATAGGCCTCCAAGATGGTCCTGCGATTGAAACTACCGGGGCCGACTGCTTAACGTGCCCTCCGAAGCACGGTAGCGCTCAGATATACCTAATGCCACTATCGGCCACCCATCCAAGTAGGAGCCGAGCTGCACGTTGCTTAACACTTTATGAACTAAAATTGCTTAGTCACACTACGCCACGGAACTATAGAGTATAGTGGGGAGGATGTGGTAATCACCAAGCTTGCCTAAGAAGATGTATTCTGTGATCCGCATTAAAATTTTCACACAAGAATAGAAAAAACCAGCCAAGTGCGAGTCGGACTCGCGCACGGAGGGTTCCGTACATTAAAAAACGACAAAAAATCACGTTTGTTGTATGGGAGCCCCCCTTGAATATTTGTTTTATTTTATTTTTACTATTTGTTGTTATAGCGACAATAGAAATACATAATCTGTGAAAATTTCAACTGGTGACAGACGGTCGGACGGACGGACGGGCGGACAGCGAAGTCTCAGTAATGTTATTTGCTGCGTTAATTGTAGTTTATTTTGATTTATCTTACGTTGGTTTTTTTAATTTGTAAAGAAAAGGTACATACTATAATTCGAACCATTGGCTTAAATCGTCGATATCAAGGTTCAATAGTTTAGAGCAGACTTCTAAAATAAAGAAGTTTTGGTTTTATGTATGTACAATACTTAACTGGACCGATATTCAAAATATTTTTTTTACGGAACGGGTTTATAGTCCCGTATAAAAATGGTCCTCAAGTGATCATAATAATATATAAATGTCATTGAAGTTGGTTGATGTTCTTAATGTAATGAATAGTATTATGAACTGGTTAGCGTACTGACCCGTGACGCTGAAGGCCCAGCAGCTGCCGCAGGAGCCCTGGTCCTTCACCTCCGTGACCGCGTTGGAGTCGCGCCAGTCGAACTGCTCCGGGAGCTCCACCTCAGGCACCGCCGCCTCCCTCATCGGCACGAAGTTAGGGTTGCTCATGTTTGGCTTCAACCCTAAATACTTGGACGTAAACTCCTCGTAAGACAAGTCCGCGAACCGCGTCACCCCGTACCTGGCGGTACCCTTCTCGTGCGTATTCAATTCGTGGATCTTCTGAACATTTTCCTTAAAAATCTCGAACCTCCTCATCATTTCTCCGTGGTCGTTAATATAATCCGGTTTGTATGTAGCCAAGAAATCGTGGAATAAAAATTCCGACTGCAAATGATGATAAAAATCCGTGGTAGCGGCTTCCTGATAGTCGCAGTTCACTCTGAAGTTGGGCGGGTGATCGGTCCAGGGCCGCAGCCACGCGTTCACGCGACAGAATTTGCTCAGGCCAACGTCGCTGTCTACTCTGCAAGGAGTTTGCATACTCAACGCTGAACAGTTCGTCAGCCCGATTTCTAGTTTCATACGATAGTGTATACCGGCCACCACCTGTTTCTCCAGTGAAAAGATCCGAATGACTTTTTGTTTGCGCGGGTGCGGGTACTTGGCCTCGATGAACTTGAGCGCCTGGTCGGCGAGGCCGGTGGCGGTGTCCACGCTGTCGAACTGCACGAACGTCTCGAGCGCCTCCTCTTCATCCTCGCACGTCACCTCTATGTTCCTCCCGTTGTCCAGCCACAGTCTCTCCCATATTTGAGATACGCAATGTTTCCTTGGTAGGTGTGGGATAAATTCACAAGTCTTTTCTTTCTCTACCCATTCGAATTTTAAGCAGGACGTGTACCCGACGTCGAAGTCTATAGTTGTTACTTTTCCAGTAGTTAATTTTGTAGAATAACTGTTAATTTTTATGAGCCTTTGTTTATATCTGATTGCCGAAGACATTTCTAGTTTATGCAAAGATTCTTTAACAAGTTTTTTTATTGTGGCCTCTTCGGTGGTCACATTCCCTGAATTGGACATTGCCCTTCTTTTGCGCTCTAATCTTTCGGAACATTTTGCTTCTATTTTTCGAATATTTTTACTATTTGGGCCCACCCATACTCTTGACCTACATGCTTTGGATGGTTTTCTTGCATCGATATAACAATTGTATTCATAATTATATACGTCAATATCTTTTGTACAATTTGTATAAGCCACAATGAAATTTAGAACGTGAGGCATACGAGAATCTAATGTAGGCACTAATTGGGGTTCCCCTTGGTGAACTAATTTGTACCTTTGATGACGTTCAAGTTCTACTATCGAAGCTAACAGCATGTCTTTGATTGAAAGGCCCGACACGCTTTCGAAGTCATTATCACCTTCGCAGACAGCCGTGACAGACTTGATGACGAGCTCGTCGTCGGCGGATGGGAAAAGCCGGATGAGGCACAGCTTGTGGTTCATGCCGTCCAGCTCCTCGCACTGCGGCAGGATCGCTTCGTCGCGCTTACGGATGCAATACGTCTCCGCCACCTCGATGTACATACGCACTGTGGGTACCCCCATATTGATTTTACTTGCAACGTTGTGTAAGGTCACCAATTTGTACAAGTTGTTAGACCTATATCGGTTATTAACATATTCCATCGCGCGGTCAGCGTAATAGAACTTGATATCCTCATTGATTTCTTCGTCTTCCAATGCTTGTCTTTTATTGTCTAGCTTGCTAATTTCTATGGCACTAGTCTTCGCAATATCATTTTCTAAATCATATTCCATTTGATTCACACTTCGAGCTCTGCGGCTTTTTATGTTTTTGCATGATATTTCAATTTCTTTTTTGTGAACCGCCGCACGGCTTGTTATTTCAGCGGCACAATTCAAAGTGCAGTTTGCATAATTATCACAAGAGTCATATGCCGCAACAAAACCAATATTGTACTTAATTCCCGATACTATTTGACTGGTTACTTTCTTTATTTCAACAACATGAAGGAGGTTAAGATTTTGCAACTTATTATACCTTTGAAGAGCTTCTTCTGCTAATTTCTTGAACTTTGGATCCATGGGATCTTGTTCCTGAACACCTCCCCGCAAATACTTAGTATTTAACTTTTTCTTCTGTTTCCTACATTTGACAGTAATATCTTTAAACTGCTTCCTCGGTTTTTCCCAAATCTTTGAATGGCAAGTCAGTGCATCACCAGTGGACCCACCCGTGGGAACTATACGGAAGTCTATTCTTGTCATTTTACCAGCTACAACCTGCGTTGTTACTTTGATTACTTCTACAACCGTATGTGGTACCGTTAATTTGACAGATTCCAGATATTTATTCATTGATTCTTGGGCTAGCTCCAAATACAGGGAGTCTTTTGGGTTTTGGTCAGTCAGACCTCCAAAAATGTCTCTTTTAGCTCTAACTCTACCACAATTGACGTCAATCTGTTTAAATTTTTCCCACGGTTTTTCCCAAATCTCTGAATGGCAATTCAGCGCATCCCCAGTGTACCCACCCGTGGGAGTTATACGGAAGTCTATTTTCGTTATTTCACCAGCTACGATCTGCGTCGTGACGTGGGTTACTTCTTCAACCATATGTGGTATCGTTACTTTAGCAGATTCCAGATATTTATTCATTGATTCTTGGGCTAGCACCAAATACTGGGGGTCTTTTGGGTTTTTGATAGACTGACCTCCAGGAACTCCTCTTTTTGCTCTCACTCTACCACAATTGACGTCAATCTGTTTGAAATGCTCCCACGGTTTTTCCCAAATCTCTGAATGGCAACTCAGCACATCACCAGTGTACCCACTCGTGGGAGCTATATGGAAGTCTACTCTCGTTATTTTACCAGCTGCGTCCCCCGTTCTTACTCTGGTCACTTCCTCAACCGCGTATGGTATCGTTTCTTGAGCAGATTCAAGATATTTATTCATTGATTCTCGGGCTAGCTCAAAATACTGAGGGTCTTTCGGATTTTGCTGAGTTTCACCCCCCAGTAGTGTATTACAAGTCACGGCAATCTCTTTGAATTTTTCCCACGGTTTTTCCCAAATTTCAGAATGGCATCCCAATATATCACCAGCGTACTCACTGGCGGGAGCTATACGGAATACTATTCTCGTTATTTCACCAGCTACGATCTGCGATGTTACGTCGGTTACTTCTTCAACCATATGTGGTATCGTTACTTGTGCGGATTCCAAATATTTAATCATTGATTCATGGGCTAGCTTCAAATACTTTGGGTCTTTTGGGTTTTTCTCAGACTGACCTCCAGTAACATCCCTTTGCGCTCTAATTCTATCACAATTGACGTCAATCTGTTTAAATTTTTCCCACGGTTTTTCCCAAATCTCTGAATGGCAAGTCAGCGCATTCCCAGTGTACCCACCCGTGGGAGCTATACGGAAGTCTATTCTCGTTATTTCACCAGCTACGATCTGCGTCGTGACGTGGGTTACTTCTTCAACCGTATGTGGTATCGTTACTTTAGCAGATTCCAGATATTTATTCATTGATTCTTGGGCTAGCTTCAAATACTTTGGGTCTTTTGGGTTTTTCTCAGACTGACCTCCAGTAACATCCCTTTGCGCTCTAATTCTATCACAATTGACGTCAATCTGTTTAAATTTTTCCCACGGTTTTTCCCAAATCTCTGAATGGCAAGTCAGCGCATCCCCAGTGTACCCACCCGTGGGAGCTATACGGAAGTCTATTCTCGTTATGTCACCAGCTACGATCTGCGTTGTTACGTAGGTTACTTCTTCAACCATATGTGGTATCGTTACTTTAGCAGATTCCAGATATTTATTCATTGATTCTTGGGCTAGCACCAAATACTGGGGGTCTTTTGGGTTTTTGATAGACTGACCTCCAGGAACTCCTCTTTTTGCTCTAACTCTACCACAATTGACGTCAATCTGTTTGAAATGCTCCCACGGTTTTTCCCAAATCTCTGAATGGCAACTCAGCACATCACCAGTGTACCCACTCGTGGTAGCTATATGGAAGTCTACTCTCGTTATTTTACCAGCTGCGTCCCCCGTTCTTACTCTGGTCACTTCCTCAACCGCGTATGGTATCGTTTCTTGAGCAGATTCAAGATATTTATTCATTGATTCTCGGGCTAGCTCAAAATACTGGGGGTCTTTCGGATTTTGCTGAGTTTCACCCCCCAGTAGTGTATTACAAGTCACGGCAATCTCTTTGAATTTTTCCCACGGTTTTTCCCAAATTTCAGAATGGCATCCCAATATATCACCAGCGTACTCACTGGCGGGAGCTATACGGAATACTATTCTCGTTATTTCACCAGCTACGATCTGCGATGTTACGTCGGTTACTTCTTCAACCATATGTGGTATCGTTACTTGTGCGGATTCCAAATATTTAATCATTGATTCATGGGCTAGCTTCAAATACTTTGGGTCTTTTGGGTTTTTCTCAGACTGACCTCCAGTAACATCCCTTTGCGCTCTAATTCTATCACAATTGACGTCAATCTGTTTAAATTTTTCCCACGGTTTTTCCCAAATCTCTGAATGGCAATTCAGCGCATCCCCAGTGTACCCACCCGTGGGAACTATACGGAAGTCTATTCTTGTCATTTTACCAGCTACAACCTGCGTTGTTACTTTGATTACTTCTACAACCGTATGTGGTACCGTTAATTTGACAGATTCCAGATATTTATTCATTGATTCTTGGGCTAGCTCCAAATACAGGGAGTCTTTTGGGTTTTGGTCAGTCAGACCTCCAAACATGTCTCTTTTAGCTCTAACTCTACCACAATTGACGTCAATCTGTTTAAATTTTTCCCACGGTTTTTCCCAAATCTCTGAATGGCAATTCAGCGCATCCCCAGTGTACCCACCCGTGGGAGTTATACGGAATACTATTCTCGTTATTTCACCAGCTACGATCTGCGATGTTACGTCGGTTACTTCTTCAACCATATGTGGTATCGTTACTTTAGCAGATTCCAGATATTTATTCATTGATTCTTGGGCTAGCACCAAATACTGGGGGTCTTTTGGGTTTTTGATAGACTGACCTCCAGGAACTCCTCTTTTTGCTCTAACTCTACCACAATTGACGTCAATCTGTTTGAAATGCTCCCACGGTTTTTCCCAAATCTCTGAATGGCAACTCAGCACATCACCAGTGTACCCACTCGTGGTAGCTATATGGAAGTCTACTCTCGTTATTTTACCAGCTGCGTCCCCCGTTCTTACTCTGGTCACTTCCTCAACCGCGTATGGTATCGTTTCTTGAGCAGATTCAAGATATTTATTCATTGATTCTCGGGCTAGCTCAAAATACTGAGGGTCTTTCGGATTTTGCTGAGTTTCACCCCCCAGTAGTGTATTACAAGTCACGGCAATCTCTTTGAATTTTTCCCACGGTTTTTCCCAAATTTCAGAATGGCATCCCAATATATCACCAGCGTACTCACTGGCGGGAGCTATACGGAATACTATTCTCGTTATTTCACCAGCTACGATCTGCGATGTTACGTCGGTTACTTCTTCAACCATATGTGGTATCGTTACTTGTGCGGATTCCAAATATTTAATCATTGATTCATGGGCTAGCTTCAAATACTTTGGGTCTTTTGGGTTTTTCTCAGACTGACCTCCAGTAACATCCCTTTGCGCTCTAATTCTATCACAATTGACGTCAATCTGTTTAAATTTTTCCCACGGTTTTTCCCAAATCTCTGAATGGCAATTAAGCGCATCCCCAGTGTACCCACCCGTGGGAGTTATACGGAAGTCTATTCTCGTTATTTCACCAGCTACGATCTGCGTCGTGACGTGGGTTACTTCTTCAACCATATGTGGTATCGTTACTTGTGCGGATTCCAAATATTTAATCATTGATTCATGGGCTAGCTTCAAATACTTTGGGTCTTTTGGGTTTTTCTCAGACTGACCTCCAGTAACATCCCTTTGCGCTCTAATTCTATCACAATTGACGTCAATCTGTTTAAATTTTTCCCACGGTTTTTCCCAAATCTCTGAATGGCAATTCAGCGCATCCCCAGTGTACCCACCCGTGGGAACTATACGGAAGTCTATTCTTGTCATTTTACCAGCTACAACCTGCGTTGTTACTTTGATTACTTCTACAACCGTATGTGGTACCGTTAATTTGACAGATTCCAGATATTTATTCATTGATTCTTGGGCTAGCTCCAAATACAGGGAGTCTTTTGGGTTTTGGTCAGTCAGACCTCCAAACATGTCTCTTTTAGCTCTAACTCTGCCACAATTGACGTCAATCTGTTTAAATTTTTCCCACGGTTTTTCCCAAATCTCTGAATGGCAATTCAGCGCATCCCCAGTGTACCGTCCCGTGGGAGTTATACGGAAGTCTATTCTCGTTATTTCTCCAGCTACGATCTGCGTCGTGACGTGGGTTACTTCTTCAACCATATGTGGTATCGTTACTTGTGCGGATTCCAGATATTTATTCATTGATTCTTGGGCAAGCACCAAATACTGGGGGTCTTTTGGGTTTTTCTCAGACTGACTCCCTGGACCACTTCTTTTCGCTCTAACTCTACCACAATTGACGTCAATCTGTTTGAAATTTTCCCACTCTTTTACCCAAATTTCTGAATGGCAATTCAGCGCATCACCAGTGTTCCCATCAGTGGGAGCTATACGGAAGTCTATTCTCGTTATTACACCAGCAACGAGCTGTGTCCTTACTCTGTACACTTCCTCAACCGTGTGAGGTATCGTTACTTGAGCAGATTCCAGATATTTATTCATTGATTCTCGGGCTAGCTCAAAATACTGGGGGTCTTTCGGATTTTGCTGAGTTTCACCCCCCATTAGTGTATTACAAGTCACGGAAATCTCTTTGAATTTTTCCCACGGTTTTTCCCAAATTTCAGAATGGCATCCCAATATATCACCAGCGTACCCACTGGCGGGAGCTATACGGAATACTATTCTCGTTATTTCACCAGCTACGATCTGCGATGTTACGTCGGTTACTTCTTCAACCATATGTGGTATCGTTACTTTAGCAGATTCCAGATATTTATTCATTGATTCTTGGGCTAGCACCAAATACTGGGGGTCTTTTGGGTTTTTCTCAGACTGACCTCCAGGAACTCCTCTTTTTGCTCTAACTCTACTACAATTGACGTCAATCTGTTTAAATTTTTGCCACGGTTTTTCCCAAATATTTGAATGGCAAGTCAGTGCATCACCAGTGGACCCACCCGTGGGAGCTATACGGAAGTCTATTATTGTCATTGTACCAGCTACGACCTGCGTTGTTACTCTGGTTACTGCTACAACCGTATGTGGTACCGCTTCTTTAGCAGATTCCAGAAATTTATTCATTGATTCTTCGGCTAGCTTCAAATACTTTGGGTCTTTTGGGTTTTGCTCAGTATGACCTCCAGGAACTCCTCTTTTTGCTCTTACTCTACCACAATTGACGTCAATCTGTTTGAAATGCTCCCACGGTTTTTCCCAAATCTCTGAATGGCAACTCAGCACATCACCAGTGTACCCGACCCTGGGAGCTATATGGAAGTCTACTCTCGTTATTTTACCAGCTGCGTCCCCCGTTCTTACCTTGGTCACTTCCTCAACGGTGTATGGTATCGTTTCTGGAGCAGATTCAAGATATTTATTCATTGATTCTCGGGCTAGCTCAAAATACTGGGGGTCTTTCGGATTTTGCTGAGTTTCACCCCCCAGTAGTGTATTACAAGTCACGGCAATCTCTTTGAATTTTTCCCACGGTTTTTCCCAAATTTCAGAATGGCATCCCAATATATCACCAGCGAACTCACTGGCGGGAGCTATACGGAATACTATTCTCGTTATTTCACCAGCTACGATCTGCGTTGTTACGACGGTTACTTCTTCAACCATATGTGGTATCGTTACTTGTGCGGATTCCAGATATTTAATCATTGATTCATGGGCTAGCTTCAAATACTTTGGGTCTTTTGGGTTTTTCTCAGACTGACCTCCAGGAACTCCTCTTTGCGCTCTAATTCTATCACAATTGACGTCAATCTGTTTAAATTTTTCCCACGGTTTTTCCCAAATCTCTGAATGGCAAGTCAGTGCATCACCAGGTGACGCACCCACGGGAGCTATACGAAAGTCTATTCTCGTTATTTCACCAGCTGCGATCTGCGTTGTTACGTCGGTTACTTCTTCAACCATATGTGGTATCGTTACTTGTGCAGATTCCAGATATTTATTCATTGATTCTTGGGCTAGCACCAAATACTGGGGGTCTTTTGGGTTTTTCTCAGACTGACTACCTGGACCACTTCTTTTCGCTCTAACTCTACCACAATTGACGTCAATCTGTTTGAAATTTTCCCACTCTCTTTCCCAAATCTTTGAATGGCAAGACAGCGCATCCCCAGTGTACCCACCCATGGGAGCTATACGGAAGTCTATTCTTGTCATTGTACCAGCTACGACCTGCGTTGTTACTCTGGTTACTGCTACAACCGTATGTGGTACCGCTACTTTAGCAGATTCCAGAAATTTATTCATTGATTCTTCGGCTAGCTTCAAATACTTTGGGTCTTTTGGGTTTTTCTCAGACTGACCTCCAGTAAAACCTATTTTCGCTTTAAGTCCACCACAATAGACGTCAATCTGTTTGAATTTTTCCCACTCTTTTACCCAAATTTCTGAATGGCAAGTCAGCGCATCACCAGTGTTCCCATCGGTGGGAGCTATACGGAAGTCTATTCTCGTCATTTCACCAGCAACGAGCTGTGTCCTTACTCTGTACACTTCCTCAACCGTGTGTGGTATCCTTACTTTAGCAGATTCAAGATATTTATTCATTGATTCTCGGGCTAGCTCAAAATACTGGGGGTCTTTCGGATTTTGCTGAGTCTCACCCCCCATTAATGGAGCACAAGTCACAGCAATCTCTTTGAATTTTTCCCAAGGTTTTTCCCAAATTTCAGAATGGCATCCCAATATATCACCAGCGTACTCACTGGCGGGAGCTATAAAGAATGTTATTCTCGTTATTTCGCCAGCTACGATCTGCGTTGTTACGTCGGTTACTTCTTCAACCATATGTGGTATTGTTACTTGTGCGGATTCCAGATATTTATTCATTGATTCTTGGGCTTGCACCAAATACTGGGGGTCTTTTGGGTTTTTCTCAGACTGACTACCTGGACCACTTCTTTTCGCTCTAACTTTACCACAATAGACGTCAAATTGTTTTGATTCTTCCGATGGTTTTTCCCAAATTTCTGAATGACAAGTCAGTGCACGACCAGTGGACCCACCCTTGGGAGCTATACTGAAGTCTATTCTTGTCATTCTACCAGCTACGACCTGCGTTGTTACTCTGGTTACTGCTACAACCGTATGTGGTACCGCTACTTTAGCAGATTCCAGAAATTTATTCATTGATTCTTCGGCTAGCTTCAAATACTTTGGGTCTTTTGGGTTTTTCTCAGACTGACCACCAGTAACACCTATTTTCACTCTAACTCTACCACAATCGACGTCAATCTGTTTGAAGTTATTCCACTCTTTTTCCCAAATGTTTGAATGGCAAGTCAGTGCATCACCATTGGATCCACCCGTGGGAGCTATACGGAAGTCTATTCTTGTCATTCTACCAGCTACGACCTGCGTTGTTACTCTGGTTACTGCTACAACCGTATGTGGTACCATTATTTTAGCAAATTCCAGATATTTATTCATTGATTCTTGGGCTAGCTTCAAATACTTTGGGTTTTTTGGGTTTTTGTCAGACTGACCTCCAGTAACACCTCTTTTCGCTCTAACTCTACCACAATTGACGTCAATCTGTTTAAATTTTTCCCACGTTTTTACCCAAATCTCTGAATGGCAAGTCAGCGCATCACCAGTGTTCCCATCGGCGGGAGCTATCCGGAAGTCGATTCTCGTCAATTCACCAGCCACGAGCTGTTTTCTTACTCTGTACACTTCCTCAACTATGTGTGGTATCGTTACTTTAGCAGATTCCAGATATTTATTCATTGATTCTTGGGCTAGCTTCAAATACTGGGAGTCGTTTGGGTTTTGGTCCCAGGGATTTCCATACAGCTGTGTGTGTCTTTTAACTACTTTAAGATCTTTTTTTGAATATTCTATAGTTTCAGAAATATTGTCTGTTTTAGTAATTGCTCGTTTTTTTCTCAAAACGTATTCTTTACTCCCAGAAAAGTCATCTATGAAATCAAATGACCGATTAACTTTCTTTGTTTCATCGTTGGACTCGTGTGGGTGCTTGCAAGATACATCAATTTGCCTCCCATCCTCTATCCATGATCTGTCCCATACTTTAGCATTACATATTCTCAAGGGCGTATTATCAAGCAATTTGCAATTACTACTGGTTTCTATTACTTCACTGGAGCACGTTGTATATCCAACAACAAACTCAATATCTGTAAGGAAACCAGACACCAGTTTTGTTGATACAGAGTTTATTTTAATAACAATTTGTTTGTTTCTTTTATTCGATTGGAACTCCAGTTGACGTAGGGCTTCTTGGACCATATCGCGAACAACTGGATCGTTAACATCCTTTTTTATGTTATCCATCTTTTTATTAGAAAAACTTGATTCAACAGGTCTGTCAGTACAAGCGTAACTTATTTTTTTATCTTTATTCCTCTCGTGAACAATTACTTCACATATTTGCGACCCCATTTCGTCTATACGGGTACAATTTTTTCTGGCATAAACCGGCACAGTCTTGTTGCAGTTTAAATATTCATAAATTATTGAAATCTTCGTTACTGATCCCGAAACGGTTTGTGTGTTTGCGTCTATAATATTACTTAATTGCAGTGCGTTTTGTGAAGTAGATTCGTTTTCAATCTTTTTTAGCGATTCTGTTACTAAATTAATTAGAACGGGGTCGTCTATTGCAACTTTGACAACTTTGCCGATCGGTTTCTTTTTTTTGTCCTCGTGACAAAATTGATTCAATATATGCAATTGTTGTCCCGAAGCGTCAATAACACAATTACATATTTTATAAGCCATACTTTTCTCGCTGCATTCATTTGTTTTACAAGGTATGACAGTTCGATATTGTATATAGTAAAAATGTTGGTTATCTTCATATTCGTCTTCTGCAGTTAAAACATCTTTAAGAACTCGCTTAGATTTATCAATTTCATTCTGATAATCTACTCCAAGTTGCGCTAGCTTGTAAATATACTTGGCATTTTCCAGAGTGCTTTTTAATTTATGATATTTTTCAGCAAACTGTAGTACATTTAAATCGTTTTGATAACTTCGCTTCATTCTGGTTCTACCAGTCGTATCATCCCGATGAAGGAGATCATCCAAACCAGAGAAAGTAAAAAAGTTCATAAGTTCGTCAACAGCTTTTTTCTTGTCATCAGACAATGGCTCAACCTTTGAGTGTTTAGGTGCTGGTATTGAGTTAGGCGAATCAGTTACTTCTTCTTTTAGAGGATGGTCTTTATCGTTATGCTCTACATTAGCAGCATTTGCAACTTGTGTTAGCTGGCGCACTATGATTTGTTCTTCAATATTTTTGATGTCATCTTCTGTAAGGGGTTTAGGAGTCGTTCTCTGAGACTGGAGATTATTAACGACCTTTACAGTTTCGTGGGGACCTCCATCATTGTTTGGGTCCGTATCATTCGCTTTGCTATGTGGTTCAGTGACGAGCATACCTTCATCGCCAAACGTCCACTGTTCCGTACAGTTGTTAGCAACAACCGCTCTATATTTGCTACCGTCGTGTAGTCTTGCCCAAGGTTTCTCTAATATAGATATTTTGCATGGCTTTACGATCAAACACAATTCTCCTTCTTCGTTCTGACACGAGTTGTAGTTTACTAGCAAGGTAAGTATATACCGCACGCCATTCACAATCTGTGGGAAATACATATACAATTCGATTCAATTCCCGATCAAACCGGTAAGAGTCTCCGGGTAAAAACTGATGACTGTCTAAATAGAGCTATTGCTCTTTAACATTATTATACTATGTATTACAGACAGTAAACATTGGGCCATATTAATAAACGCGTATTAAGAACAGTTTAGCTATCAAATGGTTTGTCACTTTCTGACATACGCAATTTTCCGAAGAGCAAAAGAGACAATAAACAGTACTTATAACAGTATTTTAGTTACACCGCGTTTATTTATAAGGCGGTTAAAGCATACGCATTAATATTATGTAGTACTCTATTGGAAAATAAAAAAATTAAAAGTCTCATTGATAAAAAAGTGATCTTAGTAAAATAAAGTAGTCTGAATATGCTAAAGGATCCTTGACACTTTCATGGGCGTTAGTTTACAAGATTGTTGATTAGACGGAGTTACCGACCTGCACTTGTCTCTCTACTGCCACGACTTGTTTGAGGGTGTGCACGACATTCGGTTGGAGCGCGTCGAGCTGCCTGACGCCCACCTGCGCCAGCTGCCACACGCCACTGGCGTTGGGGTTCACGTGGGACGAGCACCCTATGCACGGGCTCGCGGCTTCCTTGCGGGGCACCGCTATGAACTGCTCTCCAGATGTCACCTGGACGTCGACAAGGCAACTTTAGTAATAACAGCACACTGCCGTTTTATTTGCGTTCAGGACTCTTCACATTTATCATAATTGTAGCAACTTGTTTTTGTCCCATGGGTATTTTGGGATAAAAAAAACTTAAGAGGTGTCAAGGGACACCCGGATGGAACGAAGTTTATTTATTATCAGCAAAAATAATCGTCGCGACACCACACTGTTCAATGCGAAATAGAAAGACGAAACGAAAATATCTAGCTTGCTTTCTATAAGAGAGAGAGAGAGAGACAGACAGAGAAAGATGCGCCGCGCATGGTTCTGTGTCTGTCTCTCTCTGGCGTGCGCAAGTTTCTCTGTCTGTCTCTCTCTCTGGCGTGCGCAAGTTTCTCTGTCTGTCCCTCTCTGGCCTAAAAAATGTCGTTACCATTTTTTCCGTCTAGCCCCCTTTCGCAACGCGCGATAAGGAACTTCGTTCCAAAATAACCTTCCTTTTGAATGTAGCTATCAAATACAAGATTTATTCGAATTCCACTAGTTCAGCCTCGCGGTTTGACTCGCGTTATGCCTGTGTCCGAAGGAATTTTAGGATGAAAAATAGACAATAACCTTCCCAATTAATGTGGCTATCCATTGCAAAAATACACATTCTTATCGGATTAGAAGTTTCTGAGAAAAGCGCATTCACACAAACAGACAATCAAACGTAGCTTTATTATATTAGTACACCGGAGAAAAGGTATAAGTGGTGTCCTATAGTTTAGGTTTTGTTCAGTTGTGTGCAGTTTATAGTTTGCTTGTCACAAAATAAAACTAGCAGACTATCAGATATTGATAGGTAGTGTTTACCGCCGGGTAGTGTGTAGGTATGCTTTGCAGCTTAGTTTAATGTCCGTGTTGAATTAATAATAACGTACATAAGTACGCGGAAAAAATCGAAATCAACTCTTAAATTTCCGATAACACCTCAAATTGATTAGTTCCAAAGTTAAATTATTTTTTTTTACGCTTGTTGCTTGTTGTAGATAAATAGCAAAATAATATATTGTTGAAAAAATATTATTAAGTAGGTACTTGTTTATTTTACATTCGGGGATACAAATAAATGAGTTATGGATACAAACAGCACCCTTTATTCAGGCGACATTAACCCTATCTCATGAGAATTTCAAACTAATTCCTATAAGCTTTTGTTCAACTTTTTTACGAACTTCAACGTTTTAAATACGACTCTACATATCATATTTATTATTTGAACGAAAACAAATCGTACATATCAACATCTGTTGTAGTTACATAATGTACTATGTAGTTACATAACGGACAAATGATAAGTATTGCTCCAAATATGTAAAGTACGAAAAGTAAAATGTAAACAAAAGATATGAATGAAAGGATATCAGACAACAACTCAATTACAGTTGTTGTTTACATTCTGTTCGGACAAAGTTGTTTGGCATTCTTGGATTGTCGCCGAAATGAACACGTGCTTGCTCTACCTATACATAAAGCGGAAAAGTTTGTTTGTTTGCACATGATACTTTCTGGAAATGTCTGGCAGATTCGAAAAAGAAAACAATTCAAGAACAACGTTATGATGTGGCTTTTTATTTTGAAATCTTTACGGGAACGTGTACATGCATTGCGGGAAAAACCGCGGGTCCTGCCAATACTACCACGCAGAATATCTAAAACAATACGAGGTGTCCATTGAGTTATATGTAGTAACGTACAGTACATATAACTCAATGGATGTGTCTTGTTTGTTACCATATTCCATAGATGGAATTATGTTAATCTTTACCTAAATTAATTATTTAGAATTGAAACTACGTTTACAGACTCATTTCGCTTTTATCTTATATATATATAAAAGAAAGTTGTGTTAGTTACACTATCTATAACTCGAGCATGGCTGAACCGATTTGGCTGAAAATTGGTGGGGAGGTAGCTTAGAACCACGAGACGGATATAGGATATTATTTATAACGTATTTCCTACGGCAACAGATGCGCTGTGGGTGAAACCGTGGGGCACAGCTAGTTTTACATAAAAGACTGAGGCGTCTTAGGTGACCACGGTTCCAGTAAGTAAAGGAACCGAAACATTCATAAAAATGAAAAATAAAAGCGAAGTGCATGCGTTAACATAGTTACCGTAACGTAATTAAATTACCAATTAGTAGTAATTAGTTAAACCAGTTAAATATCAGGTTTTATGAATGGTCAGAAAACCGCAATTTATTGACACTTGTAATAAACAGGATACATCCGGGATAAAAATATTATTTCATGCCACTTTACCCCGACACCTACCAGTTCAGTTTAAAACCGGTGCACTTTTTAAGGGTGCCGTAACAAACGGCACCCTTAAAAAGTGCGACAAACGCAATCGTTGACATTTTTAAATATGTAATAACTAATGTGCCCTTTGCTTTATCCCGTATACATCCCGTTATCTTTAAAACCTTTTATCCTTAAAGCCATTAAACAAATCTTCATACTTTACTGCCTCCTTTGCCCAGTAGTGGGACAATACAGGCTAAATAGGCGAACTTAGCCGTTCTATAATTTTAGACGATATAACGAACAATAAGATAATCTCAGTGAATAAATTATTTCTGAATAGCTTAATTAGGTATCATGCTGAGTATATTACAGTTATATGAACTCTGTAGTACAGCTGTCCTCGATTTTATCAGTGCAAAGGGCACGAGCGGATGGGATAAGTTCGTAGAGCAGACTAGAGGCATAATAATAGAATAATCATTACATTACAGCATGCAAGGATACGTCATGATCGGTACTAAGAGAACTAATCACGTCAAAATATAACGGCATCCCGCGGTTTTGCCCGCGTTATGCCCTGTTACCGTCGGAATTTTGGGGTGAAAAGTAGGTCGCATTGAATAGTTTGTGAGGTTATCGTGAACAGTCAACGGATACAGAGATGTGGAGGGGCTTTGTTTTATAAATGCAAGGACAACCCTGCGCCTAAGTTCTCTTTAATAAGTAGATTTGATTCGATAACAACTAATTCGGTACCCCGGGGATTGAACTTTGGGTCTTCTTTTCGAGTCGTGAAAAGTTTCGGGTCTTCCACGTTGAAAAGTAGCCTATATACTGATATATAAAATTAAAATCCATATCCAGGTTATAAACTTAACCGTTTTAGGAAGCAGCATTTGCTTAATTGCTTAATGCCGATCAAAAATCGCCAAATTGAGAACCTTCTAATACAAAAAACAGCCTTTTATTATATTTGGGTCAAAAATACTTACAGCAGTATCAGTTTGCACTTCATTATCCAAGACCACTGGTCTTCTAACCGGGTCTTCAGTGGCAGTTTCCTCAGTGGCGTCGTCCTCCGTTTCGGGATCTATGGTCACTACCAAGTCCTCAGTGACTTCCTCCTCCAACTTTTCCTGATCCCCACTGACCTCGCAGTGATGTCTGAGGACCATCAGACCGGACTCTGAGTCTTGTAGGTCTCCGGTACATTTCAGGGTTTTGGAGTTGGCTGAGTTTTTAACCTCTTTCACTTTCAATTTGACCTCGACTGAGTAATGGTTAGGGTCCTGCGAAAGTTCCAAAATGATCAAATCAAGTAATGAGATTACAAATAATTAAATCTACTAAAGTCTATTTTTCGGTCTATCCAATGTACAGTGGCCTGAACTATGCAAGTAAGATTAAAAATATATTTCAGAATATTTTTGCGAAGCTGTTTACAGAGAAAGGTAATTTAGTAATTTTGTTTTGAAGACAATTTTTATTATTGTTTTACAAGGAACCTTCCACACTTAACTGAATTTTTACAGTCATTACTCATGCAGATAATGCAGCTACGTAAACTATGTTGATTGAAATGCCTCATATAACAAAACTATGAAGTACAACTGTGCAAGGTCGCAAAATACTTAATATTGTATTTTGCGACTTGCACATGATTTTAAATTTATTGAAATGAAATGTATATATATAATTTAACATTAATTAAATAGTGTTTGTAATTTATATACACATACAACATTACAAGATACATACAACCATCTTGACTCGAGAAAAAGAAGAAGAATGATTTAGGTCATTATAAAAAAAATCCCCTAAAATATTTCAAACTTTTTGGATTCCTGCAGTGATCTGAGTTATGGGTCTTACTTAAATTTTATAATAAAAGCCTTGAGCTTAGTTTGGGTCTAAAAAAGCACGCTCTCAATGTCCTATTTCAATTATATTTAATCTACTTAATTCACACTTTTTAAATAAGAAAACTCCACAGGATTTAATTTAATGTATTAATGAAATGTGATGTGTATTAATAAAGAAAACAAATAAATTAATGTTATAATCACAACTAGAGGATATACACCCTGTTGTATGATAATAAGAAATTGCATTCCCCTGCAAAAAAACTATAAAATTGTAGTCTAAAAAATTTAAGTACACAAAAGTTTGCTTGTAAAATGCAGCACCTATTTGTTATTCCCTACCCACATTTAAGAATATGCATGATATCATTCTTATAATCTTAGTTCCTAGTCCATTTTCAATAATGTTTGTTGTTCACAATATATTAAATTTAAATAAAATACAATTTAAGTGAATAAAATTGAACTTGCATAAAGATTTCTCATTTCAGCTGTGTTGACCCTATTCTAATGAGAATTTTAGGGTAACAAGATATCAAGTGTATATCAGACATATAATAAATTATATCATTTTAAAGATTCTAAAATCATCATTGACTTATCAAAAAAAAAACAAATATTTATAATATTAGTATGTAGGGTATAAAACATTGCCCCTTTAGATGAGGTCATATGTGTAGATTAATTGGTAGTTTTTGCAATTATGATAACACAGAGGTCCCATATTATATGATAACCCCAGTTGTAAAGAAGCACTAAAGTAGTCCGTGTCATAAAAACTTAGGCAAGCAAATATAAAACAAATCTAATTAACTTACCGTTTGTTGCGCATATTGCAAGTATCCTTCTTCACATGAATAAATTTGGTTAGGAAGCTTATTATAGAAATCGACGAAACCATTCACTAATCTATCCTTTTCTTCTAAACTAATTTCCCCAAAACAATTCGAAACCAAATACTGGCTAAATATAAATAAAAATAATAAACGATTCATCTTAATTTAATTTCATAACTGCCATTTAAAGGAAACTTGACTGTACAGTCGAATAATTAACTCTAAACTGGTCGGTGGGAAGAAGTCTCCGTTTTATTTATTTACAAAATTATGAATCAGCTGTCGTCATCGCGTAAATTGTAAACACAAATTAGGTACCTATTCATTCATCTGCCGCGCGATTGTTCTGTCCAGGATGAAAGTCTTCAAAGTCAAAATTGACAAATCAGTTTGACAAACATCAGACATGCATGAGACAAATGGAAACTGACATTTTGTTCTGACGGCGAAACCACTTACTTGGTGTGAGAGTATCTGTGGTTAAACATGATAGCATCTAAATAAAAAAAAACGTTTGTCTGTCTGTGGTTTTTGAATTGCGGCATATTTTGTGATTTGTATTGTTAAAAAATATTTGAAAATTGTATTATTTTAATAAATAACAGTGTTTCACTTTAGATTATCATCATGGCTTACCATTACATGGTAACTGCTCAAAAAGCGACAGCTGTAACAGCATGTATAACAGGTAAAATACATATTTCGGTTATTTTTAGGTTATCACATTCTGAAACAAAATGGGTTTTCATTTCGAAACAAATTCTTTTTCAGTGTCAATTCCACAACTTTTATTGTTTTAGTTAAGCGTTTCGTATGATTATTATTAAAAATGTGTATTTTGAGTACAAATCCTGATTTTTTTACATATTATTGTTTGTAAAACATTCTGACCTTTGGAGTGCATTGTACCAAAATGTAGGTTTTACAGCATTCTAATTTAAATTTGTACCCTTTTCTAATAGAAAATCACATTGACTTTGGATTTAAAGATTATATATTTGTCCAATATGTCTCAGTTTATAATAAAAACAGCTAATGATAGTTTAGTTAGCTTGCAGGCATTTGTCATAATCTCATTAGCTGCCAGAACATGTTTTCCAAGAGAGTTCAATCAAACTAAATTCAAGTCACCATTACGCCTGTTTGTTTTATATTACATTACAACTTGAAAACATAATATCTTCAAATCATCAAAGCATGCTTTATTTTTGTAGGAAACTTCACTTCACCAACGGACTTGAACTTGTTGGTAGCAAAGATGAACCGCCTTGAACTGTACTTAGTGACTCCGGAAGGTTTGCGGCCTATGAAGGAGGTCGGCCTCTATGGGAAGGTGGCTAAAATGAAAATGTTTAGGCCAGAAGTGAGTAAAGCGGGTTTCAGACTACGCTATAATATAATAGCATATAGTTCATAGCACAACAATATCGCGCACCATACATTTATTATGGACACATTCACACTTAACTGTACTATATATTATTGGCTTACTATATGCTATAAAATCGAGAGATACGGTCAGTGCATGCTGTGCTATATCGTGCGCCACCCTCTTCCTCTTCCCTCACCCCCGGCCGTCCCGCTGCACACTCCTCAAAGATCGCGGTCAACTGAGCTTGCCATATAATATAAATCGCGTAATGTGAATGCCATGCTATATAGTATAGCATTAGGTCCTTATTTGCTATACTATATAGCACAATATTATAGCGTAGTCTGAAACCGGCTTAACTATTGCTGTGTTCACTTCACACTATTTTTTCTGTAAAATGTGAACTAATTCCACCGTTTTTCCAGCTGAAGATGATTCCTTTTGAAGAGGAAAAGATTTAATGATTTCAATCCATTCTTACCCCATCATTGAATTCTTTTCTGTCTCTCTATCGACTCATGATTCTTATTGGGTTTTCACAAAAACTCAATACTACATGGGCTTTGGGAAGTCCTTTTACTGATTATAGAAGTTGAAAATTATGTACTGTTTTGCAACTACCGGTTAATTCATTTATTGTTATCATAATTTTGCCATAATTATTGTTTATACCTACACACATGCTATACAGTGGCATCCACCATATTGAATCTGTATAAAATAATCTGATTGAAATCATGATTGTACTGGTTTCTTAAGATTAATTTAACATTTTTTTCTGATGCTTTGGCCCCTTTACTTGAAGCATGGTCACAGAAGACTTCTGTTTTTAAAACTTGTAATAAAAGTGCTTATAAAAATGACTTTACAAATATACTTATATGAATTTAGTAGCCCATCTCATTTAAATTACCCACTGTTTACTGTTGTCTGCTTTTTGCGTAATTAGGCATCCTCGTTGCGTATGGTGGTGGGAAGAAGTTGACAACTCTACTGCCAGTTTAGTTCCTGAAGAAACTTGACGAGACCCTTGTTCAAAATACTCATTTATTATTCCAGAACGAATCCAAAGACCTAGTATTCATACTGACAGCCAGATACAACGCCATGATCTTGGAATGGCTGATCAATTCGAGCGGCGAGCTGGAAGTAGTGACGCGCGCGCACGGCGACGTCTCCGAGCGCATCGCCAAGCCGTCCGAGAACGGCATGCTGGTGGTCATCGACCCCGAGGCCAGGGTTATTGGGCTGAAGCTCTACGATGGACTGTTCAAAATAATACCGCTTGATGATGAATCTACAGAGTTGAAAGTTTTTAGTATAAGGTGAGTGGTGGACAAGATGTCGGAATGTATATATGGCTAACTAGCAGAGCTCCGAAGGGAATTTTGGGATGAATAATAGCCTATTCCCGTTTAATCTGGCTATGCATCACAAAAAAGATTGTTAAAATCGGATTGCTGGTTTCTGAAATTAGCACATTCAAACAAACAAAATATCCAATCAAATAAATCCATCAATATATTTATCTTATATATAAAATTCTCGTGTCACAGTGTTCGTTCGCGTACTCCTCCGAAACGGCTCGACCGATTCTCATGAAATTTTGTGAGCATATTGAGTAGGTCTGAGAATCGGCCAACGTCTATTTTTCATCCCGAAATTCCCGCGGGAACGGGTACAACGCGGGTGAAACCGCGGGGCGCAGCTAGTTTTATTATATGATTATTATTTATTCCCAAAATTGCTATTCTATTGTTTTATGTGTTGCTGTATTTGAGCATATAGTTTTAATAAGGTGTTTCATTGTTATAGGATTAATAAATATTTGTAATTGTTCACAGATTAGATGAGTTAAATGTGTATGATGTTGAATTTTTATATGGCTGCAGTCAACCCACAATTATATTAATACACCAAGATCTCAATGGAAGACATATTAAGGTTTTTTACATAATTATATCTTATAAAGAAAATTAAACTTTTTTAATAATAACATATTTAATCAGTATTATGTTATTAATAATAGCCCTGATTGCTTCATACAACTATAAAACATAACTTTATTTATTTCAGACACACGAAATAAATGTACCAAGTAAAGAGTTCCAGAAAACTCCATGGAAACAGGATAATGTGGAGACGGAGGCTTCAATATTGATCCCCATGCCGGCGCCACTTGGTAAGAATAATTATGAATAATTAAGCATTCCTACAAAGATACAAAATGTTGATAATAAAAATTATGATATGAAAAAAAATATATCCTAACTTCCTAACTTCCTAACTAATATTATAAATGCGAAAGTAACTCTGTCTGTCTGTCTGTTACGCTTTCACGCCAAAACTACTGAACCGATTTGAATGAAATTTGGTGCACAGTTAGTCCAGAGCCTGAGAAAGGACATAGGCTACTTTTTATCGTGAAATTTCTGCGGGAACGGGTACAACGCGGGTGAAACCGCGGGGCGCTGCTAGTATAAGTATATATGAATAAATACCTCTGGTTATTATTGCATGTAATAAATAATTAGTATTTGAAAATATTCGAAATGCCATTGGTCATTGAACACTCCACCTCAGAGAAAACACACCCTTATACACCCGAGCTTTTCAACTCAGTCTTTGTTAATACCCAGAAAAAACTCAGCACAAGATGTTGGTTACAAACAAGTGTTATAGCCCTGCTAATGTAAACTACGGTTAACAATTTCATAGAGCCACGAAAGCGCAATTGCTGCCGCAAAATTTTGATCTGCGTCCATATAATTTGTTATGTTGACACCAAGAAGAAGAGTCCAGTGCTTAGGTCACAAATCACAACGAAATAGCTCCACAAGTCCAGGCTCCATACATTATATATGGAGGACTTTGACGGTATTAAATCTCTAATCCTTTCGTTTATTTTCCAGGTGGTGTGATAGTTATAGGTCAAGAATCGTTCGTGTATCACGATGGGATGAGTTACGTGGCGGTGGCACCGCCGCAGATTAAGGTAGCTATTATTGGCTTCTATTGGAAAACAAAACAGTTTACTACACTAGTTATTGCTACTAGTTTCCTAGGTTTAACCAAACAATTTTTTTTAAATTGAAATTACGTTTACACTTCTCTTTTATTTTACATTTTTTATTTGATGGTTCGGCACCTTGACAGTAACCGTGGTCACAGAAGACGGTAGTTAATGTTAGTATGCAGATTAATATAAAAAAAACAATTCCTCACTGACACCGCTTGTCCCCAGACGCCGATATGTTGTTACTGCCGCGTGGACACCAAAGGGCTGCGCTACTTGCTGGGAGATATCGCCGGCCGCCTCTTCATGCTGCTGGTGGATGTGCAGACTAAGATGGATGGCACGCAAGTGGTGAAGGATTTGAAGGTGGAGCTGTTAGGTAAGTTTTATTTTACTTGGCTGAAGGTATTATTAGACCTTCTAACTTCTAACGGTTTCTAACGGACATGCCATTGTTTTGATCCTAGCTAACATTTTCAATTTTTTATTGTCCTGACAAATAAGGAACACATTAAAAAAAGAATCATCCAATTTGGTGATTCAGCGATTCATTTTTATATCTAATATATAAAATTCTCGTGTCACGGTGTGCGTAATTGAACTCCTCTGAAACGGCTCGACCGATTCTAATGAAATTTTGTATGCATGTTGAGTAGGTCTGAGAATCGGACAACATCTATTTTTCAACCCGAAATTCCCGCGGGAACGGGTACAACGCGAGTGAAACCGCGGGGCGCGGCTAGTTATATATAGATTTACCGTTCCTTGAGCTCAGAAGGTAAGTTTAGCGCCGCGTCCTACGGTATTACCCGCGTTGCACTCGTTACCACGACAATATTGGGACAAATATAGGCTATAACCTTCCTCTTTAGTGTGTGATGGATATCACAAAGAATTATCCCAAACAGACTGTTAGTTCCTCATATTTTATGTTGTTAAAGATATAAATAAGTTAGTTCCCACGAGCTGTATCGTATCTCTGCGGCCCCCGCCCCCCCCAGGCGAGATCCCGATCCCCGAGTGCATGACGTACCTGGACAACGGCGTGGTGTTCGTGGGCTCGCGGCTGGGCGACTCGGCGCTGGTGCGGCTGGCGGCGGCGCGCGAGCCCGACCACCACTACGTGCAGCCCATGGAGACCTTCACCAGCCTCTCGCCCATCGTCGACATGTGCGTCGTCGACCTGGAGAAGCAGGGCCAGAACCAGCTCATCACCTGCTCCGGTAACACCACCATTACTCCTTTGCGTGCTCTAGTGTCTTCATACGCTTCGATAGGGGCTGGTGTGATGCGTTGCACCCACACGCCCTATGATTACAACGTAACAGCTATTCCGGGATATTTTTTTTATAAACTTAAGCTACATATACACCTAAACACACTCACATTTTTGAGCAGACTATAAGGCGCTTTGGCGGACGCCAAATTGGTGAATGTTTTAGAGAAGTCGAACGATAAACGTTTCGTATAACAAGCATCTCTTTAACAATACATATTAATACGATTTCAACCTCTATTCTTGTATTAATAATGCCTCTATCGACTAACATCACTGAGCCATTATTCGGTATCAGGTGCGTTCAAGATGGGGTCGCTGCGCATCATCCGCAACGGCATCGGCATCCAGGAGCAGGCGTCCATCGACCTGCCGGGCATCAAGGGCATGTGGCCGCTGACGCTGGCGGCCGACGCGCCGCACCACGACGCGCTCGTGCTCGCCTTCGTGGGCCAGACCAGGTACCATCACACTATACATCAACCTTCGTGGGCCAGACCAGGTACCATCACACTCCATACATCAACCTTCGTGGGCCAGACCAGGTACCATCACACTCCATACATCAACCTTCGTGGGCCAGACCAGGTACCATCACACTATACATCAACCTTCGTGGGCCAGACCAGGTACCATCACACTCCATACATCAACCTTCGTGGGCCAGACCAGGTACCATCACACTCCATACATCAACCTTCGTGGGCCAGACCAGGTACCATCACACTCCATACATCAACCTTCGTGGGCCAGACCAGGTACCATCACACTCCATACATCAACCTTCGTGGGCCAGACCAGGTACCATCACACTATACATCAACCTTCGTGGGCCAGACCAGGTTCCATCACACTATACATCAACCTTCGTGGGCCAGACCAGGTTCCATCACACTATACATCAACCTTCGTGGGCCAGACCAGGTACCATCACACTATACATCAACCTTCGTGGGCCAGACCAGGTACCATCACACTATACATCAACCTTCGTGGGCCAGACCAGGTACCATCACACTATACATCAACCTTCGTGGGCCAGACCAGGTACCATCACACTATACATCAACCTTCGTGGCCCAGACCAGGTACCATCACACTATACATCAACCTTCGTGGGCCAGACCAGGTACCATCACACTCCATACATCAACCTTCGTGGGCCAGACCAGGTACCATCACACTCCATACATCAACCTTCGTGGGCCAGACCAGGTACCATCACACTCCATACATCAACCTTCGTGGGCCAGACCAGGTACCATCACACTATACATCAACCTTCGTGGGCCAGACCAGGTACCATCACACTCCATACATCAACCTTCGTGGGCCAGACCAGGTACCATCACACTCCATACATCAACCTTCGTGGGCCAGACCAGGTACCATCACACTATACATCAACCTTCGTGGGCCAGACCAGGTACCATCACACTCTATACATCAACCTTCGTGGGCCAGACCAGGTACCATCACACTCTATACATCAACCTTCGTGGGCCAGACCAGGTACCATCACACTCTATACATCAACCTTCGTGGGCCAGACCAGGTACCATCACACTCTATACATCAACCTTCGTGGGCCAGACCAGGTACCATCACACTATACATCAACCTTCGTGGGCCAGACCAGGTACCATCACACTCTATACATCAACCTTCGTGGGCCAGACCAGGTACCATCACACTATACATCAACCTTCGTGGGCCAGACCAGGTACCATCACACTATACATCAACCTTCGTGGGCCAGACCAGGTACCATCACACTCTATACATCAACCTTCGTGGGCCAGACCAGGTACCATCACACTCTATACATCAACCTTCGTGGGCCAGACCAGGTACCATCACACTCTATACATCAACCTTCGTGGGCCAGACCAGGTACCATCACACTCTATACTCTATTTTTTTTATTGTCACAAAATGTGGACCAATGTCGTCAATTTTCCAACCGAAGACGATTGTCCCTAAAGAGGAAAAAGGTTTACTCTTAACCTATCTCTGAGGAGGAAAACAAGGAAGTCTGACCCTACCACCGTGTGGGATACATAGCCAGGAAGAGAGAGAGAGAAAGAGAGTAACAAGATGTATCCAATCCAAGCGATCTCAGGGTATTATTCAATCGCAGCACTGATAGATACATGGTGTCACGACTAATAGTCCAAGAACTTGATCTTAATCTTAATCACGAGAACTTGATTAAAATTGAATCATATTACGTTTAACAAACTGTATTTCTGTAATATTAGCAATTTAGTTCTTAACATTTTTTGTTATCAACAGAGTATTAGCCCTAAACGGCGAAGAGGTGGAAGAAACAGAAATTCCAGGATTCACTTCAGACAGACAAACATTCTACACGGGGAATGTTGTGCATGATCAGTTACTGCAGGTCCGTATTTACTAATAACAACTTCAGTAAAATTTAAAACACCTACATATAAAAAAAGGTGATAAATTGATGCACCACTGTTTTTCTTCTTTTGGCTCATCTTTACATTGGCTCACGCTATTAATTTCTATACTAATATAATAAAATTGGACAGATTCCTTTTATATATTGAAATCCGCCAAACTTGGAACTACGGTTATATACGAGGGCGGGTCAATAAGTCCGTGACTTTTTGAATTTCCGACCTCTTTACTGAAACAATAATACTGGTCCCGTCAACAGGCATCTGTCAGTTGACTCCTCTGAAAATTTGAACTTGCTGCGTCAGTTAGTTTGTGTTTTACAGCTATCTTTATCAGACTACTCACTAATTTGACGAGAAAATGGACAAAAGTGAATTTCGTGTGCTTATTAAGCATTATTTCTTGCGAAAAAAAACCATTACCAAGACCAAGGCAAAGCTTGATAAATACTATGGGGACTCTGCACCATCGATTTCCATGGTAAAAAAGTGGTTTACTGAATTTCGTTGTGGCCGTACAAGCACTAAAGATGCCGAGCGTCCTGGACGCCCAGTTGAGGTCTCTACACCCAAAACATTCGAAAAAATTCACGATATGGTGTTGGCCGACCGAAGATTGAAAGTGCGAGAGATTGTGGAAGAAGTAGGGATCTCGCATGGCTCAGTGGTTTCAATTTTGAATGATCACTTAGGCATGAGAAAGCTGTCCGCAAGATGGGTGCCGCGTTTGCTCACAGTCGACCACAAACGCAATCGTGTAACAACTTCACAGGAAGGTTTAGTATTGTTTAATCGTAATATGGAGGAGTTTTTGCGCCGTTTTGTAACCGTGGACGAAACGTGGATCCATCACAACACACCAGAGACCAAACAACAGTCAAAACAGTGGGTTTCCAAGGGTGAATCGGCGCCAAAGAAGGCCAAGGTGGGATTGTCGGCCAATAAAGTTATGGCGACTGTTTTTTGGGATGCACGCGGGATAATCCACATTGACTACCTTCAAAAGGGAAGAACAATCAATGGGGAATATTATGCCAACTTATTGGACCGATTCAATGAAGATTTAAAAAGAAACCGACCTCATTTGGCCAAGAAAAAAGTTCTTTTCCACCAAGACAATGCAAGGGTGCACACATGTGCAGTTGCCATGGCCAAAATCCATGAATTGGGCTATGAATTGCTCCCTCATCCGCCCTATTCTCCAGATTTGGCTCCGAGCGACTACTTCTTGTTCTCAAACCTGAAGAAATGGCTTGGTGGAAAAAGATTTGACTCCAATAATGAAGTCATCTCGCAAACAAAGGCCTATTTTGACGACCTCGACAAATCATATTTTTTGGAAGGGATAAAAAAATTGGAGAAGCGTTGGACAAAGTGTATAGAGCTCAAGGGAGACTACGTTGAAAAATAAAATATATTTTTAATAAAAAAATCTGTCTTTTATTGCAAAAGTCACGGACTTATTGACCCGCCCTCGTATTACAAAATTTTCACAGGACCCGATACAATGTTGGTAAAACCGGTCGGTGCTAATCTGTATACTGGGTGAATTTATTCTAAAACATGTTAATATGTTTGGTTTCTTTTGCTCTTCGGAAATTTGCGTATGTCAGAAAGTGAGAAACCATTTAATAAGTAAACTGTTCTTAATATGCGTTAATAATTTGGCCCTAGCTAGGTTTTAGGAGCTGAATAAGTGGAATAATGTGTTGATATCGCGGTGCGGCCAGGTGACGGACGAGGGCATGTTCCTGTCGGCGCGCGCGGCGGGCGGCGGCTGGCGCGCGGCGGCGGCGTGGCGCGGCCCGCGCCCGCTGGCGCTCGTGGCCTGCGACGGCGCGCGCGCGCTGGCGGCCGCCGGGAACAACCTCTACCACGTCGCCATCGGGGACGCCGACCTGCAGCTGCTCGCGTCAGTACACCCCGCACCTACCCCGCAATGGGGATCATATCGCCTGTATCTCTCCTGTCCTGGCTGAGAAGCACCAACTAATAGAACACGATTGACCCCCTTTTGCGTCTTCTTTTGTTGATCTACAAATAAGAAGATGCTGCTGCCCGCAATCTATATCTGCTCTGAACGCCTGCTCATATTTTAGGCGGTCTAAAACCTCCGACCCCAAGATTGGCCACTAATCTACTCGAATACCGAATGAATACCTACCGAAACTGAATGAATGATGCATTTGTTCCGTGCGCAGGTCGACCAGCATGTCGGAGGAGGTGGCGTGCGTAGACGTCGGGCCCGACTCGCTGGCGGGCGTCGGGCTGTGGACCGACATCTCGGTGCGCGTGCTGCGCCTGCCCGACTTGACGCATCTGCATACTGAGAAGCTGGGCGGAGGTCAGTACATATACGTTACATTACATGCGACCTAACCACCCGGGGCCACCTCGGATACTACTTCTATCCCAGGTCAAACGCGTAGTATCTGCACTATGCCATTAAGCGAATTTCTTTTGCAATATCACTACATAGTATAAAATAAAGTCGTCTCTTTTTCGTGTCTGTCACACTGTTTGTCTGTCTGTATGCTTAAATCTTTAAAATTACGCAACGGATTTTGATGCGGTTTTTTGTAATAGGTAGAGTGATTCAAGAGGAAGGTTTTTATGTAAAAAAATTCCCGAAATTCCCACGGGAACGGGCACAACGCGGGTAAAACCGCGGGGCGCTACTAGTAATATTATAAACAAACGCGATAACAGGGTTCCTTATTTCGTTGTAACGTTAAACAAATATATAAGTGGGAAATGCGAAAGATAGGAAGGACAGTTAGAAGTGGGGATATCTTTGCCAGCTGTGGGATTGTATAGGTCAGACAAAGAAAGGACCTTGGGCGGATTACTATGGAGCCTGGCCCGATACTCAACAGTGACATGACATATGCCATTTGAAAGCTCTTGAAGAGTTGTACAAGTCGCCCTTTGACGGTTATGTCGAAATCGACGGCCAACTTGGTGTTTTCGACCACCGAAGATTGGAGTTGGCCTATGCTATGGACGCTGATCCTAATGCTCAACAGTGACATGACCTATGTCATTTGAAAGCTCTTAAAGAGTTGTACCAGTCACCCTTTGACGGTTATGTCGAAATCGACGGCCAACCTGGTATTTTCGACCATCGAAGGTTGGAGTTGACCTATGCTATGGACGCTGATCCTAATGCTCTTGGCCGTCGATTTCGACATAACCGTCAAAGGGTGACTTGTACAACTCCGCAAGAGCTTTCAAATGACATAGGTCATGTCACTGTTGAGCATTAGGATCAGCGTCCATAGCATAGGCCAACTCCAATCTTCGGTGGTCGAAAACACCAAGTTGGCCGTCGATTTCGACATAACCGTCAAAAGGTGACTTGTACAACTCCTCAAGAGCTTTCAAATGACATATGTCATGTCACTGTTGAGCTTTGGGCCAACATTTTCCAAGGTCCTTTAAAAACAATTAATCTTCAATGAAAAATGATAAATCTGTCCATTGTACAAGTTATATGTGTGTTAGTATTGTTTAATTGTTGTTAATAACTTGTGTACGGGTGTGCAGAGATAATCCCGCGGTCGCTGGTGATGTGCCGGCTGGAGGGCGTGTCGTACCTGCTGGTGGCGCTGGGCGACGGCTCCATGTTCTACTTCGTGCTGGCGCCCGACGGCTCGCTGTCGGACCGGCGCCGCGTCACGCTCGGCACGCAGCCCACCGTGCTGCGCACCTTCCGGTACATACACATACACCTGTCGTACACATACACCTGGCGCCCGACGGCTCGCTGTCGGACCGGCGCCGCGTCACGCTCGGCACGCAGCCCACCGTGCTGCGCACCTTCCGGTACATACACATACACCTGTCGTACACATACACCTGGCGCCCGACGGCTCGCTGTCGGACCGGCGCCGCGTCACGCTCGGCACGCAGCCCACCGTGCTGCGCACCTTCCGGTACATACACATACACCTGTCGTACACATACACCTGGCGCCCGACGGCTCGCTGTCGGACCGGCGCCGCGTCACGCTCGGCACGCAGCCCACCGTGCTGCGCACCTTCCGGTACATACACATACACCTGTCGTACACATACACCTGGCGCCCGACGGCTCGCTGTCGGACCGGCGCCGCGTCACGCTCGGCACGCAGCCCACCGTGCTGCGCACCTTCCGGTACATACACATACACCTGTCGTACACATACACCTGGCGCCCGACGGCTCGCTGTCGGACCGGCGCCGCGTCACGCTCGGCACGCAGCCCACCGTGCTGCGCACCTTCCGGTACATACACATACACCTGTCGTACACATACACCTGGCGCCCGACGGCTCGCTGTCGGACCGGCGCCGCGTCACGCTCGGCACGCAGCCCACCGTGCTGCGCACCTTCCGGTACATACACATACACCTGTCGTACACATACACCTGGCGCCCGACGGCTCGCTGTCGGACCGGCGCCGCGTCACGCTCGGCACGCAGCCCACCGTGCTGCGCACCTTCCGGTACATACACATACACCTGTCGTACACATACACCTGGCGCCCGACGGCTCGCTGTCGGACCGGCGCCGCGTCACGCTCGGCACGCAGCCCACCGTGCTGCGCACCTTCCGGTACATACACATACACCTGTCGTACACATACACCTGGCGCCCGACGGCTCGCTGTCGGACCGGCGCCGCGTCACGCTCGGCACGCAGCCCACCGTGCTGCGCACCTTCCGGTACATACACATACACCTGTCGTACACATACACCTGGCGCCCGACGGCTCGCTGTCGGACCGGCGCCGCGTCACGCTCGGCACGCAGCCCACCGTGCTGCGCACCTTCCGGTACATACACATACACCTGTCGTACACATACACCTGGCGCCCGACGGCTCGCTGTCGGACCGGCGCCGCGTCACGCTCGGCACGCAGCCCACCGTGCTGCGCACCTTCCGGTACATACACATACACCTGTCGTACACATACACCTGGCGCCCGACGGCTCGCTGTCGGACCGGCGCCGCGTCACGCTCGGCACGCAGCCCACCGTGCTGCGCACCTTCCGGTACATACACATACACCTGTCGTACACATACACCTGGCGCCCGACGGCTCGCTGTCGGACCGGCGCCGCGTCACGCTCGGCACGCAGCCCACCGTGCTGCGCACCTTCCGGTACATACACATACACCTGTCGTACACATACACCTGGCGCCCGACGGCTCGCTGTCGGACCGGCGCCGCGTCACGCTCGGCACGCAGCCCACCGTGCTGCGCACCTTCCGGTACATACACATACACCTGTCGTACACATACACCTGGCGCCCGACGGCTCGCTGTCGGACCGGCGCCGCGTCACGCTCGGCACGCAGCCCACCGTGCTGCGCACCTTCCGGTACATACACATACACCTGTCGTACACATACACCTGGCGCCCGACGGCTCGCTGTCGGACCGGCGCCGCGTCACGCTCGGCACGCAGCCCACCGTGCTGCGCACCTTCCGGTACATACACATACACCTGTCGTACACATACACCTGGCGCCCGACGGCTCGCTGTCGGACCGGCGCCGCGTCACGCTCGGCACGCAGCCCACCGTGCTGCGCACCTTCCGGTACATACACATACACCTGTCGTACACATACACCTGGCGCCCGACGGCTCGCTGTCGGACCGGCGCCGCGTCACGCTCGGCACGCAGCCCACCGTGCTGCGCACCTTCCGGTACATACACATACACCTGTCGTACACATACACCTGGCGCCCGACGGCTCGCTGTCGGACCGGCGCCGCGTCACGCTCGGCACGCAGCCCACCGTGCTGCGCACCTTCCGGTACATACACATACACCTGTCGTACACATACACCTGGCGCCCGACGGCTCGCTGTCGGACCGGCGCCGCGTCACGCTCGGCACGCAGCCCACCGTGCTGCGCACCTTCCGGTACATACACATACACCTGTCGTACACATACACCTGGCGCCCGACGGCTCGCTGTCGGACCGGCGCCGCGTCACGCTCGGCACGCAGCCCACCGTGCTGCGCACCTTCCGGTACATACACATACACCTGTCGTACACATACACCTGGCGCCCGACGGCTCGCTGTCGGACCGGCGCCGCGTCACGCTCGGCACGCAGCCCACCGTGCTGCGCACCTTCCGGTACATACACATACACCTGTCGTACACATACACCTGGCGCCCGACGGCTCGCTGTCGGACCGGCGCCGCGTCACGCTCGGCACGCAGCCCACCGTGCTGCGCACCTTCCGGTACATACACATACACCTGTCGTACACATACACCTGGCGCCCGACGGCTCGCTGTCGGACCGGCGCCGCGTCACGCTCGGCACGCAGCCCACCGTGCTGCGCACCTTCCGGTACATACACATACACCTGTCGTACACATACACCTGGCGCCCGACGGCTCGCTGTCGGACCGGCGCCGCGTCACGCTCGGCACGCAGCCCACCGTGCTGCGCACCTTCCGGTACATACACATACACCTGTCGTACACATACACCTGGCGCCCGACGGCTCGCTGTCGGACCGGCGCCGCGTCACGCTCGGCACGCAGCCCACCGTGCTGCGCACCTTCCGGTACATACACATACACCTGTCGTACACATACACCTGGCGCCCGACGGCTCGCTGTCGGACCGGCGCCGCGTCACGCTCGGCACGCAGCCCACCGTGCTGCGCACCTTCCGGTACATACACATACACCTGTCGTACACATACACCTGGCGCCCGACGGCTCGCTGTCGGACCGGCGCCGCGTCACGCTCGGCACGCAGCCCACCGTGCTGCGCACCTTCCGGTACATACACATACACCTGTCGTACACATACACCTGGCGCCCGACGGCTCGCTGTCGGACCGGCGCCGCGTCACGCTCGGCACGCAGCCCACCGTGCTGCGCACCTTCCGGTACATACACATACACCTGTCGTACACATACACCTGGCGCCCGACGGCTCGCTGTCGGACCGGCGCCGCGTCACGCTCGGCACGCAGCCCACCGTGCTGCGCACCTTCCGGTACATACACATACACCTGTCGTACACATACACCTGGCGCCCGACGGCTCGCTGTCGGACCGGCGCCGCGTCACGCTCGGCACGCAGCCCACCGTGCTGCGCACCTTCCGGTACATACACATACACCTGTCGTACACATACACCTGGCGCCCGACGGCTCGCTGTCGGACCGGCGCCGCGTCACGCTCGGCACGCAGCCCACCGTGCTGCGCACCTTCCGGTACATACACATACACCTGTCGTACACATACACCTGGCGCCCGACGGCTCGCTGTCGGACCGGCGCCGCGTCACGCTCGGCACGCAGCCCACCGTGCTGCGCACCTTCCGGTACATACACATACACCTGTCGTACACATACACCTGGCGCCCGACGGCTCGCTGTCGGACCGGCGCCGCGTCACGCTCGGCACGCAGCCCACCGTGCTGCGCACCTTCCGGTACATACACATACACCTGTCGTACACATACACCTGGCGCCCGACGGCTCGCTGTCGGACCGGCGCCGCGTCACGCTCGGCACGCAGCCCACCGTGCTGCGCACCTTCCGGTACATACACATACACCTGTCGTACACATACACCTGGCGCCCGACGGCTCGCTGTCGGACCGGCGCCGCGTCACGCTCGGCACGCAGCCCACCGTGCTGCGCACCTTCCGGTACATACACATACACCTGTCGTACACATACACCTGGCGCCCGACGGCTCGCTGTCGGACCGGCGCCGCGTCACGCTCGGCACGCAGCCCACCGTGCTGCGCACCTTCCGGTACATACACATACACCTGTCGTACACATACACCTGGCGCCCGACGGCTCGCTGTCGGACCGGCGCCGCGTCACGCTCGGCACGCAGCCCACCGTGCTGCGCACCTTCCGGTACATACACATACACCTGTCGTACACATACACCTGGCGCCCGACGGCTCGCTGTCGGACCGGCGCCGCGTCACGCTCGGCACGCAGCCCACCGTGCTGCGCACCTTCCGGTACATACACATACACCTGTCGTACACATACACCTGGCGCCCGACGGCTCGCTGTCGGACCGGCGCCGCGTCACGCTCGGCACGCAGCCCACCGTGCTGCGCACCTTCCGGTACATACACATACACCTGTCGTACCCGTTCCCAAGGGGATTTACGATTAAAAGTATCCCATGTGTTATTCTGATGTATAACCTATATTACTGTAAAGTTTCATCCAAATCCATGCAGTAGTTTTTTCGTGAAAGAGCAACAAATATCCATACATATACATCCATCCTCACAAACTTTCGCATATAAAATAATAGGACATACAAACTGTTGCCAAAACCCAAGTCAGCTTTCATACATAAAAAAGGTCACAAGGACCACTGCATTGGACGATATCATAGATAAAAACGCTCGCACCTTGAACATACATATTAGTCGGTAGTTACAGAGTGAATATCGCGTTTCATTGCAAAACGTGGTAAGGAAGCCGCTATCTAGGCTATAGCTAGGAATTTATCAATGGAGTGCTGTTCATTTAAACTGTAAAATATTCCACGATCGAATATCCAATAATGCAGTGTATTTAAAGGAACTTTAATATCACAAAATGAATATCAACTTATCTACTTGACCGACCTGATTGCAGCTCGCTGGCGACGACGAACATCTTCGCGTGCTCGGACCGGCCGAAGGTGATCTTCTCGTCGAACAAGAAGCTGGTGTTCTCCAACGTCAACCTCAAGGAGGTGACGCACATGTGCTCGCTCAACGCGCTCGCCTACCCGGACAGGTCAGTAAGTAACGCCACGATCACAATGCACAATAGTCTACTAGTCAAATAAACAATCAAGAGTAGAAGTCGTATATTGCCAAACAAAAAATACAAGGTTGCAACTCAGCTGTTGCTGTATGAGACGGAGGCCGCACGGCGGAGGTTCGAGTTGCCGCCTGCTCTCTGGAGCACGTACGTAGGGCGTTTTATAAATAGTATAACGATTATTTTCTAGTGTTTCATACCATGACAGAAGATGTCATGTAGGATACTAATAGCACCCTTTTACCCCTGATCATTGTTACGTTGCGTTTTGTACCTGTTGTTTCCACGAAAATGGGACTATAAGTAGATTTTGTGTTCTTCCAGACTTTTATCCGACTGAGCCAATTTTGATCCAAATCCGTTCTATAGTTTTTGCATGGTAGAGTAACAAGCGTTTTTGCATTAAAGACTAGTAAAGCCACGAAAAAGACCCTATTTAGATGACCTATTTACACTCAATATTGTTCAATACCCTAACACTCAACTTAACTTACAGTTTAGCGTTGGCGACGGATAGCACGGTTACTATAGGCACTATAGACGAAATACAGAAGTTGCACATCCGCACCGTGCCGCTCGGAGAGACGCCCCGACGGATCGCCTATCAAGAAGCGACGCAGGTAACATAACAGCCTACAGATATCTGAATTTGTTCAGAATCTATTTCTGTAAGACTGTGTATAACTCAAATTGTGTGCAGTGATTTGACGTTTTAAAAATTTTACAATATATCAATCAATACCGCTGTGGCTGAAAGCATTTTGGCTTTATTAAATTCAAAGAGTGTTTCAAACAGAAGACCGAACAAAAAGTCGATATAATTTTAAAATCCAACTCGCAACAACGCGAGCACAAACAGGACACGTCAGGATACCGTTGTCATAATTATAGTGTATGTTGGGAGGCGGTTTAGTTTTGAGTTGGTCAAATTAAGATCTAATCTTCTTCGAACGCATACACTTCGTCGCGTACATGACGTCTCCATTCAGATTGATTTTCAACGAAAGATTCCCAACATATGTATTGTATGGTAGGAAGGTAACATATTGATTGTGTGCAGACGTTCGGCGTGACGACGATGCGCGTGGAGCGGCTGGAGGGCGGCGCCGGCGCGGCCGGCAAGCACGCGCTCGACCTCGAGCAGCACAACCTCATGCTGCTCGACCACCACACCTTCGAGCGTGAGTCCGCCCTGTCGCGTATGAGGATATGTTGGTTTAGGAAGACAAGTCAAACCACTCAGATGTAGTTAATATATTTTAGAATAAATGAGCCTACCTAGTGATACATAAGTGTAACTACTTAGTCACTCTTTCAATATGAAAGTCCGATTCGACTCTTTATTGTTTCGGATAGCTTCAATCAAGCGGGAGGCTATTTTCGTCCCTAAATTCTCATGGGAAAGGGCACAACGCGTTTTAAAGCGCGGAACGCCGCCAGTTCAATATATCAAGAGATTAGGGATTTGAAACCAACTTTAGTATTGAAAAATTACCAATATGTGGGATATTTTACGATTTGGTGCTCATTTCTTTGATAAATCACTCATTCAAACTACACAAAGAGATCTACTAACATTTGGCTAACATTGCTTAGTCAAACTACGAGCGCTTCTAGCTAGAAACATCAAGTGATACTAAACCTACATAATGTATTCCCGCAGTGCTCCACACGCACCAGCTCCAGAGCACGGAGTTCGCGATGTCCCTCATCTCGTGCCAGCTCAGCAACGACCCCGCGCACTACTACATCGTCGGCACGGCGCTGCTCAACCCGGAGGAATCCGAGCCGAAGAAGGCAAGCAAATAACACACTTAACACAAAGTTGTTCTTTTACTCGATTACCTTAAAAAATGATAAATAAACAAGCGTAGTTCCTGGCAAAACAAATGACAGTTGTATAATCACAAACGCACGCACACTGTGTCGCGCGCAAAGATAAGTACATTTTTTATCTAGCAATTGACGTGTTAACGTGCATTGACGAGTTCACGTTTTTTTATCGGTCCCGGTTGATTTAATTAGAAATTTAACCATTGCAGGCGCTTTATAATCTTCACCAAAGTTGGTGTAACGCCTTACTCCGCTAAGGACCCATAGAAAAGTTTGAACGTACTATAAAACTGAAAAACACTGATATTTAACCAATTATTGAATTTCAGGGTAGAATAATAATATTCCAATGGGCGGACGGCAAGTTGACTCAAGTCGCTGAGAAGGAAATAAAAGGTGCATGTTACGTACTCGTCGAGTTCGGCGGCAAATTATTAGCTTCTATCAATAGTACAGTGAGTATTATACCATTTAAGTTCCAAATAAATCCTATTAATGTTATAATGCGAAAGTTTGTGAGGATGAATGTATGTACATATGTATGTTCCACGCAAAAACTACCGAACGGATTTGGATGAAACTCTACAGTAATATTGGTTATACATCAGAATAACACATGGGATACGTTTTATCCCTAAACTCTCACGGGAACGGGAACGGGTGGGCAACACCGACCACCGATAAATAAATAGTTTAGATTTTCCCAGTGGCAACACATTTAATATTCCCAACTTTTTCCAGGTACGATTATTCGAATGGACCCCAGAGAAAGAACTGAGGCTAGAATGCAGTCACTTCAACAATATCGTACCTCTCCTGCTGAAAGCTAAGGGAGACTTTATCTTAGTTGGTGATATCATGAGATCAATGTCCTTATTGCAATATAAACAGGTAAGATTTTGGTGTTCTGACTAGTTATTAAATCATAATCTAGAGTAGTCTAGACTCTAGGTAGATGAACTAGAACATAGGACACTATTAAATAGAAAAACAACGCAAAAGGTACTGAACGGATTTTTGTGAAACTTTACAGTAACATAGGTTTTTACTTTAGAATACCATTTGGGATATTTTATCCCGAAATTTCCGCGGGAACGAGTACAACGCGGGTAACACCGCGGGACGCTATTAGTTTGTCATAAAACTGTGTCCTTTTTCAGATGGAAGGTAGTTTCGAAGAGATCGCCCGGGACTACAATCCTAACTGGATGACCGCCATCGAGATATTGGACGACGATACATTCCTCGGCGCAGAGAATAACTTTAATTTGTTCGTGTGCCAGAAAGACAGGTGTGTATCATCATATTTTAACCAATCAAATTAAATAATGAATCACAGTCACAGAATTTTAAATCTGCTTTGTTCTTAAAATATTTAGGTTCTTTTTTTATTGTGTATATGTAACTCCAAGCCGAGAGGGATAGATAGAGTGCATGGATGAAACTATAATGAAAGTGGTTTATACGCTATGTGTGTCTGTGCGTGCGTGTATGTGTGTGTTTGAGAGAGATGGAAAAAAGGAGACAATATGCGCAGTGCCGCACAAATCTTCTACTACCTTACGCGCAAGTGGATTTGAAGGTGACGTAGTGTAGCAGCGTTTTTCCATGACTACGGCTGGTTTTAGAGTCACGCTGACCGTCGGCGCTGAGAGACCAATATGTATGGTCACTATAGAAGCGTTTCAGAGTGACACCGACCGCTCAGCGCGTACAACGGTCAGCGCTGAGGCATACGCGACCGTACGCGCCGCGCGTCGGCGCCGCTGAGCGCGCGGCGCCGACGCGCTACCGAGCTCGGTTATCGTTAGGCTGGTTTTAGAGTCACGCTGACCGTCGGCGCTGACAGCTCAGCGCGTAGCTATCAGCGCGTAGCTGTCGGCGCCACCTCGTTTCAGTGTTATTCTGACCGCTGCGAAGTACAGACATGGTCAATCCCATGAGCGTTCGAGTTGCTGATATTTTACGATATCGATGTGGATATTATACCATCATGTGAAATTGCTTAAATTGAGTGTTTTGTTGTCTGCGCTATAACAGTAGTAATTATAAGTCAAGTATTGGAAACATAAGTAGAATGTTACAACATTAGTGTAGATAAAATACAATAAACGCACTTACCAAAATCGTTTTTTTTTTCATTTTCTTGCACATCATCAAATAGTGCGACTAGCCTTCAACCTTAGCATCTTTATTTTTATACAATTGGTCACTGGCGTCCCATAAACATTTTCGCAGCCGAACTTCTTCTATCACACGCCTGGTATCAATATCGCGACCCATTTTTCTATTGTCTGTACTCGTCAGCGCGTGCGTTTTACGTGAAACAGTAACGATAACCGAGCTCGGTAGCGCGTCGGCGCCGCGCGCTCAGCGGCGCCGACGCGCGGCGCGTACGGTCGCGTATGCCTCAGCGCTGACCGTTGTACGCGCTGAGCGGTCGGTGTCACTCTGAAACGCTTCTATAGTGACCATACATATTGGTCTCTCAGCGCCGACGGTCAGCGTGACTCTAAAACCAGCCTTACTGTTTCACGTAAAACGCACGCGCTGACGAGTACAGACAATAGAAAAATGGGTCGCGATATTGATACCGGGCGTAACGCTCATGGGATTGACCATGTCTGTACTTCGCAGCGGTCAGAATAACACTGAAACGAGGTGGCGCCGACAGCTACGCGCTGATAGCTACGCGCTGAGCTGTCAGCGCCGACGGTCAGCGTGACTCTAAAACCAGCCTACATGGTTACCCCACTGCTACATACACTTTTGATTGACCTCGTGTGACATCCAAGTCCCACAATGTATCCGTTGTTACCTTCGATCAACAATACACAACTAGATATCGGGTCACGTACAAAATCAAAGCTAAATACTGTCCGCGTGGATGACGTGTGACAGCTTATTTTGTTTACTACCGAACTGAAAAAAACCTAAGTTCAACCTAATTACAACCATGACACCTAGCAATAAAGTAGCAAATCATACGAATAAAATAAGTGAGAATAACGCCTCACTTTTCAAATGAGGCGTTATTCACCGAGACGTATTTTTTGCACCGACATCTAGTTGTGTATCGTTGATCGAAGGTTGTTACGAGCTGGTCGCTCCCCCCGCGTGTTGGCTCGTGTTGGAGTATTGATTTGTTCGTGGGTGCAGCGCGGCGACGACGGACGAGGAGCGGCAGTGCATGACGCTGACGGGCACGTTCCACGTGGGCGACATGGTGAACGTGATGCGGCCCGGCGCCATCGTGCAGGCGCTCGAGGACGCCGCGCTCAGCCTCGCCAGCCCCGTGCTCGTCGCCACCGTCTCGGGCGCCATCTGTACGTGCAGTACACCCTGCACCCACACACATACTCACAGAGACCAAGTCTCGCACATGTCACTAACACTTATACACACTAACATATACGTCATAATACAAAAACACGAAGACACAGGGTGACACAGAGTAAAAGAGAGAAAACAAACTACATAACCTTATGAGTTTTATTTAGGGTACGCTTGGCACGTTTGGATAACAGCATTCAGATAACAAAGAATAAAGGAACACCCATGTTCATAGTAATAAGTTTTCTGCCAACTGCCATGACATTCGTCTTGCTAAACTAACTTCTATAACATTCCATTTCTGTGCACAGGTTTAGTGATACAAATATCTCAAGAAATATTCGAGTTCCTACACGAATTGGAGGAGAGATTGAACCTGACGATCAAGTCGGTGGGCAAGATCCCTCACGCCTTCTGGCGGTCGCTGTGCACCGACATCAAGACCGACCCCTCGGAGGGGTTCATTGACGGAGACCTTATTGAGAGCTTCCTCGACCTCTCCAAGGAGATGCAAATAGAAACCGTACAGAATTTAAAGGTAAGCAAATTATGAATTTATATTTACACAAACGGTTGCCCTCACTTCGCTTCGGGTGAAGTGCCACCCCTTGTTAGGGGTTGAATTTAGCTAAATCTTTACTCAGTGCTCACTTACGTCATGAAAGGAACCCTTGTACCAATTTTCAAGTTTCTAGGTACAGTAGCTTCGGCTGTGCGTTGATATATAAGTCATTTGGTCAGCCAGGTTTTCCTTTACATACATAGATGATCTTAAAACTCTGTAATATCGATAATTGCATTTTTGGATGGGAGATAGGATGCCAAACGCGCACGGAGAGTCAATTATGGATATCGGGTTCCATTTTTCATCATGGTTTAAATCAAAATATAGGTAGCCCCAATAACTAGAAGCCAGTTTACAGACTGCTTAGTTGTTTCAAATGTGAATATGAAGTTTGGCGTGACATGATTTTTATTTCAGATTTTCAGTGATAGCGGAAGCAAACGAGAAGCGACCGTAGATGATGTTGTCAAATTAATTGAAGAACTAACACGAATACACTAAGTTGCTAGTTTAAGTTCTATTTGTTTAATTAAATACATTATGTAATATTCAAGTTGTTTTGTTTTAATTATGTAAGTTGCAAGTAGGTTCGTGGCCAACTCTGGTGTTGGAGTTTTTGACAGCCTAAAGGCCTTCGACTTCGTCTATTGATTAACAGGCCGACAATTTAGCTACCACATGCGACATTTTTAGACTGCCCTGAAGCACGGTAGCGTACACATAGAAATGCCACTATCGGCCATCGAAGTAGGGGCCGAGCTGCACGTTGCTTAATAATCGCACTAAGCTAATATTGCTTGGTCTGACTACGCCACGAGCGTTACTTGTTTAATTAATTTAAGAGTATCTTTAGTTCCTCGAAAGTTATTATTACCTTCATTATAAAAGTTTTCGTATTGTGTTCTATATCTGGGTGGATACATAGTTATGTAGTCTAAATAAAACAAGTTAAGTGTATTCTATGATTTAATCACAGAAAGCCTCTAATCACAGTTTCAATGTATACAAAATAAAATAACTGTTTTTCAATAAAGTCTGCATTTTGTTTAGTTATAATCGCTTTAAATTTATGTATTGTAAATAAATAGTTGTAACATAATATTCAGTATTGTACTTCATAGGATAAGATAAAACATCCACACATCATATTCAACCCATTACAAACAATATGAAACTACATAATATTAAAAACGTGATTCATTCTTTTTCTTCTCTTCTTTGCATTCCGAACAAAATTTGCCAAAACTCCTGTCACAAAGAATTAATAAAATCAATTCCTCAAATTTCGCATCGCGAAATCGGTCGCCATATTTTTTTCCCTGTGACATCATAGTTAATGTTTAAAACCTTCGAAATTTTCTGAAGCAATTAAATCAAACTTGAGCTAATTCATTTTTGTTTTTATCATACTTAAAAGAACCTTGAAAGGCGCCTTTATAAACAATTAATTTGAAATTGTAATATGTACTTCAATTTGCCATTACTAAGCATGAAGCATAATTATTAGTGACAGACCTAAAATACATTTTAAAATGATTCAATCCCACTTAATTTATGTGAGTTCTCACTTATTGGGGTTAGTCTACCAGCTGTACAACACTACTTATTATTTATTACAATTATAACATTACCAACTCAAATCTATTTGAGCAACTGGGTGTTGTGATACGTAATTAACAAATAACAATAGTTCGTAAATACATTTACAATTACTGAAACTATGACTGCATGAAAAGTACTCAAAATACTATTTAACTACAATGTTATCTTTAGCATGAAAATTCAATGTTTCCTATGACTAATTGTCTTAACTGCGATTAATTAAAGTAACATTCCTCAAAATATTATACTTATTAGTTATTACTTATTGCTTCTGAAGACACCCACAAAATATAATAAAAATACTTTTTAAAAGTAAAATCTAAAACTAACTAGTAAAGTATACTGCCAGAGTACTTGTATGAATAAAATTAAATAGATAATTTACTTTGATAACACCAACTAACCGAGATAACCACCATACATGCTTACATAAAATATTATTACGATTGATTAAATGGAGTTACATAATATTTACTCATACGACTAAAATTGAACTAATCTGTTAATAACTGAAGGCTTACTCTCTGTACTTGTCTGCCTTGTTGTATAGGAACCACATGAGGGCGTACAGACAACTTGGCGGGCTGGCTATGGGGCCCGGGGCTGTCACATATTTCTCAATTTCAGGGATTGACATCTCTACGACTTCGATTATTTCATCATCCACACCACCACCTGGAAATATTTAAACATATGAGAAAAATGCAAAAAAAATAATACATGACGCATGGTTTAGAGGTTTATATCATAAAAATCCAGTGTAAATAATATAATTTCTATGAATAAAAATAAGATGAGTACCTGCTTCGGTTTGCATGTCATCTGTGACTTCACAGTAGAAGAATGTTTGTAAGGCTGCCTGCACACCTACACCAGACCTATTAAGAGATTGGTTGTTATTTCACTGTTTCATACAAAACTAAGTAAAAACTTTAAACATATTGTAATAGTTTACCATCACAAGTAATACATTACCTGTAGGAAGTAATCCTATGAAGACTGGTGAGGGGCACATCATACCCACACTCCTCCAGCACCTCTTCCCTGGCTATCTCTTCCACATTCTTGTTCTTGTCTACAATCCCCGCACACATCTCCAGAGCTAGTCCCAAGGAGGCAGGATACTTCTTAGTGTCTATCTTCCCCTTTAAACGATCTTCTGGAGTTATGCTGTTGTAGTAAATGGCTGATGGAATAAAATACATCTATTAAATAAAAAAATTTACATAATGGATTATGGAACTAGAATAAAATATATATCTTATCCTTATCTGCACATTTTGTAGAACAAAGTTCCCTGTTACCTACATGTCTTTATTAATGTCTTCAATAAACTCAATATCTACTAAACCTATTTTTAACAGGTTTCCAGCAACCAACAGAATGTTGCATGAGGGTTTTGTGCTATTTCTTATGGGCGCTCTCCTGATATATTTTTGCGTTTTTTGTTACATGTAATATTTGTGAATATCTTACCAGGACGGAACTGTTTTACAAAAACCATTTTTCTTCTGGTTACATTAAATACTACAATAGCTACACTATCGTGTACTTCTAGAAGGTCCCAGCTCTTCTCTTGTCCATTCTGAGTATAATTAAATCTAAACGGTTTCACATACGGCGAGTCAGGTAATGGGCTGAAGTATACATCTTTGAGATCCTCCATGGCTTTAATTAATTGGTAATGAAAAAGGGGTTTTTATTTCAATCGTTTCTTCAGGATTATGAATACTGCAAACAACGCGTATGCAAATTATTTATTATGCTAAATGAAAAAATTGATCACACAACACCGCTTTGCACACAATCAGAAAACTTTTGCTTTTGACATGTCAACTGTGACAGACAGGCACCAACACTTGCTCAACTTGACAGTTGACTGGCAAACAACACAACGTTCTCACACCTGTGGTCTCACCTCACACCTTCACTTCACATATCATTGATTGCTTATACATACCCATGGATTTAATATAGGTATACTTAAATTTTACTCGTTTGTATATTAAATCCATGGGTTTTTATAATAATAAGTCCATGATTAAATCCATACCATAATACACATAGATTTAAACCAAACCATTTGTTTCCACAGCAAAAATATCCTATCCTACTTCCTACTATTATAAATGCGAAAGTTTGTGAGGATGGATGTATGTTTATTGCTCTTTCACGTAAAAACTACTGGATGGATTTGGATGAAACTTTACAGTGATATAGGTTTACATCAGAATAACACATGGGATACATTTTATCCCAAAAATTCCCGCGGGAACAGATACAAGGCGGGTAACACCGCGGGGCGCGGCTAGTACATACATAAAATAATACCTTGCTTGGCACACACCACACCACACCACACGGCAACTGCAGTCAACCACTAAACTACTACTTTAGTTAGTTTAGCGTAAGTAAATAATCTTAGTCAATCAATCAATCAAAGAAATGGAGAAACGAGAAACTAACAAAATGGTTCGTGGCTGTGCTGACCAAGGGTGCTGGCTGACATTAAACAATCTGTGGATTCTTTCCAAGCAAGCACGCAAGTTAAAATCGAGCTAGCCATAGCTAACTTAAATCAACTAAATGTCAACTTCATTCAAGTAAGATATCAATCTCAATCAATATCATACATACACACAGAAATACAAAAAAATATTTAACAAAAGTACCTGCGAAGTACGACATAATTATTAGGAAAAGCTCTTAAAAATAATTACCTATTATCCTATTCTATTCGTTTGGACTTTGTTGGTCAACAAAGTCATTAACTTACAATCATTAAAACCTACAAAACAATGTAAAAAACTCAAGAAAAATGGCCAAAAAAACAGGATTTGTAATAAAGTTATCCAGTGAAACCGTACAAAAAATAGCTGAAGATGAAGAACAAGTCAAAAGCAAGGTGGACGATTCCAGTAACATACAGGAAAACACGGAAAGCGAGAAAGAACCAAATGAAAAAGTATCTAAATTAGAGGTTATAAATACTTCTGAAGCGGAACAAGTCCGGGATTCTTCTAAAGAAGGATTACCAGCAGAAGGCACTGAAAAGAATCAAAATCCTGGAAAGCAAGATGATACAAACGTGGGTACATCAGGTACAAGTACTGAATATGGTGATTATGCACCCTATGTGACTTATGAAGGAGAAGATGCCATTTACACAGACCCTACCAGTAAACAAAAGTATCTTTGGAGCCACACCTCCAACTCCTGGGAAGCTAAACCCGATGATGCATCCAACAGAGTTTACAGCTATGAAGATGACACCCATGTTTACACAGAAGCTGATGGTTCTAAATTTTTCTGGGATGACACCAAAAAGGCTTGGATCCCAAAAGTAGATGATGACTTTTTAGCTATGTACCAGATGTCTTACGGTTTTGTGGACAATAAAGCGGAGGAAAAGAAAGATGAGAAGCCCAAGGAAAGGGAGAAAAAGCCAGATCAAACTGGAGTTAAGCGGAAGGCTGAACCTCAGTGGTTCGAACCAGCTGAAGAAACAAATACTAAAGTATATGTTTCCAATTTACCTCATGACCTGACCGAGGAGGAGTTTGTCAACTTTATGCAGAAGTGTGGCCTTGTGGAGCGAGACCCAAGCTCTCAGAAAATGAAAGTGAAACTGTACATGGACAAGGAACAAAATTGTTTCAAAGGAGATGCTCTGTGTACTTATATCAAAATAGAGTCCGTAGATTTGGCATTAAAGTTGCTTGATGGCAGTGACCTGAAAGGAAATAAAGTAAAAGTAGAGAGGGCGCATTTCCAGTTAAAAGGAGCTTACAACCCCGCTCTGAAACCTAAGAAGAAGAAGAAGAAAGAACTGGAAAAAATTAAGAAGATGCAACAAAAACTCTTTGATTGGAGGCCTGAGAAGATTGTGGGAGAACGGTCTAAGCATGAAAAAGTAGTCATTATAAAGAACTTATTCCAACCTGCAGACTTTGACAATGAAGTACAGTTGATCCTAGACTACCAACAGGACTTGCGAGAAGAATGCACCAAGTGCGGAGAAGTCAGGAAAGTTGTAATTTACGATAGACACCCTGAAGGAGTAGCACAGGTCACCATGAAGGAGCCGGAGGAAGCTGATGCAGCGGTCCAGCTGATCAACGGGAGATGGTTTGGAAAGCGACAGATCACTGCTGAAATATGGGACGGGAGGACCAAGTACAGGATTGCTGAGACCGATGCTGATCTCAATAAAAGAATTGGCAAATGGGACCAGTTCCTAGAAGGTAAAGAGGGGGAAAAGAGTGAACCTACAAAAGAAACGGAACCAGGTAAAAGTGAGGAATCAAAACCTGTGGTAGTTGATTCAGGACAACCACCTGAGAAAAGTGACTGAAAAGCTGAAAAATTTACTGCTGTAGTGTAATTTTAAGAGTAATTTAAATACATGTATTTTACGGCCACTTGTTTAATTATTTTAATATACATTAATGAAATAAATAATTTGGATCATTTCCTGTCCTGATAATATCGACGGGTCCTACGTATACTGGTGCAACTACATTTGCCTAACTTTACAGTAGAGCGATCTAAACGTTCTAATGGTTGTAACTTTAACATTACTAAACATACATATATGAAATTTTAGAATGTTATACTTGAATATATTTGGAAAAAGACTGCATTCATAATTTTTAAATATTTTTCGTAGTTTAGAAAATAGCTTCACTTGCATTCACGTTCAATGTTTTCCTTAAAATGTTACAACGCGTATACTGGTGTAAGTGGCACTTATACCAGTTTACACCGTTCTTTTTTTCATATAAATTTAACTTAATTAAATGATAAATCATTACTTAAAATATTGTTTGCTGTTTATTGATTAATACGGAAGCTAGTAATATTCGCAATTTTTATTTTTTGTTCAACTTTTAACACTTGCTTCAGTTTACATAGTTCTGCAGACTACTTGTACCAGTTATCCATGTTCATACATATATTTTAATAGTTAAATTAATCAAAAATATTCAGAAATCAAATAGTTCCTAATAATCTTCACGTACAAATCAAAGAATAAACATCGTATAAAACTAAAACAATATTATTTTTGAGTCTCTGAACTCTAGTTAATCTTATTACTCCTATTGGGTAGTATTCAGAAATTCAGTTAGATTTATTACACAATAAGTTAAGTAAAGGCTTATTTTAAGTAGTGTTTAAAGTAAGTATGTGCACTCGCCTGCCAAGACCGAGGTCCCGGGTTCAATTCCTGGGTCGAGCGAAAATATATTTCCTACTTATCAAATACGGCTCGAGTGATAGCTAGCTTGGTGATTATGCCTCATCCTCCTCACTGTACTAATATCAATGAGACGAGAGGCTTTTGTCCAGCAGTGGGACATTACAGGCTAATACTTTACTTTACTTTTAAAGTAATTAGTGACTTGATTATGTCACAAAAAAAACTAATTCTCACACAGAGTGAATGTATTACTCGTATTGGGTAGTATTCATAAATTCAGTTAGATTTATTACACAATAAGTTAAGTAAAGGCTTATATTTTAAGTAGTGTTTAAAATAAGTATGTGCACTCGCCTGCCAAGACCGAGGTCCCGGGTTCAATTCCTGGGTCGAGCGAAAACATGTTTCCTACTTATCAAACACGGCTCGAGTGAGAGCAAGCTTGGTGATTATGCCTCATCCTCCTCACTGTACTAATATCAAAAGACGAGAGGCTTTTGTCCAGCAGTGGGACATTACAGGCTAATACTTTACTTTACTTTTAAAGTAATTGGTGACTTGATTATGTCACAAAAAACTAATTCTCACACAGAGTGAATGCTATCACCCTCCCTCTGCGTGTGGCCAACGACAAAAAATCTATGAGTGATATTAACTTTAAATTTCCAAGCAGAGTCCATTTCCATTTCCATGAGGTAATTTTTTTGTTTTCTGAAGGTTGAAAGTAACTAGTTTTATCATCCTTAGACGTTTGTCAATTTTTAGGGTTCCGTACACAAAGGGTAAAAACGGGACCCTATTACTAAGACTTCGCTGTCCATCCGTCTGTCTATCACCAGGCTGTATCTCAAGAACGGTGATAGTTAGACAGTTTAAATTTTTACAGATGATGTATTTCTAATGCCACTAAAACAACAAATACGAAAAATAAAATAAAACAAATATTCAAGGGGGGCTCCCATACAACAAACGTGATTTTTTACCGTTTTTTAAAGTACGAAACCCTCCGTGCGCGATTCCGACTCGAACTTGGCCGCTTTTTGTAGCTCCCAAGCTGTAGTTTTTTCTTAATGCCATCTGTACGATTTTGTAAGAATCGAATGCGTGAAAATATTCACACTTATCTCTTTGTGGGATGTGGAATGAGAGATTAATATGTTTTGTGACGATGCCTCTTTATTGCCGCAGCGTTTTATCCCTGCAATCAGCGGAAATGTTTCTTTCATCTCACCATTTTTGGTAAAAATTAAATATTTGTCAAAAGGCACAAAGTGACCAAAGTCTATGACCAATCTCAAAAGATTTTGCTCGTTTCTTTTTCAGTGTAATGAGACTTAAAGGGTTTACCACCCTTTAAGTCTCATTACACTTTTTTACATGAGAGCAAACATTTTCTTTGGCAGACTGGGGTATCTTTACTGGGTGAATTGAATGTTTTCCCCTTCGATGACCTTCTACTATCCCTAAACCTTGCCCAAAGCCGTATTAATAAAATTAAAACTGATATAGAAGGTATTAAGGAACATGACTATTTGCAGTTGCACCAGTATTGTACGTGCGTGCGGTGACGTTCGCCGCACGCATACTGGTGTAACGATCACTTGCGCTCGAGCGCCGCGCAAATCGCAACTACGTACACTGGTGCAAGTGACTTACACCAGTGTTCACAGTTCTTTACCGAAAAATAGTGTTACTTGCACCAGTTTACATTTTTTTATCTCCGAAACTATATGATTTTTTAAATATATTATTTCAGGGTATAAAAGTATGGGTTATTTAAGTACAAATTATGCAAAAAAAAGGTTTTAGGTATTTTGCTGGTTGCACCAGTATACGTAGGACCCGTCGATATGATCTATGTAGTTAATCGATAATAGAAAATTGTGACGATACTAGGGAACCATGAAGTACTATTTTTAACCTTCGTTCGTGTGAAAAAACATAGACAACTATATTTCATATCCTACCACAGAGTATAAACCAACATATCCCAACTAGATTAAAAAAATAATTGTCATAGACAAAAAGTAGGCAGCGAGCGAACCGTCATGTTGTCTGACACCTGACTTTTTGGTTGCTTACTGAATTTTATCTAATTTGATGGTTTTAATTATAAGTTCTTATTCTATACAATTCTAACAGTATTTCATTAAAGTATAGATAATATTGTTGGTAAATTTACTGTTTAAAAAATCGGTGACTGATAGGAAATCTGTGTGAAGTTCAAGTGAGCTGTCACGTCTAATCGGGGCTTCTCTGGCGGCGGTCTCTATGAATAATAACAGGATAATATGTTAACATGGCTGTGCAAGCCGACTCCGGAGGGAAGGACGAGGTTAAGACTCAGTTTGTAACTCGGGAAGGCACGTATCGATTGATGACTCTCTCGGAGTACTCGCGGCCGAACCGTGTGGGATACAACAGTGGTTCGGGCTCGTCCCAGGTGCGCGTGTCGCTGGTAACCCTTCCGCCGGCGCCTGGGTACAAGGAGCCCGGCTCCGAGGCCCAAGGACCCGAGGACAGAATATGCTTCAACCATGGAAAGGAACTCTATGTTTATGTTTATAAAGGAACCAAGAAGGTGAGTCTTATAGCACATATTCTTCATTATTTTACGCAACACTCATAAAATATAGCTTCTTCTGTAATTGTAATGTGTTGAATTAGAAAAAAAAATTGTAATTTAGATATGAAAGTGATATTTGTGTGGGTGTAATATTGATACAGCTAACATTTGGTCAAAGCTTATCTTATGTATGTTACAGTGGTCTGTTTGTTCAAACACATACTGTTCCTACTTATTTTGCATTCCATATTGGACTGATAATGAATATGCTTTAAAAAAGTAATATTTATCTTATCATATTGCTAACAATATGATTCCATAAGACTAATCTTATTGGAATGAAAATTACATTTTATTATGTGCAATAAGGTAACTGTTTCATTCACAAAAAATATATCCAGTTGTAAGGAATTAGTATTCAGGGATGCTAGGAACATGTTGAGAGAGAGCTTTGCCATTATAGGTTTATCAAAAAAATAAGATATTTACTTAATTATAATATATTTTTTCAGGCATTAGAAACTATGTATTTATGTTATAAGCACTTTTCTGAAGTGCTTTTCTGTATTAGCTAAGTTTTACTCATACAATTATATGGAATGGGCAGATCAAAGTGATCTATCCATCATTGATTTTACATGCAAAGTCAAATTGATTTATCCAATCAAGACTTCAGACTAATATTAAAGTTTGAAAGACAGACGAACAACTATTATGTGATTTACAGTAATATGATACTAATAGACATCTTTTATAATTGTGTAAACATGCTAACCTCTCTAACTGCCAAATTGATTCAACATTTCGACATAACACCGAAACCATTAAACAGATTTTGATGAAAAAAATAAGATTTATTGGGACCTTGGTATTTGGTATTTGACATTTGATGCTGAATGAACCCACAGGAAACAACTTGTATTCTATAAATGTGAATAGTTTTTTAAGTAAGATAGCTAACCTGGCAAACATTGTTTTGCCATATAAAAATTAAGGGGTGGACCACCCTTATCACTATAAATTGAGATGTAAGCTATTCTATCTTTCAAGTTGGATCAAATTGCATACAGTGTGCAAATACAATTTAAAATCAGTTAAACAGTTTAGGATAGTCCACCGCGGACAATATAAAGATTATAGATTAGACCCATAGACATTGTAACAAATGTAGAGTTACTCCTATCAATTAATCTTTCTTTTTAATAAATAAGTGTACTTATAGGTATAGGTTATTATAATATTGTATAGGTAACAACAGTGAACCTTGATTTGAAAGGATTTGATGGGTATATTGTATGGATTGGTGAATAGTAAAGTGGATAGGAATATGAAGGAAGTTGAAGGGAGAGAGAAAGGAAGCTGGGTAAGGAAGGGACCATGTAAGGTTTATTGAATGGCACTTATATAACCATTTCGTTGTGATTGTCTCACAGGCAGCAGATCTCACGAAGCCAGTTGACAAGAAGATGTACAAAGGCACAAACCCGACATGTCACGACTTCAACACAGTCACCATGACGGCAGACAGCGTCTCGTTAGTTATAGGATTTTCTACCGGCCAAATACAACTCATAGACCCTATTAAGAAGGAATTAAGTAAATTATATAATGAGGAGGTGAGTTATAGTTCTTCTGTCTTAGTAACTGTGTAATGTAATGTACATAAATCAAATAATGTAAGTTGGTTTAACAGTTGCACAAACATACATAAACTCATTAAGTTCGGTATAAACTCATTAAGTGTGCTGTATGTGTGTGCTATGTTATCTAATTTTATCAAAGTTGGACTAGACTAATTATTGCAAAACTATGATACTTCCCTCAGGAAGTTTGGTATCAGCAGCACACACTCCGAAGGTCGTCGTATTAACATGTCGTATTTGTGTGCGTGCAGAGACTGATAGATAAGACGCGGGTGACGTGCATCCGGTGGGTGCCGGGCTCGTCGAACCTGTTCGTGGCGTCGCACGCGTCGGGCCAGCTGTACGTGTACAACGAGGAGCTGGGCTGCGGCGCCGCGCCGCACTACCAGCTGTTCAAGAGCGGCGACGCGTACTCCGTGCACACGTGCCGCGCCAAGAGCACGCGCAACCCGCTGTACCGCTGGGTGCTGGGCGCCGACGGGGCCGCCATCAACGAGTTCGCCTTCAGCCCGTGCGGCGCCAACCTGGCGCTGGTGTCGCAGGACGGGTTCCTGCGCGTGTTCCACTACGACACCATGGAGGCGGTGGGGCGCGCGCGCTCCTACTTCGGGGGCTTCCTGTGCGTGTGCTGGTCGCCCGACGGCCGCTACGTGGTGGTGGGCGGCGAGGACGACCTGGTGACGGTGTGGGCGCTGGAGCCGCGCCGCGTCGTGGCGCGCGGCCAGGGCCACCGCTCCTGGGTCTCCGTCGTGGCCTTCGACCCGTTCGCGGGCGGCGGCGACGACGAGCCGCGCGGCTACCGGCTCGGCTCCGTGTCGCAGGACACGCAGCTGTGCCTGTGGGACCTCACGCCCGACGTGCTGCGGCCCGCGCCGCGCGCGCGCGCCTCGGCGCACCTGTCGCCCAACGGCGAGCCGCGCGACAAGCCGGAGCCGCGGCCCGAGCCGGCGGCGGCGCCCGAGCCCGACGCGCCCGCCACGCTGTCGGCGCGGCTGGCGGCGCTGTCGTTCGGCGAGCGGCGCGACGCGCGGCGCGGCACCGCGGTGAAGGCGGCGGCGGCGGCGCGCGACGCGGGCGACGCGCTGCGGCTGATGGGCACGGCGGCCTGCCCGCGCTTCGACGAGTGCCCGGTGCTGGAGCCGCTCGTGTGCAAGAAGGTGGCGCACGAGCGGCTGACGGCGCTGCTGTTCCGCGCCGAGTACTTCGTGACGGCGTGCGCCGACGGCTGCGTCAACACGTGGGCGCGGCCGCGGCCCGAGCGCCCCGAGCGCGCCGAGCGCGAGCGCCCCGAGCGCGAGCGCGAGCGCGAGCGCCCCGAGCGCCCCGACCGGCACGACTAGTCCATCCTCTATGTGCGGTACGACCATCGCACCGGCTACTGCGACTTGTTGCCGTAAAGTAGCTTCTGTCGACTCTCTTCACATTCGTCGTTAGCGCGCCTGGCCCATCTTGGTGGCAAAATTTATAATCATATCAATATCTATTTTGCCGCCGTCCGATATGAAACATCCTAATACTGCGATTTAAGGGCCATTTAGCCATTAAATCGCAAGTATTTTCAGTCGATTTGAATAAGTGCAATCTGCTACTTACCATGCGACCACATAATACTCCACCAATATCAACACACAGTTTAGTATGGCGTGTGTTTTGTCTTGTCACATAGTCATGCTTAGGGCAGTTAGATGTTTCTCATTAGCCAGGCGCGCTACGACGCGACATTTTCTTCTAATTTTATATTGATTTCCATTATTGAAATAGTCGACCGGTAGTATGGCACCGCACAGTATGAGTTAGCTAATCAAGTATGTATGATGTGAGTTATTCCGAGACATTTAGTGTGAGTGATGCGACGCTGGGGTTCTCATCACTTTAGAATAAGTAACCGAGTGAATCAAGTACCGTCACGTCACTACGATGTGCACCTAACACAGTGATATCAGTTCCCATGTCCTCTCGCGAGAGCCCGAGGCCCCAGCTGTTCAAGTTCCGATAAGCATTTCAATTGTTGTAAACGATATACGATAATTATTTGATAGCAATAGAATACGAGATTCATTATGTATAGAAAATTGTATAAATTAATGATTTAAGGATACGTTTCCCTCAGCTCACGTATGTAAATATAGGTGTAGGTGATAAGCGATGTGATCGCTTTGTGTTGAAGCAAAAACGCACTAGTGCGCTTCTTTTCCTTTAATTTATTATCATTTTTTTAATGTTGTTGGGACGTAACGTCTTAAGACTTGAAAGATTTTAGACGAGAACATATAAATATGTGAGAATTTTTGTTACTGTTAGTTTAGTGAATTTATTATTGTAATAGATCAAATATAAACTCGGTTCTATGTTTTAAATTAATTCATTTTGTAAACTGACTTATTTATATAACGATCCGCGTATTTAGAACGCACATGATTTTTTTAATTGAGCATAGACGTTCATTTTATCAAATACTAGTAGCGCCCCGCGGTTTTACCCGCGTTGTGCCCGTTCCCGTGGGAATTTCGGGATAAAATGTAGCCTATAGCCTTCCTCGATAAATAGACTATCTAACAGTGAAAGAATTATTCAAATCGGTTCAGTAGTTTCTGAGATTAGCGCGTTTAAACAAACAAACAAACAAACAAACAAACAAACAAACAAACAAAACAAACTCTTCAGCTTTATAATATTAGTATAGATGGCGACTGCACGCCATTTTGAATTTTATGTCAAAACTCAATAAGATTAGTAAGTAAATTTTATAAAATGTAGGTAAATATCACTATAATAATAACTCATTTAATCCCAAATAATTGTATTAATTAATAGATTGAACCGTAGTCTATGCCCAATTGTTTATGTACGTTCTTTACGCCATTTTGGCTAAACATTCACGACGGATATAATAGCGTTAAATGCCGCATTCCATTTTTATAATAATAGATATTAATACAATAAGGTTCAATATCGTGTGAATTTCCTTGCGCTATCCCGTCTCGATTGTGATCGCTCTAGAAGTTAGAAGTGACGAAGCGCGTTGAGTTGCAATATTAATTTATCAATGGAATATAAAAACTCAATGTGACTTAAAACTTGAATTAGGGAGTCACCAAACAATACCTGTATGATTTAGCTTCAACGGGATAAAAAAATACATTCTACGCAACAGAATTACAGTTACTAGTTCTTATTTACTGGCACTAACTGGCTTGCCTGTATCTGACAAGTGTCCATTGTAGTTGTGACATGCAGTAAATTGGCATAATAACGGTCCAGTATGGCGATTCCTTATCATAGAACCACTGTATTTAACTAAATACGCCTAAATTATTTGTTATAATTCTTTTTATAGTCATTATTTATACATATAGCGTGTAACGTTTATTTGAAAGAGGAACCGAATTTAATGTAAGAGTCAAATGATTGGTGTTGGGATGCTTTAAGAGCGATGAGCGGTTATTACAAATGTATGGAAATAGCTGTGCAACCGAATGTACGGAGCGATTTTTACGAGTGTTCCAAATAAGAACAGTTGCGGCGAAAAAGGGAACTAAATTGTTTAGCATACAAATTTAAAAGATTAGCACTGCAGCGCCCCCATGTTCTGTGGCGGTTCTTATATTGAACACCTCTATACTACTTAAAAGTTAGTCATTTTTCATTGATGTTAATCGATAAAATGGTTTGTAAAAAAATACAACTGAATTTATAATCTGTAAAATAGTCGTTTTTGTAATATAAATATTTGTACCCCGTTCCAATTTGTAAGGATTTTTAAAAGTATCGATACTGTAATGTATTTAAGTGTCGATTTTTGTAAGTATCGGTGAATGTAATGATATAATATAGGTGCATCTCTATGTTTGTGGTTCCCGCTCTATCTCTTGCCAATAACATTTATCGTTGCCATGTGTTGCGTGTTTCTCAATCAATTTACTGTAAGATGTACTAAATGTAAATTATTTCATTTTTCGTGGCCTTATATACTGTTATTTCTAATGTCCTCTGCCTATTTACTGAGCAACTGAATTTGTTTCCTATTCTCATGAAGTAACGTACATTTTAGTTTGGACTTCGATTGTTTTTGACAGTATTACTCCGATCTTATTTTATACTCATTCGTGTTAAGACTGAATTTTGAGATTTGGTTATTTATTATTTTAATTCGAATTGAAAAAAGTTATACCTATGTTTTTTTTAAAGTTATCAAAATTTGTCCAGCGGTGGAGCCGCGATAACGGAGCCGACATAGTAGTTCCTTTCGTTCGCATTTATAATATATTATTAAGTATACGAAAGATTGTTAGAATGGATGGATGTTTATTGTACGAACATTCATATTATTTTGTAAATAATATATTTAAAAGTATCCTTTTTGTTGACATATGAGTTGACCATTATTTATGTAAACGATTGAAGTCCAAACTACGAATGTCACTGCATTTATTTCCACCCAAGCTAAGCTTTTATTGGCAGCTATTTAAATGTGAACGTTTCTAAATTATTTCATTACTTAACTATAGGTTGTGCCCATCGTTTTAAGCCTAGATACAAATAACTTCAAATATCTATCTATAGTATAAGCTCACAAGTCTGATACATTAATACTTCGCCAAAATAAATGTATTGCCGTGTCTTTCGCTCGTGCCACGTGCGAGAGAGACGGAACGTCGCCATGATGAAGTAGCCCACGAAACTGACTTATGAAATCAGCGAATCATAGAGATTTAGTTCTGTAGACGACACAATGCAAAGACTAAAATAAGTTTATAATAAAAGACATTTTAGCTTTTAACTTACGCAACTGTAACTCGGGTATGTAATATTATTGACATTGCGGCTATAAGTTTGCCTTGTGATTCAAGTGTTTTATACGTATTTTGCCTCAAACATATTTATTATACATAGAGTAAGCCTAATCTACTTTGCATTGTGCACTTGCTAACATGTGTTTGTATGTTTCGATTTGTATCATCATTGTTGGTGTGGAACCGATGTTTATTTAAAATGTTAATATTCATTATAACCTTTTCAAACGCTATGATATTTTAATTTGGTGCTATCTCTTTCTTACTATATTAATTAAAAAGAGACATAATATTGTAATTTAATTTTACATTCAGTATACTTTTAAAATTGATTTGTTTTAATAATTTATTTATGTTAGGATCGTTATAGATCTTGATGTGAATTTGATAATGAATATTATTTTATCGTAATTGTAAATATTCTGCTTTTATTATTTCAAATATATAAAGTCGGTTCCACACCTTACAGTTACTAAACAATACGCAATGGTAATGTATAAAATGTTATTAAAATGAAATCTGTTCAAATCTAGTGACACACATTACAAGCCTATCAAGTTAAATAATTAAATAGAGGATTCTCTTTATATTTATGTATTTTTATTTATTATTACAAATAGTCGCGCCCCGCGGTTTCGCCCGGAGCGCCCCCGTTTTTTATTACTTATTTTCTCATATTAAAAACTTGTCCTGACAATGAGGAACACATAAAAAAATAATCATCCAATTTAGTGCAGTCGTACCGAATATTTACGCTTAGCAACACATTCAGCGATTAATTTTTTTATTAGTGATTATAACTATATCGTTAGATTTTGGCTTTCTGGCGATTATTGCTACTGTTTAATAAGTGCTCATGAACATAATTATCTAGCTTTTTTTGTTATTTTTTTACCAGCAAAAACCATAAAGGTAGCAAAATCTCTAAAAACGAGCCATCACTAACAATGACAAATACGATACGCCTTCAAGGAACAGGGCGAGCATAAAATAAAACCACATCATACAATTGGACTACCCATCTATTCTCTAAAAGCCGGGGTCCCAGCCCGTCTTATCTTCCACGTCCACCATCTTGTAGCAGACTATCGTATCCCCGGGCTGCACCTCGAACGAAGAGTCCTCGAACCGCAGCCCGCACTCCATGTCGCGTTTGATGGTCGATACTTCTTCCTTGAGATGCTTCATGGATGCTAGTTTACCTAAAACAATGTCACAAAATATTGCTAACCCAAATCATACAAATAAATAAATATACCTGGACAAATTTACACACGGTTAATTAGACCCAAAGTAAGCTCTAAGCTTGTGTTATGGAATCTAATTAACTGATACTACTACATATACATACACAAATACTTTATAAGGATATATAATTGACACCCAGACGTCGTCGCCAACAACTATGTCTGCACATATTGTTGACTCCGGGCGGGAATCGAACCCGCAACCCCCGACACAGTAAGCGCTCTCACTGCCACTGTGCCAACGGGCTTGTCGTAAAAATATTGCCACAGCTTGGTAATGAATCAGTAATGTATCTGGTAGAGTAGGTTTGTTTTTAAAGATGTATTTCTATGATGAGTTTTAACGCGATTTACGGCCTTATTCATAAACAGCATTTTAGCTATCAATTGGTTTGTCCCTTTCCGACATACGCTATTTTCCAAAGAGCAAAGGCAAAACACTTGAAAACAGTTTAGTGCGGTTATAAATAGGCGGTAAGTGTCGGTTCATTTATTTATACTTAGTGCAAATTAGTTGAATTTAAGTATGTATAAAAATTTCATTTAAGTATGTATAAAAATTTCATGTAAGTATGTATAAAAATTGAATTTAAGTATGTATAAAAAGTATGATAGAAAAGTGCAGACAATATTAAGAAGTGTTTACCTTCATGCACGACCTGGCCGCTCCTCACCACCCTGTACCCGGCGTGTCTGCTGAGCGCCCCCTTGACGCAGCGGCTGCCCGCCACCGGCACCTTCTTCCTACCCTCACTCACCAAGAACTGCTGCAGCACGTTCGCTTCACCTGGGAGTCAAAAAAGTAAAGTATTAGCCTGTAATGTCCCACTGCTGGGCAAAGACCTCTCATGTCGCTGATATCAGTACAGTGAGGGAAAAAGGTATATTCAGATAACTTTTAAACAACAGGCACTAGATAATGTAAGGGCGCAGATGCAATGTTTATTGGACACATCACCGGAACGTGTATTGCATCGTGCTTTGATGTCACTAATAAATAAACGATGGAACGCGTATATTTGTTAATAATCCCGCTTCGATTAAGATCGTTCGTTTCCAAAATTCGATCAATGTAATCTTGCAGAGCGCTGTTTTATTAATCCTTTTCAAGAAAAATGTGCACACATTTTTTCTTATTTAAATAACATTTTGACCAAAATACTTACTAATGTAATAATTACACGTATATATAGTAATCGTAGCCACGTACCCAGCACCTCCTCCTGCTGGCGGCGCGGTATCCTGCTGCTGATCTCTTGCTTCAAGTCGTCGACGAGTCGGTAGATGACGTTGTGATGTCGCAGCGCGATCTCCTTGCGCCGCGCGTCCGCCGCCACCGCCGGCGGGCAATCCACGTTGAACGCGTAGATAATGGCGTTGAAGGCTTCGGCTGTCTGAGGAAGTAACGTGGAGTAGGTTAGAGCTCGCAGTGGGCTGTAAAAATCTCTACCTGTTATAAAACAAAGTCCCCGGCCGCGTCTGTCTGTTCGCGATAAACTCAAATACTACAACACGGATTTTGACGCGGTTTTTTTTTAATAGATAGTGATTCAAGAGGAAGGTTTCACTACATAGTATAAAACAAAGTCGCTATTTTTGTCTGTTTGTTTGTCTGTATGCTTAAATCTTTAAAATTACGCAACGGATTTTGATGCGGTTTTTTTGTAATAGGTAGAGTGATTCAAGAGGAAGGTTTATATGTATAAAAATTCCCGAAATTTCCACGGGAACGAGCAAAACGCGGGTAAAATCGCGGGGCGCTGCTAGAAGCCGGTCTCCCAGTGAGTTGTTTAAGCGACAGTTTGTGAGCAGAGAAAGATTAGCAATTTTGCTTCTGACACGAGGGATTCCAACATTAGAAACCGTTTCGCTTCTATTAAAGACAAATAATTTTCTGGGATAAAAAGCACTATTTCCTAAAGCACTTTGTTGGTAAAACTTTATTTTATTGTTAAAGAACAACAAAAATGCATCAAAGGTGTTTCCATAGTAGCGGAGCGGAGTGGTGCCGACCTCAATTGACCAATCACAACTCACAAAAATTTACAAATTATCATCGTAATGGATGGTGATTGGTCCGCTCCTACGAGTAACGCACCGTAACGTAGGTAGTAATAGTAGGTAGGTAGTAATAGTAACGTGGGTAGTAATAGTAACGTAGGTAGTAATAGTAACGTAGGTAGTAATAGTAGGTAGGTAGTAATAGTAACGTAGGTAGTAATAGTAGGTAGTTAGTAATAGTAACGTGGGTAGTAATAGTAACGTAGGTAGTAATAGTAACGTAGGTAGTAATAGTAGGTAGGTAGTAATAGTAACGTAGGTAGTAATAGTAACGTAGGTAGTAATAGTAACGTAGGTAGTAATAGTAGGTAGGTAGTAATAGTAACGTAGGTAGTAATTATAGTAGGTAGGTAGTAATAGTAACGTAGGTAGTAATAATAGGTAGGTAGTAATGTGGGGACCAACCTCAATATCATTAGGCGTGACGGCGCCGACTCCGAAGTGCACCAGATCCAGCCTCACCACGTCATGTTCATCGTACGTCTCCAGGAGATCCAGAATAGCTTCCACTGACCCGTCCACGTCACCTGTAAGTATTGTGTTGTTACGTCAAATACAACAATAAATCGAATACAACAGACAATCTTAATGAATATTATAGCTCAGCAAGCGCTTTTAAACACACAACTCCGTAACACCCAATGATCATAAACATTCACTTCGTATAAAACCCGTAGTAATGTGTACAAATGGCGAAAGCTGAAACTACACGACGTATACCTCAGTTATCATGAACATACACTGGACATAACCCAGTTACCATAAACATACACTACGTAATTACGTATACTCCAGTTACCTTTAACAAGCACGTTGACGGTGGGATGCGTGTCTTCCTGTATCATCTTCTCCCGGGGCCCCTCGCGCCTCATCCTGTACCTCCCGAGGGTTCGTTTCCGCTGCAGTTGCTCTCTATACTCGACGCGATGCTGCGACTCTTTCGATGCGATCACCTCTTCGTCGGTAGCCTGTTTTTCCTTCATGCGTTGCGTGTGACGCCATTTCATTACTTCGTTGGCTCGTTTCTAGAGAATAAAGTGTTTGTAGTGAATATATTTTATTGGTTAGACCCAAACTAAGCTCTAAGCTTTACTTACATATACATGCACTAAAACTTCATAAGAATATATAATTGACACCCAGACGTCGCCAACGACCATGTCTTCACATATACTCTGGACGGGAATCGAACCCGCAACCCCCGGCAGAGTAGAGGCAGAGAGAGATTTTCACTGTGCCGGCGGGCTCGTCGAAAACAATGATTAGAAGGCAATAGACGCTTCTCCCTGAAGAGGCATTTTGATCTTTTTTGTAACACTATTCCACTTTATTCGGTATGCTTCCCACAGTAAACTGATTAAAACAAAAGGTGGCAGTTTGAAGTTGGTTTATCGAAACTTAGTATTTTACCTCTGAAGCTACTTCGAGCACAGTATCCCCAGCGCTGGGCAACTCCTTCCATCCCAACACGGCGACCGGCGTGGACGGAGGAGCTTCCTGAAGTTGACGGCCGTCCGCTGTCTTCAGGACTCGCACCTGTATCAGAAGGAGATAAAGTATAGTAGTATTAGCCTGTAATGTGCCACAGCTGGGCAAAGGCCTCCCTCTCATCTCACTTTAGATTAGGCGTAATCACCACGCTTGCCTTATGCGGGTTGTATACAAGTATTTCATTATGTTTTTGGGCACATTGTTCAATCAAAAAGTAACTTATAATCTATTCCTATTCTTTCAATGTTCATGTTTACATTTTAAGACTTTTAATTTATTCAGAATAACGGCCTTTTCAGGATAAAAATTAAACCGTCCTTTTGAATGTAGCTATCATAAACAAAAATAATTATTGAAATCGGACTGATAGTGCTCGAGATAAGCCCGAACGTACCTAAAAAAATTACCTCTTTATAATATTACTATAGAAGTATAGATGTTGTTATTTGTACGCACCTTAGCCCACCCGGTGCCGGCCACAATAACACATCCTTTTCTTAACGTGCCTCTTTGCACTAATACTGTTGCTGTTTTCCTGAAAAAAAACATTAAAATTGTAATTTTCTGACTATCTGATAAACTGATTCCCTTACAAACAAAGTAAGAAACTTTACTGCTTTATAATATCAGTATAGATTAAGTAAATAAATGATGAAATCAAGTACCATACGTGTACTCACCCAGCCCTCGGGTCGACCTCCGCCTCGATGACGAGCCCCTCGACATACCCCGCGGGGTCGGCGCTGAGCTGCATGAGCTGCGCCTGCAGCGACAGCGCCTCCACCAGCGTGCCGAGGTGGGTCCTCCGCAGCGCCGACAGCGCCACGGCCTGCACCTCGCCGCCGACCGCCTCGCACACCACTCCGTGCTGCGCCAGGGCGCGGAGCGTGCGCTCCTGAATGATTTAGGCTTAATAAGGTTGGACACAAATGAGGTGATGTAATGATAAAGCTCGTCTTATAGGGGTTACAAAATGTTTGTTATTAAAGCCAAATTTTTCAACGAGATATTTTTTTTCTAAGAAGGTAAAAGGTTTAGTGATAGGGCAAGGAACAGAATAATGAAATACATAACTAAAAACAATAAGTAACATATAAGCATACCTACAACGTTCACACCTGGCTTGTCGATTTTGTTCACCGCCACCAGGATCGGTACTGAAACGATTAATTTATAATGAAGTATTTTCTTAAATTCCGTACTGGCTTAAAACGCAGGGTATTATAGGTTCAACTTGTGTGTACCAATTTTGATTAAGTTTGTTGATAACCAACTATTCCGAAATACGACTCAAGCACAATAAATCTAATTAGGAATACTATTATTGTGAAAAACATTTCCTTTTACTTTTACATGTTATTTGGTATAGTAGTTTATCTACACTAATGTTGTAACATTCTACTTATGTTTCCAATACTTGACTTATAATTACTACTGTTATAGCGCAGACAACTAAAACGCTCAATTTAAGCAATTGCACATGATGTTATAATATCCACATCGATATCGTAAAATCTCATTATAACATCATTATAACGCGACCAATTAACCTGGCGAGCCTTATGTCAAAATCCTCATACTAGTTGTATAAAATTTTGATATTAGGCTGGCTTTTGAAAACAGTTGGGTTATACGTGAAAACTTCGTCGAAACTACATACACAAAACTCTTTGGTAAGATCTCGCTCGCTCCTGATTGGCCCTACGCGCAGCTGCGCTCTCATTGGTTAGATTTTAATGGCGGCAAGTTCACTGTGACAATACACGTACCTACGCGTGAATTTAATGTTTCGCAATGTGTTTTGTTTTTAAAATTTTGTTTGATTAATTGCATTAAATAGTGAAGATAAAGTAGTGTATGCAACTGCATATAACACGGGTATTAAAACACTCGTTACTATTATGAAACTCGCTGCGCTCGTTTCATAAACTCACACTCGTGTTTTAATACCCTTCTTTATATGACGTTGCATAAACTACTATAATGTCATGTGTAAACGCCGCTGATGTAACAATTTAATAAATAAATAAATTACGATTGGATTTCCAATGTACAAAATCAATTAGGTGTTTGATTCCCAGCCTCATGTGCTCACCGTTAGCCTCCCGGGCCATCCGTATGCTCTCCCTGGTCTGGTCCATGACCCCGTCGTCGGCCGCCACCACGAGCACCACCACGTCGGTGGCGGCGGCGCCGCGCGCGCGCATGGCGGAGAAGGCCGCGTGCCCCGGCGTGTCCAGGAACGTCACCGTGTCGCCGGTGGCCAGCTTCACTGGAGGGAAACGAACAGTAGGTTAGCTGGTCGGTCTTGTACGGATGAGATGCTGGACAAAATAAAGGTTTTGTCTGATCTTGTGTAGTTTTATATCTATTTTATTAAAGCCAATTTTTCAACGAGAAATTTATTTTTAGGAAGGTAAAAAAAAGGTTTAGTAATGGGACAAGGTACATAAATTGAGAGATGTCTTTGAAAAAGAAAATCGATGATTTTTTGTCATGGCGCAACTTAGTTCCTTGCAAGGATAAAGAAAGTTTCGAAATGTTTGACCTTGGTGAAGGTTCGTTTTACCAAGGGTTTTGTCAAGGGAATCATTTTGTTATTAGGAGACTCTACCGAGGTTTATTCCCATAGCCTTGAATCCAAGTACAAAACCATCGTACATCTTCTTTGATACGTCAAACCTCGCTGACCAAAAACAGCACTATGAATGACTACTTTTTTTGCTTCATACCTTCAAAAGCGCCGATGTGCTGCGTGATCCCGCCGAACTCCTGGTCGACGAGGGCGGTGTCGCGCAGCGCGTCCAGCAGCGTGGTCTTCCCGTGGTCCACGTGGCCCATCACGCACGCCACGGCCGGCCGCGGCCGCAGCGCCGACGGCGCGGGCGGCGGCGCGGGGACCGCGTCTTTGTTCTGTCAGAAATAAATGGTGGGGTTTACACTATTTCTATTAGGCAAGCGTGGTGATTACGCCTAATCCTCCTTGCTTTACTGATAAATTACGTGAGATGAGACGCCTTTTACCAGCAGTGGGACATTATAATACTACTACTACTGCTACAGGGTTTCTCAACATGACACCGAAAATAAGGTGACTTTAAGCATGCGATTTATTTGCATTGCAGATGCTATAACTATGAATAATTGGATGTTTTCCCACGGTCTTTAATCTTTGTCTTTTTAGTCCATTTATATTGATATTCTACATTAATGATTACTGATATTATAATTTTAAAAATCTAATAATCCAAAGGATAGTCACCTCTTCCTCCTCAATATTCTCATCTGGGCGCGGCACGATCTTGAACCGGCAGCCCGAGATCTTGACAACATCTCTCACTATTTGAGGGTTGTGTATCACAGTGTTTTCTTTGTATACTTTCTCCGAATCTTTGTCAGCAAATTCTAGGGCTTTGAATACATGTTCTGAAAATAGTATGTTGTCAGTAAATTAATGGGTGCTTAAATTAATTAGTTTCATCGAGTACTTTGTCACATAAACAATTTAAAATTCTCATTGATATGTAAACAATAGTTTCAATATGTTAAAGGTAGTGTGAATTGAATATAAAGTTCGGAGCATGGTTAACATGCATGCTTCATTTGCTGACTGTACCTACTTTTCAAGTGTAATAGGTATATGAAAATTATAGAATCAAATATTTCTGTCCTAAAATGTTAATCATGACATTGTATTAATTTGACCTTGATACAGGCTACAGGTCAAAAATGAGAAAAATTTAAAACTTTGGGACTTCAATAAATGTATTCTTATAAATCTGGGGGCACCGCAGTGTCCCCCTGCCCAGTTCATTCTTTATTCATGTTAATACTACGAGGACATCACTTGAAATAGACACCTTTTTCTATACATGATAACTTTTTGAAACCCATCTGTTGTCTCTGAACACATACCCACATCTTTATTCAGGACCTGTGCTATATCCCTCACTGTCATATTCCTCCATATTCCAACTACTTCTGAACCGGCCTTTGGTGAGTATCTGATAGATGTTCTGCCTTTACTCTCTGCTGCCTGTAAAAAGAGTTTACACAAATTATGAAGGTTCTTTAGCTATAATTCAAATTTTAATTCAAATGTCTTTATTATATCAGATCATTACAATCATTTATAATGTATGGTAATAGTTATTTAGTCATTACAAAATCTTATTAGAATGTTTGTTATTACTAAGATGCATAAGAACTAGTTATTCTTTGAATTTAATGTTAATTAAAACAGTAGTAGGTAGGTACACTAGTAAACATAAATTTTACACAAGTTTCTATACTCGGAATTTTAATTCGATTCCAGATTTGACAATTTCAGTGTTGCAACATTATGACAAGTACTAAATAGTGACGTTGCGAAATTATTCGATATGGAAATGGAATATTTCCGGATCGATTCTTCTCGTTTATAATTTTACTCTCGTAAACTAAGTATATCAGGAATTAAATATTTCTGAACCGATAATTTAGTTTTGACGATTAATTAACGATCTGAGACTTTTCTTTTATAATTGTGTGTGAAATAAATAAAAAAATGTGATCATGAAGGAATATGACAAATAAAACAGATAGATGTATTATGGTAATAATTTATTTTATAAATTGTCGCCGTCATCGCTATCGCTGTCACTTTCTGTAACATTTATTATACAACTTGGATACATCTCGGATACAAAATATCGATTCGCAATGAAATAAGATATTCGTATCACTACACTACACTATTATATGTGGTATCATTATTTCACAAAATGACAGTAGCTAATGTCAAATCTGGAATCGAATTAAAATTCCGAGTATAGAAAAATCATTATTATGTTTAATTACCTTCTCTTCCAGTGATCTTCTTTTCTTGTGAAAGGCAAATGATAGAGACAAACTTCTGGCCCATTGTTCATGGTTTATTGTAGGGTATTTTGTGGGAAATTTGGACAAACACTCCGTATTCAATGATCTCAATGGTAACCTGGGTAACAGATACAAGGTTGAAACCCCTACTTTTGTACATTTTACACATAAAACATAGTTTGTAATGGTAAATGAATTAAATAATGTAGGTAGTTTACCTTCTAAATATTAAGCTTTTATACATTGTTGTATATTATTTAAGTCATTTATCTGTAAAATAAGGTTGTTTTCTATGAACTTTATATGAAGTTGTTCGTTAGGTTATGTAAGATTTATCTTCTAAATGTAGTAAATAAATAGTGCGATCACTTTAAGATATGATAGGTTATGCAGTAGTTCATTATCAAATGTTTTTATAAAGTAAACCTCTCTTTTTATTTAAAAATTTCATTAAATCGAATCGAATCTCGAATCATAACATAACCACACACACACTTTCTTTAGTTTTCTAGAATGACAGTGACAAACACGCGACAAGTGACAATTTACTTTTATAATGATAACCATTGACAATACAGATCATATGTCAAATGACCATAAATTTGAAGAAAAAAAATTGTCTTTGTGCGTCTGTAGTCTGTATGAATTGTGGTTCTGGTTTGACCCGTAGAGTTGACTACACGATAAGCCTCATCCACACGTCGGTGGACGCGTCTGCAGATGAGGAATCCACCGACGCGATGGATTGCAATCCATCTTTCACGTATATATACGAGTAGCGTCCGCCGAGGGTAAAAGACTTGACGATCTGCAGAGTGCAGACAGGTGGACAGTTCGTGGTCATTCATCTGTGGATGTATCTACCGATGTCCGCAGTCGCAAACGCTTATGTGTGGAGCTTAACTACTACAGATTTAAAATCGATTTTTAATCATAAAATAAAGTAATTCAAGAAAATTATAAAAAGTTATCAATTCAATTTAAATCAATTCAGTAACTAAAAATTTAGCAATGCGTCGAAAAAATTTAATAAGATCTAGCCTTCATAGCTTTTTCGATAATTCATAGACAAAGCAGTCTCCATAGAAAAAAAATTAAAAAGTTGAATCATAGACAAATACTATTTATGTCCGCCATTCATTCTTTTTGAGTTGCTTTTTCGTTTTATTCCCAAGAGCACGATTTGTCATCGGGATCTACGCAATACCATCGCGTAATTAATTAACCTACGATCAAGCATCCGAAACAGTGATTATCTTGCGACGAGGAATCGTCGCCGCCAGCTCACCGTAACGTAACCGCCATCTGACGTGATCGCACCAGTGAGATTGTATCTTTCAGTGATGCTCTCGGTCGCCTTTTACGTTATCGGTTACGACGTACGTTCAAGTGCCTGATGGTGTGGAAACTATGTGTGATTAACATTTTACTAGGAGAGGACTCAGCATGGGGGCGTTTTTAAATAAGCCCGAAACTAAGAAATACAACGAGAACGGGGAAGGGAACGGTCTACGCTATGGCGTGGCGTCGATGCAAGGATGGCGCGTGGAGATGGAGGATGCCCACCGCGCGCAGCTGACTCTCAACGGCACTCTGTCGGACTGGTCGTACTTCGCAGTGTTCGACGGACATGCGGGGGCGCGGGTGTCGGCGCACTGCGCGAAGAACCTTCTTGAATGTATCCTCCAGACGGACGAGTTCCGGCGAGAGGATATAGCAGAGGCGATTCGTGTCGGCTTTCTGGACTTGGACAAGAAGATGCGGCAACTGCCGGAGCTGTCGAACGGCGAGGAGAAGTCGGGCTCCACCGCGGTGTGCGCCTTCGTCTCACCTAAACAGATTTACATCGCTAACTGTGGGGACTCGCGTGCCGTACTGGCGAGGAACGGTGCTCCGATATTCGCGACCAGGGACCACAAGCCTGAGTTGCCGTCGGAGAAGTCTCGCATCGTGCAGGCCGGCGGCTCGGTGATGATCCAGCGCGTGAACGGGAGCTTGGCGGTGTCGAGGGCGCTGGGTGACTACGAGTACAAGAAGGTGCTGGACCGTGGGCCGTGCGAGCAGCTGGTGTCGCCGGAGCCCGAGGTGTCGACGCACGAGCGCTCGGAGGCCGAGGACGAGTTCCTGGTGCTGGCATGCGACGGAGTGTGGGATGTGATGAGCAACGAGGCACTCTGTGCCTACGTGCACTCCCTGCTGCAGCTCACCGACGACCTTGTGGCTATCACCAACCAGGTCATCGACACTTGTTTGTATAAGGTGAGTGAAATCTACCATTCATTCATTACTACTACAATATAAAGTAGAATCTATTGAATTGTTTGAGTAAGCTAGCTTTCACATCAAACATTGTCTCTATATCATGCCCATGATGGGTGATGGAGGATGTATGACATCACAAACATACAAACAAACATAACATCTGTTCTTGGAACAATCTGCTTATTTATTTAATGACCGTGTTGACTACTGAACCAAAACCTTCGAAATTGTAGAATTATAACCTAAAATTTTGCAACATCTTATATTTCCTTCCAAATAAATGTACATACTGCTTATATATTATGTGTTTAAACTTTATGAATTGGGTACTTATTCATTTCTCAAATTGGTTGTTTAAAATAATGAAATTATTCCATCCTTTGGTAAATATTTTAGATAATGTGAAACTGAGTAGGTTGTTACAAACCTATTTAACATCATTATAACTACCTAACTATGAAATAAACAAAATATATACAAATACTTACCTAGCCAATGATCATATTACACTTGAGTAATCATGAGCAGAAGTAGTTTCATCAAAAGTTCCAGTTTGATCTAAACACAAGTACCTAATTAATATTTGTAATGCCATACAGACCCATTTCGTTATAATAAATGGTACAGAAATGAAGGATCAAAGGTTTGAACCAAATAAATCTAATAGCTATGTTTACGTACACCATATCATTGACATCTTAATTCAAAGTAATCTCAACCAAATTACCCCTATTTGGTTGTAAACATAGTGACTGTGAACAGAACAAAGAGTCGTAACTTTCTTATCCATCCATCAGAGTCTTACTTGACTTTCCATTTGATCTATGACATTTAAAAATAATATTTGAAAAACTGTCATTTGTTATGACCGAAAGAAGAAAGGTACCTTATAACTACAGCGGGACTTGTATTAAAACATATTATTTTTCTTTCTGATGTTTATTTTGTTGTGGTACTTCAAAAAAACTTTTTTGGTACTTTTACCAAAAAATACTTAAAAAATAAAAGTAAGACTCACCTTACTAGTTCAAAACAATTTTTTATTTTTGAAAACCTTACTCTTAACTAGATACATTGTATTGTTTTAGTAAAGACCAAAATTATACCACATATGGTTAGCATACAGTTATTTATTGTGGCCTTCAATTGAAATTATCTAAAGTGTACCATATAGCATAGCATATTACAATTCACCATCTTAATAGTAACAACAGTGAATCATATGTTTTCAATAGTATGTTAAAAGATATTACATAATGTTAGTTACTGTTTTGTACATAATAGTACAATAAAGTGGTTTTCTTCTGAATACATTTTAAATATATAAAATTGATGTCTTTAGAGGTTTATGTTGTTTTGTTATGTTGTCATACCATTGTTTTATTCAAGTAGATTATAAGAAATGTCATCTTTGTCACTATTGGCTTATGGTAATCAATAATTTCATTTTATAATAAAGTAGTTATATTGAGTAGGCTAGCTAATGTCCAGGGTGTTACTCCCAGTTACTACAGTTACTACATGCAACTGCAGAAATATATTTTGTTTATACCAATATATATTGATCAATAATAATGGAAATTGTAAAAATTGTTCTCCTATCTTCCAATGAACACTAGACCTCAAGAAACTACTGGGATTACAATAATAAGCTTGCATGGCAGTTTTACATGACTATTTGTCGAATAAAACTGCACAATGAAAGCAAATAAATACGAAAATAACTGACCCCCAGTAACGAGAATTGTATTTCGTCCAAAATTTGCATCAATACTTAGGGTTGAAGTTTTGCTATACATTTCGTAAACAAGCCGTGAGTCACGTGAATTTCCTACGTCTCGCGAACATGTGGCAAACGATTTAGTAGGAAATACCCTTCGCCATCAGTGCAGTAATACTCTACGAGAATGCTTCATACAAATATCTTTGGTTTGCCAAATTCTTATCTTTATTTAGGGTGATTAAGTGTTAGATACTAGCCCAGTGTCAGTTTCTTAACACAAGTACTTTTTAGGTTTCAATGCACCGATTTCCGTTCGAATTTCTAGAGAAAAGACGAACCTTTTTAATGTTGCAGCTGTTTAAAACACTGTTTACCAAAATTCATCTGAATCGTTAGTAATGTGATCGAGCAACAAACCTAGTATGTCTAAGAGACAGTTCACTGTAATGACTACTAATCAATGTAGCCATTTGTAAAATTCATTTCTAATTTGATGATGTTAAATCAGTCCCAGTACATTTAATAGTCTGACATCAATCCAAGTCTCTACCGCCCTAAAATCTCCCACCAGAACCGCTAACCTACTGCCACATCTGCCAATGTATGATTGTTTACTTAACCCTCAATTACATTTACAGGGTAGCAAAGACAACATGAGCATCGTGTTGGTGACCTTCCCTGCCGCCCCGAAGCCCAACCCTGAAGCGCAGAAGGCCGATCGCGAGCTCGACGAAACACTGCGGAAGAGGCTCACAGGTTGCTACCATTCACTACTGCATGCGTGTTCACACAAACACCGGGACAGACCGACAGACGTCGCTTATAATAGTAGAACACAGACTATTACAGTGCCTACGTCTAGGGCGAATGACGCTAGGGCATGAGCTTAGGGCCTAGGAGTTGTTTAGGGCTTAGGTAATGGATAGACCTATGTATTTTATCATACTAGAACAAACGCAGCCTATGTTCTTACTTGTAGGTTATTGTCTGTTTAGAATTTAAGTGAATACAGACACTACAAGCTTTTTCAAAAATAATCTTAATGTTACTCCGTCATCAAACGTCAATAACTTCGATCTAATTCACACACAGTGTTTAGACAAAAACTAAGCCCTAACTAAAACTACTAAAGACATTTTAGTGTTGAAGTGCATAAAGACCTTATATTTTTACGCAAGTATCTTAAGCTATCCGCAAACCGGCGGCTTTACAAATGAATTAAAAACATGTACCGATTTTAGTACTAAATCGTACTTTCCATTCGAATTTAACCTTACATAAATACCTTTTATTAAACTATATTATCTCTATTACGTTTGAATTAATCAAAATTATATCTTTACTATGATAAATGTAGGATATGTAAAGTGATTATTTTTGTCTTTACAAAAAACCTGCCATTATTAAGTAGTTTTTATTTACACTTGTTGATTTCATTTATATTATTTGTTTAAAAAGACAAATCCGTGGCGCGAAAACGTAGAATATTACGATAACTGTGAGTACAGTTTGTTTACAACAACAAAAAATAACCACATCGGCATCTGCTGTTTAATTCCACGGCCTTTATCTTTTGTACAAACTTTTATTACAAAGATTTTTCTTTAATTACTTTATAGTTTAAAATATGACTTTTCTAGTTTTTTTTTGTTATGTTTGAGATTAACAACTATTATTCGTTGAGATTTAATAAGGAAACCTTCTGCTTTATAACAGAGGTTTATTATTATTACTTACTGTTATATTTATTCAATATATTCTATAACGTTTGCTACCATTGCACATATACTTATATCCCGTGTTTAATAGATGTTAATATTCCATTTCTTAAAATATTGAGTGCTTCCCCATTACATCTTCCCGCGCGTTTTAGTTTGGACGTTATCGTGCGCTGACCCTAAGCATTGTTTCTTAATGTGATAAAATGATTGTGATCCTAATAATTATCAAATGCATCGGCTTTTGATATAATAAATTAGAAAATAATATTAAAAATATTCAGATTTAATAAACGTTTAAATTTTTTTTTCTATAGCTTATCTAACTTTTATAGGTACACATTTTAAAACTATTTACTAAACTTAATAAGCTTCTTATAACAACTTTAATAACATTTTATCAATAAATTACTTAACTTTAAATATAAACACAAAATATCGAATTATTTAGGTAAAAGCAGCAAAGTTTTCCATTGATATTGCAAGCGAATATCACCTAACCACCATAATTATGCCGGATATTCTTACATTTTTAAATGAAAATATAGTAAATTAATTCTTTAAATACGTAAAAGTACTCGATATTTCATCGTCATTAATTATGTTATACACACCTGTTTAAACACTGTTTAAACTTTTGCCAAAATATTGTGTAATTAACAGATTTATCTACGCATTAAATATTCTTTTGACAATCGACTAATCCTCTGTATTGTGGCCTGCACCTGCAGTGGAATCTGATGGTATAGATAGGTAGACCGATAACTTGCTTTACAAGTTAATGAAATGGTCAAATACTTCTAAATAAATCTTGATTTTGACTTAGAAAAAGATGTGTCAAACTATTATATCGAGTAATTATTTATTATTAGCCACATATTCACGAGGAAGTTTATACATGGGTTTTTAAGCTATTGCATAGCTTCTATCGCGGGTCTTGAGCGCGGGGACCGAATTCAGAAATTCCGTAATGAAAAAAAAGCGGCCAAGTGCGAGTCGGACTCGCCCATGAAGGGTTCCGTAGCAGCGAGTAACATAATAAAGAAGTTCTTGAAATAAATGTTTTTTTATTTACATTTGAGTTATTGAATGAATAATCAGTATTTTTTTGCGGTTTACGATTTATGTCGTAAAAAAAAAACTACTAACTAGACCTCGTTCAAACCAATTTTCGGTGTTAGATTACATTGTTATGTACATCATATATTTTTTTTAGTTTTATCATTCTCTTATTTTAGAAGTTACAGGGGGGGGACACACACATTTTACCACTTTGGAAGAGTCTCTCGCGCAAACTATTCAGTTTAGAAAAAAATGATATTAGAAACCTCAATACCATTTTTGAAGACCTATCCATAGATACCCCACACGTATGGGTTTGATGAAAAAAAAAATATTTTGTTCATTTCTAAGTATGGGAGACCCCCCTAACATTTTATTTTTTTTCTATTTTAGTGTGAAAATATTAATGCGGTTCACAGAATACATCTACACACTAAGTTTCAACAACATAGCTCTTATAGTTTCGGAGAAAAAAGGCTGTGACATACGGACAGACAGACAGACAGACGGACGGACAGACAGACAGACAGACATGACGAATCTATAAGGGTTCCGTTTTTGCCATTTGGCTACGGAACCCTAAAAACCTCACGCTCCCCACTAACGCCATCTAGTGATACAAAAAATAACTATGCAATAGCTTTACCGCGGCAGTCCCCGAGTGCCACACGTCTTTTTTTTTTAATTCAGAAATTCCCACTGTAATAGGTAATCCTAACTAATATTATAAACGGTTTCACGCCAAAACTACTGAACCGATTTGAATCAAATTTGGTACACAGTTAGTCCAGAGCCTGAGAAAGGACTTGGGCTTTACATACTTTTTATCGCGAGATTCCTGCGGGAATGGGTACAACGCGGGTGAAACCGCGGGGCGCTGCTCGTAATAAGTATAAACTTCGATCAACAATGCACAACATCGAAGAGTATAAAATAAATTAATAGATACATGCGTAAGCAGCTACTAGTCTTCCCATAAGAACACAGACATAATTATTGTACTCGTAGGTGCAAAGAAATTGTAAGATGTAACATATAAGTTACTTACATTAGAATACAATATGATTATGGTAGCTACTGATGAATGGCTACTTCCACGTTATTATGTCAGGAACCACGCGATGAATAACTAATCATTGTAATACTTATACAAGTTAGTACGCGGCCGATGCTGTTACTCGTCGGCTTATAGTCAACTTATGGTCGATTCGTTTTTGTTTTGTATCTCGTTAGTTAATCAGTCTTTGTTTCTCCGTATAGATAGTTAAACTTGTCTGTGGTTTTAGCACTCCGCGCTATGTGTGCTTACGTTTGTAATTATACGACTTTATTCTTTTTGGTATTTTTAGTGCGAAGAAAGATTTGCCCACACCGCTACAAAACAAACTAATTTAGCCGATTTTGATCAAAAGAAGGAAAAATGTTCAGTTAAAGAGTAAGAATGGAATAATGAGTAAACCTTTCTTTCTTATCTTAAATTAAATCTCGTAAGAAAAAATAAATTATATATTCTTCACCATAGTTCAATCATCACATTCGCCCGATGAGTAAGTGTATCAGCCGCGTACTATAATTTATTGTACAAGTGTTAGTTTGTAATACATCGGTATTTCTTATTGTATCGGTGTGCGTGTTTAAATTTCAACGCGCTGTGTTTTCCGCCCGTGCCTCTTTCCGCGGTTGTCCTAATCAAAATGAATGCTGAAAATAATGGTTTCCTAAAACAAGCTACTAGGAATTACGTTTACATTTTGAATATTATGTATTATATTTTTTGTAATGTTTCGCACTTTCAGTAGTGATGTGACTTAAATAATTCTAATACAGAGGGTTTCGGTTGGTGATGTTTGTGGGGAATTTACCCAGTGGTACAAACTATAGGTACCCCCAGTTTAAAAAATAAAACTTACTTAGTCCTACACATACAATAACTATAATGACATAAACAAACGAATTATAAAATCCTCTTTGAATTAAAACTACTGCAGCAAAATCATAGACAAAATGGTACACGTAGGTAGACTCGCAAGTCCCAAGTAACAACTGTAATTTCCCATTAAAGTTTCAGAGTTATGACAATTATTAGGAGCCAAAAAAATGGTTTCCGTTCCACCAGTGTGCTTGATATGGTAGCTTTATTATTTGAGCACCATTTCTGTCATGTAATGTGCTGTTATGGTGTGTGGACCGTTAGACTATTCTTGGGTATAACATAGTTATGATTGTCGTGCATAGACTGTGTATATCATGTGTATTGCAGCGCCCCGCGGGTTTACCCGCTTTGTGCCCGTTCCCGTGAGAATTCCGGGAATTTTTATACATATAAACCTTCCCCAAGAATCAATAACTATTAAAAAAAATTGCGTCAAAATACGTGCAGTGGTATTTGAGTTTATCGCGAACAGACAGACGCGGCTGGGGACTTTGTTTTATAATAATAATATGTAGTGATTTTTAAAGCTCGCTGCAAAAATAATTGGGTTTGAACTGTTTTTGGTCACATAACTTAAGAAATGGGTTGATTTGTTGCGAATATCGCGAATATATATATGCGTTCGGTACTTCGAATAGGCCTTCAGGAATGTCGTGGCAATGTTTTATCCGTATTTTCTTACTACTTATGATAATTCAAAGCGAAAACGGCTTCTGTATAGACTAAATTATATACACTCTATGAATGATCGTTGTAGAAGTAAATTCCGATCAAATGAGCGTATTAATAACCACGTTCAGGTAGGATACGATACGCGTGATACGAAATGAGTGACTCCACGAAATTGGCGCTTCTCAACACATTTATTAATAGAACTACCATTACCGTACGCGAATCAAACATTCAACTATATGGTTTTCATCGAATCGTTAAAATGAATTTAGATTTGAGTATTGGCGCCCGCAGTAGGCAAGCCTGGTTATGCCTAATCGTCCTCACTGTACTGATATCATCGCTGAGACTTTGTCCAGCAGTGGAACATTACAGGTTAATACTTACTTACTTTAATGGCGCCTGGTACCTTCACTCGAATTTATCCCCATTCCTCAGGAATCCCAACTAATATTATAAATGCGAAAGCAACTCTATCTGTCTGTCTGTTACGCTTTCACGCCAAACCTCCTGAACCGATTTGAATGAAATTCGGTACACAGTTAGTCCATAGCCTGGGAAAGGACATAGGCTACTTTTTATCGCGAAATTCCTGCGGGAACTTGTACAACGCGGGTGAAACCGCGGGGCGCTGCTAGTATTCCAATTAAAAGAACCCCAATGTTTGTATGGTTATATTGTTGCCTTGCTAGAAGCGCCTAGCAGTGTTATCCTTGTTGCTACTATTTTGAAATAAAGTTTACTTTTCCAACATACATAAGTTTGATATCATTGGTGAATATCAATCGCTGCTTTTCTATTCTACGTTTGATATCGACCAATCATATAAAATCTAGAATAACAAAGCAAAGTTGCGTAACATAATCAGTAGAAAGGCATAAAGGCACATTTATTTATTTGTATAGATATAATATTACACATATAATCATACTAGCAGCGCGCCGTGGTTTTACCCGCGTTGTACCAGTCCCTGTGGGAATTTTAAGATGAAAAGTAGCGTATAACCTTCCCGTTGAATGTGGCTATCCATACAAAAATAAGAATTTAAATCGGATTACTTTTTCCATAGACTAACCATTACAAACAAACAAACAAAATTAAAAACTTTACCTCTTTATAATATTAAGTATAGATATGATGGACACCCATACGTAATCGCCAACATCTTTATTCGTTTCTAATATCATTGATAGTGTATAGTTTGATTCGTATAATACTAAACCGTATTTATAGCGATATAAACGAGTTACCTTAGTTCTTAGTCATTCAGTTATTCCTGCCAGTGGTTAACTTAAGATCACATGTTTATGAATGTTAAGTTTTACGTTTTTTGTAAGTTATTTTATGTGGATTAATAACTGATTTTAATATTTTTCTCCACTATATTTGGTCAACTCGCAGTAAGTAGGCAATTGTTTTACCCTTTTACACCTAATTCTTCTCACTGGACCGATATCTTAATTGAGCTAAAGTAAAATGAATAAATCAAAAAGGTACTATATGAGTTAGTCTCGTTTAAACTCTAATACGCCTGGGCCGATTCGGCTAATTGTGGTATCTCAGTATTCGAGGCATACCAGAGGTTTATACATGTACCAGTAATTCAATGCCAGTGAAACCACAGGGCACAGTTAGTTTATTAATAAAACATGAGCCAAATTAAAATTATTTACTTATTAAGTAACATATTTTCAATATATATATATAATAGTAACATATTTTCAATATATATATATAATAGTAACATATTTTAAAACCATTTTCAATATATCGGAAAACTTTCTCAATAAGAACAAAACTAAATATAATCAAATTAACATTAGCTTCCATTTTATATTAATACCTAGATAAATAAAGGTATATTAATTGATTGAATTGATCCTAATTTAATTAAAATAAATCTCTTTTAAAAAGACACTGTTGAATATATTATTCTCCAATAAAAAATATTGTAATATACATTTCCTTAAAATTGAATCTATTTTAAAAATAAATATAAGCATAATTTTTATTTATTTTAATGTAAAATCTCGTTATACCTAGTACAAATTAATTTAAAATACAAGCAATACATTCAAGTTAATTATTATGATATTATTAATTTTGTCGCGAGACAAAAATATAAGTTTAAAATATATATGTTGAGATTATGTAAGAATATATTAATATTTACGTTAAAAAATCTTATCTCAATCGCCGTAAGCTTCTTTATGTATGCTATATGTATAAATACGAAAAAAATATATAAACATGTATATACACTATCTAATTGACCAAGCTAAATTATCAAACTTTTTGTATAATATAAGTCATTTAATTGATTGTATTATAAACTGTATCGAGAAGTCAATAAGGGTGATATATAAAAGAGAATATTTAAAAAATATATTATAAATTATGTAACTTTTGTTACCAAAATATTTGTATTAAAATATTTTTCAAACTGTATCACATAGTTTCATTGCTTTAGTCCTGACCTTTAGTTTAATGAAACGGTTATTTTATTTTGAATTATTAATTAAATATAATTTAATAATTAAATGAAGGGTTAAAGCAATGAAAGGGTGATTCGTAATGAGTGAACTGCACCGCTCCATTGTTTTCTATGTTCTGAATGTATGCAAAGAAGCCCCTATGGCTTTAATCTTGTTTAACACAATTACGTGTACTAACACAGTTACTTAACGTTCGTTGTGTGTCTGTTTATAATTTAATTAAGAGGAAATCTTAGGGTTTTCAATCGTTTAGCTTTGAACTGACCCAAATATTAACAAATACTTTTAGACACAATATGAATAACACGTAAACGAACAATCTTAAAGCAATGTATTTGCCTATAAGATACCACTGAAAGACAAAGATATCACGCTCTACAATATTCATAGTTCATATGAGAATTAAACGAGAATTCATATTTGTAATATGAATAAAAAATTACTTTTGGAAAGTTAGTTAAGGAAAAGAACCTTATCAATGCAGACTAGGTTTAGAATATTTAAGCTATACTACTCAAAACAATATATATAATATACTCTTGAAGTAATTTATGTTGAACAACGTCTATCTCATTTTTATGAACGGCATCATGATCTCAAGACGTTCAGGTATATTATCAAGTTATGCCAATTTTAATGTCGAGGGTGAGATTTGAGCGATTTTTTGTTCCATATACTTTTAAGTGAGTAGTTTTGCTTTGTTTGTGTTTCATTTCGGATCACTTATTTTCCGGACGCAAATGTTTTTTTTCTAAGTTAAATTTGTAAACTAATTAACTGGACAAAGAAAAGTATCGACACCATATGGACAACGCTACTGCCAAAAGAGACTTCGTCATTATTGAAAGTGGTCAATCGCAATGTTCCGTGACATTGGTGCTAGGACTTTCAAGAAGAGCTGTTCAAATCCTGAACAACTTTGAACCGGTACCGGGAGACTGGTAGTGTATCCCGACGTCGTGGTTCGGGAATCGTACGTGCTTCTAGTGCCGACGAAGATCATTTTAACATGTAATGGGAGAGATCTGACACATCGCGTAGTGTCCAAAATCGCCTGCATTCGACTACTGGTACAGTTGTTAGTGAGACTCGAGAAGACTTGACCCAACGGAACCGACCTAGACTCGTCGGACGAACCGAATGAGGCGAATGTTTTCGCGTCAATATCTTGAATTCTTTATCAATGAAGATACTATAAACTATTGCACATGTATACGATTTTAATCTGTCCACATTAAGCACCTTTGACACTAGTCCAATAGTAATCCAATCAGTGTACAAGGTGCCTTTGTATTAACAGATAACAGGATTTTGAACTTAAGCTAAACTAATAGTTAACGTATACGAGTAAAGTATAAACATTGGAAACTAAACTACTAAAGAAATTATATATAAAGTTAACTACTTATGCGTTTATTTTTAGAATAATTTTCTTTCAACTCTAATGCAAAAAGAGGGTGTCATTATTAACGTGTGTAAGATTGCAACTTCATTTCGGGTTGTACTATTGGATACTTAGGATGATAGGGTGAAAAACGTGCTTCATAACTTAAAAATATAAAAAAAACATAATTTAAACAATTCATAATAGCAGTGAAAATTAATTTATATAAAAACAAAATTTTACAATTCCACATTTTCATCTATTGTTTTCGAGTAGTATAATCTAGGATGGGACCTTTTACTCGACCTCCGACAGGTCAAGGGCGGGGTGTCAATGTCAAAATGTTGCCAGCAGTCGCGTGAGTGGCACCTATCAGAGCACAGACGGAGGAATAAAATGTAGCCGATATACAGCCAGCATAGTTGGGTAGCTACATAAAAATGGCGTGTGATATTATTGAATTTTTTGTATTGTGCTAGTTCGGTTGGTGAGAATTTGTGGAAATCAATGTTTTTTATTGTTATTGAAAGAATGGTTTTTAACGATATGGGCATCGGGTGAGCATCATATGCCGTGTCAATTGGCCAGGAATTGAACTTGTTATCCGCTGAATATGTTCTCAATCTATCTTCTATAATTCGATGTCATAGATATGTTACATACCCCAATTTCCGTCATAGCTTACAATAGATTTAGATCATTCCTGAACTCGTAAGAACTTTTGTGGGAACATTTTAAATAATCTTTTAATAATGTCATTGCAGTAAATACTTACAATGTAACACCTTTATTTGCTAAATATATTATTTCTTGTTATTAAAATGTTATGGTATCAGTTAGTTAGATTACTTATTTAGAGTTAGAGAGCTGAGTTTGGGTCTTACAAACAGTGAAATAAATAAGTCTTGTATATATTTATTTATGTTGTGTCTAACTGGAATTTGTTTGTAACTGCAGCGTTGATCGAGAAGAGCGCAGGCAACGAGGAGCAAGAGGAGACATCGTGCCACTTCTCTCGCGTGCTGAAGCAACTCGTGCAGGAGAACATACCCGGCCTGCCGCCCGGCGGCGGGCTCGCGGCCAAGTAAGATGTCATTTATACTATTATTCAGTATAATCAATACTGTAACCTGCAGTTTAAGCCGCTGCAAAAAAAACATGTATCACTTGGCTTTTTAAACTGTTTCCAACACTATTTTAGTTTCAAACATAGAAGAAGACTGTTTTAGCTGTTTGTTTGTAACTCGTTTCCATATTTTATTGAAATCTGTTAAGTAATGTTTGCATAAAATAGTATTAACATTATCTATACCTTCGCACAAACTAGGAAATTCAAAAATATTTTAAAAAATCCGACCTAATCGAGAACCTTCTTCTTCGGTTTATTAAGTCGGTGAAAAATTAATAAATGATTAAAGCTAAAGGAAGGTTTTAGAAAACTATTAGCACCGCGATGTGGCGCTACTTTTCCATTATATTAACTGATTATTTTCCCACCTTCCAGGCAAGGGTTACTGGACAAAATATACAGGGAGTTCTACCCGGAGCACGCCGACAGCTCCGAAACGTTCGAGTGCCAGTCGGAGATGAGCGATGCGCTCGACAACTGAGCTCGCACCCGACATGAACCTACACTCGTGTACACACCACACACACTTGTATACAACACCCATTGAACAGCACAATATACACATATACTGCGGCGTGACTAGGGAATGGTGACAGAGAAATTGCGACTAAATGTTCCTAAATCCAAAATATTAGGTACATTGGATTGGACAATGAAGATCTTATTACCTACTTGTAATCTTGAAATAGGCAATAATTATGATACTATATTCTATAGTGCCTATTCGTTTCCCTGCCCTAGCTACGCCTATCCAGTACCCCCAAAATTCCATATTTAAAAAAATGGTTGACGAAAGGTTATATCAAATGTAACCTCTTTAACAATCTCACTTTACCAAAGATTACCCGATTAATGTATTCTCCTTTAATTGTACACCGTGTAAGTTCATGTAATGTCATGTTAGATAAAATAACAGACTAGTACAAATCTGATGGAATTGCAGTTACATTACATGTAAATTGTGTATGGTAACACCGTTTTACTCCAGACCTTGCCAGGGCTAAAGGACGTGTATGTAGAACAGTTAACAAGTATATAATTTTGTACATAAGTCTCGAAATGTTACGTAATGTAATCGTAATTTTGTTTGATTTCGAACGGTAAGAGCACTTGTCTATGAATTCGTCAGACTTGTAAAAAAGCGATGGAGAGTGTGACCATAAATTTTTAAAATAGATAGAATCGTTGTCTATGGTAGACGGAACAGGAAGCGACAACATTATGAAGTGATGCACCCGACAGTTGGCAATGCTTCCTAGTAGCATAGACATATTTATGTGTACCTTTTTGTTTCTGTTCCCTGGTTTTTCTATAGTGAATAATATCAAAATTTTAAATGTAAATGTGGCACAAATCCCCATTGTAGAATAACCAACATTTTTTCATAATTCATAAACACTTACTTACTGTATAGAGTACACGTGGTTTTTTTTTTATTTTGGTCATTATAATTTTTATTTAGTTTGTTTTAAGTTGTTTTGGTTAACATTGGCCATTCAGGAATTTCATATTAGATTTGTATTATAGATACTTACTAATTAAATAAATAAAAATAATAAAATAATTCACTGTGTACATCTTTATTGTGATGTCTCGTAGTCTATGGTTCTTAATGGCCAGTAGTAATGTTGACTCACGAGTTTGGTTTATTTTTTATTTTCTTCATGCGAAAGCCTAAGAAAATGTATTGGTTATAGAGTTCTCAATATATATTAAAATATTGTTTCTTTATGTACATATTCTTTTTTCTATATATTAATATAGACATGTAGTCATTATCCAAAACATTATAAAAATATCACATTGATTTCTTATTAAAATTAGATTTATTAACATAGGTATTGGGATGATGATAAAACGGGCTTATAATTTAAAATTGGTTGTTATTATTTCAATATTCACTTCTATTTGTGTTTCAATCAGTGTTTTTAGATTAAAATGTGTTTAGATTTTAAAATGTGCTTCTAAATTTGTTTCTTTTCATTTATTTTTAATTTTAGTATGCTTTGAGAATTTTGCTTCGTACTTAGAGGAATAATAAAAAATACTAATATTGTCTCTGACCTAGTTTATACTTGACCGTACAAATCATAGAACTATATTGATACCAGATTATATGAGGATAGAGTTCATTATTGAATGGCGAGTGAGACTTGTAAATAAAAAGGAATGAGATTGAAATGAAAGTTTAACAAATACTTTTGTACCTTATAATTACTTAACAAAAAGTTCTCTCAAAATCGATACAGTTATTAGGAGGGTGGTGCCTTTTGCGATGTGCGAAATTGATATAAATATGTCCCAATTTTGTATTAACATTACACGTAGATTTCGGCCTATATTGATTTCTTTATTTTCTTGCTTTTTTTAATATTTTGGGATTTGTTCGTGGGATGTGGATTGAATGGACCTGCATTGAATTTGATGTAACTTTGTTTTCTGATCAAACATAACTAATAGATATAGTAACTTATTGGTGGTATATTAGCTTGCTTGCACTCATTGTGACCACAAACCATTTCTTTTATTTATGCATAGTTACTCGTGTTATTTAGATTATATTAACATTACATAGCTTCGTTATGACCTAAAAAGAGATCCTGCCGAATTGAGAACCTTCTTTTTTGGAAGTCGGTTTCTAGGGGATCCTTAAAAATAAAACTTTACTATACTTTCAATCTGTCAGAGCAATCAATCATCAATCTGACACATCAAGTCGCCCACGTTTTGTCTTGGAGTTGTTTGAATGGGATCTTTTATAAAAACCTCTCAAAAATAATTATTCAGGGCGAAACTTGAGCGCGGAGGAGAGACACCGTGACCGGGGACCTAATTTTTACAAATAAGTACTTACTTACCTATTCCTTAGTCTTGTTTAAGGTAAATTCGGTATGTTCAATCATATCGATCTATTGCTATTTTGATATTAACAAGGCTATATAGTATCGGCGTGCTTACGGTAAATAACATTTTTTAGTAGTTGCTTCATAATAAACACACCTTTTATTAATTTACTTTATTATTATTTTCATCCACACTATACCCCTAACTAATAGAAAACTATTTAAATATGTATTTTAATAGAAGTATTTGCTTTGTAACTGCTATATCTATGTACAGATAGTATATCACATAAAGTATATATGTATAACTTGTATATTAAATAGTCAAATGAATTCATTATCAACGTGAACCTTTCAGATTTGAAGTAGAATTAGTAATTTTAGGTAAATTGGAAAATAAATATTTGTAATATGTGTATTTGTGTTTGGAACGTAGGTTTTTAGGGCAATTTTTATAGTAATAATTAACTTTAGTATAGTGATGCTTCAGAATTTTAGTAATAAGATAGGATAAGAGTAGGATTAAAGTAACCTGCGTGCTTCATATACGGCCGGTCCCGGTAATTTGAGTTTTTTTTGTTTTGACATTGTTTTATGTAAATAAATGTCAAAAAATTCAACTGTTATTTGACATTAATTTACATGAAACAATAAAACCGGTTATCTGCTAGAGGCAGCTCTCGGGTTGCCCGGCTCTCAAGTGGAAACGCTGCCTAACCGGAAGTGATATATATTTTAATATTTTTTGCCTCGAGTCCAGGCTCCTCGACCCGAGACTGCCTCTAGTGTATACACCCAGCTGATTCGATATTGCCGGTGGAAATCAGATGGTCGACACACAAGCGAGCCGTTGACAACTGCAGCCGTCGATTACAACTGCAAGCGTCATTATTCATTATAGACAGGTCTCATCTTTCGACATCAGAGTCCTATCCTATATATCGACTACTGTCGGCGACGACTCCAGTTGACAACAATGCGACTGTAAAATAAAACAATAACAACTAGTAAGCACTATGTATAATAATAATAATCTAAAATGAAATCTAAGCTATAAAAAGAAAATGTTCATAAATAATTTATGTAATTATAAAGTATTTTTTTAGAAAATTGACATCGAACGTTCGACTTTCGTCGCCGCCGCCGTTTAAGGAATAATAATGACATTAACGTAAATGGAACGTTCGACCGTTGAAAGTCCGTTCAGATACAGTAGAATTTGAATATTAAGAAAAACTATTAATAGAAGGTATTTTCATTGATAGCTGTAATGAAGTTCATATTCCGGACGTGTGCGTCGAACAGGGCCCGTTCGTAAGCGTCGTCGGACTCCTTGCGACGTTTCACTCGCTTCGACTTTAGCGCTAGACTTGCTTTGATTGCTTTCTGTTCAAATAATAATAAGGTTTGAATCAGAGAACTTGGGCAGTCGATTTTAAGGGGGAAATTACTTGAGTATAAGGGTGTGATTTTATAGCAACATTAGGAACTAATGTATGTAGTGTTGCTATTATGTATAGTCGTGTAGAAAAGTTGTAATATACCATGTATTGTGGATATTATCAAATCTAGGAAGTGCTGCTTAGGAAGAAATATAATTTAAAAAAAACTTGAGAGGTGTCAAGGGACACCCGGATGGAACGAAGTTTATTTATTATCAACAAAAATAATCGTCGCGACACCACACTGTTCAATGCGAAATAGAAAGACGAAACGAAAATATCTAGCTTGCTTTCTATAAGAGAGAGAGAGAGAGAGAGGCAGATAGAGAAACATGCGCGGCGCGCAAGTTTCTCTGTCTGTTCCTCTCTGGCCTAAAAAATGTCGTTAAGTACCATTTTTTCGGTCTAGCCCCCTTTCGCAAGTCGCTCTTCATCGAGTGGATAGTCAACCTGACCAATCCTGATGACTTCTATCCGTAGAACCGGGACAGACGGCTTAACGTGCTACGGAGGGCACGGAATCATCTTACTTTTCGGGCAATCAGGTGATTCAGCCTGCAATGCCCTAACCAAACTGAGGGCAGTCTCACAAAGAGATTTTTGTGAGATATTCTCCCCACCGGGAATCGAACCCGGAACCTCCGGTTCGTGAGTGCTCAAACCACAGGACCACGGAGGCTGTTATATCAAGTCGCTGACACAATGATACGCCTATAATTATCGTTGGTTCATGGTATTATTAAATACTTCTTTTATAGAATGGTAAATTATAAATAAAATACTATGTTACCTCTTTCCGATTTTGGTAAATATCAAAACGATACTTTTGTGCCTCAGGTATGATATTTTTAAAGTCGGAAGTAGTTTTACTGTACCTTTGAAATGGAAAATAAAAAAAATTGTATATAAACATATTCAAACAAGGTAAAAGAAAAAAGTATTGACAAAATATATCAAAAAATATATAAGGTAGAAAGCAACAAGAAGATAAACAACAGTCAAAACCTAAAAGAATCCATTTGGTGACCTATTCCAATCTGTTATCTCCAAGAAATTGGATCTTATCCTAAACGTGGGCTTGCAAAGAAAAGAAACTTACTTGTGATACAACAATCGATGCGCTAGAAAATGTATCGGATTGTTGGGCTGTTTCTCACCGACATCGAATAGCGCATCCGAGAGGATCACTCCGAAGTTATCCCATAAATAATTTGCCTTCTCCGGGTCCAGTGTTCCTAGGAAAATGGTACATTGTTTGTGTGTGTTGTTTAAGATTGGGATTTCGTGGTTACGGACTTTTTAGACAAGACTATGACAATACAAGTTAAATAAAAAATACCCTGCACAAAAAAATATTTTTATGAGACAGCTAAGAACCACCACAAAGAAACTGCCTTTCAAATTTAAAAACACCGCATTGAAATAGGTCCATCCGCTTAAGAGCTACGGTGCCACAGACAGACACACAGACTTCGTCGTAGTGTCCCACCTCTGAGCAAAGGCCTCTCATCCCACTGAAGATGAGAGGCCTTTGCATCTCACTGAAGATCAGTACAGTGGGGAGGATTAGGCATAATCACCACGCTTGCCAAATGCGGGTTGGTGATCTCAAACGCGAGCCATGTTTGAAAGTAGGAAACATGTTTTACATAACTAGTAGAAAAGTAAATCTTTAATGTCCCAGTGCTAGGCCTTTCGACTCAACGAATATTCGGTAAAATTTAACTAGTCAATCATCTTTACCCTTGATATCCATGAACTTAAAGTCCGGTACTATTTCGAAGTTGAGCGGGTCTTTTAGTTCCATTTTGCAAGTCCTCATATGCTTCGTAGAATGTCCGCAGTCTTTTGTGATCTTTTCCATGAGGTCATTATCGCCGAGTTTGTACTGACTGGTGCAGGGAGCTGCTTGGTAGATTTTTTCATCCTCTTTTATGATGTAGCGACCATATTTGTCATAGTAATAGAGGTCGGTGTTTTGCACCTGTAAATTTGGATATTATGAGACCTAATAGATTTGGCAAGCCCGTTGGCACAGTGGCAGTGAGAACGCTTACTGTGTTGGGGTTGCGGGTTTCCGCCCGGAGTCAACAATATGTGAAGACATTTGTTGGTGACGACATCTGGGTGTCAATTATATATTGTTATAAAGTATTTGTGTATGTATACGTAGTAGTATCAGTGAGTTAGAATCCATAATACAAGCTTAGAGCTTACTTTGGGTCTGGTCCGTGTGTGAATTTAACCGGGTATATAGTTATTATTATTATATTTTAATGGTTTAAGTGGATGCAGGTCGCTTCCAACCGAATTACTTGGAGATCAATGAGGGAGGCCTATGTCCAGCAGTGGACGTCTTAGGTACTGACATGATGATGATGATTTGGTTTATAATCTACCTAGTAACCTAAGATTCCAAACCGTCGGCAGAGTGTGAACTGAACATTAAGTATAACCGTTTCATGAAGTTTAATGCGTGTACAGTACTGTCGGCGGATCTAGGCCGGTTTGAAGTTCGTCCGGATGGCTGAGCAGTAGTCAACTTTTGGGTCGAAATGGTGGTAGGACGCGTGGTGCGCGGGGTGTAAGGAAGTGATATATTTAAATGCTAGAATTGATAGTCGAGAATTTTTGTAAATCGTTTAGATACGTTTAAGAAGTATGATGTATGACATGACATGTATATTGGGGCAGCTGACTAATCCTCAACATCTGTAAAAGCAAACCTCTACAAAATTGCCCTCGCAGTCCATGTGGTTGATTCGTAACCCGTCATCCGTGTTGTATATGTTGTGACTGAACTCGTCCACGTTGTGTGGTCCTATGTGGTCGTAGTACGTTATGTGATCGGACCCTGAATGTAAACCATGTAATTAAGTTATCCATTAAAACAAAACTATAAGTAGGTATAGTGCACTTAGGTAAACAAATAAAAGGTATATTATCTCTGATTATAGCCAAGGAAGTTAAAATAACGCTTGCAATGTCTCACTGCAGGGCAAACTACCTCTACCTCACTGAAGATGGACAGTTACGTTCAACACAGCCAGGTACACATATTATTTACTAGCAGCGCCCCGCGGTTTTACCCGCGTTGTGCCCGTTCCCGTGGGAATTTCGGGATAAAATGTAGCCTATAGCCTTCCTCGATAAATAGACTATCTAACAGTGAAAGAATTATTCAAATCGGTTCAGTAGTTTCTGAGATTAGCGCGTTTAAACAAACAAACAAACAAACAAACAAACAAACAAACAAACAAAACAAACTCTTCAGCTTTATAATATTAGTATAGATGGACTTATCCACATTTCAATTCCACCTTCAATCAATTTGTATGAAATACTGTGATGTCAAAGTTGGTAGTTTAATGATTTAGAGTTAAAAACTAAACTAAAACTTACCTAAAACAACAAAGAAAGTGATAATAGTTTTCGTAGAATTCTCCATGAGATTCTTTAAGTATTCCTTTCTCTTGGGGAAATTCTTGGCCATGTTGACGATACATTTCTTATGAATCGTTGGCGAATTGGCCAATCTACAAAAGGAAAAGAATGGAAAATGGGCATGAGCATTTTCATGCTCACGCAAGACACAGTGAACATGGTAATATAGATAATCTCCAAGCTTGTCTACACTTTCAAATTCGTTACCTGTGCTGTCTCATTGCTAGGCAAAAAATATGTCCGAAAAATGGTAGAAAAACACTATGCAGGCAAGGTTCTTTAAGGAATAAAAAAAGACAATACTTCATCTTTCTATAAATCCTCTCCTGTTCACAAACTTCATCGTATTCGGTCTTCAAATTGGCGATATAATCTTCAATTTCTGCTAAGTCTTTCTTCCTTCGCTCCCAATAATTAACTTCATTCTCTAGACGCAAGTGTGAGGTCTCGTACTCCCATTTGGATATTTTATCACGTATGAGATTTATACGGTGAGTTATCTGGTAATTAAATTATTTTTTAATACATTGAGTACCTAGTTACTTACCTGTAACTACCTGCATTTGCGAAATGTGATATCTTCTCGGATGGGCTAGGTAGGTAATAGGCGGAAGCAGTAGTCTTATATATTTTTACCGAAATACGTGCTTTATAGCCAATACCAACGTCAAACAAATATGAGATTCTCATTTGACCACGTGAGTTTGTCTTGTCTTGTATGGAAATACCTAATTCACGTCAAATCAAAATGTAGATTCAGCGTGATCAAATCCATAATTTGAAATAAAGCTTCAGGTAAACATTATGACAAAATGCAAGATGAAAGTATACCTAATTTGAGAACCATTAAAATTCTCGCGGTCAAGAACTATCTCGACTAACTAGTGCCTAACAGTAATTGAAAAAAAAAACTGACTGCGATACAAAATTAATTATTTGTTTAACCATGGATTTATAGAAGTACCCACCATACTCCCAATTTCTACCTAAATCTTTATTTAAAACTAGCAGCGCCCCGCGGTTTTACCCGCGTTGTGCCCGTTCCCGTGGGAATTTCGGGAATTTTTTTACATAAAAACCTTCCTCTTGAATCACTCTACCTATTACAAAAAACCGCATCAAAATCCGTTGCGTAATTTTAAAGATTTAAGCATACAGACAGACAAACAGTGTGACAGACACGAAAAAGAGACGACTTTATTTTATATTAAGTAGTGATAAAAGTAAGACTGAAACTAACTTCAGCGCTCTCTGTAGAGACTCTCTTCCCACTCCTATGCAAGTAAATGTTCTCTTTATTGGTATCATACAGTTTGAGTAACAGGTTGTTCAGCGAAATCTCGCTTTCTTCTTTCATTTTATCTAGGTTCTGCTTCAAACGCTTGTGAATCTCGTCCAAGCTGACTCTGATTTCATAGAACTGTGGCATAAGAAATGGATGGTAAGTAACTCTGTAGGTACACTGGCCAGCACTTTATAATGTTTTTTGTTTTCGGTTATACTGAATGAATTGACCAAGAACTAAGATAAATCTACAAAAGATAAATGCGGTATATGTTACTTACTTTACCAGACAGCATATTTGACAGAAATGTGTGCGTAAAATCAAATATCTCGCTTGTTCGAGCTGCAGGCAATTTGAATTGTGCGGCCACAAAATTATCTATCTTTTCCTGCTTGTCCATATTTTCTACGATGCTCTGCATGTTATGAAGAGCTTTTATTACAGCATTTTGCATTGTCTCAATTTCATCGTACATTTGTTTTTCTTCGGGACCTTTCACTGGAAGAAATGTTTCACCGAAGTCGACGAGGTCCGCCTGGTGCAAGTAAATCGACCGTTCAAGCATAACCACTAGTTCAGGTTTAGTTTTTATTTCCCGACATTTATGCTCTTCCTTGATCACTTCGTCAATACAGCGGGTACAATACGTTATAAAACTAGTTAATATTTGCTTCACTTGGCCGTAATAACAATGATATGAGCCCTCAATGAATTTTACATCTCGTAATAATTCAACGTAACGACTTAAATCCGAAACCTTTATGTCGCCTAATAATATGTACGCATCACCGTTGTAGATACATTTTCTTATACCGTGTATAAAAACCTTATATAAGTCCATTGTATATTACTAATTATGATTCAATATATTTAAAAATACAAAACACAATCATTTCAGTCGAATTTGATATGACACTTTTAAATTTGACGCCTCGCTCGATACATAGACAAGTAACACATTACTTCCGGTGAACTAGGGGCAACTTCACTATGAATGAACTTTAAATAGATTGACATAATACAGAAATGAGCCTAAAATGTTGTTTTGTTTTTAACCTCTTTTATAAATATCAGTAGTGGTGTGAAACTTTTTCTTTTCATTAATCGCCTTGAATGGGTGATACTCGGACGTCGACGATTTGTACTCAATCGTTCAACCGAAAATGATTAATAATATCGTGTTGCAAGGTGTTTCTCTGTATTTATACTTCTTCTACTTATTAATATTAGGTAAGTAAATAATTTATTAGCCTTAATTGTGTTCAGAAACAGGTTAACCATTGATTATCAATTAATGTTCTACTTTTTCGATAGTTTTTTCAGGTGATGTAAAGATAATAACGACTTCTCAGGTAATAGGAGAGCTGCACAATAGGGTCCATATAAAAAATGAAAGTGAATTAATAGATAAATTTAATAAGTTGGTGAGACTTGGATACAGTGGTATACAAATAATTACAGATTTTGATAACACATTAACATTAGATTCAGGTGTACCTGGGAAATATGTGCTCAATTCTTTTGGTGAGTTGTATTTTCTATACTTATTTTATTACCTACCTATAAAGGACAAACAATACTTCCTGTCAAACAAGATGTATCACTAAATCTGAGAAGTGAGAGAATAACGCAAGCGTGATCTACACTATTTTCACACTAGTGCCATCTATTGGATCGCAGGTGGAACCACAGCATAGAACAGCTAGTTTTTATAAATAAATTGGCTTCTCGACGGCAGCAAAATCTGACATTCTCGAAGTATCTGGTTTTTGGGATGTAGGTATTGAAAGTAATGGAGGTAGTGAGTAAATCTTACTTAGGTATATAATAAAATTATAAAATAGCTGTCACACAAGATAGACAGCTATTGTATTACATAAGTAAGATTCACACTTAGCCTGCTTCCGCGGCCCGATTTCGGAGCTTCGGCCTAGGGTCAGGCAAGGACAAAGGCGCGTGAGCAGTGGCAGCGGATGTGACCTGATTACATGTAGGGACTGCTTATATGTTCGAAAAATTGGAAACGTATTTTCGCACGTCCCGGGAATTGAACCCGGGAATTCAGTCTTGGCGGACGGGTACACATACCACTAGACCACCGAGGCGATAAGTATAAACTCAAATAACTATGATGTTTTTCATCGTGTTCACTGTGATTGAAATATTATCAATCATCTATGATACTTTTAAGACGCTATGTTAGGGAAAGGCCACTAAAGTTGTTTTTAAATAAATAAACTGCCGAAAAGTGAGTCCGGCACCTAATAATTCTCTCATTTTTGGCGATTTTCTTAAGCGCCATACCTTTTGTTGCCATACCTTTGTATTAGGTTGCTTTTTAACATTACCTTCAACAATAAACTGTTAGCTAACATTAGTTAGTACCCCAAATTAAACATTTATTACATTAGGTATTTACCTATATGAAATTAATCATTTAATTTAAAAACACCAATAACTTAAAAAAGTTTTTTAATTTTAGAAATGTTGCGCAATTGTCCTTCTGTACCTCAGAGTTACAAGGATGAAGAATATAAGCTCTATCGCAAATACAAACCAATTGAAATAAGTACACATTTGAGTGATACTGAAAAAGCAAAACACATGGTTCAATGGTATAAAGAAGCCGAAAATCTTATGAGGTAAGTAAGTAAACAGATAAAAAAGTATTAGAATGGACATTTATGTAATTTTGACGAGCGATGTTTTACTTTTTCAGGGGCATGAAATTTCCACGACAAGAACTACAAGAAATAGCTGCTAAGGTCTCTAAAAGTTTTAGGTAGGTAGGCAAAAAAGTACTTACCTTGCATAGCGTGCACGCTCTGGTATGTAAATAGGTACAACATTCGACTTTTATTTTTATTACAAAAATTCGATTTTTATTTTTAAGTCTTAAATGTGAGAGCACTTACGGAGTCAGCGGTTACAATACATTACGTGCAGACATATTTTTTGGTGACGACGTCTGGGTGTCAATTATTAAGTATTTGTGTAATAGTATCAGTTAGTTAGATTCCATAATACAGGCTTAGAGCTTCAAATTCAAATTCAAATTATTTATTTGTTCATAAACATGGCTACAATCGTAGGTGGTAATCATTGTAGTAAAGAACAGCCATGCTTCACCTTAAAGGTACACGAACAGTTGAAAGTTAAAACATCTTAACAGATAAAGTAAAAAGTAACACAAAAATAAATTATAGGAAATAAACTCAAAAACAAAAAATTAAAGTGTGAAGAAAATCTTAAAATACTTAATAACTTAAGTAACAACGGCGTCAACTTTAAGTAAAACTAATAAAATAATAAAATATTAAACATAATACAATAACCTAAATGCAGATACTACACATCATTTAAAAAATCTACGTCATCATATAAACTACGATTATTTTTTATGAAATTTGCAACTTCACTAATGTATAGCGAGGGAACTGTTAGTATGTTATACTTATTAAAATATGGTTTACAAGATTCAATTGGCACCATTCCGAACATTGCTCTTATACATCTTTTTTGTGCTAGCAAGACTTCATGAGCATCTGTAGTGTTGCACCAGAATATAATGCCATATCTTAAAATAGAAGCAACATACCCATGGTATGCTGCTAGTATAGTGTTTACATTGGTGACCTTACTTAAGTTGCTTAGTTTGGGTCTAACTATGCGTGTAGGAATTTGTCCAGGCATATTTATTTATTTGATTGTTTATCTTCTTTACCCAGGTATGGAGTGTCAGAATTAGTCACACTGGCAGATCAACATAAAATTCCTATGATAGTTATATCATCAGGGCTAGGAGATGCCTTGACAGCAACTTTCGATGCTGCGAATATTTCTTCATCATATTTGAGGGTAAAAATATGACACATAGTTACTCGTATATATTTCCTATCTTTTTTCTTTTTATCTAATTTAAACCATAGAAAAGTTGCTAGTTTGTCACGAAAACGGTTGAAACCAGTCAGTAATTAAGTTAACCGCTTATCTTATCACGGCACAGTTTCTTATATAAATAAAATAAATCTACCTTAACCATTGAGTTATATGTACTACGTCATATAACTCAATGATCCTATCATATATATATATTAATCACGCCGAGAAATAAATGAACCTAAGTTAGTTAGGTACTTGCTATTGATATATATGTATTTTCCGTCTATTATATTTCAGATCATATCAAACTTCTTGGATATTAATAACGAAGACATTATAGTCGGAATGAAAGGCGCTCCCATACACAGTTTCAACAAAAACGAAGCTTCTCTTCAAGACACGGACTTCTTTGATCTTTTGAAGAATAGACCGAATGTTTTACTGATCGGTGATTCGCTGGGTGACGCTAACATGGCTGACGGGCTGAATTACATAAATGCAATTATAAAAATTGGTTATTTAAATGTAAAAAACATTGATCAACTTCCTGCGTATCTAGATAGGTTCGATATTGTTTTGAAAGACGATCAAACAATGAGCACTGCTATTGGTATAATAAAACTTCTTGATTGAGACATCTTTTCTGTGTTTTTTAATCTACCAAAAGTCATAGGTACGCGGATAGCAACGATAAATTCTGAATAGGTATGTATAATTTAGTATAGCTAGTGTTCCCAAGTACCAAAACAAAAGTCTTCATATTACGTACTATTCAATATGATCATAACCATACCTTCAATAAGTATAAATAATATACTACGGAGCACCGTTATGTATTATAACTTATAGTATTATTTTTATAAATTTCAAATTCAAATGGCTTTATTATATCAGATCATTTCAATCATTTATAATATAAACATTAAGGAACAGTTCAGAGAATATTATAAAATAATGATAAATATATTAATAATAAAAAAGTATTCTATATTATGCTTTCATTGTTTTAATAATATAGGTTAATCTATCGGTTACTAATATTACAAAGTTGCAGAGTTTGTTCGTTTGTTTGAACGCGCTTATCTCAGGAACTACTGGTCCGATTTGAAAAATTCTGATCAAAAATAGCCTATAACCTTCCCGTTGAATGTGGCTATCTATTAAAAAAAGAATTATTCAAATCGGACTGATAATTCCTGAGATTACCTCGAACATACAAACAAACAAACAAACTTACAAATTTTACCTCTTTAAAATATTAGTATAGATAATTCCGGTCTTTCCGGTTTCGTCTGTGGTTTGCACGTGGTTGATTATCTTTGGTTCGCGGTTTGTTCTAATATTAAAAAAAAATAATCTGTCAAATCTCTGATTCGTTGTCTGTGCTCGGCTATCAAGCTAAGAACTGACATTTAATCCATGTAACTGTCAAATTTTTGCAAATTGTCAGTCGTCTGTTGACAAATGACATATCTTTGTTCTGTTGCTTTACTGTCGTGATGTCGTCCTTCATTCAGGCCTGTGTTGTTTGTGGTGTGGTTGGTTGGTTCATGGTTGTCTGATGTCTTGTCTTCTTGATTCTCTGGAAAAATCTGTCAATATAAATTTTATCAAAATTAAATCGAAAACTCTTTATAAATATGAATGGTCTAATGGACTTTGTGATTGTTGCGTACAAGGACAGCATAAAATAGTTTTGTTTCGTATAACATATCAAAATACTGCAAAAGAATTGACTTGAATATAATTTTCAAATTATCTCCGGCAAGGTGGTAAGTGCACGTTGTTTTGACTTTATTTTACATTATAAAGTATAATGTTAGTTATCTTGAGGTGTGGCCATGTGAGAGATTCCAATTGGTGGTCGATATTGGATAGATAAAGTCTATAAAGTGCTACAAAATTCATATTAGTTGTGTTCGGAATTTGTCCTCTGTGTGAAGTGTGCATTTATTAATTTGAATGAACGATGTTTGCCCGATGAATTCGATGTACGTGACGATAATCACAAAGGCTTTACGTTCCATGGTTCACGGTCGTGTCGTCAACTGTTAAATATCCACAGTAAAAAGTTTGTTTTTATGTAAGTTGTGACCCACATAGATAGTATTTATGTAATACTAGTATTAGGTACTTATGTATTTACATAACAAGCGTGTGTGTGTTTTAGCGGCATGGTGCACTAACTGTCACTTTGTTTACAAGTACCTAAAATAATTGAACGAAAAGTAACAAGGAAATAAACATGGCACGATATTTTGAGAATACATCAACATTTAACTTCAGTTGGGATCAAGTTGCACGCGGATATTGGAAAAGATACCCTAATCCACAGAGGTAAGGACTTTTGAATTATAACCAAGCCATAAAGCTTTTGTTTTATTTAAGAAGCTTATTATAGTCTTTTATTTTGATGCATGTTCTTTATTTGAATACTTATTTTTGGCACGTAACTTTTACAACTTTATTATTTTTGTCAGCCAGTGTTTGTGCTGCCATTGTATGGTCTATTAGCAAAGTTGTTATTAATTAATACATAAACAATAGAAGGACAGACTTGATTGATTATTACTTTATTGCACAATTACCTTGTCATTGTGGATTTATTCATGTTGAATCAAGCTGTATATAATAACGAAAGTGGTAAACAGTAATGAAATATTTATATTTATACAATATATATTTATAAATTATTATAATACTTATAGAGATCTATAGTTGTATTCATTTGAAAAAAAAAACATCAAATTAACTTGTCTATTGCTTTTAGGTGACCTTGAATGTCTCACTATTGTATGTATTAGGTCTATCTTGGATTTTATTAATAGGTTTATTATTACATAAAAAATATATATATAAGTACTACCTATTTCTAGTATCATAAACACGCATTCCTAATATAGTTTTGGCACATAATTTACTAACACATATTAACTAAAAATATTTCCATCTAAATTTTTTAATAGGAAATGATTAAAAGTAAGTAGAACTGTTAGTTCGTATACCTGTGAAGCTCAAACCCCTGCAATTTATCTCAATCTACTGCAAATATTAAATACATTGTAAAAGCAGCTCTATGGTGGAAAAGGTCCTATTAATTACCCTTTAACATTAAAAAAGGATTAGCCTGTAATATCCCACTGCTGGGCAAAGGCCTCTCACCTCACTGAAGATGTCAGTACAGTAAGGATTGACATAGATGTCTTTTAATTATTAGTGATGGTTTGTACATTATTAAAGGCTGATTATAACCATTTAGATAATTGTATCATAAAGATTATTTAATTTATGAAAGGCAAATAAACCAGGTCATTTTCTAGTTATTTAAAGCCAGTCTTCCCTAAATTGAACTACAAATAAAAAAAAAAGACGTGTGGCACTCGGAGACTGCTGCGGTAAAGCTATTGCATAGCATTTTGTATCAACTTATGCAATTATAATTTAATATGTCTAATCGCACACAACGCCGTGTCGAAGACTGCCGAACTAAAACGACGTTAGACGATGCATGGCCTTCAAGCCACACCTCCTTGCCCGTCGGAGTGGGGAGCGTGAGGTTTTCTCGTTACGGAATTTCTGGATTCGGTCCCCGCGCTCAAGGCCCGCGATAGAAGCTATGCAATAGCTTAATAAATATATACCTTTTTACTCTACCCTTAGTACTCTCGCTAGTGTTCCCTGAGGTTTCATCTACAGTATACTCATTTGCTTACACTTTAGGATTAATAGGCTAACCTATCTACAAGATCCAGTCTTTAACTAATCAAAATCAGTTCAGTAGTTTAGAGGTGGCAGAAGCGACAGGTTGCTTTCGAATTTTTAATATTTGTAGTGATAACATTTTTATATATAATTATAGAGCTTCACAAAAAATGATGACTACAACTAAGTCTAACTAAAGTCTAAATTATGCGACATTTCAGTAATCACGTCCTGTCAGAAGATACACTGTCGAGGCACAACTAAGTCTAACTAAAGTCTAAATTATGCGACATTTCAGTAATCACGTCCTGTCAGAAGATACACTGTCGAGGCACAACTAAGTCTAACTAAAGTCTAAATTATGCGACATTTCAGTAATCACGTCCTGTCAGAAGATACACTGTCGAGGCACAACTAAGTCTAACTAAAGTCTAAATTATGCGACATTTCAGTAATCACGTCCTGTCAGAAGATACACTGTCGAGGCATGTCAAAGATGGATGCCTGCACACCAAGAGGGTCCTCACCAAGACTAACAGAGTGCCCAAGTGGGGAGAGAGGTGAGAACAACATTCAATCTATAGTAGCAAGGTTGGGTTACTAATATTTATAAGAATTACTGTATTAAATAAAAAATAATTACTGTATCACTACATAGTATAAAACAAAGTCACTTTCCACTGTCTGTCCCTATGTATGCTTCGACCTTTAAAACTATGCAATGGATTTTGATACCGTTAGTTACACCATTTATAATTCAAGAATGGCTGGACCTATTTTAATGATGATTTTTTTATTTTACTTATATTGGTCAGGAAAAGGATGATAAGTAATAAAAATTCTGAAATTCCCACGGGAACAGATGGGCTGCGGGTGAAACAGCTGGTCACATTTAGTACAATATATGTAAATACCACCCTTAAACCTACTAATATACTACTGCTAACTCTTGAACCACTCTGTTGGTGCAATCAAGATAATTTGTTCAGTATATTTTGAGATTAGCACAAACATACTGTGGGATAGTCTTGTACTGAGATTTACAGAATTTGACTTAGCGTAATGCTTGTGAATTGATATCTTCAGTAAACACATTTATAAGTGCATAAAAGGTGATAACAATTTGTTGAACACAGTTTACTGCCATTATTGTTAAATAGCAGCGCCCCGCGGTTTTACCCGCGTTGTACCTGTTCCCGTGGGAATTTTGGGATAAAAATAGCCTATAACCTTCCCGTTGAATGTGGCTATCCATTGCAAAAAGAATTATTCAAATCGGGCTGGTAGTTCCCTAGATTAGCTCGAACATACAAACAAACAAACTTACAAATTTTACCTCTTTATAATATTAGTATAGATAAAGTGTAGGTATAATACCTCTGTAGGTAAAACCTTGAAGTCTCGATCAATATTATCTAAAAAATAATATTTATTAACTGATGCCCCCCGTGACATGTCAGGAAAAACATATTTAATTTAACATAGTCATTCGTTCTTAGTAACAAAATGTGAAGACAACTTCTATTATATGTTAATGTAGTCTGTTATAGCCACAGGTTATAGCCCTTTTGTGGTATTATGGCATAATTGATATTGTCCTAACAGCTTCTCAGATTTTCGCTGTGTATGCGGCTAATAAAATTGAGTAACAAGTAAACTTGTAATTATACTTATTAAAAAAAACTTGAGAGGTGTCAAGGGACACCCGGATGGAACGAAGTTTATTTATTATCAACAAAAATAATCGTCGCGACACCACACTGTTCAATGCGAAATAGAAAGACGAAACGAAAATATCTAGCTTGCTTTCGAGAGAGAGAGAGAGAGAGAGAAAGAGACAGACAGAGAAACATACGCACGCCAGAGAGATTTCTCTCTCAAGTTTCTCTGTCTGTCCCTCTCTGGCCTAAAAATGTCGTTACCATTTTTCCCGTCTAGCCCCCTTTCGCAACGCCCGATAAGGAACTTCGTTCCAGTTATCCCTTACTTATCCCATATGCCTCGTTGGTCCAGTAGCTGTCAAGAATGAGGTCTCGGGTTCAATTCTCAGGTCGAGCGATAACATATTTCCTACTTTTAAAACACGGCTCTGGTTTGAGAACACCAACCCGCATTAGGCAAGCGTGGTGATAACGCCTAATCCTTCTCACTGTACTGATATGCTCCGGTGAGACGAGAGGTCTTTGCCCAGCAGTGAGACATATTTTTTAAGTTAAATAATGATTCATTTTATGTTATCTAATTGATTAGCCTTAGCTCGTAACCTTAAACATAAAAAGAAGTTATATCTGATTAGTCGTTTCGTAAGGAGATATGTTAGCTGAATTGTGCCGTAATTCAATTAGAAAGATACCTTAACGTAAGCCGATTGTGACTCACTCATTTTAGGTATTCTTTAAACTAATTAGATTATCAACATGTATATACGATTAGGGACCGCGGTTTTACCCGCGTTGTGCCCGTTCCCGTGGGAATTTCGGGAATTTTTATACATATAAACCTTCCTCTTGAATCCCTCTATCTATTAAAAAAACCCGTCAAAATCCGTTGCGTAGTTTTAAAGATCTACGCATACATAGGGACAGACAGACAGAGTCAGACAGACAGCGGAAAGCGACTTTGTTTTAGCTTGGCCACGAGTAGGTGTAACTCGTGTTATGGCCTAGAATACCTCCCACATAGTGTTACACACGGATGGTTATCGTTGCATACGTTAGATTAAAAGTTCACGGCTACACTGTTCAATGTCTGTAAATTAAATACAAAGCGCTGTTTCATACGTCAGTCTGAGACAGTCTGAGAGTTATTCGGGCGGTCAATTAAGCCAACATTATTACATAATTATCTTACGTGTCTTTCTTATGAGACTGACATTTTGTGATAATTTTTTATATGGTGCAAGAGCGTAAGCTAAAGTAACCAGCCCATATTTTTTGTGTTGACAATGAAAACACGACTTTCGAAGTATTTGACCAATCAGTACACGTCATCTTATCATCGCTAAGTGTTTTGATGATAAACGATGTTCTATATTGGTTTATTGGGTTAAAGCGAACTGTAAAAGAGCTAAATCACTACATAGTATAAAACAAAGTCGCTATTTTTGTCTGTTTGTTTGTCTGTATGCTTAAATCTTTAAAATTACGCAACGGATTTTGATGCGGTTTTTTGTAATAGGTAGAGTGATTCAAGAGGAAGGTTTTTATGTAAAAAAATTCCCGAAATTCCCACGGGAACGGGCACAACGCGGGTAAAAACGCGGGGCGCTGCTAGTCTATACTAATATTATAAAGATGCAGAGTCTACTACTGGTCCGATTTGAAAAAATCTTTTTGTAATGGATAGCCACATTCAACGGGAAGGTTATAGGCTACTTTTCATCCTGAAATACTCACGGGAACGAGTACAACGCGGGTAAAACCGCGGGGCGCTGCTAGTCATCAGATAAAAAATGTAAAATAAAAGTGTAAACGATGTTAACCCATGAGATCGTATGATTTTCAAAAACATATTATCGATATCATTGTATACTAAGCTACGACATGTTAGCCAGTTTTTTCATGCACTAATCCGACTTCGTATCAACTTTTTTGATAATAAACACACCACAAATTGCTCAGGAATGATGAATTTGAATGGATAAAATGTGTTTTGAGCAAACATTATCAGCTTATCTTATTGACTATACGGAAATAAACAATGACGTCACAAATTGGTACATAATTATGATAAAACGATTTTTTAAATACTACAACGGGCGATGCCAGGAGTTTACTCCGCCTAGACGGTTCAATATTAAACACTAGAAGCGCCCCGTGGTGTTACCCGCGTTGTACCCGTTCCCGCGGGAATTCCGGGATAAAATGTGTTATTCTGATGTATATTCCATGTGTTATTCTGATGAATAACCCATGTTACTGTAAAGTTTCATCTAAATCCGTCCAATAGTTTTTTCGTGAAAGAGTAACAAACATACATAAATACACAAATACATACGTCCTCACAAACTTTCGCATTTGTTATATTAGTAGGATAGAGCGATGAAATGGAAATCTTTACTGTTATAAACCAGTAATGTCCCACTGCTGGGCAAAAGCCTCTCATTTCGTTAAGATATCCATGAAACATGTAATATTATATTAAATCTAATGAAATAAATACTTTATTTTCAGATTCTTCAACGCCAAATCGGTGAAGATAATCGAAGAGAGTATAGTTGATCCAAAAAATAAAATATTAATCACATACACTAGAAATTTGGGATACACCAAAGTAATGGTAAGATTTGTATTAAATACTAGCTGTGCCCCGCGGTTTCACCCGCACCGCCCCCGTTCCCGTGGGAATTTTGAGATTTTTATCCCTTATTTTTCTTATATAAAAACCTTGTCCTGACAATAAGGACTAAATTGGACCAAACTGCACCAAATTAGATGATTCTTTTTTTAATGTGTTAAAAAAAGAATCATCCAATTTGGTGCAGTCGTTCTGAAGTTATGCGCTTAGCAACAGATTCAGAGATTCATTTTTATATTATAGATTATGTACCTTATTAATAAACACCGTGTAACTAAAACACTGACACTGTGTTTTGTCTCTTTAGCTCATCGGAAAAATGCGTATGTCAGAAAGTGACAAACTATTTGATAACTAAAATGTTATAAATACGCGTTTATTAATATGGCCCTAGGGTATAGACATGGCAACTCAATTGGCGTGTAGGTCCATTGGGAAATAGGGGCGAATTAGGTATGATAATAGATTGATTAAGGGATGTATAAACAATTAGAGGAGGCAATAATGGAAGGTAGGGGCAATCGGGATATTGGGTCTACTAAGACCAGGCGTCAGTAACAAAGTAACAATTAGACGCTTGACCTGTCACTGGTGATGCTTGATCCCACACTCATAGTAGCGATCGGACATCCGCGAAACTTAATCTGACACTCTTAACACTCAATGTAGCACTGGTAATACTCGCATTGTTGACACGTGACCATTGTCTGTCTGCCACTAGTCTCAATGAGGCTTTAAGACCAAAAATTATACTAAATATAATAAAGCTTCACTACATAGTATAAAATAAAGTCGTCTCTTTTTCGTGTCTGTATGTTTGTCTGTCTGTATGCTTAAATCTTTAAAATTACGCAACGGATTTTGATGCGGTTTTTTGTAATAGGTAGAGGGATTCAAGAGGAAGGTTTTTATGTAAAAAAATTCCCGAAATTCCCACGGGAACGGGCACAACGCGGGTAAAACCGCGGGGCGCTGCTAGTCTATACATATAATAAAATTGTAGAAAAGTGCTGTCTGTACATTGAAAATAAAATTAAAAAAAATAGCAGGGGTTATTGTTATGTCGATGTCGAACCCAAAAATGTAATCAACTTTTTTTTTGTCTGTTTGTCTGTTTGTCTGTTTGTCTGTTTGTCTGTTCACGCTAATCTCAGAAACGGCTGATCCGAGTTGGATGCGGTTTTCACGAAAATATTATGGTATGCTTCAGTTATGCTTTAGTGTTTGTTTCATGTCAATCGGTTCATAAATAAAAAAGTTATGTCAAATTAAAGAATCACGTCGAACACTATTCTATGCTTATACATAGGCACCATTAATCTCCGCAACTATTTGACGGATTTGGTTGAAATTTTGTACCGACATATTTTAGAGCCTGGCGCAACATAAAGACTACTTTTTACCGCGGGAAAACATCCGTTTCCCATGGGAATCGGTAGTTTATTGTTTTTTTAACGCCTGTTCCGGTCAACGAACGACGTCGATCATTGTTACTAGATAGGTAAATTACAATCATTAATAGAATATGTTATAGCTACTTATTACCATGGAATTGACTGGATTACCATGGGAAAAAAATTAAAAGGGCTCATCTAAATTCTTTCTACTTAAGTTAGTTTAGGCTGATATCATAAACTCCTTTACTGATAGGGAAATTCGCCTTAGTTCTCAGAGAGTTCGGACAGCAAATGCCCGGTCTCAGGAGACACAGGAAATGCGGGAAACACGTCTCACTGCCGATCGTGAAGCTCATGCACTCACACGTGAATCTGAGACTTTCACTGATAGGGAAAATCGCCTATACTCTCAAAGAGTACGAACTTCGCATTCTAGAGAGCTGGAAAGTAGTTTTGATCGTGAATCTCGATTAACAGCTGATCGAGAGCGACACAATAATTCTAGACTTCTCGAAAGTGAAAACGAACATCGACAAAGATTACAAACAGCTAGAGAAAACTATGAGCTATCCCGTCAGAGTCAGGAAAACTATTTATTAGCTGAGAGAGACCGAGTAAGGGAAATACGACGTGAAGAAACTGCAGACCAACGCCAGTTACGGCTAAATGCTGATAGACTTGCGCATACGCTCAATAGAATGGTATCGAGTTCGACAGAAAACCCAGAAAGTGAAGTGGATATTGAAATCCTTCCATGGCTGAACAAAGAGAACTCAGGTTATTTGTATTCGCCCAGAATTGATTATTCGGACTTTACCGTTATAGGAGATATGGTGGTATGTTGTCAGTTTTGTAATGCTTTAAAATGGCGCAAAGAGCCAAATGGCATATGTTGTTCAGGTGGCAAAGTGCGCATAGAAAATTTTCATGAGCCCCCTGATATTATTAAAGCTTTATTAAGTGGTGAGCATCCACAATCGAAACATTTTTTAGACAATGTCCGTTCATACAACAGTGCATTCCAAATGACGTCTTTTGGGGCCAAACAAATAACAGAGGGCCCATTCATGCCAACTTTTAAGGTTCAGGGCCAAGTTTATCACCTTATTGGATCTTTGCTTCCACAGAATGAGCCAAAATTTCTTCAAATTTATTTCGTCTCTAATTACAATGAACAGGCCCATATCCGACATGATAACTTTCCTGGACTGAACATCAATCTTATATCTCAACTTCAGAATATGTTACATCAAGTAAATCCGTATGTCAGAAGTTTCAAAGCGGCAATAGATTCCATCCCACAAGGCCAAAATAACAATTACAAAGTTATAATTAAGGCAGATAGACGTCCTGTCAGGTGTATGGAAACCCAACGCAAATACTAACCTGCGAAAATTCCTGGCTTTGCGAAAGAGCAATTTTGACTCCACGAAACGACCAAGCAGCAGCAATAAACGCTGAAATTTTGAGCTTAGTTTCGGGGGATAATGTCGAGTATATCTCTATTAACAGAGTTATGGAAGAAGGAGAATCTACCAGCTACCCAGTAGAATTTTTAGAATCTCTAAGTGCTCCTGGACTACCAGCTCACAAAATAAAATTAAAAATCGGCGTACCCATAATGCTCCTTAGAAATTTAAGCCCACCAAAACTTTGCAACGGTACTAGATTAAAAGTAACAAATTTACAACGAAATCTGATAGAAGCAGAGATTTTAACAGGGTGCGGAAAAGGTGATAGTGTTTTTATTCCTCGGATTCCTCTCATTTCAAACAATTTTCCGTTTAGTTTTAAACGAATTCAGTTTCCAGTGAGCCTATGTTTCGCCATGACAATTAATAAAGCTCAAGGTCAGACTCTAAAAGTAGTGGGTGTAGATCTAAGTATCAGCTGTTTTTCGCACGGTCAATTGTATGTGGCTCTGTCCCGTGTTAGCAATCCCAGCAGCCTGTATGCTTTCACCCCCGATGGCCATACGTCTAATATTGTATATAGAGAAGCATTACAGTAAAGTAGGTTTTTTAGCTACCAAAAATGACTGTGATTATGATCCAAAATAAAAATAAGTATATATTTAAAAAAAAAACGCTGCTCATAGTCACTATTCCACGCGAACGAAGTCGCGGGCACAGCTAGTATTATAATAAAGTTTGTTTTTTGCTTGTTTTAACGCGCTCATCTCAGAAGCTACTAGATTTGAATAATTTTTGGAATAGGATTGGAATTCTTGTAATGGATAGCCACATGTAACAGGAAGGAAGGCCCAAAGGAACGGACACAACTCGAGCAAAGCCCTGGGGTGCTGCTAGTCACCTTATAAACATATTTAGTTAATATTCCAGAGCGTGGTAGAGCGCGTGGAGTACAAATCGTCGGGCCCGAGCACGACGGTGGCGCGGCGCTCCGCGTGGATCGACTCGCAGGTGTTCGGCTTCTCGCGCGCCATCCGCGCCTTCGGGGTCGACCGGTTCCGCAAGAACTGCAATCAGATGGTCAGTACTGGGATACGGGGTGCTCACTTTAAACTAGCGCTCGTGGCGTACTTTGACCCAGTGATTTTGACTCATCGGGATTTGTAACCAATTTGAAGCTCGGCCACGTAATAACCGAGCTGCACGGATTGCAGTACTTTTATCTGAGCTTTTATTTTCATCCGGTCGAAGCTCGCCAGCGCTCGCAGCACAGCGGAGCGTAATAAGAAATAGGGAGGCGCCCTACAGCGAGGGATTAGAGAACCGAGCAACTTTAAGTGCTGGAATGGAAATGATAGTTAGTGCTAAGACATTTCGTATAAGTCTCAGTAATATTATTGTTATTTAAACCCCTCCCCCAGGTAAGCGGCTTCAACCACGTGCTCCAAGCGATGTTCCCGCGGCACACGTCGCCGGTGAGCCACACGCTCAAAGAGATGCGCTCGGCCGCCGCCGCCGCCGCCGCCGCCACCGACCGCGCCAAGCACAACGTGCTCTCCTCCGTGCAGACCACGTAACATACGCCGCCCGACAACCCTACACAAGAGTGAACAACAATGTGACACCCGGTACAGTGAACAACCTCGTGACGCGAACAGTGAACAACTATGTGACAGTGACAGAACGGAAACGCCGTATTGTTATTTTAATTTGACATATCCGATCATATACAAAACGTGCACGAATGTAATCTGTTTTAGACAAGTGCACGGGATATACTCAAACCATAAACTAACACTAATTTAGATCATAAACAATGTAATATAATATATTGAGCGTATTAGCAGGCTATGCATGGTTTGTAATAACTAATGCCGTGGCCCGCCTAATCAGTATGCATCTATATGAGTCCTATCATATTAAACATATTATACAATATGAAACATTGTATGTAGTTCTATTGCATGAAATAGATATACGTATGACTACTGCTTATCTGTTGGCAGTAGCCGTGGAAATAACAATATTGGCTCCGTCCTTTAAAACAGAAAGCATGTTCTTTCTACACTTAGTTGCTAGTTGACAAACACATCGACTATTCTATTCCACTCGCTTTGGGATAAAGCATTCCTTAGCTTTTCAACTTTCTATCACTTACTATGAGTGAATGTGAGTGTGTAGTTTATACCTGACATACGAAAATGTCTCCTCGGACATTTGTCATTTTTCATATCTGTCAATCGACATGAGAGGAGGCTGAATCGATACATGACGATTGTCTGTGGATCTTATTGTATAAAGAAAAATAAACTTCGATGATTGTCGATTGGCTACATATATCAATATCAGATAATATCTATCCTTCCTACCAAACAAAGATACAATAAAACATATTATATAAATTAGACATAATCTAAATTATTAAAAAAATATATGACCTATGAGATTAAAACATATAAAATAGAAAAATTACTCAATTATGAAAATAGAAAATTTAGATAGTTAAAGAACTATTTACACTTTATATAAAATGTTAAAGATATCTCTATTCACTGCCGATTATGTTATGCTACAAGTACCTTATACCACATTCCAACAAGTGGGTGTAAACGCAATGCTTAAATTAAAAATCATGCATTATTCCATTCATCCTCCAACAAAATTATTTGAGTTCTCTAATAAGGAAACTAAAATAAAGATAAATGTTCTTAATATTATAAAGAGGACTCAATAATAAACTAATTTGACAGCTCATTAAATTTCAATAATTTGATCGTTGAAATTTTATTAAATAAATATAATATTTTGAATGGACAGACGGCGGGATTTGAACTTTTATTTCTTGCTGTACTCAAGCATACCTTTGCCATGCAAGCATTGTGGTATGAATTGAGAAATCTAAATTATATAATATATGAATTTAAAGTGTTTGAGTGTATCATACCAAATGTGTCATTTTATGGATATTAATGAATTCATAATTTATAAATTAATTATATGAGCATTCCAAAATACATAAGCGACAAATTGAGAAGTTTGCTTGAACTTGTTTGAATCTGATACTTGCTGTATGATGTTAACTTAGCCTCTGACTATCTATTGTACTTACTTCACGAACGCGGGCCATACACGATCAAGTTCACCGTCAAATTTGCAGCGGACTTGATGCGGCGTTCTTGCAAGTGTTGGAAGGTAAACCGCCGTACAAGCTGTGTCTAATGTGAACAAGCCATGAGTGTCCTCAAATCACTAAATTACTGTTTCCTATTGATATAAACTTATCAATGTCTCGAGACAATTCTACTTGAAAACTATGCCATTAAAAATTGTAAAACACAAATATGAATTAAAAAATATATTTTACTATATTACTCTAGTCTATTTTGGGAATAAATCATCGATTTTCCATATTGATATTGATTGTTGCATTTTAGGTCTATTTAGTGCCTACCTAATATTCTAGTATTTAATATTAAGATCATTGTTAAGGTTTTGTTTGAAAGTAGATGATAAAATTGGCTCCTAAAACTATTATGGCATGTGATTAATGAGATAGCATGATATGTTTTTATAAATGTCTTCCATGTGCTTGGTCGATAGTTTTTCACTGCACTGTATCAAAATTTTCCGAAAGAGGCTAAAATAAGGCGTAATTCATCACCTACTTTCAATGAAGACCAAATTCAAATATATTTTGGAAAGTTGAAAAATAAACGCAGCTAGGTATTTTATGTTATTACCAGAGACCGCAAAAATTTGCGACATTGTTCGCAATAGTGTGGACATGACTTCAAAATTAATTAAAATGTTATTCAATTAATGAATAACTTACATGACATATATTTCATTGCTAGTCAGTAAGTACAACATTTTGTTAAAGTATATTTATTAAGGCAAACGGTCAGTATTTTTTTCTACATTTTCGGCAGACAGTCATTTTTTCTTTCTTTTACGTTCGTGTTTAAAATAAGTATCGTTTTCGTAAATATTTATATACAATAAATAAAGAAATAATAGACTGACAGCAGAAAATTTGGAAAAAATACTGACCATTTTTTTTAATAAACCTATACTTTGACAAACTTTTGTATTTATTGACTAGGAATCAAATTATATGTCAAGTAAGAAATTAATTAATGAATAATATTTTGATTGATTTTGAAGTCATGTCCACACTATTGCGAACAATGTCGCAAATTTTTGCGATCTCTGGTTATTACGCACATGAGTATGCCAGACAAGTGCACCGAACTATCTTACGGGCGGGTTCCGTTTGATTAGTTCCTATTCTGGCGACATTGTCTGCCGCTCTTCTGGCTACGGTTAGTAATATTTGGGTAGTTAGTTAGGTATTTATGAATAAGATATTGGTTGATAACATGGATTGATATAAATTAAAGATTTATTGTTAGTATTAGTTACCACGTTCAGTAAGAGAATCAATAAATGAGTTTACAGAAGTTTTTTTGTTTTCTTTTTAGTTAATTATTTAGAAATACCTCATTCTTCATCATTGTTATCCTGTCTTTAACTAACCTGGTCACTGACCTCTTTATTGTAAACCTTACTTTGACTATCCAGGTCACTGACCTTTTCATTGCTTACCTTACTATTTGGGTCACTAACCTTTTCATTACTCTTCTCACTTTGACTATCCGGGTCACTAACCATTTTGATTGCTGACCTCACTTTGAATATCCAGGTCACTGACCTTACTACTATCCAGGTCCAGTGACCTTGAGGTTAGCAATGAAAAGGTACCTTGAGGTTAGAAATGAAAAGGTACCTTGAGGTTAGCAATGAAAAGGTACCTTGAGGTTAGCAATGAAAAGGTACCTTGAGGTTAGCAATGAAAAGGTACCGTGAGGTTAGCAATGAAAAGCTACCTTAAAACAGTACCTTTACATTGCTAACCTCTGACTATCCAGTTCATTAACAATCCACAAGCAACAAGGTAGTGCTCAAATTTCCTACTTCATCCTTGAATAATCTGCATTATAAGGATTGGTTTAAAGAAAACTTTCATTACATACTAATTAACAATATTTTTTTTCTATTACAAACTATCTACAGAGCATTTATTTAACTTTGATAGCAGCTCTTAACCTAGCACTACGACTTCTTGGATTCCTCTCAACTTCTTCATCAGATGGAACTTCTACATGCTTGATCAGTGACTTCCATGGAGTATCCAAGAACTCGTTAATGGTATCCTGATTCTGAACTAACATGGGACTGAGATACTTCAACGGAACGGGATTAGCAACCTCGTTAATAATATTACCAGCAATATGACGTTTTACAATTGTATCTTCTAACGAATGAAAGCATATTGTGACTAATCTTCCGTTAATTTTCAAGTAATATTTTGATAGTAACATTGCATAGTTTAACTCGTTGAGTTCGTTGTTAACAAAGATTCTTAGAGCTTGGAATATTTTTGTTGCATTTGATTGGGGTCTTTGCAGTTTGTCTAATCGCACTTCGTCTGAGAAGCAGGAATTTACAATGTCGACTAGTTCACTAGTTGTATCAATATTTTTGATCATGTATCGTGCTTGTATGATTGCTTGAGCAATCTTTGCTGCTTTCTTCTCTTCACCATAGATTTTGAATATTTTATAGAGCTCGCTTTCAGTGGCTGTGGCTAGCACTTCCCTGGCTGTGATCTGTTCTGGATCCCTCCCTGCATCCATTCTCATATCTAACAATCCATTTTTGCTGATAGAAAAGCCTCTTTCACCTACATCTAATTGCATTGATGAACATCCAAAGTCTAAAAGAATACCATCTACGGATGATTGTTTAATCCCTTTCTCTTTCAAAAGTTTAGGTAACTCGCTAAATCTGCCTAACAAAGGAGTGACTCTGTTTGGGTACTCTTCAGCTAGTTTTTGTGCCTTGTCGTACGCTACCGGGTCTCTGTCTAAGGTAATTAGTTTACAGTCAGCAGATTCTAATATTTTTCTAGAATGACCACCACCTCCAAATGTCATATCAATCAACACCTCATCTTTTTGAGGTTTCAAATGTTTTATGGCTTCTTGTAACATTACTGGAGTATGGTCTTTATATATGACATGTTCTGCAGAGTATGTACGCCTAATTAGGATATTTTTAATACTTTTTATTTGTCTGAGTATCATGATGAGTTTTTATTCAAGATCTTACGGAAGAATCCTTTGTTTTCGTGCTTTAAGAAGTCGAGGACCTCGTTGGATAGGACCAGGTTGCACTCCTCACTGCTCAAACCGGTCGCTGTACTGTTGAGAGTCCTTTTATATTTATTTTTATAGTGGTTATCTGCTAATTTATTGAGTGAGTTATACTGTTTGTTGCAGAGTTCAGAATCGAGATTTTGTCGATCTGATAACTCAAAAGCCACCTTGACTTTGTCCCTGATGAATTTGCCAAGGTCTCTGCAAGAAAATAACAGCTTATTATGCTGATTAAATGTACAATTCCTTTAGGAAATATGTAATCATAACCTAACATGGTGCATACCTTTCGCCTTTACTGTAATCAATAGGCCACTTAGCAATAAGTTTCGTGAATTTCTTGTATTGAGACGTCATTATCCAACTCAGTATTATATTACGTATCTCATTATTTCCTCAAATATTTCGTAATAATTTTACGATATTTGGCTGAAAAAAGTAAAATACCACAGAGAAATACACAAATTGATTGAGCAGTGAGCGAGCATTTGAGCATGGGATGGGGGGGGTAGTTGTCATATTCAATTTGACAATAACATTTCTGAATTTAATGACTTTAACGTTAACTTTATAAGGTGACAGTTTTTTTAGGCGACGTCCGAGGTCTGACCATGGATTTAATATTGTAGTTTCCACGTCGTGGACTCACAGATTTCTTAAACTTAAGAGCTGAGCTATTGTCAAAGGTGTTTCTTCCTGTTTTCTTAACCTATATCGTCCCACACCTGGGTAAGGGCTTCGCCCAAACGCTTCCAATCCTCCCTGTGTACTTCGTGTTCTCTCGGTCCTCCGGCTAATCTTTAGTTTGGACTTCTGCAGCTCTCATGTCTGAGCACCGTAGGTACCTTCCGTTCCGTTGAATATTAAAATATTGATCTCGTTAGACCATATATAGTTAGGTAGAAAATGTTATGTACATATATAGGTATATAATAGGAATATCTATATCATAGATAGATAACTAAGTATCTGAATTAACTGATTATAAAACAGGTAAGTTCCTAGTTCACACCTCAGCGGGCACACGTCAAAACAAAAATACATTAATAACTTGGAACAAAGGTACCCGCCGCGGATTTAATTCAGATTAGGAGGCACCATCTCAATGGCTAATCCATTTACTTTCGTCGCTCCGAGGGTATCGTTTCCTTATTCAATAATGCATTGTGTCGGTAGATATCGTTTTTGAAAGGTATCGAGATAAAATTCTGAGGTATCGAGATTATGTTTTGTTACGTAATTGCGTTCCAAAAGTACCTTGTGGGACCCACTTTATATCAAGTTAATTAAAGGATGCCCCTTTGTTAACTAAGGTTTACTTAAGGTTACTTAACATAATGTTTTCAAAGGTAGGTAGGTATCTAATTTAAAAAAGTAGGTACAGGCTAAGCTGATGTGCTGTCTTGCTATAAGCACTTACGTATGTTGCCTAACTTAGAATTAATAGGAACGTAGGTACCTACTTGCCTATGTGCCTCGGTTACGTATGTACAAGGACTTTTAACTTGACTGCAGAAATCATTATTTATTTAAACGGGAACTTAAGTACGACGGAGGCTACTGTTGAGGGTTCCTCTGATGAAAAAAGGAGAATGAGGAAGCATTGGCAGCAAAGCAGAGACCCTGGTGTGAAAAAACAACTAAATCACATCAACAGACAGCTGAAACACATCCTAGACAAGGATCGAAAGACGGACTTCACAATTATCTCTCTGGCCTGGATGCTACTGCTTCCTCAGATTATTCATTTTGGAAAGCCATCAGAAGACTGAAACGACCTGTGAGTGTTTCTCCTCCCTTAAGAAAATCTGACGGTTCCTGGGCAAGGACGGACCAAGAGAAAGCCGAAACCGTCTCAGAACATCTCTCAAAAGTCTTTACTCCTCATCCATATGAAGGCTCTCCAGAAGATGCCACAGAATTTACTGACTATTTGAATACTCCCAAAAATACGGGGGAAATGCCCTTAAAATTTACAAAGACAGAAGTTGCCCGAATCATAAAAAATCGAACCCAAAAAAGGCACCAGAATACGACCTTATTTAATTACAAACCGCATATTACAAGAACTACCAGAATCTGGTATAACTTTTCTGACGTCGTTATTTAACGCCATGACAAGACTGCAGTTCTTTCCCCCGGAGTGGAAGGTTGCGCAAATTATAATGATACTGAAGCCAGACAAAAAACCAGAAGAAACAAAATCATATAGACCCATAAGCCTGCTACCTATCCCATCCAAAATATTTGAATCTCTACTGCTGCAACGAATCCTATCTATACTCAAAGAAAAAAGACTAATTCCTGACCATCAGTTTGGGTTCCGCAGAAAACATGCCACTGTCGACCAAGTGCACAGACTAGCAAATAAGATCATGGAATCACTGGAGGCAAAGTCTTACTACACCAGTGCATTTTTGGACATATCTCAAGCGTTTGACCGCGTTTGGCATGAAGTCCTACTATTTAAATTAAAAAAAGGCTCTACCAGATCACCTATATGGAATACTAAAATCATATCTACAGCAGCGCTACTTCATAGTACAAATTGGGGAAGTACTATCTGATCTTTGTCCCATACAGGCAGGAGTGCCACAAGGTAGCGTACTGGGTCCCATACTCTACTTACTGTTCACTGCAGACTTGCCGACATCCGAATCACTAGCTACTGGAACCTTTGCTGACGATACTGCTGTACTAGCTGCACATAGTGACCCAAAAATTGCCTCACAAATGCTCCAAGAATGACTTAATTATATATCAGACTGGCTTTAAAAGTGGCGGATAAAAGCCAATGAAACCAAATCAGTAAATGTTACGTTTGCTTTAAGAAAAGGAGCCTGTCCTCCAGTCACACTAAACAACATTGAAGTCCCACAAGCAGATCATGTGAGATATCTTGGATTGCATTTAGACAAAAGACTCACCTGGCAAAAACGGCTTCGGCCGCCGACGAAACCATGCTACGTAACCGGTTACGTGAGAAGAATTGTTTTTCTTGCTACGAAACCAGTTACGTACAAAGAAGTTTTTTTCTTCCTACGAAACTGGTTTCGTAGAAAGATTTTTTTTCAATAAGCTTCTACTGCTTCCGGTCCATGTGTCGTCCGGACATAACAGGAACACAAAAAAAAAATAACCCTAACCTACCGAACAGTAAGAAAATTGTTTTTACGTAACTGGTTAGGTACAGATCAGTATTTTCTTACTATTCGGTAGGTTAGGGTTATTTTTTTTTTTAGATCAAACGTTCACGGAATAGACAAAAGAGGTAAGATAACTAACATTTAAAATTTCAGGCATTACGGGACAAATTCGTTTTGAAATATAGACATTAAAAATTTCAGGCGATTCGGGACAAATTCGTTTTGAAATATAGGCTTGTTGGTATCAGTCATTGTGAGATTAAGTCGTACCGATATCAGACATTTTGGGATTAAGTTCTTATGGACCGGAAGCCTTCTACTGGCTGCGTTTATCGTGGTTCTCCTGTGTTAAAAAAATGCAAAAATGTTTTTGTCCCTTATCCACAAATGCGAAGATGTGTCACAAACAGGTTTCGTAGCAAGAAAAATAATTCTTCCCACGTAACTAGTTACGTAGCATTGGTTTCGTAGGCGATCGTACGTAACCAGTTTCGTAGGAAGAAAAAAACTTCTTTGTACGTAACTGGTTTCGTAGCAAGAAAAACAATTCTTCTTACGTAACCGGTTACGTAGCATGGTTTCGTCGGCGGCCGAAGAGGCAAAAACATATTTTCACTAAGAGGAAGCAACTTGGTATCCAAACAGGAAACTTTACTGGCTCATAGGGCAAAAGTCTCAGGTTTCTCTCGAAAATAAAATACTCTTGTACAAGGCAATATTGAAACCCATCTGGACATACGGGATCCAATTATGGGGCACCGCATCCCACTCAAACATGCAAATCATACAGAGGTTTCAAAATAAAGCTCTGCGTATGATAAGCAACGCGCCCTGGTTTGTACCCAACGAACTACTACACCGTGACCTACGAATGCCCACTGTGGAGCAGGAGATCATACGCCATACCAAGTCCTATAAAAAACGAATCCAACAACACCCAAATAATCTGGCTCGGCCACTAATGGAGAATCACAACAAACCGCGACAATTAAAGCGCAAAATACCTCAAGACCAAATCCAATCACAGCAGATATAACTACTGTCTAAATAATGAGGATGTGACACAGGTCACATACCAAGCGAGCCAGCGATAGCAACAACCAACATACTGCTGATTGTCCCATGAAGGAGACAGATTGTAGTAAATAATAATAATTAAAAAAAAATATCGTGCTTGTATGATTGCTTGAGCAATCTTTGCTGCTTTCTTCTCTTCACCATAGATTTTGAATATTTTGTAGAGCTCGCTTTCAGTGGCTGTTGCTAGCATTTCCCTGGCTGTGATCTGTTCTGGGTCTCTCCCTGCATCCATTCTCATCTCCATTTTTGCTGATAGAAAAGCCTCTTTCACCTACATCTAATTGCATTGATGAACATCCAAAGTCGAAAAGAATACCATCGATGGATGATTGTTTTTAATCCCTTTCTCTTTCAAAAGTTTAGGTAACTCGCTAAATCTGCCTAACAAAGGAGTGACTCTGTTTGGGTACTCTTCAGCTAGTTTTTGTGCCTTGTCGTACGCTACCGGGTCTCTGTCTAAGGTAATTAGTTTACAGTCAGCAGATTCTAATATTTTTCTAGAATGACCACCACCTCCAAATGTCATATCAATCAACACCTCATGGTCTTTATATATGACATGTTCTGTAGAGTATGTACGCCTAATGAGGATATTGTTAATACTTTTTATGTGTCTGAGTATCATGATGAGTTTTTATTCAAGATCTTACGGAAGAATCCTTTGTTTTCGTGGTTTAAGAAGTCGAGGACCTCGTTGGTCAGGACCAGGTTGCACTCCTCACTGCTCAAACCGGTCGCTGTACTGTTGCGAGTCCTTTTATATTTATTTTTATAGTGGTTATCTGCTAATTTATTGAGTGAGTTATACTGTTTGTTGCAGAGTTCAGAATCGAGATTTTGTCGGTCTGATAACTCAAAAGCCGCCTTGACTTTGTCCCTGATGAATTTGCCAAGGTCTCTGCAAAAAAAAAATAACAACTTATTATGCTGATTAAATGTACAATTCCTATAAGAAATATGTAATTATAACCTAACATGTGCATACCTTTCGCCTTTACTGTAATCAATAGGCCACTTAGCAATAAGTTTCGTGAATTTCTTGTATTGAGACGTCATTATCTAACTCAGTATTATATTACGTATCTCATTATTTCCTCAAATATTTCGTAATAATTTTACGATATTTGCATAATTTTTTATTTGAGAAAAGTAAAATACCACAGAAAAATACACAAATTGATTGAGCATTCAATTTGACAATAACATAACATTTCTGAATTCAATGACTTTGACATTGACGTTATAAGGTGAAAGTTTTTTACGCGACGTCCGAGGTCTGACCATGGATTTAATATTGTAGTTTCCACGTCCGTGGACCCCTAGACTTCTTTAACTTAAGCGCTGAGCTATTTGTCGACGGCTATATTCTTGACCTATATCGTTTTCGTCCCATATCTGGGTAAATGCCTCGCCCAAACGCATCGAAACCTCCCTATCCTCCGCGATCTCTCGGTTTTCCGGCAAATCTTTAGTTTGGACTTCTATAGCTCACCTAGGGACCATTTCTAGGCACCGTAGGTTAGGTTACACCAAACAATATGTATGTATATATGTATACTAGCAGCGCCCCGCGGTTTTACCCGCGTTGTGCCCGTTCCCGTAGGAAATCCGGGATAAAATGTAGCCTATAGCCTTCCTCGATAAATAGACTATCTAACAGTGAAAGAATTATTCAAATCGGTTCAGTAGTTTCTGAGATTAGCGCGTTTAAACAAACAAACAAACAAACAAACAAACAAACAAACAAAACAAACTCTTCAGCTTTATAATATTAGTATAGATTAATAGGAATATTTTGATCATAGATAGATAACTAGCCGTATTAACTGAATAGTAAAGGTAGGTAATTTCCTAATTCACACGGTCACACCTCAGCGAACACACGTCAAAACAATAATACATTAATAACTTGGAACAAAGGTACCCGACGCGGATTTAATTCAGATTAGGAGGCACCATCTCAATGGCTAATCCATTTACTTTCGTCGCTCCGAGGGTATCGTTTCCTTATTCAATAATGCATTGTGTCGGTAGATATCGTATTTTGAAAGGTATCGAGAATACAATTCTGAGGTATCGAAATTATGTTTTGTTACGTAATTGCGTTCCAAAAGTACCTTGTAGGACTCACTTTAAATTAAGTTAAGTAAAGGATGCCCCTTTGTTAACTAAGGCTTACTTAAGGTTACTTAACATAATGTTTTGAAAGGTAGGTAGCTATTTAAATAAGTAGATACAGGCTAAGCTGATGTGTTGTCTTGCTATAAGCACTTACGCATGTTGCCTAACTTAGAATTAATAGTAACGTAGGTACTTGCCTATGTGCCTCGGTTAGGTTAGGTTAGGTTATTAATGAACAAGGACTTTTAACTTTGCTGAAATCGGTTAAAAAGGGGCCAATAAGGAAGGTCCATTTAATTTAAAAAAAAAAAAACAAAATGTTTAAAAAGTTTATATAGTGAGTGTTAGTATACGTAACAAAATCACACGATCTGAGGGCCTCCTCCTGCTTTCTAAACCCTGTTGAAAATCGACTTTCATATTTATTATTCTAAATATTGCATACTTAAATTTCCGCGGTTTTACCCGCGTTATGGCCGTTTCCGTTGGTATTTCGGGATGAAAAATAGCCTATAGCCTTATCGATGAATATCCGCAAAAAGTTTCCGAGATGAGCGCGTTCAATCAAACAGAACATCAAATGAAAAACAAAAACAAACTCTTCAGGTTCATTATATTCGTATAGAATATAGATATATCTCTGCATCATAAACTCATTAAACTAAGAAAATATATTTCTAATATTTTCCCTAAACTTTATTCATAGAAGCCGACGAAACAACTATCCAACCTTCTTATAGGTACCCACGCCATACCTAACTGCACCACGAAAAGATTTTCCTCGCGAGAATCAACATTTTTTTATCCGTCGCTTTCTCCTACTTAAAATTGAAATACTACGCGACTTTAACATAGTGTTTGATATACACTGCTTGCAATGTTCGCATGTTACGAGCACTACGTGACGAGAAACAGCAATCGTTATGGTAATAATAAATAGTTCTTGATGTGAGAGGCCGTTAGTGAAAGGTAACACTGAACGTTACAAAGTGTGAGCCTTTTGTCTAGATTAGGGTGCGGTTCGTTTGATGCGAACTGAATGATGGATTAGATAACATTTAATCGTATGAAGCTATTGCATAGCTTCTATCGCGGGCCTTGAGCGCGGGGACCGAATCCAGAAATTCCGTAATGAAAAAACCTCACGTGAAAAAACCTCACGCTCCCCACTAACGCCATCTAGTGATACAAAAAATAACTATGCAATAGCTTTACCGCGGCAGTCCCCGAGTGCCACACGTCTTTTTTTTTTAATTGAAATTAACAATAGTTTGTAGGCTATCGGAAATCTAGATTGGTTAGTCGCTAACTAAAGTACCTACCTACTTAAATTATATAAATTATATTAATATATACTTGGTGGCATTGTTCACTTTCTATAGAAATATTTTTCAATATACTAAAATGTTGTGTTTGGATTTCTTATGTTAAGATATAGGTATCGACTCAATAAGTAACCACATTTAAATATTCACTCTATATTCCCCGCCCTAAACAATGAACCCCACACACATCCACCCACATTCCACAAAAGAGGTAAACACGTTATAGTTTGTACAACCAAAATAAATAGAGTTTGTTTATAAAACATGTACACTAAAACAATATCCATTGTACACTCCGTAAAGCTTGCCTAAAACAACAAGAGTTTAAAACCGCCTACGCGTATTGAAGTTACGTTAGATTGGGCGGGCAGCGGACCGCGGGTTTAAGCGTTGGGCGGGCGGCGCGCGCACCCCGCCGCCATTACGGTTCCATCTGCAGTCTTTGGCAACGCGTCTGCCCCGCGCCATGCACCCGCCAACACTTAAAATTACATAATACATTAATAAAACCAACATTCCAATAAAACTATTTAAAAAAATATACAATAATAGTGTTGTGAACATTTGACTGTGAGTGATTGACTTTAACCGTGTGTCCAAACGAAGGGAAAGCCGATGGTGATCTTCTAGGTAAATTTAACTACAATATCTTTCGTTTTTAAGTGAAATAGCATTTATTTGTATTAAATAAGAGTATATTTAAGTTATTTCTAAGAAGTTTACAGTAATACACTGTGTTATGAATAGTGTATGAATGAATGAATGTAGTAGTGTCGTATTGTTGTCAGATCGCTTGAGTTAGGTTGTAGAATGGATATCGATCTGCAGTTGTTTAGCTTCACAATGGTATACTCTAATATAACAAGAAATGAATAGATGAACAGCTTTCTTTGTCATTTTAATGTTGAATTTAAAAGAATTCAAAGTGTACAAAAGAGTGAATGAGTGAAGCCGGTGGCACTACTCTATATTCATTGAAGGATGTCATAAATGACAGCTATCAATTAAAAGTTTCTATGTTGCTACCATGGTTCTACTTTTCTGAATTGTGTTGTATTTAAATTGTTTGAAAATGGAACATATATGTCATAATGGTTGATAATAGACATTACAAATACAAGCTAATGAGTGATTTTTGACACGTAATGAGTGAAAAATCTGTCAATTAGTTAATTATCGATTTAATTAACGTTTCTGAGTGCGGCAGTTAGAGTAATCACTAAACATTAATTTTAGATTATATTTTCTATTTAGATTTTAGGACATCTAAGAAGGTATATGACCCATGTCTGGATACCCGCCATTTAGTCACAGATTGATAAATAGTTACTACGTAAATTTAACTATGCTTAAGCAAAGTTATAATGTCCGGAACAGCATATTATCTGCCTATTACCATTACGGACCTGCCCGGTAACTTGCCGGTGGTGTTTCGAGTGTTATCCCGGGAGGTAACTTCTAATGTGTGACACTACAAGCTCGGCTACTTATCAATTTATACATGTTAAAGCAAATTGCCAAGAGTAAAGAGTCAATAACCTATCCCTTTATCCCTCTTGATCGCTCTTAAATATCAACTTTTAGCAACAAAAAGAAACAAATTAAAAGACAATTAATTCTTACTAATATTATATCTACTGAGTAGGTAACTCTGGCTATCTGTTACGCTTTCACGCCTAAACCACTGAACCGAGTTTATACAAAGGTACAAAGATATATACTTTGGGAAAGGACGCTATGATTTATCCCGAAATTCCTAAGGGAACAGGTTCCGTGGGACGCAGCTACTCGTAGTTTACATATAAAGTGGTAAAAAAATTAGACCGATTCGATTCTATAATTGAGTTCGTAAAAAAACTAATAGACGGATTTTTATCAAACTTTACAGTAATATAGGTTATACATCAGAATATAACATGGGATACATTTTATCCCGAAATTCCCGCGGGAATGGGTACAAACCGGATATCACCGCGGGGTGGTACTAATACTCTGATATACCTACTAATGACATGACCTCTACTTGGAATCTGCTCGCCTGGTACTTCACAAAAGCATTTTACATAAAAGTTTATATTTGTTAAACTATTACAACACTTCATTCACATTCTAAGCGGAAACTTTTCCGTTTCAAAGTAGTTACAGGTTTTCAAACTAAGTATTGTATAAGTTTTTATCGGAGGACTTAGGTTCGATTCCCAGTCAAAGTAACTTGCACGCGACAAACGTTTGAGATGTTAGTTCATTGCTATAATTAAGCAACATGCAGCACGGATACTTAGATGGGTGATCAATTGTGGTGTTTCTGAGCGCTACCGTGCTTCGGAAGGCACGCAAAATTGTTGGTCCAAGCAAGACCATGTCGGAGGCCTTTAGGCGGTCTAAAAACTCTATAAAACTTTACAGGAATATAGGTTCATCGGAATAACATGGGATACATTTTATCCCGAAATTTTCCGCGGGAACGAGTACAAACAACGCGGGTGAAACGAAACCTGTCATAAACGTCATAAATAAAATGTCATAAATATCAAATTAATAACAAACATTTTAAAAAAATCACACATTCGAATTAAGAACCTCCTTTGTCTTTTTAAGTCAGAAATTGTCAATGATCAGATTGACATTGCAGTCATTAAGTCACCATAAACAAACGTAAACTTAAATCTATTACTCAAACATGGCGCCTGGAGGGACACGCCGTATGACAGCCCATTGTGTTCTACTCATCAAAATGCAAATATGTTACGAACTGGATCTAAAGTTTACGATGTAATTCTAAGGATTGGTTCCCGGTAATACTGAACTAAACTTTACATTAAGGTAACTTTGTCGTGTGTAAAGGTCTATTTATGATTATGCCTCTATGAGCGCTATTCGCTTGATAGGGATCGAGAGCGTTTATAGAATTTGGCGAGTTTGAAATTTGGAATATGTTCTTTTTTTTTCCTACGAGAGTTAGAATGTGGTCGATTTTACAGGCGGTGGAAATTCATTAACAAATTATTAAGCCCAAATGATTTCCAAGAAATTGTATTTTTAGCCCACGTCTAAATAACTTCAAAGATCTGTATAAAATAATATTAGCTGTGACCTTTGACCCAAATCGGTGAGCTGTAAACCGAATTGCCCCGTAGCCTAGGGGACTCCATGCGTTAATAATTTATCTTTACAACTAACGACCCGCCCAGGATTGACACGGAAGGTATTTTTAAACTGACACATCGGAAATGAATGTCAGTGCATATGGCTTATGATCCATTCATAGACAACTAAGTAAGACTGTTGACCACCGTTCTCAGAGACTTCAAATGTCCCCTTAGTAGAGATTAAAATGAGGGATTTTGACATGTAATGTATGAAAATCGTCAATTAGTTAAGTGTCCATTTAATTGACATCTCTGCGCGGCAGTTACTCTTCTATCTATACATTTTAAAATAAATAAACACGATTTCAAAAGTTGAAAACTGATTGTAATAAGATTCAGTAATTTAGTTCAGCAGTGCTCGAAAAGCTGAACTATTTAAATAAATTGTATCAAGTTTTGTAATGTATGCAAACTTAACTTTACATGAAAAATGGCGTGCATTCGCGGGGGTAATGTTAATAAGAAACTATTACCTGGCCTTCGAATTAGGTCACACACGTACAAACTTACTTACACAAATAAGTGTAAGTAGTTGGTGATTGATGATCGCTCAAGGGATAATTAGGGGAATACTTGTAGTGCCCTAAAAGTCCACAGCCCATTACAACAGCTCTGATAGATTGTGTTTCAGATAGTGGTAATTAGCTCTTTACACAGTATCTATCGCAAGTGAAGGAGTATTCGTGTGCGATATAACGCGCACACGATTACTCGTACAACTATTCGGGCGCGCAATCCTGTAGGCTCCTGAGAAAGCGCGATAGAGTGACCGTAAAAAGGGGCCTATTATGTCAGTATGACTCTATTTATATCCGTAAGTAAGTAAGTAAGTCACAATATCACCGTAACGACAGAACTCGTTCTGTTCAACTCAATCCTTGTTTAATATCTAAACTGATCTGATTTGATGCACTAAACCCGAGTTCAGTTGACCGTGGTTACAGATAGAAACGGTGAATTTGGCCCTAAGTTCGTGTAGGCTAGTGGCCGATCCTGGTGTTGGAGTTTTAGACCGCCTAAAGGCCTTGGACACGGTCTATAGATGGAAAGAACCGCGACCAACAATCTGTATGTCTCAGCCATTTTACTTCGTATCTTCTGAACTGAACTGGAAATTTGAATTATACGCATGTATAAGCTTTGAACTTATGGTCAGACATGGTTTTAATTTAATTTAAGATCACAATATAACAGACTACAAATAGCCCAATCCTTCTCAATGTACTGATATATTTAGTGAGTTGATAGGTCTTTGCCCAAATGTGGAATATTACAGGCTACTACTTCCTAAAAATAGGTCTAAGTTAAATAAAAACTCTTTTTTAATGAAACCCTTTTTTAAACAAAAAACCTGAAAGGTTATTACAACTAACCGCCTTGCATATAAGGTCACTGCCTACTGAAGGCTGAAATAAATTGACCTACGTGACTTGATGCCCTCACGAAGGGCACAGATTACACAACAGTTATCAACTGAACCCACAGATACTGCTATATTAAAATTAAAGCCACATTTGTCTATGGTATAAGTGACAGAAAAGCCTAGAGTTTATCAAGAACTAGCAGCGCTCTGCGGTTTTACCCACGTTGTACCTGTTTCCGTATGAATTAATGGATTGAAAATGAAAATCTTGAGAGGTGTCAAGGGACACCCGGATGGAACGAAGGTTATTTATTATCAACAAAAATAATCGTCGCGACACCACACTGTTGAATGCGAAATAGAAAGACGAAACGAAAATATCTAGCTTGCTTTCAATAAGAGAGAGAGAGAGAGAGAGAGAGACAGACAGAGAAACATGCGCCTGTCTGTCTTTCCCGCGCATGTTTCTCTGTCTGTCTCTCTCTGGCGTGCGCAAGTTTCTCTGTTTGTCCCTCTCTGGCCTAAAAAATGTCGTTACCATTTTTTCCGTCTAGCTAGCCCAATGGTCTAGCCCCCTTTCGCAACACGCGATAAGGAACTTCGTTCCAACAAGCTAACATCGACAAGTCAATCTACGCCCAGAGCGCTACAATCTATATTATGAACTGGTATAAGTTTGTACCTGGATTCTAGATTCTACTTATCCAAGTATATGAAGTTATATAACAGCTCCATTATAAGCTTCCTAAAGTAACATTTACTCTCGCAGCATATATTTTTAGCGCGTGACTTTAACGGCGCCCCCGCAGAGTGCGGTCGGTGTTATTTAAACAGACTTTCATATAATTAATTATAAACATCGTAAAACTGAAAGTTTCGTCTGCTTTACTTGGCATACTATAGTGTTCTACGGTTTCTCTTACTTAGAAGTTAGAATAAGTTTTAGATCTTATTTTGGATTTACGACATCAGTAGCGCAAGCGCTGCTACCAACTGTGACTACACTACAAGTTATGAGTTAGTTTAGTTCTTGTGGGCAGTGTTGAGTGCAGACTACATTTGCTTTGTGCTCTGTTTTACCCAACTACACGACGTCAAGGAGTGTAATACGCATTGAATTATTCAACTCACGAGCGTAAAAGTTGTAGCAGTAGTGTAGTTTTATTTGAGTGACAGTAACACTACAGTAATATATCGAAAATGTTAAGTAACGATTACTTACAACGCTGCTGGATGGGTGACCGGTAATGGCATTTCCATTAGAGCTCTATTATGCAGAAAGATACATTCAATTGTTTATCGGTCAATCATAAAAGATTTAAAAATGTGTAAAAAATGTGTAAGCCTGTAATGTCCCACAGCTGTGCAAACGCCTCTCATCTCACTGAAGCTGTCAGTATAGTGAGGAGGCAAGAAAGAAAGATTTAGACAATTTCAAATTCTTTAATTAAGATTGAACACAACCGGTATTCGAATTTTACAATAGAAAATTGAATTTTACTGTAGCATTTTACAATAAAGTTCATACCATATACATACGAGTATATATCAATAGTTTTAGCACAGACACTGTACCAGTTGAAACACAGGCTATCGGGACAAACTCAACACACTGTCCTATCAATTTCAATATACTATACCGAAGTGTTGCGACTAAAAAGCAACCGATGCGTGTCTATGGGTGGAATTTGGCGAATGACCCGGTCAGCTGTGTTCGGAAACAATTTCGAATTTCGAATGGCCGGGACGCGGTCGAGGGTCCCGGATATACTCAATTCAAATGCACTGAACGAAATTGAACGGTTTATTTTAAAACTAGTTCTTACGTGGTCTCGGTCGATTAAATAACTCGTGTTTTAAAAGCGAATTGAATGACGAATGATCATTCGTTCGTTTGGTCTTACGTAGTGCACTTTTTATTAGACTTTTAAGACTAGTTTTAGCCGGTTTGTGTTCATTCCCGTGGGAATTTCAGGATTAAAAGTGACCTTTCCCCGTGAATGAAACAAGTAACTTGATTTTGTTCTTATATTGTAATTCAACAAAGTTCTCTACTTTATTTACCTAGGTATTTTTTTCAAACATTTTACATTGTACAGTAATATAAAAAAGAACAAAGTTAATAAATAGGTTACCTCTGTAACAAGTTTCTTTCTCGGAGTATCGGTTTATACAGTCCTGTATAGTGTTGGAAAGAAACAAGGAATTTTTCATTTGGCTTGTAGTACTGTCGGGGAAAACAACGAAGTTACATAGAACGATGAAATAAGTAGCCATAATTTTGAGCTACGGATTCGGATAATGTTATTATTTATGTTTTAATATTGTTCGAGCAATACCGTTTTCTTAACTTACGGATATGCAATAAACAAAATTATTAATTCTCTATTATTTAATTTTTACCTCTTTAATAAATAGCAGCGTCCCACTGTTTTACCCGCGTTGTGCCTGTTTCTGTAGGAATTTCGGCATAAAAAGAACTATATCCACATGTTGAATGTGGTTATCGGTTACAAAAATAATTATTCTAATCGGACTGTTAGTATCTGAGATTAGCGCATTTAAACAAAAAAACTAATTCTTCATATATACTCGTAAGTATAGGTAGATAATGAATTCTCTCAGTAAAAAACGATATCTACAATATTTGAAGTTTATTCCCTTCATATTGCAAAGTAATATATACCTATATGTATTTGCAACAGCAAACAACACACATAATCCTGATGCCACAACCACGCACTCAGAAACAGTCACACTTGCAACCCCTATTCACTTCGGGGGAAGAAAAAAAATCCTCTCGACATTTAATCCCGCCATTTTGTCCCCCTACTATCCCTACTCACACAGGCGTCCCTTACGCCAAGAACAACAGGATTACATTCCACTTGCATTCCACATCCAGAATTCATTCCCGTATTCGTACATAATGTCCGCATTCCCTCTCGCTCTTCCTCCATAAGAAAAACAAAGAAAGAAATTAGTTGGTTGGCGCGCATGTAATCCGATTTTGATGCATTTGAAAGTTAATTGGTTTTATTAACGAGTTTTCAGCGGTTTTCCAAAATGACGGAAATGTAATGTATGGAATAACTTTTGCTAGATAACGTTAAGTAAAGTAAAAATGACATTATGTAAAACAGTACAAAACAAGTTCAAAGTTATACTAATAAATAATTATGTTTTTATATGGTTTGAACGCACCATTAGAATCACTTCATACATTCCTAGTAGCTACTAGCTACCTGGCAAATTTTTAATGTTCGTACTTTCCTAGATAAATAAAACAGTAATTATTCCAAGTAAAATATTTGTGAAATAAAATACCGACGTTTCAAATATTTCATTCTGAGATAACGGCGACAAAATAAAATTCGGGCAAAAAATGTTTGCCAAAAAGTCCGTAAGCCGAATAATGGATATTATAATAATTTCTACCCTTTAGGCGAGCAGTCGTAAAGCTGAAAGTTACAGTTTCTGTTTTTAATTAGCATTCAAAAAAGCTCTAGAAAATACTTTCTCAAGCTTGTTATAAAAGTTGTGAAAGGCGAATGTTTCTCAGAAGTCAGCTTTAACGGCAGGTAGCCTCCTTGCTTTTGTGCTGTTCAGTTTTCATTAGCTATTTTATAAAAAGAAAAATCTGCCTTCTTAAGTGCTTTCTAGAACACATTACAACATCACGCGAATGTGAGTTGAAAAACTGAAAAAAGATATTTCTATGCATAGTAGAATTTTTGGGGACCTTACGGTATATTTTAGAGAATTATTTATTTATTAAATAATTAAAATAAACATATCCATAACGATACTTTGATTTAATCACTATAAAGCAACTCTTCTTAGCTGAAGACTCTTAATCAAATCACGTTTACTTTTATCTTGAACAAAGAACAAAAATTTATAAATAAACAAATACCTACACGCGGAGAAATTCACACAGGGTAAATTAGACCCAAAGTAAGATCTAAGCTTGTATTATGCAATCCAACTCAGTGATACTTATACATATAAATACATTAATACTTTACAACTATGTCTTCACATATTTTTGACTCCGAGCGGGAATCGAACCCGCAACCCGCGACTATAATATATGATCTACTCGTTTAAGAGTCGGCCACCACACTACACTACAAACACACACACCCAATTTACCTCCCTCGTGTTCCATCATAGATTGATATTTTCAATCTATGGACATTAAAAGCTTGACCGAGATTGGACCGATCCAGATGACATCTGTCACGGGACAGACAGAGAGCACTCTCGATCCGAATCAATTATTTTGTCTATTTGTAACATTTGATGGATTTTACGCACACCTCTTTTTACCAATGAGCAAACTAAAAGCTGTGCCTATGATAGATTTACCAACAGATAATAACTAATAAGTAACAATTTGTAGCTTAAGCAAAGGCCTCTCATCTTACTGAAGATATCATTCTTCATCAGTACAGTGAGGATGATTAGTCGTAATCTCCACGCTTGCCTACTGCTTGTTGGTGATCTAAAACCTGAGCCATGTTTAAAAAGTATAGGAAACAAATTTTTGCTCGACCCGGGAATTGAACCCGAGACCTCAGTCATGACAGGTGAGTGACCACCGAGGCTTTAATTTTTAATTATTACATTAACTTTAATTATTAAATCAATTTTCGAATCGGTCCACTAATTCAGGAGTAACCACACCAAAAACAAACACACTTCCAATGTAAGCATCATTCAATTCCCTTGTTTTTCGTCGTAGGTTGAAAATAGAACATGAAAGGCTTGACCCAAACATTGGCCCAATTGCTGGCCCAATGTCGATGATATCTGTCGCGTGACAGACGAGCACTCTTGATCCGAATCAATCAGTTTGTCTGTTTGAAGTGCCGCGAGTAATTTTTGATGGATTTTACGCCTTTCTCTTTTTTTGGGTTCAGTAGCCAAATGGATTGTATGGCTATGATAGTTTTTGAACGCGGGACTCTGCTAGAGCATAATCAATACAGTTGTAACGTTATTTTTAATGCGAATGGTTTTTAATTATTACGTTGTGGTTTTTGATATTTAAAGGCACTATTCTCTTACTGCAGCAATCAGAGTTAGTTAGATTAACTAAGTTACGTAATTTTTTATACATTAAATGTCAAAATGACACATTAGCATTTGACGTCTCTGAGTACGAACATTATTTAGGAAGCCATTTTCTAATAATATCAAATTAAAACCCTCATTACGTTACATTCCTAGTGATTTTCTTTACGAAAAGAACTTTAAAACGTAACCCTCTTTTGACTCTTAGTCGCAGCTGAGTAAAAATGCACTTGTTCCTATAAAGGCAATATCGACGAATTGAAAAACGTTAAAAGCCTACGGGACCCTCCATTCACACGTTCAATACGCAACATTTTATCGCACGTTCATTCACACGTTCAGTACGCAATATTTTACGCAACATTTTATCGGAATAGATATGAATTAGTTGGGAATGCTCTCAGTTTGATAGTGTAGGATTTTGAAACCAAAAAACATGTTTTTTAAAATGCACTTCCATAATAAATCACTTTCTTTGATATTGACAGTAAAATAAAAAACTCCAAATAAAAATATTTTTTCCAGGTTTGAAGAGATTGGCATGTGTATATTTTCTCTAAATGTCACTGAAGCCTTATTGTACTTATTGTATTGTTGATTACCAATCGCAATAAACTAACGAAAAAATTATGATGAAACCTAATTTTCTGAAAAGACTAGAAACGACTAAAATATTTTTAATTTTTTCGAAATAAGCTTAGTTTTACAAGATCCTTTAGACCTTCACATTTCTATAAAGATAATCTCGCAATCCCCTCTTTTCTTAATAATAAACTCCGAATAACGTATGTATTGTTATAATAAATATTACCCGATACGGCCCGTATGAACGGTTAGTTTATTGCGCGCCTAAATTGTGTCCCTTCCTTGTGTCATGTGCGCGGGGCCTTATTAGGTCGAACGTGTGTACAAAGCTTTACATTATATTGTAAATATTTCGGATGTTACGCGAGTTAGCTTTATTACACAGTTCGTACGGATATCTGTACTATGTTATGTAATAAAAGTGTATTGGTGAAGATAGTATAGCCTGTATATTATTATGTGATCATATTGTTTTAAATTAATAATTTGTATTTGCCACTGAGTGGCAGCCAGATCCGGCAAACAGGCGGCGCGGCAGACCGAGGCGTAGATGGCGGGATGAACTCGACACATATCTCAGCAACTGGAGGGAGGTGCCCAGGATAGGGATGCATGGAGGGATAGGGGAGAGGCCTTTGCCCAGCAGTGGGACAGTAATGGCTAAAATAATAATAATAATGTGTCCCTGCAGTTGTAATCCATTACATTAAACATCTCCAAAGGGCCTCTACGAGTTGGATCTGTATCCCCTCGCATGCCTCTCAAAAAGACCGGGCTTGACCCGTGACTCCGAGGAGAAACAATAATAATAATAATAATTTGTACCTATGTGGTAACTTTCCTATGTTCGTAAGTTTTTAGTGTCCGACCGAAAGTTCGATTCCGATTTCGGCCGAAACCGAGTTCAAAACTGAAGGTTCGGTTTCGGTTTCGGTTTTAGCCGAAACTGAGATAGAAACCGAAAGTTCGGTTAATCACTTTATTACTACAATTCCTAAAATTTTGATTTACATTCTAACTTAATGTAATACTTAACTAACCTAACATATATTTGATTTTTCATCTTCTCTACAATTTATACCTGTATTTTTCTTCCTAACTTGACCGAGATGGTATAAAAAACATACAACACATCTTGTAACAATAGAGTATAGAGTACACGCCATAGACTACACACGTATCTATACCGCAAGTATTCCAACTGATTTGAAGAAAGCGGACAAAACAGAGCACTCATAGTTTCCTTTTATTCGGCCCTCTTTTGTACTCTTCTCGTGTGTACACGCCTTTGTTTGCTCATTATGCCGTCTCTACCCGCAATGTGTACATGGCTTTATGATTTTGTATGACTATAGTGTAGGCTGTAGTAGTTTATAGTCCTACATGAGTGATATGGGTTTGATCCGGAAGTGTACACAAAATGGGTTGGTACAATTTTTTATTTGGCTATACTTAGCTTAGGAAAATTAACAATTTGCGGAACATTTTGTTCGCAACTGAGGTTTCCAAATTGTCTATGTAAACGAATCCCATGAGCTACTATGCTTATCTTCCTACCTAGTTAGCTATAGTAAAAGAACCTTAGAAGTTAATATTGGCTTTTTCTATTCGTAAGAACTCTAAATAACATAATTGAAAGAGGCTTTCCGCCTTAATGCAGATGTTACATGTCATTTACTCGCTATAGATTAGATAGCCCAAATCCCTTTGTACCTTGTGTTAGTTAAGATATTTGCCTAATCAGAATAGGTCTTAATCCCAAACAAACAAGGTCCATGTTAGATTGCCGTGTTATGTAAATTCTGTGCCCGATTACAGCTTGAATAGAAGGCATATCTCACGTAGAGGCATATCTATGTAATTTATACTCCGTTGTACGTCTCGTCTTACGAGGTATGCCGAGCATTCTCATATTAAATAACAATACCGGGACGAAATAACGGCGACATAACGGTACCATTTTAGAAATAACGCATATTAAAATAACGTTACGAGAAATAACGTTTGTAATTGGTGTTTTGTTTTTATTACCCGATGTAGTTAAAGGAGCAGGTTAGAACTACAACTTGAAATAACAATAAAAGTAACTAAGTGTGTTTATTGATGCGTAGCTTTATAGTCCCGTTGAAATGTGTTCGTTAAATACTATAACGTTCGGAGCTAAGGCTGCGAACGGAGAAATTACTTTGTTAATTTGTAAAATGATATAATAACAAAGTTGTTCCCAACGTTAATGGACTCTAATGTAAACACACCGTGAAAGTTCAATCAACTCTAACATTACAAGGATTTATGTTTCTAGGTTAAAAAGAAAACCCTTTCAGTACCATCCACATTTTATTAGCCAATTTCCCACCTTATCTGTGAACGTATAAGACTCAAATTTTAACTAAAGCCTTACCAATATTACGACCTCTTAACATCGAAACGAAGGCATCGGGGAGCTCTTCAAAGCCATTTGTAACGGTTTCCTTTGCTTTGATAGTTCCGTTTTGGAGCCATTCTTTCAGTTGACGTAATGCGTCACGTTGTTCCGTCGGATCCCATTGTGTGAAGCTAAACGACACCGGTTTGATTGAATCTCTGCTTTTTATTCGGCTCCCCTTGTTTCCGTAAGTGCTAATTGATCCGCAGAGCGCGACGCGTCCCTTCGGGTTCATACATTTCATTATTTCCGCCGCCAACTCGCCGCCGACGTTGTCAAAGTAGCAGTCGACACCGCCCACGGCCTCTTTAACCGTCGCCTCGACATTTTCAACAGTTTTATAATTGAAAACGTGGTCGAAACCTAATTCGTGTTGCAGGAACTGCAGTTTCTCGTCGCTACCTGCGAACCCGACCGTGGTGCAGCCTTTTATTTTGGCAATTTGTCCGACTAACGAACCCACGGCGCCGGCCGCGCTTGTGACGCATAGAACATCACCTTTTTTCGGTTTGCAGATCTCTATTAGTCCTAGATAGGCTGTGATGCCTGGCATTCCTAGGGCGCCTATGTAGAGGGAGAGCGGGAACTCACTTTGTTCGACTACATATGGTTTCATATGGAACACCTCGTCCGGCGCTTCGCTCAGCACGCTATACGTCCTCCACCCTGCATGGTACACCACGTGGCTGTCAACTGGATATTCCAAATGGTTGCTCTCAACGACTCTTCCTACTTGGAATCCAAATTGTTCGTAAGGCACCTTAAAGTTATGCGCGAAGGATCTCATATAAGGATCGACGCTAATGTACTCGGCTTCCAAAAGGAATTCTCCGGATTTTAAATCAGGGATCGGTTCTTCAACTATTTCAAAGTCGCTTCCCTGAGGCAGAAATTCGCGGAATGCATTTTTAACGACGAACTTTCGGAGTTTTCTCATTACGGGGTTTTAACTTGCTTTGAAACTTTTAATATTTTTAATAAAAATATGATACTTTATTTGCAACCTCTTTTAACTTCCAGAATTTCGAGTTGAGGTTATACTATTTTGACATTTGAATGTATATTGACAGTGACGCACACAAAACATTACCACAGATAAAGCAATAACAAAGACGAACACACAGAGTGTGCGAACTTTAAAAACAGGGAAGGTCCTTAGTCCTTTCTGCAGTTTTCTTTGACGCCGCACTGCAGAGTAATGGCCTTCCTATCACTATAGAGATGTGGATACGTGTACTTTCTTGGGAAAGAAAGGTCATTGCACTATTGTGGTCGTACGTCGCACATGACTGAAGTGCCTCTTTGATTCACGTTGTGACGCTTGGATTCTGAAATGTTTAGCTTTCGAGCTTTATATTTACGCAATATTGCCGGGTAGAAAGAAACAGGTATTGCAAAAACAACACGACAGGTATTCCAAAACACTAGCTGCGATATTTTTTCATCTGCGAATCGTTATTTGTAGAAGGTTTCGTAAATAGGTAATGTGTATTACATTACCTATTTACGAAATGTGTATTACATTACCTATTTACGAAAGAAAACAAACAAAACCTTCTACAAATAACGATTCGCAGAAGAAAAAATATCACCCCATTAAAAGTACTACGTAACAACACCTAAAACTCACAAAATTAAGCTTCCAAGATTCAACAAATCAAAACTTTCCTTTAACAGCCGTGATTCTCGTCAAATCCGCCTTAAAAAGCGGCGCAGAGCTGGTAAAAATCAGTAGAAACCGGTAAAAACCGGTTGGGGCCCGTGCCAAGTTTCCGGCACCCAAGCTGTTACAGGGTGACTGGGCGTTTTCCGCGCGAAATGAACCCACTAAGTAGATAAGCGTCGGATGAGCCGCGCTATTTATGCGCCATCTATCGTGTGACCCCATTACTAAATGTTTATTGTGCCCGACACTTGTATTATCATGAACGCAATTTGGTCAGTTTTTGTGACGTCACAGAGAAAGTGCTGCGCGATTTAAAATAAGAATGAAATATTATAAAAGTAACAATGTAATATGTTACACTTTTGGGCAAAGGCTTCTCATTGCACTGATGATATCAGTACAGAAAAGAAGATTAGAAGAATCACCACGCTTGCCCTCTACGCTTTGGTGATCTCAGACCTATGTCAAATACCGACCAAAATATTTATCCAAAAAAAATTACTTATTCATCACAGAAGAAACAAAACAAAAAATGCCACATCTAAAAGCAAGGAGCATTGCGTATCTCCGCGTTACGTCGGCCTACTTTCCTCAGACAGTCGGAGGTCTTTTGTGTCGTTCGAGTGGCTTTTACCTGCACTGGATGCCTCCTCAACAGATACAGTTTATTTATCTAAACACTCTGTTATTAGGAAAATGTCGAAGCAAATAACAAATAGATAAGCAAACTTCGAAACGCGACAATAACTTTGTCTGCGTCATAAAATGAGGTTGGGTCTGATATCATTTTGTTCAAAATATAACGTGATTTGACTTTCAATAAGAGGATAGTCTACGAGTAAATTCTATAACTCTCTAAACAGAATATTAAGTTCTAGAGTTTGAGTTTGAACGCGCTAAACTCTGGAACTACCAATCCGGTTTGAATATTTTTTTGTAATGTAATGTCAGCAGGAGGGTTATTTTTCATCCCGGCATTCACATGGGAACGAGCACAACGTGGCCCAAACCGCGGGGCACTGCTAGCAAGAGTTATAATGGGACACTGACACTAGGAGTTCTCCTGAACTCGCCAGGTCTAAACTAAATGGTACCTTAGCGGAAATTACTTTCTAGTTATTTAGCTGTCCTAATGGACCAGTTCCACCCAACCAATTCGAAAGCAGTTAGTAAGCAATGTGCTGACTCGTCTTAATTGTTCTAAAATCCTTTTAAATTGTTATTAACCGTATTTAGTAGAAGAAAGACACCGGATAGCTGACGTTGTTTATTTTAGAAGGTAGGGTCACTGATTTTCCTTCCCGATAAGTGTCCCTGAAAAGGTTATTAACTCGATTTAAAGATAGCGAGAGCAGGAGAAGCGGAAAGTTAAATATCCTATTAATGAACTTAGATTAAGGTAAAGGTAACAGACAGTACTGAAATGAGATTATCGCACTCTTTAGAAACGTCTGAGTAAGGATAATGTCTTTCTGTGGAAAAGCGGTTTTTTATTCTACAAATGTGATTCGAAAAGATTTTTTCAAAAGTAGATTTGGCAAATTTTAACAAACAACGACTATTTACGAGTATTTCTATAAATTATAAAAACGCTTATTTTTGGGATTATGGAAATTCTTCTGCAATTATTTATGTAGTCTAAGTTAATACCGAAAGCTTCCCCATCCAGAAATCCTGTGGAATAAGATCTGTAATGGGACGGAATTTAAATTGCTTCTTAATTACAGGATTTTTTATATTTCCTTTGCCGTAGAAAGGAGCGCCATATTTAAAAGTTTTACGATTAAACAGTTAATTGGATTAGTATGTTTATTTGTTGATATCAAATGGAGAGTCCTTTTTCCGTTTACTTTTACGAAACGACAAATGCTTCCTTAATAGAGAGAGATTTAATGAGTGATTTTGACATGGCATGTATGAAACAATACGTCAATTAGTTAAATATCAATTTAATGGACATCTCTGTGTGAGGTCTCTTATCACCTCACACAGAGATGATGATGTACGTTAAACTATTGTTTTAAGTAATTATTCTAGTGGGATCACATATTCTTTAAATAAGTAGATTGTGATGATAAGTAAGTGGGTCTATCATTATTAATACAAACGTTTTCTTCCCACAGGAACCCAAGAAATGAAACGCAAAAGGTGTCCAGGTGTCGCGTGACGTGTTCCCTGCGCCGCTCTCGGGGGCCGCCACCATGCGGTACATTCTGTTCTGGCTCCTCTCCTTGACCTTCAGCAAGAACCTGGCCTTCGTCCTCGACAAGCAGAACCCATACTCCCAGTTCAGGAAGTGGAACGCCGCCCTCAACGGGACACTGGAACTTGAGTTCAAAACCGACCAGCAGAACGGTCTACTATTGTATACCGACGATGGAGGCACTTACGACTTTTTCGAGTTGAAGCTGGTGAATGGGCAGTTGAGATTGAGGTACAATTTGGGAGGAGGAGCTCAGATTATAACGGTGGGCAGTAATCTGAATGATGGACATTGGCATAAAGTGCAAGTGAGTATATAATAAAACTTTCTGGAGTAAATTCTTTAATTTCATTACATTAGTGTGTTTTCCGTAGATAAGTCTCTTGCTGACTTCCTATACAAATAGTGGCCTAGATGTATTTGATTACGCTTTGATTACATGGTCTACAAGACCATGTGAGGTGCGATGGTGCAGCGACTACGACTAGCATTAATACATAAATAAAAAAAACAAAAACAAAACCCCGTACGCAAAAACGGCTTGAAAGAATTTTACCAAACTTAACTAAGAACCATTGCAAGGAAACTGTCTTTCAAATGAAAAAGTCCGCATCGAAACCTGTTCATCTGTTTGAGAGCTACGACGCCACAGACAGACACGGTTTAGTCCCAACGGCCACCACTAAAACGGCCACCACTGGTGGCCGTTAGAACAGTGCATTACTTTTTGTCCCAACGGCCACCAGTGGCGGACGTTGGAACATTCCAAATAATATTTGTCTCAACGGCCACCACTAAATTGCCACCACTGGGGGTCGTTAGGATTAATATTATTTATTGGTTTAGTCCGTTTTCGCAATTGCAGTTTCACAATTGGCTGCGAAAGAAGAATTATTTTTCTCTGTTTCGTAATTAACTGCCAACCAAGATTTTTTTGGCTTTTTTCGCAATCGAACATTATTTCTTCTTTCGCAGTTAATTACTAAAAATATCTCCGTTTTCTTTTTTCACAATTAACTGCGAAACAAGAATTAGTCACACTATGTCATTTTAATCAAAAGAGAGAGTTTAAACATGAAAAAAAAAAAACCCTAACCTACCGTATTACTTACTATTCGGTAGGTTAGGGTTATTATTTTTTTACTATTTCCATAGTTATCGGTTAACATTACGGGGGATTATGAGATCCAACGTTCTGGGAAAGTCAACATTTCGGGATTTCAACATTTTAGGAATTCAACATTTTAGGAATTCAACCTTGTGGTCCTAAAGCATATTTATCGATACGTTTTTGAAGTAACGAAACTTGATTGTGAAAACAGAAAATAAATTCTTGTTTGAAAGTTAATTACGAAACAGTGAAAAATAATTCTTCTTTCGCAGCCAATTGTGAAACTGCAATTGCGAAAACGGACTAAACCAATAAATAATATTAATCCTAACGACCCCCAGTGGTGGCAATTTAGTGGTGGCCGTTGAGACAAATATTATTTGGAATGTTCCAACGTCCGCCACTGGTGGCCGTTGGGACAAAAAGTAATGCACTGTTCTAACGGCCACCAGTGGTGGCCGTTTTAGTGGTGGCCGTTGGGACTAAACCACAGACACGAACACACAGTAAATAAATATATAAATAATATCATTATCATTATCATTAAATATAAATAGAAGTCTCTCCCTCCATGTCCATATTATAACTATTGTTTTATAATATAGACATCCCATCTAACCAAAAGTCCTGAAACCCTATCTCTCCCTCAGGTGGCCCGTCGTGACGAGCACACCTCGCTCACGGTGGACGGCAGCACTCAAAGCAAAACCTCCCGCGGCAAGGAGTTCGTCTTCGGCAAGTTCGCGACCAATTCGGATGTGTTCGTTGGGGGAATACCGCCTTCGTGAGTATCTAGAGTTTAAACTTTAAATAAACGTGTATTCAAAACATTTTAGCTATCAAATGGTTTGTCACTTTCTGACATACGCAGTTTTCCAAAGAGCAAAAGAGACAAAACACTTTATAACAGTGCTTTAGTGACAAAGCGTTTAATAATAAGGCGGGTACAGTTTTATCAGTAAACATCTTTAGCATAAAATGTACTCGTACTACGAGTAAGTATCATTATGACATTTATCGATTCTAATATAATAAAGCTGATTTTTTGTTTGTTTGAATGTGTTAACAATCCGATTTAAATAATTCGTAACGGATAGCCACATTTAACGGGAAGGTTATGGACCGATTTTCATTCCGAAACTCCTACGGCAACGGGCATAACGCGGGTAAAACCGCGGGGCATTGCTAGTCTCCATATAAATTAGATAGCATTCGTACTTATATTCGGAGCATAACTTTACCGAAAAAAATGAGTAAAACTATTATGTTTACAAGAAGAATTTAAAATACTTGATTTAAAAGTACGTAGATGAAAGATTTAACACGACTATCCGAGGGCGGGTCTAGAAAAAAAACATTATAGAATTCACCCAAATAGTTAAAATCCTTCTATAATTTAACCCCTGTTAAAAAGTAATTACCAGTCGTCCAACTTTCCCTCAATTTGTCCCGAAGCCCAAGAACAATAGTTGAAACGTCAAGGAGTTCACATCGGATACACACGCTAACAAGCCAACTATGGAAATAAGGCCAACTATGTAAATAAGGCTAACTTCTATTGTTATTATGTTGAAACGAGAAATCCAACAATGTCCCGACGCCATTACAACTTCTAACTAACAAATAAAACCCAAGGCAATTAGAGGCTGTCCGAATGGACACAGTTAGGGTGATTTAATGGCGTTATGTGACTCGTAATGAATTTTATCTACACTAATGTTGTAACATTCTACTTATGTTTCCAATACTTGACTTATAATTACTACTGTTATAGCGCAGACAACAAAACACTCAATTTAAGTAATTTCACATGATGGTATAATATCCACATCATTATCGTAAAATCTCATTATAACATCGCGCGCTCGCACCTGATTGGCCCTGCGCGAGCTGCGCTCTCATTGGTTAGATTTTAATGGCGGCAAGTTCACTGTGACAATACACGTACGCGTGAAAAACTATTGTCAGCTTTTACTCTTGTTGTTTGATTAATTGCATTAGTGAAGATAAAGTAGTGTATGCAACTGCATAAAACACGGGTATTAAAACACTCGTTACTATTATGAAACTCGCTGCGCTCGTTTCATAAACTCACACTCGTGTTTTAATACCCTTCATTATATGACAGTTGCATAAACTACTATAAAAGATTTATATTTTAATTTTATTCGCGGTGGGACTTTTCTCTTTATGCAAGGAGACCAGGAAATGCTATTTTAATTATTTTGGGTTTACAGTTTCATTCGATAATTTTCAAAGACAAAAGTACATGAAACTTAGTGTAAGTGCCTTGGACTCATAACTCATCTTTTGAAATTCTGTTGACTAAATAAAGTGAATATAAAAAAAAAAATAGTTATTTATATAAGTTTAGGTAAATTCTTAAAAGCTAGCTTCTAACTAGTAAAATTGAAGCTTTTAGTATAAAACAAAGGAGACAAAACAGTCTGGAATTAATTACCGCCCGTATCAGATCCTCGCGGAGTAGAGTTCAATCTCAAACAGGGTTTAAGTCAAGAATTTATTAACGGAGTAAGGGATGAATAGTTTATATGGAGCTTCGCAGATACTTACATTGTTCATCGATTTTGTAGAGTTTAAAGGTTTCCTCATGTTTATTTTATACTAGGCAAGCCCCGCGGTTTTACCCGTTCCAGTGAGAATTTTGGAATAAAAGTCATAAATCTTCCTCTTGAATTACTATATTTGTGTTGGTGAAAAGCTCATGAAAATCCGTTCTGTAGTTTTTGAAAAATATACAAACAGACTTTTGAGGCCTTGGTTTTATAATATGTATCAGCCGCACTCAGAGACGTCAATTAAAGACAGAGTTAAGTGATTGAAGTATCTTTTTTTATAAATTACATGTTAAAAATCACTCGACAACCTCTTTTCATAAATCATTAGTGACTCTGAGAGCAGCAGATAGTTACTATTGCGTACAAGTAGCAATTATTACGAGTAGCAGCTAGTAAACTCGCATAATGTCACCGATAAGTGTTTTAGTTCTTAACCAACTTTCAAAAATACGGAAGACGGAGTTTGAGTTTCCTTCGCATTTCTTCCAATAGTTCTCTTGTTATTCGAGTAAAGTACAAGTTTATTGCAAACAAGGTGTTTCCCAAACCTGTTTTTACACAATCTTGATAAAAATCTTATCCAGCAAGTAAACTCTAAAAACTTTAATCCATTGAAATTCCGACTTTATCCCAAATTGGATAGAGTTGTATTTGCATACAAATGTACGTTCGGACGGTAAAGAAGATAGTATCGGGATAAGAAATACTCTTTTTTGGTAAACAGGTTAATCTGGTTTCTTTAGTGTTCGTTTTATTTGGAGGTCGCGTTTACGTTTTTTTTTTCATGATCTATGTTGCCCCACTGCTGAGCAAAAGTAATTCGCAAACTACTACATCGCTCTCAATCTCTCTTTACCTTTCCCTAAATCGTAGGGCATGTCCTAATGAGATAGTCGGTCTGTCTATATATTATGGTTCAAAGCTGTCTATCATATCTATACATATAATAAAATTGTAGAAAAGTGCTGTCTGTACATTGAAAATAAAAATAAAAAAAATAGCAGGGGTTATTGTTATGTCGATGTCGAACCCAAAAATGTAATCAACTTTTTTTTTGTCTGTTTGTCTGTTTGTCTGTTTGTCTGTTCACGCTAATCTCAGAAACGGCTGATCCGAGTTGGATGCGGTTTTCACGAATATATTGTGGTATGCTTCAGTTATGCTTTAGTGTTTGTTTCATGTCAATCGGTTCATAAATAAAAAAGTTATGTCAAATTGAAGAATCACGTCGAACACTATTCTATGCTTATACATAGGCACCATTAATCTCCGCAACTATTTGACGGATTTGGTTGAAATTTTGTACCGTCATTTTTTAGAGCCTGGCGCAACATAAAGACTACTTTTTACCGCGGGAAAACATCCGTTTCCCATGGGAATCGGTAGTTTATTGTTTTTTTAACGCCTGTTCCGGTCAACGAACGACGTCGATCATTGTTACTAGATAGGTAAATTACAATCATTAATAGAATATGTTATAGCTACTTATTACCTTGGAATTGACTGGATTACCATGGGAAAAAAATTAAAAGGGCTCATCTAAATTCTTTCTACTTAAGTTAGTTTAGGCTGATATCATAAACTATAAGAATAATTTACCGAGGGAAATCATAGTACTCCCATGGGAATGAAAAAACATTGTTCTTTTACGGCTGAAGGTAGTTTGTAAGCTGTTGAATTTTAAGAATAATGTCGAACAGATTCCTTCCAGTTTCCCGTGGGTCTGAGATGTTATCCCGCGGTAAAAAGTAACATAAGTGTTGTTATTTCCAAGCCTAAACTAACTGTTTGCCAAATTTCATCCATATCCGTTCAGTAGTTTTTGCGAGAAAGACTAACAAATATGCGTCTATACAAAGTTTCGCGTTTATATTATTAGTAAGAGTTAATTCTATTATGAATAACTACTTTTTTTCTCTGTTAGTAGAATTTACTGAAACTTTATAATAATTTTAATTTAATAATTAATCATCAATACATATCATCATCATCAATCATCAATACATATAATAAAAATACATATAATAAAATTGTAAATGGTCGCTGTCTGTACATAGAAGATATATAAGAAAAAATATATAAGAGGGGCTTTATGAACGCAATAGAACCCAAAACAATGATTTTTAGATTTTTTGTCTGTTTGTCTGTATGTCTGTTTGTCTGTTTGTCTGTACGTTTGTGCGCGCTAATCTCAGAAACGGCTTAACCGAATTGAATGCGGTTTTCACTAATGCGTTGTGATTTGCTGGGATTAACATTTAGGCTTTGTTTTGTTTCAATCGGTTCATAAATAAAAAAGTTATATCAATCTAAAACTATTGTAACATCAATTCTGTACGAAAATGGTTGTTATTGAGTGTCTATAAATAAGACTGCTCAACGCTCCGCAAGTCATTCTGGCGCGGATCGTCGAACAGTCAAGAGCTCCTGAGAATTATAAGTAATCATCCTACTTCCTACTAATATTATAAATGCGAAAGTTTGTGAGGATGGATGTATGTATGGAGTGTGCTACGATGCGGAGGTGGGAGTGTGCTACGATGCGGAGGTGGGAGTGAGTGACGTTGCGGAGGTGGGAGTGTGCTACGATGCGGAGGTGGGAGAGTGCCAAGATGTGGAAGCGGGAGAGTGAAGAACATTAGACACAAAATGTCGGTGACCAAACGATAGTTTGTAGGTGGTTCTACCTACGTACAAACGGTGGTTCTACCTACTGTGTTTACTTCTTTAAGACATTTTAAGCTGTCTACACACCAAAGCCGCCAGCCCGGCGGCAAGAACCCGGCGGCAAGGCCGGCGGCCTGATTTTGAACGAAATTCCGCCGGCCTTGCCGCCGGGTTCGTGCCGCCGGGCCGGCGGCTTTGGTGTGTAGACAGCTTTACAATTTTGGATTGGGCTGCGGGCCGCAAGTGACGTGTCTGCGGGCCCGCAAGTAGTAACTAAAATAAAATAATAAATTAAAGGACCTTGGGATACTATGGAGCCCGGGCCCAATGCACAACAGTGACACATGACCTATGTACAAGTCACTCTTTGACGGTCATAACGAAATCGACGGCCAACTCGGTGTTTTGACCACCGAAAAAAGAGTTGGGCTTTGTTATGGACCATAACCGTGTTCTCTCTCGCTCAACAGTGACATGACCTATCCCAATTGAAAGGAAAAGGGTCCTCTTTTTGTGTCGGTTTAATAAAAAAATGTTTTAAACTATATTTCACGAAACTTAATGTGGCAGACTAAATTCCACGCGAGCGAAGCCGCGGGCAAAAGCTAGTCATGAATACATTTATTGTAACAGATACGACTCAAAATATTGGTCCATAAAGAACTTTCAAGACCTTAATATGAACCAATAAAAGCTTTTACAACATAACTAAGAAACAAAACAAAAATCGTGGAAAAAAACTTCAATTACAACAGTTTTAAAAGAAGTGTACACTTCTTTTTCACCGAAAGTGGTTAGATATTGAAAATCTGAAAAAGAATAGCCCAAAAAATCCAATAAAACGTTAAGCCGTCCTTTTTGTGCAAAACGCACGAATACCTAGTTCTGTTAATTGGTGCGTCAAATGCCATTCGGCGTCCGCGAGTGTTCCGATGGAAACGTTTTCGGTCGCAGTAATTGTGTTACGTCGAATAGCGGTTTATAGATCGATAACTGTTTTATAAAGTCGAGTGGGCTCCGGCGAGGGGTCCAATAATATTTTCTTTCAACATTCGGTTTTATTTAAAGCTAACCGAACTGAATTGAGTTAGTATTTTCTGAAAACGTTTTTTTATTTTATATAAAGCTTTTGAATAAAAAGAAATGACGACCGAATTGAAAACCTTCTTCTTCAGTGTTTGAAGTCGGTTTAAAAGAAACAAGTTTACTAGTCTAAAAGCATCGTTGACAGCGAATTTACTGGCTGCGAGCGGGCTAGTTAATAAATGTCTCAATACGATACCAATTCGTTATATAAAATTTAGCGCCACGATCCTATGTGGTGAGTTTTCATATTAGCGGAGCTCTGCGGGGCTAGACTTGCAAACAGCGCTTTGATACTGTCAAAATCTTTTCGTAATGCATTGTGATTGGTTAAATCACAGTCCACACAGCTTTGCTTCGCTACAATGCATTATGGAAACACACTCTAAAACTCCTGCTCAATCAAGCGCTATTTTATTTTCAACCCTATGTTAATTCAATTTTGGTTTAAATTCCATTACAAACCATCAGTTTTAAAACCTACTAAAACTTCATCGCAACCAGTTATTATTAAGTTGGAAGTTAAGATATTCATCGATAGTTATTTCCGATTTCAATGCCATTAGTGAGCTCGGGACGGTTTCGCACTAAATATATCAGCATCCAATTTGTACTATGACCTAAATAATCTAGGCGGTTCCGCCCGCGCCGGAATATCCCAATGACGTCATCAATTTAAATTTAATTCGTAATATTTAATAGGTTAAACGGCGCTCTGTCGAAATCTATTACTAGCGATAGTAACCAGCGCTCTCTAGCTTTTTACATGTTTATTGTATCATATATTTTGTATTAAGAGTGAAGAAAAATCTTAAAAATTTAAATAAAGCACTAATAATAAAATAAACATTTCTAATAAAGCTTTTATACTGAAGGTGCGAATATAATTTCTAGTTGTAGGATGCCCGTAGTACCGGAGCGGTGAAGTGGCTACGGCGTAGCGCGCCGTTACGCCGTAGCACTTCGTAGCAGACGCAGCGTAGTATATTTTTATAATTTTATTTCATTCATTTAAATAATTTATAGATTTAAGAACTTAAGTTTCAAGTAGAAGAGATAATTTTAAAGTAAAATTTTATTAATTTAATGTAAAACAGCGTCCATGTTTCCTGCAAACTTGTAGAACAACAAAGATGTTGCAAAGTTTACAATTTAAAGGAGTAGGTTATATAGGACCTCGGGGATCGCTGCAGTCCTGGGGCCTTACTCCAAGCACGATCGAAATCGTTGACCGGTCAATTCACCGGCCTGTCATTCCCTTACAGATCCACCGCCAAAACGTGAAATTTTGTACTGCACACTGTTGCGCGGACATTGTTTGACAGATACTTTCATCAATTTTATAATACGCCTAAATTAAAAAACCACAATTAGATCTGTAACACAATATCAACCTTCAAACTTGGTCGCATTATGCTGACGTCACGTACCTATCGTGTTATTAGCAATAGGGAGTAACTTATAAGGAACTTGCGGGATCTGTCACTCAAATCAGGTGGCCGCCATGTTTTTTGTTTCCCGCCAAAATGTATGAAGGTATTCATTTTGTAGTGCGCGGACATTATTTGTAGTACCATAGCAACCGTCGACACAGCTTTCATTTAAAAATATAATCTGTTTCAGTATTTATAAAAACGTCAAAGTTACTTGACAGTTGTAATGTCAGTTTGTTATTGATTGCTAATGTAATGAAGTTGGTAGAATGTACAATTGAATTGATTGAATTGAATAATAATTGAATTGAATAAATAGAAGCATTAAAGCACAGTAAAGATAATATCATCTCTTTTTTTACTCGCTCGCCTTTTTGGAACCCAGTCTTACTGGTAAGAGTTGTGTCACTTTTGCCCCGTTTAGATTCCCTTTAAAACTAATCGGTGTTGTGAATTTACTAGTATTTCAGTGCCATCTAGCAATCCATCTTGTGCTTATTCTGGATGGGAAGTGAATTGCGGAACCACGCCGGGTAACCACATGTGTGTGTGCCGCGTGTGCGTATCATGGTTCCTTTACAGGACGCTTAGGCCTTTAATATTCACTTCATCCATCACCGGCTAGCCTTTGCACAATGCACTAAACCTAAGCCCTGCATTAAACCTAATTATTTGCAGTTTTAATATTTTTATAGCCTCGTGTCTTTTGATGTTCCCGCTTAGGTGATCACGTCTCCATTTTTACCCCATGCCTTGTTTATTTTATTTTGCAACCTATTTAGCTTGGCTTAATCTCATTCCAGGGTTCCACCGGCTGGTTTCCTCCACATGGAGGCATGTGCAAAAATCAGACTCTGAATTGTTGATATCAGATGAAGATCGATGAGTTACCTATATTAATATTGAAACCAAAAAATCATATCATTGGTATGCATGATTAATATCTCAGGACTTTTCTACCTTTATATATATGTGTATCCTGCCCATAATAACCTACGGTGCACAGACATGGTCCTTAACAGAGCTCCAGAAGTCCAAGCTCAAGATCTGCCAGAGGGCGATGGAACGCAGCATCCTCGGACTCAAACGAGTCGACCGAGTGCGAACACCACGCTGCGTTCACTTACCGGCATCACCGATGTCGGTACCAAAACCGCCCGGCTGGGCACGTGTCGCGGATGGCCCCCGAGAGATGGGCCCACATCAACACCCAGTGGGCCCCGAGCGGAGCGCGGCGCCGAGGACGGCCGAGGAAACGCTGGCGGGATGACCTTAACTCCTTCGACAGCGAGTGGTGGGAAACCTCAAAGGATAGAGAAGGTTGGAAGCGTTTGGAGCAGACCTTTGCCCAGCAATGGGACGATACAGGTTGAAGAAAAAAAAATGAGAAAATATATTTCAGTGATCCTACAGCACCTTAATTTTTATATTCTAGCATATTATATATAATGCAGGATGTACATAAATGGAACAGAAACGTAATAGTGCATCATTTGTAAAGCAATAATAGATAGATAATTCGAAAGAAAGAAATGTTTCTTAATAAGAACTTTAATCCTATCTTGACAGTGCAGACTGTTGGTATAGGCATCAACAGTCTGAAAAACATGGGTTTGTGGTAATCAAGCCATGGACAACAAAGTCCCTTACACACTTCTGTAATTAAATGATTAAAAGTGAACTAAATAATGGACCTCAGTGCCATAAAACTTAATAAATATTTTTCACATTATAGAGGTTTTTTCATTTCATTCATTCCCTTAACGCCTCGGTGGTCTAGTTGTATGTGCACTCGCCTAGTAAGACTGAGATTCCGGGTTCAATTCCCAGGTCGGGCGAAAACATGTTTCCTACTTTAAAAACATATCTCAGGTTTGACATCACAGATCGGGTTTGAGGATTTGGCGTAATCACCAGGTGATTACGCTTGATCCTCTTCACTGAACTGATATTTTCAGTGAGATGAGATGTCTTTGCCCAGCAGTGGGAAACTTCACATACAAACATCCTTACTTCATCATTCTCCTTAATTTTTTGAATAGTTCAGAGTTACAAATCGCTGGTTAATGAAATTAATGATAATGCATGTTCGTTCATTAATGATAGGCTGGTTCTTTATCCATTTAATGGAAACTTGTGTTTTCTATTAAAGCGAATACAGGGTTAAGAAATACTCGTTTTAAATGTAGTTTAAAATGTTTAACATCTATATCGATAAAATATAAGCTATTAGAAATTAAAACTACCAGATTACGGATACACTTTTGTTATATTTTAAATTAATTCATTTGGGATTCATCAAATCTGAGGTGATGACTGTGCTTATCCAAAGTATGGACTACCGTTTTCAAATTACGTCGCTGTTTGACATCAGCTATGGTTTGTGTTCCTCATCGCACTGGTCCCTGGACTCCACTTCGTTTGACCAATAGAGGAGAGTTCTCAATCACAGCCAATCTCAAAGATACCAGTATAATCCAAAGGAATATTGCACTTGATATTGTGCTCTCTAAAACAATGACTGGCCCACGTAGCTGACTTGGATGGTGATGAAAAGTCAAGTTATTCAAGAATTTCTCTATGTTGGTTTACACAGAAAATGACAAAAGTTTCTTGCCACATGTTGCGCCATTCTATTAGTTGGAGAATAGATTTGGTTTACAGTACGTACTTATGTATTTTAGGTACCTATTCTATATAGGTAATTCGGGAAGTTTCACACAGGTCGGTATTTGTGGCTATCATTTATCATTGTGTTTTTTCACCAATTAGGCAGGTTTTCTTGAGCACAAGCGTAGTATATCCGTAATGATATTAGAAGTCGTTATATTTTAATTTCCTAGAAGATATTTAATTAAACTAAGTATTTTAAACGATGTGTGAATCCCTGTAATGAATATTTATTTATTTGTATTAGCAGTCCGTCTCTTAGCAACTCATCAGTTGTAACAGATGCGTTCAAAAATATATTTTCACGCAAAGACCTTTTTTATGCGTCCATGACCGCAGACGTGAATCATTTAAAGCATCAAGTAATTGATATAATCAAGAAATAATATAAACTATGATTAATTTAGTACTATAAGTGTATTTTTTCAAATCATAACTCCCAACTGTTTTGAGGAAATAATAAATATAAACCCCTGACGTTAATTTACTTATATTTATTTGGAACGTATCCGAACTACTGACGGCATCATAGACACTCTAATGACATAATGCAATTTGACAACTCGTTGTATTCGAAAAGGTACTATGTGCTTTGTTTACTTTTTTTTTCATTGTAATAGGGTTTATAATTGCGTGGCATTGTATTTTTTAAAACATGGCTGCGCTTTTAATTTGACACTAAAAGGACCTCATGGTACCAAATTTTCGATTCCTTAGAAGCAACTTGCGAGCGATCAACTTCACGATCGTGGTAACCCCCCTGGTATGGGTGATACAGCGAGTTCCGATATTGATCCTGGGTTTACATTGAACACGTATGTGCTCAGCTTTGTTTGTTAGAAAAGAGAGTATATCTATTGAAACAAATACGCATATTTATAATCTGACTAGAAGAACCCCGCGTTTATACCCACGTTTCCGTGGGAATTTAAATTGTGCCTGTTCCCGTGGGAATTTCGAAATAAAATTACCTTACAAACTTTCTGTTGAAAGTGGCTATCTATTACAAAAAAATATATTTAAATAGGATTGGTGGTTTCCGAGATTAGCGCGTTCAAAACAAACATAAAATGAACTCTTAAGCATTATTATAGAAGTACATATATACTTCAAGGAAATAAAAATAAACCAACTATGTATACTGCCAGATAGTTTTAACGCAAAACTTTACGTACGTACAATATTCTGCGTCATGTAGAACACAGAATCTATATTGAAACACATGTTACACTGAATAATGTGACGCTCGTGTCCAAACTCTTTAACTACCACATTCATCCGGTATTCTACTCCCTAACTCAAGCGAATAGAGTCTAGTATACGATGTCAATATTTCTATGTAACAAACATATGGGAAGGTTGGAGGTAATTTTTGTTTGGCAAATATTTTTCTTGACACTCGATATTGGATTAAGTAAATAGAGGGGTTATTTTATGCGGAATGACAATTTTTCTTAGGTTTTTGTCTATTTAAGTAATTTGTATTTTTTTATATTATTCATTAGTTTTAATCTACTAGGTAAAAAGAGTGGTATTGTAAGTTTGAGCACCGCTGGCTTTTTGTCTCTCTGTGGGAATATAGCTTCTAAACGAATGGATCGATTTTGATATGTTTCACGTTTATTATCAGTTTAAGTCTCCGGCTAGCAACTTATAAACTCGCTCAATAAAGACAACGCCTTTCTAGCAACTAATCAGGTTTACAAACCCTCTAACAAAACGGCACGTTAAATAAGTCCATAATTTCACATCCTCACGCCCAATAAAACTCGCTGCCTACTATTTCCAAAATTAACCCAAATCCGTGTCGCAGGAAGGTATTACAATAAAACAAAACAGCTTACACGACAGTTACAGCGCGTCTCGTAAACAGAATCGCTGACAATAAGTTTGGGAACGATCTCACCTCGCCGGTACATTTTATGTCGTCGAATAAAAAGAGTCCGCTTGTCCTAGGTGGACAATGACGTATTGCGTGCGATCAACAGGGCCAGTGATTGGGCAAAGGTTCGCCAATGGTCGACAAGATGTTTGACATGTGATGTGAATACACACGCTTTACAAGTGAAAGGCCTTAAGCATATGTTATTAAAATCTGTATATATAAAAATCAATCGTGGTTCGTAGGTCTCGCTATAACACGAGAATGGCTAGGCCGATTTAACTGATTTTGGAAATGTTTGTCGTAATCCAGGGAAGGTTTAAACGGTAACCGTGACGGAATAAATGCGGGTGAAAATGTAGGGCATAGGTAGTTGTTAATAAGTTCTCTATAAATTCCTACTTCACATCAAACTACACTGTAGCTATGAAAACCAGTAACAAGAGGCGATAATTACTCATGTTTTATAGAGAATTATCGTACACTCAATCCAGTTTCTATACAAAACAAGAATAAAAATCCTTTCTCTAACAAACTCACGGAACATGCTCATTCCAATTCATATCTTAACCTTTACAGAATACAAAAGTGAGATAGTTCGTACAAATATTGGCGCAAACATTTGTAAAACCTTTTTTATCACAAAGCCCGGGAGTAATACCTCTACATTGTATACCGTGATTCGTGTCTCCTATGATTTGTCACACTATAACAGCGGGGATGTAACGACCCCTCTAAATAGCCTCCCTTTGTACCACGCACTTGTTTGTATCATTTGTGTGGAGGGCGCCATACTGACCTATTTGGTCTTTCAATATTTTTGTCTGAGACAGGAAAGGCAGTTTTAATTACCATCTTTTTAATAAGGAATTGTCTTTGTGCTTATTTCGTATATTCTTTTCATGAGAGAGATTTGCTTTATTGATGTAAAGCGCTGATAAATATTAACAATAAGTATAATTGTCAATATTTAGCAAATCAATATTTTTGTAATAGTAAGTAGGTTTAAATAGGTGAATGGCCAACCCTGGTGTAGGAGTTTAGAGACCGCCTATAGGCAACGAAACAACTGAGAACGACAAGTAAGTGCCCTCCAAAGCACGGTAGCGCTCAGATAGAAATGCCACTATCGGCCACCCATACGTAATTATACCTATAGGTACTCTAAACGTATTTTTTCTCGTTTGAAGTGTATATAGCGCTTAAAGATTAAACAAGTAAATCAAAGTAATGGTCGACACTGCGTTACGCGTGCGCACGACGCGGTTTCATACAAAAGTGAACCGTCGCGGGTTTAGGGGGGTGTGCGTGGTAATATTGGTTGAATTAAACCACAAAGATGAATTGCCAAAGTTTATTAGCCACACACAACACACACTATTTTAGTTTTTAGAAGGATAGCAAGACAGGATCAATGTAGCACATAATACATATCATGTAATTAATCAAAGTAGTAAGTGAACAGTTCACGCGTGGGCAAAACGCGAGTGCGCGTGAGAACGAGTTGTATGTGTCTCTCGTAGCATACGCTGTGATCGACTGCGCGCGCGCGATGCGCCTCCGCGTGGCTTCACATTCCACAATTAACTTAAATGCAAGATTTGCACAAATTCGGAACAACGCATATCGCGCGGGTTTGCTTGCCGAATTATTGTTTGTTTACATTTGGTTAGAAATTATTTATTTGTGTTATGAATGTTATGTTACTGGGATATGAATGTGTGATGTATGTAAGTGGTTTTTAATATATTATTGTGTGTAAATAAAATATAATTATAATTATAATGTATGTTTAAGTGGAGGTCACCTACATCATCCCCCTCCAGAGACCGACTAAGGGCGATAAAAGTCAGGGAACCGTACTGTACGACCTGAACGCGTAGTTGTTAGCGCGGTCTTTTCCTGCGGTGGATGAACAGGGACACGTTCTGGAGTTGCAGTGTAGGATCGAGGAACGGGTACACGAACGTCTAGTATATAGGCTGGCTTAAGGCGGTCTATAGTTACTGTGAGATCTTTGTTCCTAACGCGAATAATAAATGTTTTACTCCTTCTTTTGAGCACTTCGTATGGACCAGTGTAAGCAGGCTGGAATGAGCCACGCATCACTTCTTCCCTAAGGAATACGTGACTGCATGTAGCTAGATCTTGGAATACGAAAGCTCTGCGATTTGAGTGGTGTTGGGAGGGAACCGGACGAATATTTTCCGCAAAGGACTTCAACCGAGCCGCGAAATCGGTGATGTCGGTGGTGTAGTACGCAATATCGTGACCGAAGAATTCGCCAGGGAGACGAAGTGGTTCACCGTACACCAACTCAGCTGATGAAGTCTGGAGGTCTTCCTTAAAGGCACTCCTAATGCCTAGCAACACAAGTGGAAGTGATTCGGTCCACTTGGTGTCTGCATGACAGGTAATTGCAGCTTTTAGTTGCCTGTGAAAACGCTCCACCAATCCGTTGCATTGCGGATGATAACTCGTTGTCCTACGGTGATCGTAACCGATGGACTGAGAAAGCTGTTGAAACAGTGCCGATTGGAATTGTCCGCCTCGATCGGTTACGATCTCGGTAGGACAACCATATCGTGCCACCCAACAGGAAATAAACGTTTTGGCCACTGTTTCCGCGGAAATATCGGTAATAGGCACAGCTTCCGGCCATCGCGTAAAGCGATCGACGGCTGTGAGGCAGTACCGATAATTATTGGATGATGGTAGTGGGCCGATTAGGTCTAGATGTACATGTTTGAACCGTGCTGAAGGTAAATCGTGCGTACCTAAAGGTGAGGCAACGTGTCTCGTTACCTTCGAGCGCTGGCATGCCAAACATGACTTAGCCCATTCTCGGCAGTCCCTTCGCATCAGTGGCCAAACAAAACGTTGTGCAACGAGTTTGGCGGTAGCATTTGCACCGGGGTGGCTGAGGGAGTGGAGACTGTTGTAAACTTGCATTCGAAGTTGTTTAGGGACGAAAGGTCTGGGTGTCGGTGTACTGACGTCGCAGTACAGAACGGTACGACTCCCAGGTATATTCGTCTGTGTAAGGCGAAGTGAAGTGTCACCTTTGAGGTGTTCCGCAAGGTCTGGATCTGAACCTTGGAGCTCAGCCATCACTTCAAGGTCAACTGGTACCTGCAGTTCATCGACGCGTGATAGTGTGTCGGCAACCACGTTGTCCTTACCAGCAATAAAAACGATATCGGTGGTGAACTGCGAGATGAAATTAAGGTGTCTATACTGACGTGGTGAGCAGTTACTTTTACGTTCACTGAATGCGTAACAAAGAGGTTTGTGGTCAGTATAGATAGTGAAGTGAGTAGCTTCCAGCATATGGCGGAAGTATTTTATACTCTCGTAAATGGCAAGGAGCTCACGGTCATACGGAGAGTATTTCGTTTGTGACGGGCTTAACTTGCGAGAGAAAAATGCTAATGGCTGCCAGTCTCCATCCTTGAGCTGTTGCAGGACACCACCTATCGCCGTGTCTGAGGCGTCAGTGGCCAATCCTAATTTAGCTTGCGAATCAGGATGAGCTAAAAGTGCTGCATTGCACAGACTCTTCTTGCAGTTTTCGAACGCTTGCGATGATTCTTTAGTCATAACAATCGGATCGGATGCCTTAACCGATCCGGACAGTAAGGCATTCAGGGGTGCTTGAATCTGAGCGGCGTTGGGTAAAAATCGCCTGTAAAAATTTACCATGCCCAAAAATCGTCTGAGTTCTCGGACGGTTTTTGGTAGGGGGAAATCAGACATTGCCTTTACCTTGCTGTCCAGAGGTTTGGTGCCGCTTTCAGAGATTTCGTAGCCGAGAAATTGAATATTAGACACACCGAAGACACACTTGGCCGGATTGATTAATATACCGAATTCTCTCATTCGCGTAAAAAGTTGACGCAAGTGTTCTTCGTGCTCACGTGGCGTGCGGCTGAACACAAGAAAATCGTCCTGGTAAGGCCAGCAAAAGTCTAAGCCACGAGTAAGCTCATCAACAAATCTCTGAAAGGTTTTACTTGCGTTACGAAGTCCAAATGTCATGACTAAAAATTCAAACAATCCGAAGGGTGTTGTTATTGCAGTTTTCGGAATATCTGCCCTATTAACACTAATCTGATTATATGCTTTCACTAAATCGATACTCGAGTATACAGTACAACCCGACAGGTTTTGCGAAAAATCCTGTATATGACGAATCGGATACTGATCTGGTATAGTACGAGCGTTTAATTGGCGGTAATCGCCGCATGGACGCCACCCATTATCTTTTTTAGTCACGAGATGAAGAGGTGATGCCCAAGGGCTGTCAGAAGGACGTGCGATACCGCTAGCAATCATAGCGTCAAATTCTTGACGAGCTACCTTCAATTTATCAGGCGCGAGACGGCGAGGAGAACATGATACAGGTGGACCTGGTGTGGTGCGAATGTGGTGTTGTGTATTGTGTTTTGCGATTTGAGGAGTTCCAAAAGGACGTGTAATTTCCGGGAAATTAGACAAAATTTTATGATACACAGTATCACCATTAAAACTAGCTACCTTAACACTTAAAACAGCATTGTCGCTTAAATCTAAACAAGCTACAGTGCTAACATTGGTTAGACTATCGATAAGCTTCTGTTGGCCAACATCAACAACCAAACGATAGTGAGAAAGGAAATCTACGCCTATGATTGCTTTTGTGACGTCAGCAACAACAAAACGCCACGGAAAATCACGCCGCAGACCCAAATTCAAATTTAATTGCATGTAGCCGTAAGTGTCGATAGTCGAACCATTGGCAGCACTGAGCTGATATGTTGATTTACAAAGTTGCCTTTTAGGGGCTGAAACCGGGTACACACAAATGTCACTTCCAGTGTCTATTAGAAACTGTATCTGTGAACCACGATCCGTGATGAAGAGGCGACCTGAGCTGGGGTTGTGGCAATCATCAGTCGCCATCACTGACTGCCTCTCTCGTTTCCCTGGTTGTAGTCGCACGGCTGGATACACCGACGAGCTTTGGAACCATGCCGTGAGTGGTACCAACAAACTGGGTACTTGCGGTAGTTCGACGCTGAACGTCGTGACGTCGATCGGCTGCGTTGCGCATCTCTGCGGCGCTCGGTGGGTCGAGGTCGATGTCGCGATTGGATAGTTAAAGCGCTCACCTGGCGCGTCAGCTGAGCTACCTGGCGTGTGAGCTCCTCAACAGCTATTGATGATGACGGTACCGTTGAGGTTGCAGCAACTTGATGAGATGGCACTGCGATGTCATGGACGCGGTCAGCGAGTTCAGCGAGTGCGTCAAGACCCAGGGTAGGCTGTGACGCAACGATAGGCTGAAGTGAAACGGGTAGTCGGCTCGTCCAGATTGTTTGGAGAAATTCTTGAGGGATATCTGGACCGGCGAGATGTTGAAGATGCCGAAGGAATTGTGACGGCTTGCGATCACCTAGCTGCTCGTAGGTCAAAAGTTGTTTGACTTTATTTTCTCTCGACGCAGACAACCTTTTGATTAACTCCTCTTTGAGGCGTTGGTAATTGGGAGGACCAGTGAGGATGTCCTCTATTTCAGCAGCATACTGACGGTCGAGCGAAACCAAAATGTGGTAGAATTTGGCTGCTTCGTCTGTCACGCGCATGATTGCAAACTGTCCTTCTACTTGTGCGAACCAAATTGCTGGTTTTTCAGGCCAAAAAGGTGGTATTCTTATGCTCACTGGATTACTTGCAACTGTTAAAGCGGGCACGACGGGAGACGCCATCTTGATTTTGGAGTGGCGTCGTGGACGCGTGTCCACGTTACCGGTGGTATCTGAACCACTCGACGCCGACATCCAGGCTGCGAATTGCTCCTTGTCTTCCGTGTTCCTCAGTTTGTTCCGGGGTCACCAGTTTTAGGGGGGTGTGCGTGGTAATATTGGTTGAATTAAACCACAAAGATGAATTGCCAAAGTTTATTAGCCACACACAACACACACTATTTTAGTTTTTAGAAGGATAGCAAGACAGGATCAATGTAGCACATAATACATATCATGTAATTAATCAAAGTAGTAAGTGAACAGTTCACGCGTGGGCAAAACGCGAGTGCGCGTGAGAACGAGTTGTATGTGTCTCTCGTAGCATACGCTGTGATCGACTGCGCGCGCGCGATGCGCCTCCGCGTGGCTTCACATTCCACAATTGACTTAAATGCAAGATTTGCACAAATTCGGAACAACGCATATCGCGCGGGTTTGCTTGCCGAATTATTGTTTGTTTACATTTGGTTAGAAATTATTTATTTGTGTTATGAATGTTATGTTACTGGGATATGAATGTGTGATGTATGTAAGTGGTTTTTAATATATTATTGTGTGTAAATAAAATATAATTATAATTATAATGTATGTTTAAGTGGAGGTCACCTACAGCGGGCGCCCGCGGCACGTGGCTTCACACAGAAGTGAACCGTCGAGTTCACCCGTCGCGTGCGGTTTCATACAAAAGTGAACCGCTGCGTGCACCCGCCGCGTGGTGGCCTTAAGTGTAATACCCGTAATAATACGTTGGATGTAAAGTCATCGAAATACTCCAAAACTAAGTAGCCAATTAAAAGTTTAAATATAACAGTTACAAGTTAAATTCGGCTACCGGGTGACCACACTGGGTTTGACTATCGGAATATTCCGCTGTGTTCGGAATCATGTAAATTGTTCGGAAGTTGTGTGATAATGTCAGTCGTTACAACGTAGTGGCTGTGGTCGACCGGTTTAGTGCGGTAATTCATTATTACAAATGTTATCGATTGAGTATTCATTTAGCTTTACCGTTTACTTGTTGTTATTTACTGACAGTGGATTACTCGTTTGCAAAAGCAAATTGCTTAATAGTGGGACATTAAAAGCTTCTTTACTACTTATCTTCATAGGTACATAGTTAAATAATTGCTTATTTTGAAATATTATTAAAATTCTCACTTTAATTCCACACCAAATCGTAAATAACAATACACATTAAAATCGTGACATTATATTCCAAACAAAATGTATTCAAAAATAAAACATGGAGTCCTGTAAATAATATTACCACGTAAATTCTTGACGTATGTGTGAAATACGAGTGTTCTCCTTAGCGAATAGAAGGAATGATAAAATTTAAGAAACGGTACAGTCGGAGTCACTTGCGCTTAAACAGACAAATGAAATATTGTTTTAAAGATTACTTTTGTATGTGACAGTTTAAACAAAGTGTAAAAATATGAAATGGTTTGTCCGCCTTTGTATGCGATTGTTTTACGAGATTTATTACAAATAGTTTTTAATTGTATATACATTTTGCTTTTATAAATATTTAAGGTATTAATATTTATAGTATGTAATTTTCCTATTAGTATTGTTTAGTAATGTGTTTGTTTTGAATAAAAAAAAATGGAATTTGTATTCTGAATCTAACAAATATTATTGTATTTTAACAAATAATATGTAATTGCAGTTTTTGAATTTAAAATAATAAATTTCAAATTTTTTGTATTCCCTATATCTTGATTAGTGTTTTTTGCGAAGCACAAGTAATTAAATAACATTTTAGCATTCACTGTACCTAATACCTAATTACCATGAAAATAACCTTATTTATTACGTACAATGGAATCAGACCCACATCAAAGCAGCAAGAAATAAGCAACGTTCGGTTCGTAGCGTTATTTATTCTGTCGAATAGGTCCTAAAGGCAAATATGGCAACCGTTACAGTTCCTGAAAAAAGGTCGCTCACCCCTGACTTACTATCTCGTCTTGCTTGATTAGGGTCCCCAAATATTTGCTCTTAAAAGGGACATTTCTTGCCGGTATTTCATTTAATCTTGTGCATAGTTCAAGTGTTATTTCGTATTCAGCTTCAGTTGTTTTTGTATAGAGCTTTACTTTAATACTAACATCTTGAGTTTTTAAATTATTTTCCGCTGAAGTTTTCTAAGCTTAAAACAATGAAAAATCCGACAGAAAATTGTACTTAACTTGTGACTCTAGTGAGGTGTGAATTTTCACATAGAAATCTTTAATACTTTTTAGAGTAACATATGTACTGGTACAACGTTGCTTAACATTCACGTTGCCCAGTCAAACTACACCACGAGTGCTACGACCGTTAAATTGAAACTAACCGTCGCGAAGTCGCATTTGAAGTCGATTCGTACATTTTAACTTGCAGTGAAATATGTATCGAAGTTCAGAAGCAACTTCTGACAGTTTATAAATTCTTAAACTGCTTCTTTCTGAACCGCCGGGCATCAGTTAGGTAACACCTCCGTGGAGCAAATAGAACTATGAATAGAAGACTGGAAATTCAAATTCTTCGTCAAATCGATTATGGTCTGCTTTTTGCGAATAACTTTAAAAAGTATTGAAGTGACTTATTTGACCTCACTGTAGAACGAAAGACGCACTATTACTATAGCCCTTACAGTAAGACTGAAATGGTATTGTCAATTGATTGTCATTCAATTCAAACATTATTCATTCGTCCTAGTGCTCTTCAAAGTATTCGTCAGGAAAACCGTCGTATAGTTTTTATTTGTTTTTATTTTCCCAAATATCCAATTCTTTTAACTAAAGTTGTTATTTCCTATTTCGTAACCTTGAACTGAGTCGTATCGAACAAAAAGTCAACTTATTTACCTCAATTAACGCAGATTGCGTGACATTATATGAACGGAGGTGAAGTTACGGTTGATAACATTTTAAGGCCAGTTAAATAGAAACTTTGGAAGGAACTACTTCAAAGATATTTTCAAGTGACTTTTCAACAAGTTGCCTCAAATATTACTTACGGTTTGAAATACGAAGCACTGGGGTGGGAAATTGAACTAAATTTTCAGCTAAATATATTAACGTTTATCTCGTACGTTGCTTGAATTTACGCCCGCTTGTTGTGGCATTTCTATCAGCGCATTTCCGAGCCTCGTACAGTGTTCTGAGTTGTTAGTCCGACTTTGATGTCACAATCATAAGACTATGTACGTCCGAAGCTTTGTATGTCTAAGTACCCTGACAGTAGAGTCGTGAGGAATAGTTTAGTGAAATAATATGTATTATATAAATAAAGTTACCATACTGATACTATATAATAATGAAACGTAATACGAATATATCATGTAGTATTATTTCTTGATCAAGCAAATACTATAATGTCCCTAAATATGCGTTAACATGGAGTCCCCACCCAGAGTTACTTCATTCAGACATAAGAATTGAAGAGATATGTTTTATGTCGCCCTAACACGCGTGATTTGACGTACACCGACAAATAACAGCTCGGTGTCACTTGAGATTCATAAGCTGCGATTTTTATTAGACAGTTGATTCCTTATCTCAACACGAATGTGGGAACATGCAATGTTTGATGTTTGCTCGGCGAGGGAATGCATTGTTAGCAGCAAGTTTAAATAATGTTATGTCGTGTTTGAAAGCAATTATAATAAAATCTTAATTTAGAGCCACGAGATTTTTCGCTATTATAAAATTACCAATTTTGTGTTACATTATTATGTAACTATCGTCCTTTGGTTTTACCCGCGTTGTGCCCGTTCCTGTAGGAATTTCGGGATGAAAAATTATCTAAAAACTTCCCGTTGAATGTGGCTATACATTGCAAAAATAATTATTCTAATCGTATAGGTAGTTTCTGAGATTAGCTTCAAACAAACAAAAAAGCTAATTCTAGCTTCATTTATTAGTAAGAATTAGCCTATGAGAGGTCCCAATAAACGATCTTATTGGGATATCTAAAATAACAGATCAAGTTTCCATTTTCCATCATGGTAAATGTTCGGGAGGTTATAAAATTAATTATAATTTGACATAAGTATGTGAGACTTGGACTGGCCATAATGTAAGCGTGATAGTGTTCAAGTCTGAGATCTAGATCGCTTATTTGATTGTTTTTGGTCATTATGGAATTAAGTGTGACTACACCCAATAATCATATCAATTACCTTCAGCTCGCGAGAGGGGTTTGCCTTGCCGTGGACTACAGACCTTGAATCAACTCGACAACTAATAGAAATTATTTCAATAACATAATATAATTGAAAACAGAACCCATTTCCACAATCTCATATTAATCTCATCCACAATCAAAATATTATACTTCGTAAAAAGCTTTACCCGATTTCATAAAAAGGAAGTCAGATTCAAATCACCTTATTAGCCGTGACCTAAAAAAGTCCACTGTAATTCTGAGCATTACCTGATAAAATAACTTCATTACAAAATAAGCTTTAAGTTGTACGCAGTAAGGTGGTAGTATCGATGGAGATTTATGACCTTTATGTGAGCAAATTACCTAAGTTAACTCTTTAAGTTAAGTGTGCTTCATTTAAGTTTTAATGCGAAGTAATGGTCCATTATGTAATTAGCTTGGCTGAGTGTAGATAAGTGCTTAGTTTCTATGCTGCCTTTATTAAGTTCCTTCTACTCGAGTTAGATTTTTAGCTTAAAGACTCGTTAACATTGAGTGGTTTCAAGCTTGATGCCGAGAGTTCGATATTCGTGTGTTTCAAACTTTGTCTTAAGAACTCGCTAGCTCAACTGTCAATAACGCTTAAACAACAAAAACAAATGAAAAATACCGACTGAATTGAGAGCCTTCGGTGTTTGAAGTCGGTTAAAAGGATAGTTATTTTAGGTAAGTGTGGTGATTATGCAGGATTACGCCTATTTTTCTTTGATTGACAATTTCATGAACCACAGTTTCACTTTGATTTGAGTATAAAATCACTATCAGTAATGAGGCCTAGCTCAAAAAGAGATAGTATGATAATTGTTTATTCCGTATTGAAATAAAAATAAACAAAATAGAGAATGCTTATTATTGTCTGAACCCGCAAAGCAAAGACAAAAATCAACCATATTCTATTGCCCCTTAAAACTGTTTTACTACAGCAAACATTATGCTCTCCCTCCAAACCTTTCTGAACAGATCCTAACCTATAATTAAACTGTAAATTGGTAACCCATTGACTTATGGCGTCTAATTAACCACTGAACTAGGTCAAAAAGTGTAAACTTTACAGGCGCCAGTTAGAAATACCACGGCGAATGGACTCGAAGGAGTAACGAAGTACTTTACGAATGAAAAACTGTTTTATAGCAGCATTCTAAGATTTAATAGTTCTGTGGAATATGTAATGTCGTTTTTATGTTTAGTGAATAGGCTTTTGCTAATAATAGGTTATGGTTGCTCAATAGTTGTGATGGAATAATCGAAATAACAAACGTAACTATAAGTACTAATGTAATTTTTGAAAAATAAAAAGAGGCTTTGGAGCCTCATTCCCTAGCACCATTATCCTAACACTCACCATTACAAGATAGTGCTCGATGCGTAATTTGACTAAGCGATTGCTAAACTCATTGCGATTGCTAAACAACGCGCAGCTCGGCCCCATGCATGGGTGGCCGATAGTGGCGTTCTATCTGAGCGTTAGTGTACTTCGGAGGGCTCGTAGAATAGTAGACCCGGTTGTTTCAATCGATAGAGCAAGTCAGAAGCCTTAAGGCGGTCTAAGACTCCGGCACCAGGGTAGGCCACCAACCTACTCGAACTTACAACTTCTTCTTCTTATCGAGTGGACGGTCAACCTGACCAATCCTGGTGTCAGAGTTATTGAGCCGCCAAAGGCCTCTGACATGGCTCATGTAACGACTACTATCCGTAGAAAGTAACCGGGACCGACGGCTTAACGTGCCCTCCGAAGCAGAATCATCTTACTTTTCGGGCAATCAGGTGATTCAGCCTGCAATGCCCTAACCAAACTGAGGACATCACCGAGCGCTCAAACCACTAGACCACGGAGGCTGTAACGAAGCAAAGATGCAAAGATGTTAGTGACGGCAACGTACCTAGAGAGTAAGAGAGAGAAAGAGAGAGAGAGAGAGAGAGAGACAGAGAGAGAGAGAGAGAGACAGAGAGAGAGAAAGGTTTTAGACAATAGAACATTGGCATAAGCTCAGATGAAAACGTAGGGTACCGTTATATTGCGTTATTTTTAGAGTCGGTTAATAAAAGGTAACGAACGAGAAAGTTCGCTTTGCGACCACACTATACATATTTAACGTTCCTTATATTGTTTTATTACATGCGTGATTTCTATTCGATCATACCAATTTAAGTATACAAAGTTCTAACTTATTTCAAGGCTAGTAAAGTTTTATATAAGGGTTTGTTCTTGAACAACTTTGTCGTATTAACTCTTTTATATTTTGAGACTTTGATCGATAAAGAGACATCGAAGTTGTGTAACGTGTTGGGGAACTGTCTCGACATTGTTCTTATGAGTTTAGTTTCCAACAAATTTTGATATTATTTTTGTTTATGTAAGAGTTTATTTATATACAAACACAATATATATCAGCATCGGTGTGTGTATGTATAGTTTTTTTATTAGTTAGATTCCAGCTTATATAGCTGAGAGCTCTGAGCTACTAGCCTAAATTAAGCTTATATTGGGTCTAACTAACCGTGTCTGGATTTGTCCTGTAAATATGTATCTATTAATTTATGTTTGAGGACTAACGCTCATACTCAGAGACGTAAAATGTTTTTTTAGTCAAGCATTATAAGTTTCATATTGTATCCACATTATAGCATCATACATACTCGTACATATGGCCTAAGTGTATCACAGATGTGTGTGATGAAATCCTAACTTATATTATAAATGCGAAAGTAACTCTGTCTGTCTGTTTGTCTGTCAAGCTTTCACGCCAAAACTACTGGTCCGATTTAAATAGAATGGTACACAGTTAGTCCAGAGCCTGAGAAATAACATAGGCCACTTTTATCGCGTAATTTCTGCGGGAACGGGCACAACGCGAGTGGAACCGCGGGGCGCGGCTAGTAGTCAATAAAATATTTCGAATTTGTTATTTAATTACATAATATCAGGAGAAACATCCCTTGTAAATACCCGAATAAATTCTCCAACCATTTTACTTTTCATTCCGATTTTGAAAAGGTAACGACATCGCCATTTCCTAACCGATCGCCTTTTGTTCGCGTGTTTCTGAACAATATGACTAGTCGCGTGACGCGGCTCCACTCGTATCGACGAAGCCTAGGCTAGGCTATCACTGTTTATAGGCTATCAATCATTCTTCTCACGGGTTAGACTTTTATAGCTTACGTGAAGGTTACACGGTTACTGTTTTAGACGGTGGGCTTGTGACGTAGACAACGTGGTATACGTATAGTATAGAATATACTTTAATATACTTTTTATATACCTTATATTGAATATGTATTACAGTGTATTTTAGTATGTTTTTCGGTCACATTTATGCCCCGAGGAATAGTAGCAGATGTAATTTTTTGTACGTGTTTTAATCGGGGCTCTATGGTTTATGTTATGCGATACAATGCATATTATTCGGAGTAAAACTATTTTTACATATAAGATTCAGCTTTTTTAAGCTTGTACTGAAAAATAATAAGGAAGATTGACTACAAAAAACAGCGAGCCCACCAAAGTTGAAGTCGTAGAGAATAGAATGCAATCGTCATGGCCCATAACGGTCGGGAGCATATTTATATATACTGAAAAATGTATACCTTGTCCTTTCCCCAAAAATGAAAGTCGTAGGAAGTGTAGTGATTAAATTAAAATTCTAAAATATATCTTTTATTTTGTATTGTATTATATATTTCTTTTATTTTGTATTATATTTGGTTGAATTTTAATTTTGTTCTAGAACAACAAAACCAAAATTCACAATATACCACGCACAAGGTAACACGTTTCCACCCAATATACGAGTATTTCGGTTCACGTCAGACATAACTGCTTTGAACCGCCTCAAACCGGTACGACGTCACCTTGTTAATACCACCCGTACCTTAATGAAACACTCGAGTGGTGCCAAAATCATAAGCCTCCATTCGGGCCCCACGTTTCGTTGGTTAAATGAAATTTTATCGAGTGGGCCAACCCTCTAAATGCAGAACAACCTCTTAATTTCGTTTGTGTTTGAATGTTACAAGCCGGGCCTGGCATTCGAGTAATCGATTGCGTAAATCAATAAATTGTTCGATGGCTACTCGATTAAATTCGAAATTATTTTAACGGAAATTCATAATTGATTTGTTTATTATCTTCGGAACAGTCTTTTCGGAACAGTAGGATCTTGTAATACTTCGAATACTTATATGGAGAAGGTATTTTCGTACAGATCCAACTTGTAGATGCCCTTTAATGTACGTAATTTTTATATATAAAAATCAATTGTTCGTTTGCCTCGCTAAAACTCGAGAACGACTGGGCCGATTTAGCTAATTTTAGTTTTGAAATGTTTGGCGTAATCCAAACGGTAAGCAGGAAAAGCTTAAACGGTAAGCAGTGATACCTCCATTAAAAGTACGAGTTCGACTCCAGGGACTCACTACTGATAAAAAATACTATTCTGAAAACAAAAGCAAAACTTATAACTCTCTACAACTGACTATAGTGCGGCAAACACAATAAGTAGGTACGTATCACTTTATCGAAACGAGATGATTCAAAATATCGATATTCGGTCGAATGCATTCGGTATTCGAGTCGGATAGAGTCGTGTGTCGTAATCAGCCGGCACTGCGAGGCCTTTACGAGGTTACTTCGATTGAATACGACGAGTTCAAGGGCTCCAGTTGAACGAAGGCCCCGCTAAAGGTTGTCGTACATTGTGAACTGTAAAGTATGTTGGTAGATTTTATTGAACTGAAAACTTCTTTAGCGATATTGTGCACTTTTTTTATGGGTCAATTTTTTTAAACTCGCGTCAGGACAAGTGACCTGGATCGAACATTCGTAAGACGTTTTGACGTTAATATTCATGTTTTTACTTCTGCCGGCATTCCCGGAGTGCAAAACGTTGTTTTTTTTTCTTAAACGTGGTAATGAGATGAAAAGTTAGGTCATTGGTCAAATTGATGATTGTATTTTAATGTTTATGTGGTAGTGACATAATGGTTTTAGAGCTTTACTTATGAAAATATGTTTAACCTTTCATAAAAATCAAGCTTGAAATAACTTGTGAAATTAAAAATGAAAGGTTAATATTTCATTCATTATAACTTCTCTTTTACTATCCACAATATTTAGTTAGTTATATAGTAAAAATTTCGAAAAAATGATAGCAGTGATAGATGAGGAAACATCTATTCATTCTATACATATTTCAGTTGACTTCGTTCGAATGAACTGCCATCTTAACTCGATCAACTATGCGCAGTCTAGACTTCAGTTTAGTTATAACAATAGCAACGATCGATTAAAGCAATCAGTTCGATTTGATAGCTGTTTGATGGGTTATTAAGTAAGTACCGTTCGATCGAATAGTCTTGTGTATTGTACTCATAGTAACAAATACAACACTAACTATTATGTAATCTGTAGCCATTTACAATGCGTGAGTCTAGAAACTAGAAGTAATGTATGAATAGAGTAAGCTATATTACTAAAACAGTGTTATAAAATGATTTGTCTCTGTTGCTCTTTAAAGAATTGCGTATGTCAGAAAGTGACAAACCATTTGATAGCTAAACTGTTCTTTACGCGTTTATTAATATTGTCCTGTATGTATTGTAGAGATTGAGTACACTTAGTGAGAGTATTAAGTGAAATTAGCCTGCACTCTGATATGAATGTAAATGAAATAAGATTGCGATACCATTTTAATTATATTAAAGGACCCCACATATGGTAAGACCGATCAGATGAAAATTATGAAAATGATCGCATCAAAAATGATGCACATTCACGAAACGATTGGTCGTAACGATCGATCATTTACTCGTTTGAAACTGAAGGATAAAGACGAGATTCATGGTTACGATATTCATGATTGCTTGGGTTTTGTTGCGACTTGTGATATCGTCTTCGATAAAGTAAATAGTTAACGGTCATCACACTATCGATCGATTCGTCATTTCATTCGATCGTTGATCGTTGATTGATAGACGAAACGTATCGTATGTAGGGCCCTTAATGTCTATTAGTAAATACCGAGATTATTTCTATCTGAGTGCTGAGTACTGGGCTTCGGATTCGGATTTAATCAACATACTAAGTCGGAAGCCTTTAGGTGGTCTAAAAACACCAAGGTTGGCCACTAACCTATACGAACTTACTTATGGCAATAAAGTAAAGAAATTTCGAGTAGGTCGGTGGTCAACCCTGGTGTCGGAGTTTTTAAGCCGCCTAAAGGCCTCCGACGTTATAGCATTATTGCTAACTTCTTTAGTTGAAGAGCGAGTATGATAGTTATATTTCACATATTCATGTGTTTTCCCGACAAAGTAGAAAATGAAAAATTCCAGAACTACATCCCTATTCCATTTGCAGAAAAATGCATTCTTATTTCAAACACATTTTACTTTTCTAGAAACCTTCTTGCCATACCTCCTTTTAGTTGGTTGGGTGAAACGTTTCCTCTAGCGGAGCTATTGGCGTCGAGTGCCGATATGAGACGGTATGGCGAACAGTTCACGGCACGACATTTATAGCTTTCCTCCGATACCGGTTGCAGATTAAAGCTTAACGCTTACGAGCAGATTTTGATGCGGGATTTTATTTTAGTATCATTTTTTATATGTATACATATTGGATTCGTGAATATTGTTTTTCAAATTAGTAATAAGTATAATGTGGTTTTGGTCGCCAAAAAAACCCAGAAGTACTTATGTCATTCATCAAAATGTTCTTACAAAAAACAATTGCAGGACTATAACTAAATGTTGAATATATTAACATTAATTAAACCATAGGAATACATCGAATTATTTTAAAACATTACACAGATAAACAATCACAAAAGTTTCTTCCGATCCCAAAAACACCATAACAACCAATACTATGCTTCATTTCACAAAAACAGTCATTAGTCGGACTTTGTCTGATCATTTGCGGCGACACTTATCCCCGTCTTCATTCGAACGGATCAACTGCAGTCCCGCAGGGTCCTACAGTTATTGATATTGAGGGGAGAACCAGTGTATACTATACTGGGTTGAACTATACTTATGTCGGGATGGCGTCATTTCTTTGACAATCATTTTTCTTCGAATTGAGACTTGCCTTTTTATTAAAAGGAGTTCAAGAGGGGTTGAAGGAGTTTGAACTATTTTGTACGGTTGAGAAATGTTCTGGGGTTAGTGATCAATAACGGAAGATTTGTATTAAGTATTACTGAGAAATTTACTTTATGGGTTTTTGAATTACTTACAAATAAAATAATATCGTTGTACAATATTCATACCATTGTAAGATAAAGTTAAAATTTTAGTTCACATAGTATTCGATAGATGGCGTTAGTGTCGCCAGTTCCTAGAACACGCTAGCGTTGTGTTCTGACAATGTACGGGGTCTCGGCCACTCTAATCAATAAATGAGACTTCTTGAAGTTGTTGTTTTATTCAATTACCCAGAAGGTATATGTGGCTTTATAGACACTGATCTTGGGCATTTTTGGGACTATATTCATGGTCCTTCGAGTAAGCCTATTGAGGCGTCTCGTGGGGCTCGGTCCGTTCGGCACATTATCTACCGCGTAACGCTGTCTCAAATCGCTAGGACCGGCCCATAGTAGGGGTCCTATTTGAGCAGCACCAACGGCTGTCCGTCCATTGTGTGGGATTCCCTCTCCCGTGGATTGCGCCACCCTGAGTTTTTGGCGGGGGGAGCACCCCCTTTACACCTAGTGAAAGCTGCGGACTTCAAGCAAAGCTGCGGCGGAGGTAGTACAAAGCCGGACCGGCTTTCGTGCGGGAGGAGCACCACCCCTGGTCGTCGACGAGTTTTGCCCACGCGTGGGAAAGTTGCCCACACCGAGTCAGCGAACGTCACACACAATTCTTCTCTTCGGTTGGTGAGGTAATTGTGATGTCACTACAGTGACGTACAAGCAAAGTGAGTGATGGTGATAAAACTGTGAGTACAATCTATTTTCAACCTTATTGTCAAGAAGTAATTAACTTTGGTGAAATATATTAGTTTTATTAATGAACTTAGAAAATTTTGTGAGTGCTATTTAGTGTAGTTAGTGACTTAGAAATAATTTTGTAAATTCGGTTCCGACGGGGAACCTATGCCCGATTTTTGTTCGAAGTTAATTAAAACTCAAACACTTAGAAAATTTTCGATGTTAATTTGGACTTAGACATTTCAAAAATTGTGTTTGATTTCTTTCCAGTGTTATTTCCATTGTCTTGTGTTGTTATCTTGAGTTAATTAATTAAAAATGGCTGTTAATTATTTAAAGCTGCAAGATAACATTGCATTTCAAATTAATAGAGCCAAGATTAACTTTAAAAAATCGCCAAAAGAACGAATTACACCATCTTACGTATCAACACGTTTAGAAACGTTAGAACAACAATGGAAAGAATTCAATTCTAATCACCGTAAAATTGTATATGAAATTAAGAAAGAGGACTTTGAATCCTCGTCTTATTCAACTGACGATGTTTACGAAAACACTGAGGAATGTTATGTAGAGTACAAATCGATGCTTAAGGACTATTTGTTAAAATTTGAACCTGAACCTGGTATTGTTAGAAGTAAGGAAACTCAAGACAAGTTCAGTGTACGGTTGCCTAAAATAGAAATACCTAAGTTTTCGGGGAAGTACTCAGATTGGGCTAGTTTCCGGGACTTGTTTACATCTTTAATTCACAATAATACTCACATTGATGACGTACAAAAGCTACACTATTTAAAGGCCTCGCTTATTGGCGAAGCCGAACAGCTGTTACGTCATATTCCAGTCACTTCAGACAATTATAAAACTAGTTGGTTGCAGTTAGAAAATAGATATAATAATAAAAAACATCTCGCTAATAGCATTTTAAAACGTCTAACAAGTCAAAAAGTGTTGGTATCGGAATCTTCGAGCTCTTTAAAGCAATTGTTAGACACGACCAAGGAATGTCTCTTAGCTCTACAAACCTTAGGAGTAGATACAAGTTCGTGGGACATCTTAATAATCTTTCTGGTCGCTCAAAAGCTTGATGCTGAGTCTCGAAGACTTTGGGAACAAAGAGTTACGGAGTCTCCTTATGAATTACCTACTTTAGCTTTGTTTGAGGAGTTTTTAGAAACCAGGTTTCGGTCTCTCGAATATCTTGACCCGAAAATTCAGAGGCAGGAAAAGATTAATTGTAACCATTTAGCGTCTAACACTCCAATAATTTCTTGTTCTTTCTGTCACGATAGCCATAAACTAGCTAACTGTAAAGAATTTTCAAAGCAATCCATTGACGAAAGACGTAGTTTTACCCAATCAAATCACCTTTGCTATAATTGCTTTAGTACGAATCACTCGGTATACCAATGTAGAGCCTCAACTAGATGCCGCATATGTCAAAAGAAACACCACTCTCTTCTTCATCCTAAAAATGTCAAATCAGCAGTTGACAACGTCACAGGTCAGGCTGTGAATAAAAGCGCTGTCAATACAATAACCACATCATCGCAGCCTGATGGTGCGACAACTTCATTCAACGAATCATCAGCCTTATCCACGTCAGACGTCCCCATCGTAACCTCTTTCCATTTGAACGCACCTAGTCAAGTGCTTCTTGCTACTGCTTTAGTCAACGCAGTGTCGCAAGGTAAGAATACGGTAGTTTTAAGATCCTTGGTAGACCAGGGTTCTCAGGCGTCTTTCATCACGGAGTCGGCGGTGCAGTTGTTGGGTCTCCGGAAGTCTTCAGAGACTAATTTAATTTCAGGGTTGGGCGGGAACCAAGACTCCTCCATTGCGTCGAAGTCCTCTGTCGTTTTGCAAATTCAGTCCCGTTTTGATCCCAGCTTTGTGATTAAAATCAAGGCTCATGTTTTGAGCAAACTTACTTGTCCTTTGCCTAGTAAGAAGGTAACAGTTATGCCCATTATTTCATCTTTGGAACTAGCAGATCCCTCTTTTGGAGTTCCAAGCAAGATTGATCTGCTATTGGGGGCCGAAGTATACAGCCAAATTGTTTTAAATGGTCTAGTGAAAGACTCTCCAGGTTCAATAGTCGCTCAAAGGACGACGTTAGGTTGGATTCTCTCTGGCAGTATACCCTCGCCCAATAATAATAACCAAGGACCAAGCAAGTCCCGCATAGTAAGTATGCATTTAGTTCAGTACGATGGAAATGAACTTCTAAAAAAGTTCTGGGAAATGGAGTCTGAGCCATTTCAAGGTAAACACCTGACTAAAGAAGAGTTAGAGTGTGAAAAGATATTCTCTCAAACCACATGTCGAGATCCTGAAGGACGGTATGTGGTCAAGCTTCCTTTCAAAAACTCAAATCCTTTATGCAAGAGTGGTAACTCCAAGGAGATTGCGAAGAGACGATTTCTGATGTTGGAGAAACGTTTCGTCAAGGACCCTAAGCTTAAGATTGAGTACGCTAAGACAATCAAGGAATATGTAAATCTCGGTCATATGGATTTGGTTGAGGATCCTAAAAGCGATGGAGTTTACTTACCACATCATGCAGTGGTTCGCGAAGATAAGATCACAAGTAAGGTGAGAGTAGTGTTTGATGCATCCTGTCAGGATTCGAATGGTGTTTCATTGAATAGTGAGTTGTTGACAGGACCCACCTTACAGCCAGAACTGAGGCACTTGATCACGCGTTGGCGCCGCCACTCTATAGCCCTTGTTGCTGACATTGTCAAAATGTATCGCCAAGTCAAGGTATCCCAAGAAGATGCAGATTATCAGCGGATTTATTGGCGTGATCATCCATCACAAGATCTTCTTCACTATAGATTACTGAGGGTCACATTTGGAACGTCTTCTGCACCATTTTTAGCTGTAAGATCTCTTCAGCAATTAGCTCATGATGAGGGTGAGAAGTTTCCTCTAGCAGCATCGCGAGTCCTTAATGACTTCTATGTAGATGATCTGATGACTGGATGTGATACTATAGAAGAAGCCTTCTGTTTATACAATGAACTCAACCAGCTCATGAATAAAGGCGGATTCCCCCTTCAAAAATGGGCTAGCAATAACTCAGAGTTAATGGTAAAATTGGATGATAAAGGAAACAGTACGGTCACCGACATCGCAATCAGAACTGATGATGTTATGAGGATTTTAGGGCTGACATGGAACAGAGAATCTGATACGTTTCAGTGCACAGTAAATCTTCCAACAGTACAGTATCCGGTTACCAAGCGAAGGGTCGTTTCGGATATAGCTCGATTATTCGACCCTCTGGGGTGGCTGGCTCCTGTCATTACTACTGCAAAGGTCTTCATCCAAAGATTGTGGCTCACCGGTATTGAGTGGGACTCTGAACTGCCATCACCATTGCTTGATGATTGGATTCGCTTCCGTGAAGAACTCCCTCAGTTGGCAGAGATACGTATTCCTAGATGGGTACACATGAATGCTAATGACCCTCTTGTAGAATTGCATGGATTTTCAGATGCGTCCAACGTTGCATACGCTGCAGTAGTATATGTGAGAGTCATTAGCCGTGAGAGCAACATTCATGTCAATCTTGTCACATCCAAGACCAAGGTCGCGCCAATTAAGCAGGTCTCAATCCCGCGGTTGGAGTTGTGTGGCGCAGTCTTATTAGCTAAGTTGCTGAAGGAAGTAGCGGAAATGTTAAATGTTCCCAAACATCACCTACACGCTTGGACGGACTCCACGATAGTTCTTGCATGGTTGAGTTGTCACCCTAGAAGATGGAAGACTTTTGTGGCAAACAGAGTTTCAGAGATCTCAACAATGCTAGATAGAAATCAATGGTCTCATGTAGCCTCCACTGAAAACCCAGCTGATTGCGCGTCAAGAGGCATTCAGCCATCGGAATGTAAGCATTTCAATCAACTCTGGAATCGTGGCCCAAGTTGGTTACATCAAGAGAAAATCGATTATCAAGACAGCTCAACTGTGACGACTCTGGAAGAAGCCAAATCTCAGATTAAGGTTCATACGGCCGCTTATGCAGCAGAAGGTGACTCCTTCATACATCGTTTTTCTTCTTTGAGACGACTAATGAGAGTTTTGGCTTGGTGTAAAAGAGCCTACACACCTAACTGCCAGCTTAAACCTGCTTGGCTGACTGCTAAGGAGCTCAATGAAGTATTGATATTGTGCATTAAGAACACTCAAGCACAATACTTCAACCAAGATATTGAAAATAAGAGAAGTAAGTTTGGATCTCTTAATCCTTTCAAGGATGACAGTGGGATTTGGCGTGTTGGAGGCAGGTTGCAAAATGCTGATGTACCCGAAGATCGTAAGCATCCTATCTTAATACCTCGTGAGTCACACATAGGAAGGCTGATTGTGTCAGATGCTCACGAAAAAACTCTTCACGGCGGTCCTCAACAGACCATTAACTACATACACACTAAATATTGGATCATCAACCTGCGCAATCTTGTAAAGTCACACATTCATAAATGTGTCACCTGTATCCGGCACTCTTCTCGCGTAGCACAACCCATAATGGGTCAACTACCTTCGGCTAGAGTAACAGCGGACAGGCCATTCCGCCACAGCGGAGTAGATTACGCAGGACCCATTGCTGTCAGAACCACCAAAGGCCGTGGCCACCATGCTACAAAGGGCTACATTTGTCTCTTTGTGTGTATGGCGACTCGAGCTATTCACTTGGAGATTGTCAGTGACCTCACCGCTCAAGCGTTTATTGCCGCTTTCAAGCGTTTTGTCGCTAGACGAGGGCATTGCGCTGAATTGTGGAGCGACAACGGTACCACGTTTGTAGGAGCTGATCGCGAACTAAAAGCCTTACTTACCAAAGAGAAGTCAACTGTAGCTAAGGACATAATAGACTGGCTTGCTACTAATGGCACGAAGTGGCATCGCATACCACCCTATAGCCCTAATTTTGGAGGACTGTGGGAAGCTGGTGTCAAATCGACCAAGACACATCTGAAAAGAGTAATTGGTCAATCCACGCTTACTTATGAAGAACTCGCTACAGTATTGAGTCAAATTGAAGCTTGTCTCAATTCGAGACCTATTACCAAATGTAGAGATGGCGCCATAGAAGATCCTTACCCACTTACCCCCGGCCACTTCCTAGTAGGCGAACCGTTGGTTCTTGTTCCCGAGTGCAACTATGAGAGTTCCAACATATCAATCCTAAAGCGATGGCAGTTGACTCAACGGATGGTGCAGTCGTTTTGGAAACGTTGGTCACGGGAATATTTGACTCGATTTCTGCACCGCTACGCGTGGAGGGATGATGCCCCTGAACCCGAGGTTGGTGACGTCGTACTGGTTAAGGAGGATGATTTGCCACCAGCTAGATGGCTCCATGGGGTCATTGTTGATAAACATAGTGGTTTAGATAAGGTTACGCGCGTCGTTAGTTTGCGCTGCAAAGGCTCGGTAATTAAGAGACCCGTATCTAAAATTACCGAGCCTTTGCAGCGCAAACTAACAATCGTGAATATTATAAAAAAGTTCTTAAAAATATAGTACAAGCATAGGGCCTTAGTTTGGGTGAATGAATTATTCCTGTTTATGTTTATATATTGTTTTCATCAACATTACCACAGATATTACGTCTTACTTTTCAAACATGGCGCGGGTCCACCCACCCGCATTAGGGCAAGCGTGGTGATTACGCCTAATAATTCTCACTGTACTGATATCTTCAGTGAGATGAGAGGCCTATCCTTAGCAGTAGGACATTACAGGCTAATACCACTACTATGACGTTATAGGATAACATGAACCTATATAGATATGAAATATTGAACATATTTCGGACAACATATTTAGCCCGTGCATAACAATAAGCTCGCGACACAGGTGCACAACAACCATGTTTGTTACCTCTTCTCATCGGCACTGCAAAATTTTTCTTTTTTCCAAAAATGTCCACAACAAAGTTCACTCGCTATATGCAGATGAATGTGCAACCTGTCCCTAAATAAAAGGAACAAAGCTTTTCGAAAGCTGTACAAAGACCATTGTGGAATATTCAGGAAATAAGCTGATGATTTTCAAATGGGTGCCTTAGCTGTAATTTTTTCAGCATTCACAGAAAATGAATGAAGTGGAAAACTAGAAATGAGTGACATTTTAGTATTAGACCCAATAAATGTAATTAGTAATTCAATGTCTTCAATCAAATGATTTTTATTCTCAAATCGTGGAAATCCCATATTTTCCCAAGGAAGCCCAGCCTTAAAACCCTTAAATTATGGTGGTCTTAAAGATTCTTTACCTTAATATTTACAATGAAGTACCTACTCCATAATATATATGTATACTAATTTAATAAAGCTGAAGAGTTTCTTTGTTTTGCTAATCTCAGAAATTACCTACCGATTGGAATAATTCTCGCTGCTAGTATGCTTTTAAACGAATAGCAGTGCCCCGCGGTTTTACCCGCGTTGTGCCTGTTCCCGTAAGAATTTCGGGATTAAACATAGCCTATAACCTTCCCGTTGAATGTGGCTATCTATTACAAAAAGAATTATTCAAATCGGATAGGTAATTTCGGAGATTAGCCTTCTCAAGCAAAGTTAACCTTACCTCTTTATAATATTAATATCGAATCAAATTCTTCTAACAAATGCTTCTCATAACAAATCCGCTACTGACCACAAAACCTAACACATTTAAAACAAAAGTTCTTTGCAAAAACTACCACTGAAGAATAATATATAGACATAGCACGAATACAAGTGGCCTACAGCAGACAATGGATCAATATCACATTGCTTGCGATATCTGGGTCCCTATAATCCATACCACTGGCCATCCAAGATATTGAAACTAGGTTACTGGATCCGGCATAGATACAGCTCTGATAAGGATTTATTTGGGGAATGGATTAACTGGAATCGACGCTGATGTTTACGGGATATAATTTGCAGTTTCGTGTCAGATGTTATTTTAAGTTGATTAAATACCGCACTCAGAGACATTCATTAAATTGATACTTAAGTAATTGATGTAATTTTTCATACATTACAAGTCAAATCACTCATTAAATCTCTTGTAAGAAAGCATTTGATGACTCTAGAGTACGGGGGTTAAGCTATAAATGTTAAGTGAACAACCTTTGCCTTGTATTATTTCTTTTTTAATTTCTTACTTTAAACACTTTGTATATGGTATGGTATTACGGCTAATCCTCCTAACTGTACAGATAAATCTGTATAAAGATGATTATTGATATCTCTAGTGAGATGAGAGGCCTTTGCCCAGCTGTGGGACATAACAGGCTTAACAGGGGTAAATCAATGTTTAATGCGTGCAATTCAAAATTCGTGTGGTAACTAACCTCTACCCTACTCGAAATTACTTTTAGTACGCCCATAAAAATAAATAAAACAGAATTAGGAATATTCTCTGCGTTTTTCGTTTATGAATAGTCAAATCACGTAATATTACCTAAATCTTATACATCTATACAACTTGTAATAAAATAGTAATGAGACCCACTGACTCACTTTTGTTTGCCAAATATCGTCCAATGGAATATTTATTAAGTTGCTGACTGTCCTTGGTCGTCTAGACATATCTAGTTACTTACCAGCTTTAATTCCTTGTTATATTTGTTCGGTTGTTTTAAGGGATGATACACAGAAATATATAAGGACTATATTTTATTGGATGTATTGTGAACTCTATTTACTGTGCAATAAGGGAGAGAGTCGCCTGTATGTTTTAGTTGTTTCAGTGTGCACATTCTTTACTGTTTGCCTAATGTCTGGTTGATGTGTAAACAAAACTTAATGAATCGTTAATGACACTGGTTTTTGGGCTTCGTTTATGAAACTCAGAAGGAACTTTCCCTTTTTGTGGTTTAGGTAAGCCTTTAGTAGGGTTTGTTTCGTATAAGGTATCTCTGTCTTAATGAGTGAGAGTGAAAGAGATGGCAATACTGATTATACTTGTAGTAACGTCAGGATATTGAACTGGGTTTTAATGATTAATTCTCTCTAAAACATTGATACTCATATTGTTCATCTATGATGTACGTTCGTCTAATGGTATGATTTTTCCACCAACTGGATAAAGGAGAAGATTTTTCTCATTTTTCAAGCATCTTCGTCAGTCGTCAGAGTATATTTTTCTTCCTATCAACTGACGGTTTCATTTAAATAATGACATCGTTTGATGATCAAAGTGCTTGTCGATTGTCAATAATGATGATAATTTTTGTGATTATTGTTAAAGGTTAAAACTATTTAACACGTAAACCTTAGTGTAACAACTTGTATTGTAAACAGTCTCTTCTTTCTACTACTATAACATAAACACGTAAAACATACATAAAGTAACAAAGTAGGGAAGTAAATAAAAACTCCTTATTCCACAAACACTTTTTGGAATTATAATTCGAATCACAAACGAAAGCAATAAATACAGCTTACACAAACAGTTGCTTGTGACGTCGACGCGGGAAGTTCACTATTAACTTTGTTTTATAAATAATATACGAGTAGATATAGGTTATTAGACAGGTCGTCATCTTATCATACTTAACTCTACCGGCTATCTCAGATAGCTGATACTTTTGACATTATTTGTATGTACATAAACTTCTTGTAATCCATACTTTTAGGGTCAACACTGCGTTAAGCGTACGCACGCGGCGGTTCATTTTTGTATGAAACCGCACGCGACGGGCGCACGCGACGTTTCACTTTTGTACGAAGCCACACGCGGCGGGCACCCGCGACGGTTCACTTTTGTATGAAACCGCGGCGTGCGCACGCTTAACGCAATGTCGGCCCTTAGACAAATGTCGAAACTTTATATGCTTTGCAGTTTTGCAAATTGGTCCCGTTTCAATTTCGGTGTATTGAGATAAATCATAGACTAAAACTATATTTTTGATTGAAGCTACAGTACACAAAGTATTATTCCAATTGGATTGTCAGTTCCAGAGACTATCGTTCAAACAACAAAAGAAAACAAAGAATCGAACTCAGTTATATTTTATTAAGTAGCATTATATATCTTTGTTGGTTATCGGGACCAGCCGTAATACTTTGACAATCGCGCTTAACTTTTTAAGGGAGTGCTAGAACAGAGAGCAGGCAATATTTCGCAGTCGGTTGGCTCTGGGTTGGTATAAATATTAATGGGTTTCCCAGTTACATATTTATGAATGGAGTCTGTGTATAACGTCCTTAATTCAATTACTCCGGCCCTGGGTCTGGTCAACTGTTTTCTTTGTGTTTTGTTGTTTTCTTGTTTAGTTTAAAAAGGTTTTGGTGTTTCTTAGAGGTGATGGTTATCGTATGGATGTTGCTAGTTCATGCATTGAATTTGTTAGGACACCTTATGTTGGTAAGACACCTTTTCCGCCCTTTATTGAAACGAACGTTCGAGGTAATGAATATTGAGGTTATTTGATGTAAAGAAAGTAAGTAAGTATTAGCCTGTAATGTCCCACTGCTGGGCAAAGGCCTCTCACCTCAATGAAGATATCAGTACAGTGAGGAGGATGTAAAGTATGAAACTCAACACATTGAATGAGTTTCTACGGCAAATCGGGGATCAACATGAAATAGAGTGAAATAGGGCCTTCGCTCTTCTGTGGGGAGCAAGTGCGAGCGTCAGCGCCAGCGAGCGAGCGAGTACATTTACTATTGTAATGACCGACTCGCAACTTGTAAGCTCGCTCAATATAAACGAACGCTAGCGGAGATTGGCTGATCCTTCCTCCAAAGTAATTTCAACTTTTTGTTTTAGTCCTCTCTCGTTATTTACAAAAGATGCTTAAAACCAATGTGCGTAACGTTGTCATAACTTTTTATAACGTTTGACACTTGACTAAGCTCATAACTTTACCCAAACCATAGTTATAATATTTTTACAGTTATGAACAAAATAGGAGCACCGCAAGGAAACTAGCTTCAAAATGAAAAAGTCTGCATCGAAATCGGTATATTCGTTTAAGAGCTTCGATGCCACAGCCAGAAACACATATAAACAAACACAAACAAACACAAACACACACACACACACACACACAAACACGCACGCACACGCACACGCGCACACACACACACACACACACAAACACACACAGTATCGACGTCAAACTTACAGCACCCCTCTTTTGAGTCGAGGGTTGAAAATAGATAGTAGATCAAAGGCATTTTCATAACATCATTTTCCACCTAAAGCAGGGTACACCCCATGAATGATGTTTAATAATAACCTAAAAGTTATTACAATGTTTATCGTTTGTTAGACACAATAAAACTTAACCTAATTGACTGAATACACTTTGCGGCCATTAAAATGTCGTAAATAACATTTTGTCGTAAAAACAGTTAAAATAAGTAATTAGACGAAATGAATCGCATACATTACAATGAAAACGTCAGATATAGTAAAGTTGTCTCTAAGAAATAGCAGCAATAAAATTGGGATGCGGACGTTGTCGGAATTTTAATTGAGTCTCCTTTAGGTTTTTGTGGTACAAGTCATAAAATAAGGCTTGGAACAAGAAAAATGTCAAGGATATGGATAAGTCACAAGGCAATTACAATTGTCACAATGTCTTCTTAATGCATTATGGCTATTGATCAACTTAATTAGGAGTTGCTCTGAAAGTTGCTTATTAAAATCAAGGTATTCTGAATAAGCCTTTGCCTAAAACATCGATGATATTAACCAAGTTTATAAACTGTTACCCGGCATCCTAATAACAAAGTATGAAATCAGACATGTTTTTGCTATTTTCTAACGATCTCATCGACTTACACCTTGTTAACAAACTCATTCATTCGTTTCGAGTAGGTCAGTGACCAACCCTGGTGTCGGAGGTTTTAGACCGCCTAAAGGCCTCATACGTTTCCGTCTTACGATGATCATAGCACTCAGATATAAAATGTCACTTAACAAACTTAATAAACGCCTTTTTATACAGTGAGGCCTAACCTATACTTGTGCAAACAAAAAACCGCTAAAGCTTCTCCCTTAACACTGAAAGTAACTGAAACATTTTTCTAACAAGATGGTTTCGTAAAAAATTACGTCATTAATACGAGAATTCCTCTGTTTTCTCTTTTCGTTCACAATGGTTAACTAAAGTACAATTTAGTACGTAACGCTAACAACATTGTAAAGACGTAACGATACTTTGGCAACTGTTTCAAGAAGTTACGGAACGAAAATTGGTACTTTACAGTTGCGGAAAAGGTTTTGAATTGAGGATAACTATTGTAGTTTCGTTTCGGTATGTACCTGAAGACTTTTGTTATAAAAAAAATGGAACGTCATGTAAAGTAATTGGCATGTCATGTCATGTAAGGCATTGAATGTCACATTGCTTCCGACATTGATTTATAAGGCTTTAATTAATCTGTTCTTTATTTTGGAAGCAAAAGGGGATCAATAGTTAATCAATTAGATATCTGCTATTGGTCGCCCATTCAAGAATTGTCTGAGCTGAACGGTGCCTTACATTCATGAAGAATTACTATAAAGAAATGAAAATCAAGACACGAACGCGTGGTATAGTTTTTTTTACAATTCGGATCATGTTATTCTAAATGCTGTAACTCAGGCTCCAACCAGACATTTCCATCGTGTCCGTTTCACGAACCGCAACAAAATACACACAACTTTTCAGTTTTCCAGTTTTCATACACAGAAAAAGCAATTATTTACTTAAAAAGAGACACTTTCCGTGTGAAAAATCCACGGACCAACCAGTAAATTTCAGTAAAAACTAGTTTTCAAGTGTTAGTACTCCGGTGTGACCCGGTTATTACTGGCGAAAACCGGTTTTGGCTCGTTACATCTCCCAAACGGGACTAAAAGCACGTATTTGTCACACTGTCTTGCTGCGACATTATGATAAAACAATTAACTTGGATTCGTTTAATTAAAAAGTTCATACAGATGATATTTGAAGATATGTCGATGTGTTTTGATATGGAACTTCAGATTCTTATTTATCTAAAGATTAATATTTATAAAGTCCTTTCGACTTATAGGGATATATTTATAAACGCATAATAAGAATAGTTGAGCTATCATATGGTTTGTCACTTTCTGACATACGCAATTTTCCGAAGAGCAAAAGAGACAAAACAAATTACAACAGTGTTTTAGTTACACCGTGTTTATTAATAAGGCAGATAGGGTATTAAGACTTTATCCACGAGAAAATACATCGACCATGTTATATCTCTCAATTTTTATTTTACAAACAAAAATAGGTCTTAATGTATAGGCACCTTTTCTTTCCACGACTGTACAAAAAATAAATTCCAGTTCTTTCTATACTCCAATAACCAGTAACAAAATATACCTTGTTATTATCACAAATGTTCTAGAAAATGTTCCAAATAATATAAAACTAAATAAAGTATTAAGTTAATAACAAGAAAGAGAGATATTTATCTTAGAAAATATCAGACTATAATAACCTTGTGACCTAGTTCTAAGCATTACTTTGGTAGCTTTGTATAAGTTTACATTTCGTATTTTCTTTTATAAGTATTAAGTACTGTGTAGTCTGTTTACTCTTTAGTCTATACTAATATTATAAAGCTGAAGAGTTTGTTTTGTTTGTTTGTTTAAACGCGCTAATCTCAGAAACTACTGAACCGATTTGAATAATTCTTTCACTGTTAGATAGTCTATTTATCGAGGAAGGCTATAGGCTACATTTTATCCCGAAATTCCCACGGGAACGAGCACAACGCGGGTAAAACCGCGGGGCGCTGCTAGTATCATATATTGTTACTTGTTAACCGATTTTAGAAATAAGGTATACGTTCTTAATTGGCATATAAAAAAGAGAATCAAACTCATCAATTGCATTTATTTAAAAAAATCTTACTAAGTATTACAGTATAATAAGTATTGCAGACAAAACTTATGTAACTTTGACAGTCAATAAGACCATTTAATGATTTTGTCAACTATTTAATGTAAAATTATAAATAACTAATTTACTCCTCACTGTACTGATCTTTTCAGTGAGATGAGTGGCCTTTGCCCAGCAGTGGGACATTACAGGCTAATACTTTACTATACTTTATTTTGACGTTGTAAAATTGACTAAGTTAAAGTTTATGGCTAATCTCTGAAGTCAGAGTTTTTGGCCGCTCAAAGACCTCAGAAATAGTTTAACGACTGAAAAAAACAGGACATACGTGGTTTCAGCCACATCTGTTACTTAGTATGTTGTTTGAGAGTGGAGTTTAACACAGTGCAGTGCAACTTAAAGTAAAAACTTGAAACTAGGTCACACACGCTATTTTATGTCGCGGTTAGTGTGTCATCGGTCACTAAAGCTGGAAATATAATTATCGGACATAGCTGACATTACTATATAATTGTTACGCGGGTAACGTTCGATAGCGGTGCACTCTAGGTAATAACATGTGTCATTTCAATAGTCTTTGTCAATTTTATGTCAAACAAGAAAAAAACATCAAATTGTTAGTTATTTCTGTCTTATCTTATTGAAGTTTAGTATAAATTAGTTAGGTACTTAGATACCTAGTAGTTACAATCATGGTACTCTTAGCTACGAATGAAACAAGTTTCCGAAAGTGATAAAATATTGCCTGACTGATAAACATGTTATTTCCCGCGCCTTCGTATTACTGTTAAAGCCAGTAAACAAAATCCAGACCTTTACGATATTTCGTTGACTCTACATCACATTACGAACTCTACCATACTAGAAGTGAAACAAAACATTTGGTAACAATGTTAGACATGTTATTCCCCGACAGTACCCACTCCGAGGTGAAACTGCTTCCAGTAGTCGTCAGTTCCCGACAGGTGACCCAAACTGTTCTTGCTCGCAACACTCCGGCGGCACAGACAACTCCGTTTGGGGTTGCATTAGTTTGTACGTGTATCACTACATAGTATAAAATAAAGTCGTCTCTTTTTCGTGTCTGTCTGTTTGTCTGTCTGTATGCTTAAATCTTTAAAATTACGCAACGGATTTTGATGCGGTTTTTTGGTGGTTACGTCTAATTCTCCTCACTGTATTTATATCTTAAGTGACCATAGATCCTTTGTCTTACAGTGGAACACAAGCTAATACATCTATTTGACATTTCATTTTCTATTTAATACTAGCCGCGCCCTGCGGTTTCACCCACGTAGTACCTGTTCTCGCGGGAATTTCGGGATAAAATTATACATAAACCTTCCTTTTGAATCACTCTATCCATTAAAAAGAAACCTCATCAAAATCCGTTGCGTAGTTTTAAAGATCTAAGCATACATAGGGACAGACAACGGAAAGCGACTTTGTTTTATACTATGAAGTGATTTAGAGATGCTCAAATGTGATTGGTCAATTGAGCTCGCCTCCGCTCAGCTTCGTCTCAGTGGAAACGCATCCTAAAGTGGCAGTTCACTTCAAATTGAATCAAATTCGGACTCTTGGAGCGAAGTTCAAATTCAATCATACATGTTACAATTTGTGACACTATTGCTCTCCCATTCACTTGTGTCATGTAATACATGTTACATTGGAAGATTTAGTTTGAATTGTTATATTATATGCCGCGAGAATAGTTTGATAGACTTCGGGCAAATTTCACAAGAATTTTTTTTTGTACCAAATTATATTTTAACGTGCAAATACACAATTTCAACAAGGTACTAAATAGATGAAAGAGTTCTTAAGCAATCCATCCTTAAGTTATTATTAAATAAATAGAGCTCGTAGGTATATACTTTTCATCTACTTCTTCTTAATTATAATTTACTCGCATGCTATAACACATCTTACTCTTTGATATTTCACAGAACTCATTAAAACAGCAATAATTTCCCCTCTACCAAGACCGCATTAAGTTAATTAAACTCCAATTTCGCCAATATTGCAAGTCTTGCTATACATTGCTTGTTAAGTTCACTGCAAGTGGTAACCGGTACAGAGCGAGCAGGCAATGGATACGTAATACGTGTCGTAATTACGTTCTAGCTTGCAGCGATAATTAGTACGAGCTTAGAGTAATTATTGTACAGTAAAGTCTCTGGAAGATTGTTTGAGAGACGAGTTGCAGTTATTGTATTCCAACAAGTTAATAAGTGATTACGTAAGGAACTTTTAATACTATTTAGTATGTACCTATATATGCTTGGGAAACAAAATCACAGATTGCATTTTCTTACGTTACTTCTTATTATTCAACTAGCGCCCCGCGGTTTTACCCGCGTTGTGCCTGTTCCTGTGGGAATTTCGGGATAAAAAGTAGCCTATAACCTTTCCGTTGAATGTGGCTATCCATTACAATAAGAATTTTTCAAATCGGACCAGTAGTTCCTGAGATTAGGGCGTTCAAACAAACAAACAAACTCTGCAGCTTTATAATGTTAGTATTGATTTTTTTCTGAACTTATCCGTTAATCGATAGTCTTAATTAAACATACGTTACTTTTAATGGCACATACATGGATATTAAACATTAATGGCTCCCACATAATGGGTACCTAAAAACCAATTTAAACACAAAACCTGCTTATAAAGCGTTTGTTTACCCGCTAATTGCCTGAAAAACAAATCAAAGGCATACAATACTCTTTGTGGAACAACAAAAGACACGCCACAGTATTGCCCTCATTTTTATGATGTTAAAAAGTGCGCACAATATCGCCGTGATGAAGCGTATTTAATATTTCGGGAACAATTTTTTTTATCAACGTGATTGAACTTTGCGTTCTTTGATGTTACTTTAAGTACCTCATGGGTACCTAGCTTAGAATGTCAAGAGCTTAGCTTAGAAAAGTTTCTTATATGTTTCAAACAGTATATGTGAATTCTTCAGAACTTTATTAAGTAATATTTTTAGGCTGAAAAGGTCTGCTAGAATTTTATCAGAGTGAATTTAGATCTGTGTGACGAGTAGTATAGCCAAAATGTATTGCAAGAGGCATTCACAGGGTATCAGGGCACCTTAAGCCGTTGGTCCCGGTTACTTTCTACAGGTAGTAGTCGTTACAAGAGCCATGTCAGAGGCCTTTGGCGGCATAATAACTCTGACACCAGGATTGTTCAGGATGACCATCCACTCGGTGAAGAAGAAGGGTATCATTTTGCCATTTCATAGATAGAGAATCATATAACTATCAATGATATCGTACACGATTTGTTCCGCGTAGTGATTCCACTCGTAATCCAATAGATGGCACTGATGTGAATATTTTTTAGATCACGCTTACGTTATTTTAATATTTTAATTTTTTTAAATAAAAATTGTTGTTAATTCCTCTTGTCTTAACATTAAATTGTCATATCACAATTTGAAAAACAACCCCATCTGCTGTGGTGAGGGTTGATAACAGCATTTTAACTTTAATAGTAACGTGAAAATCTCTGGCATCACTTGTTTAATCTCACCGTAAATCAAAACTAACCAAAGACTTCTTTTAAGAACTGAAGAAACGCTGAAAAACTGAAAGAAATAAAAACTAAAATAAAGTTGTACAGGTATTTTTAATGCTTTGCATTTTTATTATCTGTGATTCTTGTAGCCATAAATCTTGCTAAGAATCTTAAGATATAACATTGTTTAGTATTAAGCTTAAATAAAGTTTTGTATAGATAGTAAAGAATACACGAAAAACTTTAAATTAAGATTTTTTTTTCATTTTTGAAACAACAACCTTTTTCGAAGTAGGTTAAGTATAAAACAATTATGTAGGCATTATGTTTCATTCCCTATCTAGTTAATTAAACAATCATTCACAAATTGAAAACCTTCTTCGGTTTCTATAGTCGGGTAATAAAACAAAACTTTGATAATCCAAAAATGCTATATCATGTGCCCTAGAAAACGAATCAATTATAATCTCGTCCATCAAACTCAGCCTACTAATTCAGGCCCTATTTCAACTCATAATGGACTCCCAAATAGAACGCTACGATAGACCCGCAGTCAGTTTTAAAATACCAATGTGCAACCTACTGAAAAAATAATCAAACAAAATGCATCCCCGCAATTCTCCCAGCATTGTCACATGAAATATTGTCTCCGTTTAATAGAAAAGGACGGAAGATGAATAGTTTCGCGTCATCCTTGTCTTGCAGATGGATGCTTCAGGAAATTTATGGTGGAGCCATCGGGATTGCATCCCAATGAGTCCCGTATTGATTCAAGGACAGTTGGATTGCTTCCACCGAAGATGTCTGGTAGCAAACTTTAATGTTTTTTATTGAAATGCAATTTCTTCAACACAATAAAATGGGAACGCAATTGCCTTCAGTACATTCAGTCACGTACTGAATACGAACGTCGCAATATGAACTAAAGGTTATTTTCATCGAGCTTTTACTAAATTCTGGTTCGGATTTCGTTTTGAGTTAGATCAATAATAAATGGAGTCAATTGTTTAAAAACAGTTTAATCGAGTAATAGCATTATACATATAGCTTTTGATAAACTTTATGATAAAAAGTTAGTAAGTGCGAGTAGGCTAGTGGCCAACCGCCTAAAGGCCACCGACATGGTCTGACAATTGAAATAACCGGGACCAATAATTTAACATGCCATCCGAAGCACGGTAGCCCCCAAGTCATAAATGCCACTATCGGCCACCTATCTAAGTAGGGACCGAGCTGCACGTGGCTTTACAATCGCGATTCGTTAACAGCGTTCAGTCAAACTCGCTACGCGTTATTAATGCTGATACATTATTCACATTCAACGCATTATATTTATTTTTATCCTTTTACCTTCCTAAAATGGCGTCTAGGGACGTCATATGTCAATCAATTTACAAAGTACCCTGAAACAACCTGAAATAGGCTTCCAAATGACATCGAATGTACAATTTGTTTTACTTCCTTTCAATACGGGTGGAATCAGGGAATTTGTATTTGTAGTAAACAAGCAGCGTCTCCTCGGCTTTACCCCCGTTGTGCCTGTTCCCGAGGGATTTCGGGATGAAAATGTATATCTTATAACCTTAATTGAATGTGGCTATTCAATACAAAAATCATTATTGAAATGGGATTGGTAGTTTCTTAGATGAGCGCGTTCAAAAGAAAACAAAAAGTCTAAATCTTCAGATTCTGATTCCATGCCTATATGATCCCGAAATGTGAAACTCTTCTTGCGTGGCTATCATAAACAAAATATGTTTTCCAAACTAATTGGTACAGCAAAAAAGTGTCTTTTCACTGAAACGTATTCTTCAGGTTTATTATTTTTGACAAGCCCGTAGGCACAATAGTTTTTATTCATTGGTACCTTTGCCTAACCCTCGTCCCTCTGCCCACAGCTACAACTCCAAGCTGACGACCCTGGCGCTGCCGTCCGTGATCTTCGAGCCCAAGTTCAGGGGGTCGGTGCGGAACCTGGTATACTCCGACCTCCCGGGACAGCCGCCTCGGAGGCAGGAGCTCCGCCACTCCAGGGACTTGAAGGTAGGGCTTATTGACTCTGAGTAGTTTTTGATGTCTCAGAGACTTCAAATTATTCTTAATATGAAAGAGACACGTAATTATGAAATGTATAATTACGTCTGTTGTATTAACATATCTATGTACGGAAAAATACAAGTAGTTGCTGAACTATTTGTGGTGAGTCATGAACATCACAAGGCAAATGCTACGAATTCTATCTAAATAGTAATATAAATGGCCTGTAATGTCCCACTGCTGGGCAAAAGCCGCATCTAACTGAAGATGTCAGTACAGTGAAGAGGCTGTCATAATCACCACGCTTGCCTAATGCAGGTTGGTCATCCCAAACCTGAGCCATGTTGAAAACATAATTCGCTCGACTTGGGAATTGAACCCGAGACCTCTCGATAAGTTTCGGCAGGCGAGCACATAGACATAGACCACCTATAATGATATTCATAATTAAACCCTTCCCGTACGCGTCTCTATTCATATCCAAACCTTAGATCGGAGCCGTTCAACAATAGATTACGTCAAAGTCTCAAGAAAAATTGATTTCATAAATATCTCCATCCCGTGGCATTTTGCAATAACCTCCTTTATTTTGCTTTAAATAGAACCTTAGTGTGTTGACTCAAGGTATGTTTTAGAAAGTGTGGGTTACATTGCGTTTACCTTAAACCCGTGATTTTCTTGTTTGAGATAAGCTTGTATAAATATTGTGCTTATATTTTTAGTAACAACGTCCCGTGTTCAATTGGTTCCTTTGGGAATTTCGGGATGAAATCATTGGGAATTATACAAATAGAACCATTGTTAATACAATTGCAAAGTTACTTATAATTCATTTTATTATTTCATCTGTTTGACAAGCCCGTAGGCACAGTGGCAGTGAGAGCGCTTACTGTGTCGGGGGTCGCGGGTTCGATTCCCGCCCGGAGTCAACAATATGTGCAGACAGTTGTTGGCGACGACGTCTGGGTGTTAATTCTATATTCTTAAAAAGTATTTGTGTATGCATATGTATAGTGAATTATAAAGCCAATAAAAGAAGGTTAATTCAATACATGCATTGTTTGAGTGCAGTGTTTTTCCTTTAGACCAATAAACAACTATACTCGGAATTTTAATTCGATTCCAGATTTGACATTAGCTACTGTCATTTTGTGAAATAATGATACCACATATAATAGTGTAGTGTAGTGATACGAATATCTTATTTCATTGCGAATCGATATTTTGTATCCGATATCACAGACACATTTATAATAAATGTTACAGAAAGTGACAGCGATAGCGATGACGGCGACAATTTATAAAATAAATTATTACCATAATACATCTATCTGTTTTATTTGTCATGTTCCTTCATGATCACATTTTTGTTATTTTTTTCACACACAATTATAAAAGAAAAGTCTCAGATCGTTAATTAATCGTCAATACTAAATTATCGGTTCAGAAATATTAAATTTCCTGATATACTTAGTTTACGAGAGTAAAATTATAAACGAGAAGAATCGATCCGGAAATATTCCATTTCCATATCGAATAATTTCGCAACGTCACTATTTAGTACTTGTCATAATGTTGCAACACTGAAATTGTCAAATCTGGAATCGAATTAAAATTCCGAGTATAAGTAAACATTAACGAGATCAATAAACCCTAACATACTATAAATATTTTTCTTAAAAACGCCGTAAGTTTCTTCACTTATTTATTCAGAATACAACACAAAGAACGGAGTCTAAAGTATCGGATCGATAGACGCATAAATCTATTTTTCATTCGACTGTGTCTGCTGCAAACGATAGGATGTTATTATCTATGGTAAGTTTGCTGTCATGATACAAATCAACTGTCATTTGAATTCAAATTTGAATTTAGAAACAATTGTATGCACAAATGCATGTCTGGAATGGAACGAATGTTGTTCATTCACAAATGTTTGATTGTAGATGATAAAATGTATTTGCCACGGTGCAGCGGAAGCGACAGTACAGTCCGGCAAGTATAACTTGGCGCAGCTGTGCGCCACTGTGTTCAATACGAATGTACTTTTATAACTGCTTCTCTTGTACCACTTTTTATCACTTTAGGCATGATGATAGCACAGTAGTTAGCAAAATATTCGCAACGATGTTTACTATGAACTCGGAAGTGTCAAAGTGAATTTTCAAGATGGCCGTTTTAGTTCCTAAAATCGCCACCGCCAACTTATACTTGCCGGACTGTAACTGGCGTTTTTTTCAAAACTTATCTCTTAGGCTCCACTATGGATAACCGCCGCGTTTTTTTCTCTACAATAACAGGAAACCGCTCGTCCACATTCATCCGCAAGTGGTTTCCTAGAACCGTAGGTTACACTAACACACCACAAAATCGACAGCGGTTTAGCCGTGGTAGGACATCAGCATAAAAAAGTTTTAAACTGATTTTGTGTTCTTTTTGCAACTAAAATCACTTATCGATATCTCTGCATCACATCCTTTCGAGTTTATCTAAGCATAGTTTAATTAAAGTTCAAAGTCCGATCACTTAAAGTAATGAAGGTTTAAAACTGCCTCACCTCCCCGAGGTAGAATATCCAAAGGTCACTCTCCATTACCTTCAACCGTTTCATTGCTTCCAATTTTAGTCTGTCTGGCTGCACAGATTTAGACCAGTCACCAGCAAGCCGTTTTAAGCGCTATTTCAATGAAATAAAAGTTTAAAATTCTGGACAGCTCCCGGGCGAAAGGCTGCATGTAAATAGATTTTTCTGGAAGATTTATTTTTGTTGGAATTAAAATGTATTTGAATGTCTGGGGCTTTGCTTTAAAAGTATCGAACTACAGTTATTACCATGGCTGTACTGTTGATGTCGTATGTATATAAACACTTTTTCACCCTATTTTAAAATGACAATGTTGCCATAAGGTGAAAAAGTGTAAACATATTTATGACGTCGACAGTACCCAGTTTTTGAACCGGATTTGTATGAGAAATCCTTCGGTGACTTAAAAGGTAACAATAAATAACAATAATAACTTCTCCTTGGGCTCCAAGGTCAGAAATGTGACCTTCAGCGAGAGGCGATGGGTTCCTGACTTTGTTGTTATTTTGTATGGAAAATGGAAGTATTAGTGGCGCCCCGCGGTTTTACACGCGTTGTATTTATGTTTGTGGGAATTCTAGAATGGAAAATAATCTTGAATATTTTATTGATGACATTTGTTGCTCAACACCTTTATCTCAACATCAAAGTTGCTGGCAACAATGTTTATAGTCATACTTCCCACGCGTCAATCTGCTTTCATGTTTTCGCTCGCCGAGCGGCAACTTTGTAACATGGCATGGTCAACTCTGCAACATGTTGTCACCAACTCGGCTACATGTTTTTAAGCAAAAGTTTACAATGACTAAGGAGCTTTACATATGATATACGGGGTGTTGAAAATCAATAGGATAATATTTTGACCTGAGGTCCTAGAAAATTGCGCTATCAAGATTACAAACTAATTCTTTAGCTTTCCAACGAGTATATATAGTACTTAAGAATAGATAAAGAAGTAAATATATTAGCATAAATAAATATCCGATATTCTAAATCGACGTCAAGTCATCACCATAACAAAAAACATTAAAAAGTTATATGAAAATGATAAAGTAGGAATAAAAAAGTACTGAATAATTCGTTTCCACCCCCAAAACATTAGAAAGCAAAACATCAATTTGAAAAAGGTCAAATCATCGTAATACATTACGGAGATTACAATAATGTTCACTCAAGCGTGCTGTGATAATAATATAGGAAAAAAACTATGCCGTTTCCACACGGCCGGTTTTTTCACAATTTATGTGCACACGAGCGCTCGAGATTCTCGCGTTGGTGTAGACTGCGCTTAATGTCATGGAAACAATTTAAGAGTTGTACCTTCGAGTCTGGTGTTGACAGAACGAGAATGAACGATTCTTGAAGTGAGCTGGTGTGTACTGGTATTTATGTTGTTTAATAACAGCCTCCGTGGTCTTTGAGCGCCCGGCTCACGACCCGGAGGTTCCGGGTTCGATTCCCGGTGGGGATATCTCACAAAAATCTTTCCTCAGTTTGGTTAGGGCATTGCAGGCTGAATCACCTGATCGCTCGAAAAGTAAGATGATTCCGTGCTTCGGAGGGCACGTTAAGCCGTCGGTCCCGGTTACTTTCTACGGATAGTAGTCGTTACTTGAGCCATGTCAGAGGCCTTTGGCGGCTCAATAACTCTGACACCAGGATTGGTCAGGTTGGCCATCCACTCGATGAAGAAGAAGGAAGATGTTGTTTAATGTATAATGGTTTACAAAACACTGTATGAAATAATCTTCAAAACAATCATTTATGTGCTGAATCCTAAAAGCTCATTTATTAATATAACGGCTTTAATATGAGTAAAATCGGGGGCGATTTAGTCGATAGCATACTATACTATATTATTTTAAATATCTTTACTTAAAAAAAAAAAGTCCTGACCAAATAAATATAAGCGTGACTCTACCAAATCTAAGCATTAACGATGTTCATTGATTATGCAGTGTTCTATCTTACACCTTAACGCCATTATATTGAAAGTGCGAAAGAAACCGAGGGGAACAGCTAGTTCTAAAGTAAAATTAAAACCAATCTAAAGTTGTTATTGTGAACTAGGCGTGACATTTCCAACGTGTCAAACTGACACTTCGAGTGCAGCAGGTCACGGAATACTTGGCGTAAATCTAACATGACAGCGATCACAACTGACAGCGTTCCAATTGACAAGCGATTTGAAATATTTGATAATAGAATGGCGCGTAGTGGCTCGAAATAGAGTTATTTGAACCGAATTCAAATAGAGAATGTGTTTTTAATGGAATTCAAACTTTATACTTTTTTAAGAAACTGGTGTTTTGAAAATAGGAATACACAGAAAACTATGTACTTCTACATAAATCATCAACAACTAGGCTTTCGGTTGTCAATGTTCCCATTAGACCTTTTTCACTGTTTAAGTAGATGAGTAGTAAGTAGTGAGTAGAGAGTAAACATGAGTAGTTTTGAGCATTTAATTCAATTAATTACTGAATATAATACATGTACAAACTAATGCAACCCCGAGCGGAATAGTCTGTGCCGCCGGAGTGTTGCAAGGAGGTACTCTGGATCAACTGTCGGGAACTGACGAAGCAGTTTCCTCTCGGCACTCCGAGACTGTACCCACTGGTACAGTCGGGAATAACATGTTTAACATTGTTTCGAATGTTTTGTTTCACCTCTAGTATGGTCAACAAAATAACGTAAATGTCTTGATTTTTTTACTAGTATGTATAGTGTTAAAAGTAATACCAAGTCGTGGGCACGTTGTAAGTGATATGTATCGTTTTATGTTGGAACTTCTATTAAATAAAAAAATATTTATTACAATATTTAACTTGAAAGTAAGGCAACGTGAATTTATGATATTAAATATGCTATGAGATCAAATGTTATGTTATGTTGCTCACTTAGACCAAAATACATCGATGGCATCAGTATGCCAATGCATACTAGCTAGCAAGTGCTTACTACTAACACTTAACTAACTGTCATGCCTGTATCGGACAAATGAATGTATTGTGCGTTTGTTAACTAGCATGCCAGTAACTGCCAGGCATGAGTACTCTCACTTACAAGGTTGATACTTGGGTTACTTGTTGTTCAAGTATATTTGCTATAAAATAAGTTCCGAAATACAGTAGCTCCTAAAAATTAAATCTAATTCGACATCAAAGCATTCCAATGTAACTTTCCGTATGAAATGTTAATATCAATATAACGCAATTACAGAGAGCAGGAAACCTTCAAAACAATTTCTTTTAATAAACTTGGTTTTAAATCTTACCTTGACTCGAATACACGAGGCCGTCTTGACCCCCGCTATTTCTATTATTTCTTCAAGCCATTTTATACCTTAATCACTTGGGATAGTGATTGTTTGAGAGTTCAAATCTTTGCGTTTTACTGTTGAGACGTAATCGCTTTAATGGCACTGAATGGGTTTAGAGAAAATTCTAGAAATGTAAGAAAAATTGAAAGTATGGCCGGTTACACCCAATGGAAGAGGCTTCTCGGTTACTGTATACATGTGGCCCTATAGACAAGTGGCTGTGGCTTCGCATTCAATTCATTATGACATGAAAATGTATAGAAAAGTGTCACGACCATTGATCAAGTGACAGTAAAATCGGCTGTCAATTTATTGGCTTCAGGAATTAGTAGCTTTATCTGTCCAGCTCCTTTGAATGTAATTTCTTGTGTAGGTAATTCCACTCCACATGCACATTGTCTTAGTGTGCATCATGGTCCGCGTCAAAATCCTGTCAAAATTGTCTTTGAAGTAAACAGCATGGTGGATTTGAGTAAACTGAGGAAAGTCCTTCGATGGTTATTCATAGTGAGATACGTCAAATAAACATGAACACACACAAAGACGCATGTGTATACTAATTACAACTACAAGTGTGACTCAGGGGCTCTCGTGAAATAAAGCAACTATGTATACTTTATTAAATCCATGACACTATTAATACTACGAGTGACATAAATTCAACTGATCTCTACTCAACTTTGGTACATGTTTGTAAATGGAATTCGCTATTTAAATACCATTACCATAGAGTTTTGACGAACTTACAAGTAGAGGCATAGATAAACCATTTCAAGAGACGTATATGACGAAAGTAAGTTATATTTCACTTCGACTTTCCCGCCGAAACCCGCCTCCAATGGACAGTATAAGTATAAACCTAGTGAATACATTCCTCTGGCGCGCCCTGTCCGTGAATTTGTTCCCGGAAACGCGTCCCGGACGCCTCTCCTGTCACTTAGGGATATTCCCATTTATTCCGCCTCCACCGACGCTGTATAGAATTGAATATTTTAACTCGACTCAAATAAATTCAGTTTGTTTTTTAGAAAATCAAGGACAAGTGTTGTTTCAGTTTGAAAGGATATGAATTATAGAGCGGGCGAGTGTTTTGTATTTATTTTTCATTTGATGAAGTGATGGCTTAGTTGAATTGACAGTTGTGAAGATGTGGTTGTTGGCGACGACGTCTGAATATCTATTATAAATATATTCTTACTAGCAGCGCCCGCGGTTTTACCCGCGTTGTGTCCGTTCCCGTGGGAATTTCAGGATTTTTTATACATATAAACCTTCCTCTTGAATCACTCTATCTATTAAAAAACCGCGTCAAAATCCGTGCAGTAGTATTTGAGTTTATCGCGAACAGACAAAAACACAACGCAGCCGGGGACTTTGTTATATAATATGTAGTGATAAAGTATTTGTGCATGTATATTATGTAGTAGTATTAGTTAGATTCCATATGACAAGCTTAGAGCTTAGTTTATTAAAAAATCTAGCATGAGCCTGAACTAGGATGAACCTGTTTTTCAGGCAACTAATATCAATCTCTCAATAAGACTCTAATAACATATAAATATTTGCCATTCAATTTCACTTACAAATATTATATTAAAATATTTGTCCATGAGCAAGCATAGAAAACAGAACGGCATTGATTCAAAGTGTAAAAACGACATTACAAACTCCCAATCCCGGTTCCTATCCATGTCGGATCTCCTAAAAACTACCGTCAATAAAACCCGTAATGACCCCGTGCATCTATCCTTATGGATCATTAAAAACCCATTACTCACAGTGCATACCCGATGGCTTTTTAATCTTGGCTTTGCAGTGATGAGTACAACGTGTACACGCCCCTTTAGGGAGACCGAGCATAGTTGGCTCAGTTTTTACTGAAGTTATAATTTGAGGTAAATGTGCTATTGGGTACGTTGATAGAAAGGATAAATATGGAATAGTTAGTAATATGTAAACTAACATACATTAATGAATATAAATGATCGCGTTCGTACGAGACGAAGCGTAAATACTCGTATTTTCAATATTTTCTTTTATATTAAATTAAATATTTTCCAAAAGAAGATTATTAAGATCAAAAACAAAAGTTCAAAAAAGTCCTGGGGCCGTTTTTTGTTGAAATATGTTTATACTACTCATTAATACAAAGAACCATTTGAGAGTATTCCAATTTTTAGGGAGTATATTATGGCCTAGAATTCGTTGTCCATTTTGAGCGACTTTAAAAACTACAAGTCAACAAGTGTAAAGGTATGTTTTTGGCAGCAACCGCAAGTAGCTGGCCGCAGTACTGTTGTCGGGTGCAAGATCTTATAGAGATTCATAGAAAACAGTAGTGGAGCGTACAGTCAGCAGTTTCTGTCTGCTGCTGCAGTTGCTACCGAAAGCATACCTTAATCGAAGGACATAGAAGTTATATTCCATATTTTATCTTCGTTAAGTACAATTCGTATAATTGCTATATTTAAACGATGCTTATTAAAAAAAGCATGTTTGAAGGCAAAGCTCAATTGAAACTACGCCGTAACTTCTATGTTTTCAACAACTAAAAAGTCAAGGACGAAAGGTATAAAGATTGAAACCTATTCCATGTTTATAGCTTTTAATACTTTTATTAAACATTATTTTATGTATTTAAGTATTCTTATCTCGCTGTTTATTACTTGTTCAGGTGATAAAATAGCTTTAATATGGCCGTTATATGAGTCCCAGTGATATAGAGTTTACAATAAAGACGCTGGAGTTACGGCTTAAGTAGATATAATGTGAAAAATAAGTTATTGTTTTAGTAATCTGCTTTATGATTTTAGATATAAAATGAGTAATGTTTTCATTAGTGGGAAGTCATTTTTGTTTTACGATGAAGTCACTTTAAAGGAGTGAAGAGGTGGTAGTGACTACCGAATTTCAAAAAAAGAATACATACGGCGGATTGCTCCAGCTCCAACACTCACGCATTAGTAAACGGAAACACCAAAATGTCAGTCTCAACAGATTTAAAAAAGAAATAAAATATTGTGGATTTTTGCTTGCCGGTCGAATAATTTTAACAGACTGTAAATTAAGTTATGTAACAACGCTTTGTATTTAACAGACAATTAAGAGTATAAAAAAATCGAGAACTATTTAACTCACGTAAGTTACGATAACCAACCGTTTGAAACCTACCCTTAGTGAAAGAGTTAGTGACCAAAGTCTTTTTTTTCCAACAATTCGCTAATTTATGTACCATAACCATCACACATATCCTACTAATATTATAAATGCGAAAGTTTGTGAGGATGGATGTATGTTTGTTGCTCTTCCACGCAAAAACTACTGAGCGGATTTGGATGAAACTTTACAGTAATGTAGGTAATACATAAGAATAACATATGGAATACATTTTATCCCGAAATTCCTGCGGGAACGGGTACAACGCGGGTAACACCGCGGGGCACAGCTAGTAGAAACTATAAAACCAGATCTGATTATGAAGCTATGATGCCAGTTAGATGATACACACACGTTAAACTTTTGCCACCCCTATTTGTGTTCGAGGTTTAAAATATTTAAAAAAGGGGTAACAAGATTATTGAAATCCATTTTTAAAATATGTTCCCAGTGCCGAAAAACCGATATGGAAATAATTGTTTTAAAAAAAAATATTAACACATGCCATCCCGTGGCGGTAATGCGGGCTCGGGTTAATAGCATGGGGCGAGCTGCGAGTTGCATGAGTTAATTGGTTTATGGCTATGAAACTTCGGCTAGGGCTCTCTGTTTTATTATTCCCAAAAAACGGTGAATTCGAAATATAAATGTACTAGCCGCGCCCCGCGGTTTCACCCGTGTTGTACTAGATTCCGCGGGAATTTATAATGGGATAAAATGTATTCCCTGTGTTATTCTGATGTGATGGTTCTGATAGTTTTTTTTGTGAAAGAGTAACAAACATACATACACACATCCTGACAAACTTTCGCATTTATAATATTAGTGGGATATATTCGAATTATAAAAAATTATGTGTTAAAACGACGAATCCGGAATAATTTGAAGTACTCGTAGGTATAAAAAAGATCGAGTTCGAAATATAAATGGCTTTGTTAGGACCGTTAAAAACCCGATATTTTGTTTGTATTGTTTTAATTGCGTTCTGTTTTCAATAAGCGTTTATTGGGAATATTGAGTGTTGTACGAGTATTAGAATCGATCTGATCTTGTTTATTGGTAAATAACATTGAATTTATTCCTTGGCGATTGTCAACAACGTATTGAATACAATTTGAATATTTCTACTTAGTTGCCAAGTTACTAGTTATATCTGTAATAACGTGTCATTTCCTATCATTTATATTAAAATTCTATTTTAGCCAAAAAATCCATTAAAATACGAATAAAGTATATTCAAAACAACACACCGTCGATCTAATTTATTTACCAACATCGTTCGCAAACAATTATTTATTTGGAAATATCTCGACAGCCCTAACGCCACGGTGACAGTGATTGGCCGCCATGTTGTGACGTCAGACATGCTGCGAGCGTTTATTGAAGCAGGCGTAAAATACACATAAATACTTGCGCGACATACACCCAGCATCCCCTCAAGGGGTGGCTGAAAAAACGACATTTAATGAGAGAGAATGGATTTTGTTTCAAAAGATTTACTTTACTTTTTAATTAAAAGTTTTTTCAAATGTGTTTTCTGTGGTCGCTCTACCTGTTTCTACGTTTGTCTCTGGTTAGTGTTTGTTTTTGTTTGTGAATGTTTACTAAGGGGATTCGAAGGCAATCTGTGGCTTATTGAAGAGGTATTTTAATTAACAACATTAATTAGGAAGATTTCCTTGCACAGAATGTTGGGAAAATGCAAACTTTAAAGAAAATGTGAAACGAGCGTTTTACGTCAATTTTATATTTCCTGTAGTAGCGGAGTTCTTTTGAAGTCATTTTAAAAGGAAGAGTTTCGTAAAAGTATTTCCGTCAGAGGACAGATTTAAGAAGATATTTCGTTCAATAAATATAACTCAAAGGTGCTCTAGATCTCAACATCACTTAGATATCAGTGTAGTTTTCATGGAGCTTATAAATAAGTAACTATATAGTATGTGACCATGATAGACGTTACATAAAACTTCATTTTATAATTAAGTGAAATTGTTTAGCTTAGAATATACATTACTAGCAGCGCTCCAGTTTTATCCTTGATGAGCCTGTTCCCGTAGGAATTTTGGGATAAAAATAACCTATATCCTTCCCGTTGAATGTGGCTATCCATTACAACAAGAATTATTCAAATCGGATATGTATTTTTTGAAATAAGCGCGTTCAAACAAACTAAAAAACAAACTCAAACAAACTTCAGCTTTATAATAATAAGTATACTAATATTAACAAAACTGAGTGTCATGATACTTTATCTCTGGTAAACAGATTATGAACCTATGTCAATAGAAATGCCCTATTAACAGTCAATTAACTCACACCATTAAAAATGTTCGATAAAGCTTGATAAAGTTAAACAATCCATAGGCAACTATAAAAACAACCTTTATCAATCAGCTTATCGTTATCAGGTTATCATTTTCCATGATTCCGGGAATTTATTTATTTATTTCGAGTAGGTTAGTAGCCAGCCCGGGTGTCAGAGTTTTTAGACCGCCTAAAGGCCTCCGACATGGTCTAACGATTGAACAATCGGGACCGACAGGCTTTTACGTGCCCTCCGAAGCACGGTAGCGCTCAGATAGAAATGCTACTATCGGCCACCTATCCAGACCAAAAGGCAGACCTAAGACTATCTGCGCAGGCTCTTTCGAACAATACTAGGTATCCTAACATATTTTTCCCGCGTTGTGCGCGTCCCCGTGGGAATTTCGGGATTTTTTTTACTTATAAACCTTCCTCTTGAGTCACTTAATCTATTTTAAAAAAACCCATCAAAATCCGTTGCGTAGTTTTAAAGATCTAAGCATACATAGGGACAGACAGCGGAACGCGACTTTGTTTTATACTATGTAGTGAAGACGTTGGAAAATTTCTAAAAACAACACAACAAAGTAATGTAACTACGATCTTATTTATTAGCAACAAAAAAATATGAAAAATAGACTCAAATACAACAATAAATTTCCACCTTCACAGACAAACGTAATTCCCTTTCAGTTTGCTCGCTGAGTGTTATCATATTACTCCAATAGGGCTCCAAATCGGAACGGTATAATCCAATTTTCCATCCGGTCGGACTTGAAACAACTTCAACGATATTTGTTCTTCAAAATTTTATTATTTATTGGACAAGAAACAGTTTTATAATTTACAGAAAACAACATTATGTAAAACATATTTTTATGATTATTTTTAATGATTTATAAAAAAAATAAACTCGCACGATTTATAGAATATATAACGTATTTATTGAAATACGTACCGACACGTATCGAGCGGATTACAACCCCGTGGTCACGGGATGACTCGAATTTTGCTCGAACTCATTTCACTCGAACGCGATACAAAAATAAAAATAAAAAAATAAAATAATAATTTATTGCTACAAGAATACAAAAAGAAAACTAAAGAACAAAATTAAAATAAAAATTTAAAAAAAATGTAGCAAATGGAGGCGTCTCAGCGAATGCTGTACCGAGGCCGAAGTCTCGGTACAGCGCTGGTTTTCAGACGCCCCCCACTCTGGTAGACTTAGCAAAAGTTCACATCGTCTCGCAAAATGAAATAAAAAAAAATAAAAAATTATGAATTAAGTAATATTTTATCTCCACCGACCGTGTGTGTGTGTGTGTGTGTGTGTGTGTGTGTGTGTGTGTGTGTGTGTGTGTGTGTGTTTTCGTGTGTGTGATTAGAAAAATGAATTCAGGGAAAGAGTATAGCAATATGATTGAATTAGATTCTCTGCAGCAATTTGTCGTTTCAGTAAGGCACACTTGTATTTAAACTTAAAGCTATCAATAGTTATTTTAATTCTCATAGGAGGAGGAATGTTATTCCAAATTTTTGCTGCAGTGAATCTAAAACTACCTTCGAAACGAGCAGACTTGTGGAACGGAATTTGTAGCTGAGATTTAGTGGCGGAACGGAGTTGTCTCTGAGAGGTCGACGTCACCCAGGTGAGCTTCTCAAATAAATACTCGGGCTTTTTGGTCCAAAGTACTCTGTGTACAGTGCAAGCATAGTGAAGCTCCCTACGAGCGCTCATATTCAAAATATTATTCCTATTTAGGTATGGCATTATACGTTCTCTTCTAGGCACATTGTATGCAAAACGTATACAAGCGTTCTGAACACGCTGGATTGCTTTTTCTGTATGGGAGTTCAATCTGGGACCAAACACTGCACTACAATAGTTGAACTGAGACAGCACTAGTAGATCAGCGAGTTGAGCTCTTAGGTTTTCTTTAATATAGGGTCTGATTTTATAGAGAGTTTTAAGTCTGAAAAAGGCATTTCGAATTTTGTTATTAACATGATCAATATATTTTTGCTCTCCATCTAATATTAGGCCTAGATTTTTTGCAGAAGTAACTTGTTCTAACTCAACATCAGCCAATTTGATTTTGTCTTTGGAATCCTTTACTATTTGAATCTGGTGTTTGGTGCCTAAAACTAATACCTGTGATTTGGTGGGGTTAAGTATGAGACAATTTTTTATGGACCAATTGTATATATTACATAGATCTTTGTTAATTTTATCTATCGCTTCAGAAACATCCTTGTTATGAAAAGAATAATATAACTGAGTGTCATCGGCATATAGATGGTATAGACAAGACTCTAAAATTTGTGGCAAATCAGCTGTGAAGATAGAAAAAAGGATTGGGCTCAATAGAGAACCTTGCGGCACACCTCTAAGAACAGGTTTCAACGCAGAAGTCCTAGTTTCTCCAGTAGCACTCTCAGTCACAACTAATTGTTCACGATTGGATAAAAATGTTTGGAACCACTGACAAGTACTTTTCGAAAAACCATAATATTCCAACTTGGCCAACAGTATATCATGCAGAATATAATCAAATGCTCGTGAGTAGTCTAATAAGATCATTATAGTGCTCATTCCTTTATCAGAGGCGCTAGTAATATCGTCAGTAACATTTAAAAGTGCACTTTCAGTGCTATGACCTCTGCGGAAACCAGATTGATGTTTGGGTATGATGTTGTTTTTGTTGATGTAAGTGAGAAGCTGCTCCAAGACAACTTTTTCTAACACCTTCGAAAGAACGGGAAGGATCGAGATGGGACGTAGGTCCTTTAGTTGAGTCACATGGTTGTTTTTCGGTATTGGCCTAACCAGTGCTCTTTTCCAAGTGCTCGGGAAAGTGTTGCTTGTTAAAGATTTATTTATAATATTAGTTATAACTGGGAGTGTGGTGTCTAGAGTCAGTTTTAGCATGTCAATATTTAATAGGTCGTGACCTGCCGATTTAGTTTTAATACCGTTCAGAATTTTTAACACTGTTGTATCATCCGTAGTTTTTAGTTCAAGTGTGTCATGAATATGGGGGTTAGGCGTTGCTGTATTTGTGTGTGGATTGGGTGTGTTAAGTGTAGGAATGTTTAGAAAATGGTCATTTATAATATCAGGGTCGTTAATATGGTTAGGTATTATCTTTCGATGTTTGGGTAATGTGGTTTCTCTTAAGTTTTTCCATAGTAAAGCGGGTTTATTAATGTTTTTATTAATTGCACTGTTAAAAAATGCTTTCTTTTCTCTCTTTACAGTTGCCGTCACAAGGTTCTTTAGGCTCTTATAGTAGTCTTTTGTACAATTTGTTTTAGACTTTAGAGTCTTGAGAAGAGCCTCGTCTCTTAAACCCATCATGAACTTGACCATATCTGTAATCCAAGGTGTTGGTTTTTCTTTTATAGTACAAGTTTTTAATGGAGCATGTTTATCAAATAGATTTATCATGTTCTTATTAAAAGTTTCTATCATATCATCAATATTATCAAGAGAATTTATTTCTGACCATGGAATCGAATTAAGATCATTATTAAATGCATCTAAATTTATATTATTTAAAAATCGTTTAGTTATAGTCCTCTTAACAAGTTTAGGTTTTTTAATATCTAAGTCGACCAACACCATGGCGTGATCACTGAGACTATGGTTATGTATCACTTGAACACCTGTGCACCTTGCTGGACAGTCTGTTAGGACAATATCTATGAGTGATTCAGAGTGATCTGTAATACGTGTAGGTTCTTTGACTAGTTGGTCAAGTCCATGATGGTTAATAAAATCATTGAAATCTTTAACTTTTGCTGAATTATTACACTTGAGATCTATGTTCAAATCCCCTAATAAATAAGTGTAGTCACAACGAGACATAACAGTGACCGACTCATTAAGGGCGTCGATCATGTTACTAACACTAACGCTTTCCGGTCTGTATGCGGTGCCTAAAGCTAGAGTAGCCCCTGGGAGTTGTACCTCAAGCCAGAATTGCTCAAGGTCGGATACAGGGTGTTTTTTAATTTTTGTAGTAACGCCTTGTTTTATAAAGAATCCTACTCCTCCACCCCTATTCGAACTTTTTCTAGCTTTATGTGTAAAAATATAGTTAGGAATGGTTGGAACTAGAGATTCCTCGCCCTCTTTGATCCAAGTTTCGTTGATGGCCAATATGTCAGGTTTATATTTCGCAACTGTTACTAATAGTTCCTCTGTCCCCGTATTTAAAGATCTTGCATTAAGTAGCCCTATCCTCAAACATTTTTTATTTAAATTACTCATCATAAAAATAATTAGTAGGTAATATAATATTTAAAAAGTAAAAATCGTGTGTGTGCGTGTGTCTATGTGAGTGTATGTGTGTGTAAGTGTATGCGCGTGAGTAAGTATAGGTAGTATATTCATAAGTGTAAAGTCGGTTTACGATATTTAAATAATAACATAGAATTAAAAATGGATAACAAAAAGATATTCTTAGAATAATGTAGAATGGTATTGAAAATATGTAACAATAAAATATGCTTACAACAGTATTGAGATCAAAATTAGAATATAAGTAAAACAACGTGTAACATACCAGATCAAATATTAGTTTCCCCAAAAACTCTAGTTAGGTCCGCCTCCGAACGAATTCTTTGGCGCTCAGAGCCTTGCTCTTTTCGAACAAAAATTTTGCCCTCCCGTGTCCAAACATATTTAAACTTTAAGTTTCGAGCCAATAGCCGCGCTCTTTGAAATATGACCCTATTGTGCTTGGTGAGCCTTTCATTAATGTAGATGGGTCGCGTGGGTCCGGGCAGCTGGAGTCCCTCGGAGGTGATGTTGCGGCGCACGCGCGCCGCGCGCAGCAGCGCCTCGCGGGGCTCCCGGCGCGCCAGTCGCACCGCCAGCGGCCGCGGCCGGTACGCCGCCTCGTCTCCGCCCTCGCTCCGACGTCCTACTCGCTCGGCGCTCACCACGTCCCTCTCATCCAACGTCGCTCCAGTTTTCTGCGCGATTGCCAAGACCAGATGTAAACAATTTTCATTCGACGTTTCCGGGCATCCCGCAATCTCAACATCGTTTATGAGCAGAGTTTGGTCTCTGTCAGACAGATCGGCTTGCAATTGTGTAATTGTGAGTTCAAGCGCTGAGACGTCGCGTGACTGAGTTGCCGTTAGTTGTTCCTCTAGGGTGAGTACTCGGGATTCTAGGGAGTCAATACGAATGTTTTGGTTAGATATGGTGTCATTCAGTTTATTAATTGTGTCCCTTAGACTTTCCATTTCACTTTGTAGTAATGTGCTCATGTAGTGTTTTAGGTCTTCTATCATGGCACTAGTACAGGGTGGCGGATTTTCTTCCGCTGAAGGAAGAGGCCGCTGTACTTCGGGCCGTTGAGTTACTTTGGTTTCGTCTTCTCGGTTGTTTATTGACGGGGAGATGTTTTTGTCAGATCGCCAGGAACTATTGTGCACGGGGGTGTTAATGTTTCCTCTTTTTGGTCCTTTGCTGAGACATTTCGGACATTTCCATGTATTTTTCCTTTCCATCAGATTGAATAGTTTCGCAGATATACTGAGGCAATCCAGGTCATATTTCAGTTTGCATGCTGCACAAGCTAAATATTCTCTTTTAGGCAATGTGTTATTGCAGGCAGCGCATTTTTCCAGCGGATTCATGTTTGTTATTAAGTAATAAAATCAAGTTAGCAACAGTCAGCGCCCTCAAGCAGAATGTATGGGTATTATTAGTAGGATAGCGCTATTGAGTATGCAGCGGAATGTGTTAGTACTATTTGGTGGGTTGGTAAAGTAAATTATTGATATTGAGTAAGTAGTTTAATGAGATTTCAGTAGATGGCGTTACTAGTTTTGTCTTGAGTAAAAAATCAAAATGACTCGGTGATTACACAATTTTAGGTTATGAAAAATATGTTTAGTTTAATAATAGTCACTCATATCGTCAAAGAGTTCAAAACACGTAAAAAACACTGTTCACAATATTATTTTTGCACTGTTTACTATCAAATTCACCGTTAATGATTGTTTATTGGTGCGACTTCTACGGAAACTGTTTATCCACTATTTACGCAAATAACACACTTTAAACGTTATGGTTCTTGTATTGTTCAGTCGAGATACACGTTATTCACTTGTTTTTACACTGTTACTGATTCTAATTGGCACTATTTATTTTTAATATTTATTTAATTACGAGTACGATGTCAACAGTGGCACAGTAGCGCCATAGCGGCATCCTGTTATAAACAAATAGTAATAATAATATGTCAGTTTTTTGTTTTCTTCTTTGGTTTTCAAACATATTTTGTTAACTATTAAACGTATACTAAGTCACCTTAACAAGCACTTTGGAAAGTATCTTTTAACGATTTCAATGTATTATATAAGGCTATTTCAAAATAAAACACTTTCGAACAAAATAATTTAAAAAATAGAACAATGAAAAACAGGCATGCCCCAACATTCATAAAACAAGTAAAACATTGACATAGAGCTCATTTTTTGGGGCCTGTTCAAATGTCTAAAAATAATTTGTTATATTTATATTGTTTATCAAACCACGCTCTCAAAATACGAAATTAGCAAAATATTAAAGTTCAAACAAGTATCGTCGCAATTTGCCCGCCCTAGCTTACGATTCCCGCCCACGCACCGCCCACGGTACTCGCTCATTCGTTTCGGAACATTTTGTTCAAATATTATTGTTTTATGAAAACTTATCGTTATTCAATAAACGTAATGTTGTTTTAATAGAACGGGAGTTCTTTTGATGAGAGTATTTTGTCACGATGGAAAATGATCTTAAAAGTTGTTCAATATAAAGTAAACATTTTCTTGTTAAAATGTGATATATTTTTAATGCGATACAATTTAATTTTAATTTATAATGGCTATCTTTATTTCGTTTCTATTCAATACTAGTAACAGCCCTTCCTCGCTTCGCTTCGGGTGAAAGGGCTGTTACCTGTTAGGGGCTGAATTTTGCAAAATCCCTTCTTAGCGAGAACTTACATCTTAAAAGAAACCTAACTATGTAAAAGGCTCTTACAACGATAGTTTCTGATAGATTTCGAGATTAGTCAGTCAGAGGATTTCGCTTGTACATATATACTAGAAATACCGCGCGGTTTTACCCACGTTGTACCCGTTCCCGTGGAGATTTCGGGGATAAAATATGATGAAAAAAACTTATAACATTTTCCATGAAGGCTTTACATTTCTTATTAAAAAAATCTGTTTAGTAGTTTCTGCGTTCAAACAAACAACAAAATAATCAAACTCTTCAACTTTATTATATTATTATAGATAGGTTATAGTAGTTTATGCAACGTCATATAAAGAAGGGAATTAAAACACGAGTGTGAGTTTATGAAACGAGCGCAGCGAGTTTCATAATAGTAACGAGTGTTTTAATACCCGTGTTATATGCAGTTGCATACACTACTTTATCTTCACTACTTAATGCAATTAATCAAACAAAATTTTAAAAACAAAACACATTGCGAAACATTAAATTCACGCGTAGGTACGTGTATTGTCACAGTGAACTTGCCGCCATTAAAATCTAACCAATGAGAGCGCAGCTGCGCGTAGGGCCAATCAGGAGCGAGCGAGAACTTACCAAAGAGTTTTGTGTATGTAGTTTCGACGAAGTTTTCACGTATAACCCAACAGTTTTCAAAAGCCAGCCTAATATCAAAATTTTATGCAAATAGTATGAGGATTTTGACATAAGGCTCGCCAGGTTAATTGGTCGCGTTATAATGATGTTATAATAATATATTATAATGATATTATAACATCCTGTGCAATTGCTTAAATTGAGTGTTTTTGTTGTCTGCGCTATAACAGTAGTAATTATAAGTCAAGTATTGGAAACATAAGTAGAATGTTACAACATTAGTGTAGATAAAAGGTTATTCGGCATTTTTTATCCATTAACGTGTTAATGTATTCTAATACTGAAATAAATATTCCCGGACGAAATGACCACCCTTATTTGAATTGGGTTAAAACACGTCTTATAAATATTCCACCTTTTCGGTCGACGGTACCTTATTCATTATTAACTAATGTTTATTTCTGAAGGATAGTGGCGAGGAGGGTCGGCTGCCTAAACTAGTAATGTAATACACGCTTTGATCATTTATGAATATACTTCGGACCCTAATTTTTTGTATTGGAACATATTTCATAATTATGTTATGGACGAGTATAACATCATGTTTATTATAACTATAAGAGTTAGGTATATTTAGTTTTATGGCTTTTCTTAATTCTGATCTTGGTCTTTGAAAAAGGTTCTTATTAGCCAAAGCAAGTAAAACCTGTATTTCACCCGGCTCAGCTAGTCTTTGTTACTCTAAATACGATGACTGGTGAACAATGTTTTAAGTAGCTACTTTATTTTGTCATCTCGTTACATCATCAAAGTTGACGATTAAGTATAGACCAAGAATGTTTAACTTAGGCAATCTATAGATAATAAAGACTGCCTAAAAAAATGTTAAAACATTTTAGTTCTTTGTCACATTATATCATATCTACTTACATATCTCATGATCACTTGAACCGACACCCGCTTCTGCCCGATTGCACGATTCTAAAGACAAATAAACTTATATTCTATGACAGAACTGCAATATGACTGCAAAAGCACAGCGATCCATTCCTCTTTAAAAAGTGGTAAATGTTGGAATTTATTTCGCTTTATTACTATCAAAATGTATAGCGCAAAACGGAATAAATGAGAAGCGAAGTGCTTACTGCGTAACTTCTCTATTTCAAGAGCGAAGCAAACCAAGCAAAGTGATTGTCATTTGTCTATCGTAACACCGGGCTTTAAAAGTAACAAGCCTAAGCTAATAAAACAAAAGAAAATCCGCGTCAAAGTGCTCCCTTGTTCACAATAACGAATACAGTACAAGTTGCAAATTGTAATACCTATCAAGTGTTATTATGAATGCCTTCAAAGCTTCGTGACGTGAAAAAAGTTTGAAAAGCTTCACGGAACACACGAAAGCTTCTACTTGAAGAATTGTTGGCTTAATTATGAGAAAAGAATTTATAATTATGTTTTTTTTTTCATTTTTGTTGCATGCTTTCTTGTTTTGGTTACTTGGGTTGAATAATAAAATTGTTTTTGCTATATTGAATTGGGTTATTTCGATCAATAATGATAAGAAATATTATAAATACAATTATACAATTATATTATTATACAATTATACATATTGATGTTAAGTTTGAATATTATAAAAAAGTCGGAAAACTACTTGAATTAAACGATAATGATATTTTGATCGGGTCTTTAGAGGGCACGGTTTGTCGGTTCAGCTTTTTTAACGGTTACACCATTTAGGCCGTCTAAAATTCCAAAACCTGGGTTGGCTCCTAACCTATTACAATTTACTTAGTGGCATAAAACTGCACATCGGCGTTTGTGGTAGATAATTTGTAAAACCCACCTAAAAGATTCAACCTTTTAGGCCTCTTTCGGTTGACTTTCTTTTAGTTAACTAAAAATATGAACGAAGCAAAAATATAGCTTTAAAAATGTCACAAAGTCAAGTTAAAAGCACACAATTTTTAATACAAACACAAAAACTTTCGATGCACGATAAAGTAATTTAATATTTTCACAATCCATCGACTTTTCATCTGGAAGTACAGTGAATATCTCATAGCGAGCGAGCTATGTACGTGTAAAGAAAGCAAAGTGTCGCGTGACCTATTTCCACGTAGATATCAGGATATTAATATTGCACATGTAGGAAATAAATAGGTGTTTTGCGCTCAGCATATATTAAACTGTGTTCTTGTACGGTATTACTTTGAACTTGACCTGCTAGGTATGAAGGAAACTATGATAAATGGGTGGACTTACAAAACTTAGTTCTATAATGGTTTAACCTTAGACTCGAACATATTATGGACGAAAAGATGTCTTATAAAAAAGTAGTTCGTGAAGATTAGTGGCCAACTCTGATGCTGGAGTTATTAGATCGCTTCAATGCCTCCGACATTGTCTAACAGATTGAATCAACCGGCCCGGACAATTTAACGTATTATTAATGTATTTTATTTTATAAACTTTACACTCGTTTTTATAAAATAAATAATTAGGACGTCTGCAAAGTCCTGAGTTCAATCCCCGGGTGGAGTGAAATCATATTTCATATTTAATTTTCTGTCATTGGGGATCAAGATTGTAATCACTATGGCGAACGAAGATGCGAAGGTGAAGGGTGAAAGTCCTTTGCCCAGCAGTGGGACGTTCTTATCAGAGATACTTGCGCAGATGAAGAACGTACATTTTAGGGTTTTTCAGAAACACAGTACGAAACGATCGATTTAAATAGCTATGAATTCGTAAATCTGGAATCTGACCCATGTACTTATAAATATATTTATATATATGACTAGCTGCGCCCCGCGGTTTCACCCGCGTTGTACCCGTTCCCGCGGGAATTTCGGGATAAAAAATAAATGTTGGCCGATTCTCAGACCTACTCAATATGCTCACAAAATTTCATGAGAATCGGTCGAGCCGTTTCGGAGGAGTACGCGAACGAACACTGTGACACGAGAATTTTATATATAAGATGACTCCACTGGTTTCTGTTATGATAAACACCTGCAAATAGTCGGAAAGAGTTCCAACTGTAAACGTAATAATTTATTCACAACCATCGCGAATGCAAATAGTGCACCTTTTAAATAAAATCCAAATAAATAATATTGTTTTCGTACGAAGTTCGATCTCCGATTGAAAATATACGTTTTTTGTATTACGTGATGAGGCTTCGTGAAAGTAGTCTGATTGTATTTATTGTTGGCCATGATGGAGTCGGCGGTTTAATGTGGAGTCAATATTGAGAGGTGTGCTCTGTGCAGTGAATGTTTGATAAGGAATTACATTTTGGAGAGTTCGACTTTATTGTGGTTGACTTTCATCTCGTCATTCCTGTTCATAAATACATCTATTTTTTAATTAGCCTGTTATGTCCCACTGCTAGTCAAAGGCCTCTCATCTCACTAAAGATGAGGTGATGTACAGTGAGGAGGATTAGGTGTAATCACCACGCTTGCCTAATGCGGATCTCAAACCTATGTCTGAAAAGTAGGAAACATGTTTTCGCTCGATCCGTGAATAGAACCCAGGACCTAAATCTTAGTAGGCGATTGCACATACCACTAGACGTCCGAGGTGTTCTCTTAAAAATAAAAATGAATAACTGTTCGTAAGTCTGGCTAAAGATTTTTGTTAACTTTACAATATAACATCGACTTACTTCAACTTATTCATCTTATTGTCCGATGAATAAGTAAATAATAACTCAGCAAATTAAACTGACTTATAAACAACATAATTTAAACATCGCCTGATTAAATTAACAAATCAGAACAAGTTTTCGGCGTCTCCTTGTTACTCTGGCCAATCATAAAAGTTTTCAGCCCGTCCGAGTCCGTTACATTGATGGACGCGTCCTAAGGGTCCTCACTGACCTCCGAAAGGGCAGTTCTAGTCCGGCTTCAACTAATGAGAGTTGAGTGTTTTGTTCAACGTCGGTAGTTTGTTTATGTAGTGTCGGTGCGTGAAGTAATAAGTATTGAGCATCGTAATTAACGAAGTAATTAAATCGCTTTTTTTATAAGTGTGTATTGAATTAGAATTGGATGGTATTTAATTGTGCCTTAATTGATAGGTGATTGATTGGACCCTAGATTTGAAAAAAGTGTCGTGTCGGCTGTATATTGACACTAGTAAATGCTGTTCATATTAGCTAACGCAATGCCGTGAACATCAATAAACAGTACACTTATGATATCGTAGAAAAACAAACATTTTTCCTCCTAATTTTGAGTACGCCGCACTTAGATAAAAACCATTCCATTCTATACAAGGTACAGTAAAGAGCTACATATCTTCTTCTCTGGAGGGAGAAAAAATATTGATATTCAGGATTTTGGCTACAAAACACAGCAGCCTCATCATGCTCTCAACATAAAAAATGAAATAATCGGTTAGCTCGATTACAGTAAAGAAAACCGTAGCTGCACGCGAGGCGAGGAATAAGTTTTGGAAAGGGATTCCTGTATAGTTGTCTCTTTCGCACTCGTAGGTCCAACGGCGCACATTTTGAAGTCTTATCGATGATTATACGAAAAACATTGAAAAACAATACCAGCAATTTAGCTGCATGAATGCCTTATTGCAATTAAAAAGCACCTGCTACTTAGATATTGGTAGGTAAATAGATGACTCTACTATCAGTGTGAAGTATATCGCTAGTCTGTGATTGGTTGTGCCAAAACGTCAAACTTCACATAGGTAGTGTGTGACAGGAATAGCGCTCTACAACACCGAATCTAGTCGACCCTCTCTTAAAGCCGACGAGTTAAACATGGTGCCCTTTGATATACCTACTTGTCTCATGCCAATAGCCGTAACAATATTATTTATAGTATTTTTACAAGTCCAACGACCCTTATGCAGTAAAACGGGGAAATCGGAACGTAATCTAGCTTGGAATTTAATATTTCAGTACGTTTTCTTTATTTATGACGCTGAAGTAGAAAGAACTTGAGTTTTTTTCAATTTACGAAGGAATTTTGTATTTTATGGAGTAGTGTTTGTGCGATAGGTTAGAAAATATATGGTTAAAATCAATAGTTATGTTCTATTGCGTATAGAACTTATATGTGTTACAAAAAAATTCTAAGAAGTGTTCATTGTGTCAAGAACCAACACATAAGTATCCTATCTCTATCTCTAATCTTTATCTCATATGAGTCTCTTTAAAAACGTTATACTGTGATTTAAGTAACAGTAATATAATTTTAAGTAAATCGCAAAATAAATGAATATGAATGTCTCGTGATAGACACATGGTTCAAGACACATTCCCATGCATTTTGATTTAAGAATATAACCCTCAAATAGAATGGAAAGCGATTGTCATTTGTCTATCAAGGTTAATCACTATAAAGACAGAATTCCAAATTCAAAGTGAACTAAGCCAGAAATATCACCGTTGAAACTATATTCCACACATAACAATGCCTTCACCTTACGTAATTAAGAGTCCATTTTCACGTAACCGCTCGGTTACGGAAAGCACTTAACCCAAGTGTCACCGGTTATCAGATAACCGTTTACGTCTCAGTACACTTAACCGATATATTTAACCGAACGATTCATTCCGATTCGATACTCGGTACTATATCGATAACATCGAATCGTTTTCATCTATGTGTAAATTTTTAAATCGATTTCGGTTTTAGAATTTGCGGTGTTCTTTTGTTTTTATACGTTACCTTTTTGATGTGGGCGATCTTTTTGATGAAAACTTATAAATGTCTGTGAGCTTATATAGATTTAAATTCTTGGAAGTTTATATTTAGTATGATTGCTATTTATTTAAGACTCTAGAATCTACTTTAAGACGCTTGCGTTCTGACAAAGTTTGGTACAAAATGTATTTTAATAATTTTTAGTAGAGAGTAAATTAAGTAAAATAATTTGCAAAGCATAAAGATATTCAAAGGAAACATTTTATTTACTGTCGAGTCAATACCTACTTCATAAAACTTCATATACCTAACAAAATCATCTAAAGAGTTTTCCTCAAACAGGATAAAGATTAAGGTCCCAAATATATAAAAATCAGCATTATAATATTGTTGGAAATAAACTGCTTCATAGTTTTAGGCCGACAATACACGAGGTCCGAGATATATTACCGAGGAGAGTATTCATTTGAAAATAGAAGTGTTTGGTTCAGACCTTCTGGGAGCTTGACAAATGCCCGTTGGCACTGTAGCAGTAAGAGCGCTAACTGTGTCGGGGGTTCCGGGTTCGATTCAACGGAGTCAACAATATGTGAAGACAAAGTTGTTGGCGATGACGTTTGGGTGTCAATTAAATATTCTTATAAATTATTTGTCTATGTATATGTAGTAATATCAGTGAGTTAGATTTCATAATACAAGCTTAGTTTGGATTTAATTAACCGTGTGAATTTGTCCGGGTATATTTATTACTTCCCAGTTTCTCTCGGATGTCCGAGAGTTTTGGACGAGATGGTTGGAGAGTATCTCGGTCTATGTGTGTAACCACCATTTTATGTATAAATAGAAAGGTCAGTTTGAATGGTTGTGGGCGTACGTCTCAGGGAAATCTATCAAAAAGATATATCTCAGTACCTCTGGGATGATTTAGATAGTTCATTTCTTTTCTGTTTTTCTCATATTTTTTGGGTGAAGGCTAACCGTTTTATCGTATTTCTCGTAAATAGTTCGTAAATAATATTTTGTGTATTTCTTAACAAAGGTTTATTTCAACTGTTTGGCGTAAATGAAAAACTTCCAAAGTTTTATGCTGAATAATAAATCTAATAAATTTTAGGTTCTTGTGAAAATCATTTAAGAAATTCCTCTCACATGGATAATGAACAAAACACAGGGACTGGCAATTTAACGCCTTCCGGTAGCGCTGAGATGGAAATACTAAACAGCCATCCATTCAAGTAGTGACTAAGTTTCAGAACAATCACAATGGCAAACTACGTCATGAACATCAATATGAAATTCTTATCTCTACCTTGTCGTTGTTACAGTCAGCCCGCATCAGCAATGCGAGTGGAGACGCGTGCGAGCGCCGAGACCCGTGTCAGCACGGAGGGGTGTGCATCAGCACGGATGACGGACCTGTCTGCGAGTGTCGCGATGGGGACTACGAGGGAGCCTTCTGTGAGAGAGGTCAGTCACTAGAGTTAAGGTATCAGTCCAAGATCCGAAGGCGGTGTAGTCGAAACTAGACTGCAGACTGCAGACTGCATGACCACTAGTGTACTTTAAGTGCCTGAACACACTTTATTCAGAACTGTAGTGGAACTGTAGTGCTCGTGGCGTAGTTTAGTTAAGCAATAAAAACGCCGACTCCAGTGTTGGCCATTAACCTAAAAGAACTTACTTTTAGTCAAGATTGTAGTTAGGCTGTGTTCTGGCCTATGAAAACATACACTCGAGACAAGATGTCTAAAAGATTTTTTGTCTATTAAACACGAGTCCTAACTTGTTTGAAAGATAATTTATTTCCTATTTAAATTTGGAATATTCCTAAGTCCATTCTACATTTCACTAAAATAAAATTCAGGGTATAAAATTTTGAATTGCGTTGAGCGTAAACTCTGAGTTAACTCTTCCATCATAAAAATAATAATCCTTAAAACAAACTTCAAAAGCTGTGAATAAATATATGTGAATTATTTTAGCTAGATAGAGCGTTTAGCGCGAATGAAAGAGCTTGGCCGTTTTGCCATTTGGTCGTTTAGAGCGTTTGGCCGTTCGTGTGAAGTTGCCGTTAGCTTTAAAGCTGTCGGGCTAATGGCCGCGTCAGAATTTGAGCAGCGAGTTATTTCAGTCAGGACTTCCGCTATTTCGTCTTTGCTTGCAATTTTGAAGGATATTTCTCTAAATAGTTGACTTTCAAGATTCAGCCGTTTGAACTATTCGTGGGATGAATTTAACACGATGGAAAGGACCTAATTGAAATTGGATCAATTTAGTGTCAAAACTTAGACGACACTAATGCACGATAGAGCTGGTTTTTTAAACTGATATGTTTTACGATTAGAATTGTATCTTTTTAGGATCATTGTATCATAGTATCGTTTTAAAATAGTCTTGGGTTCGTATTTATATCGGGAATACGACAAAATCGTGTATACGTAACGCCGATGTTCCTTTAATCCTAAAGACTGAATAAAAACGTACACTTATTTAACCAATACGATTGAATTGAAGCATATGAACTCAACATATCGTGTATTAGATGAAGCAACGACACATAATATAATACGACCTAGTTTGAAACTACAATAATCGTAAAATAAACTTGAATACAACATGTTTCATTGTAAGATGTTCAAATAGTTGGGACGCAGACCTCCAACTTGCGGGCACATTGTCGCGATTAATTATGAAACTGCCGGTCGGTACTTACCTCGGGATTTAAGGGCTGGCTCTAGTTGTTTACGTGTTTGATTTACGATGATTAATAAGTGGGATGGTAGCCAGGAAGAGAGAGGGAGAGAGAGAGAGAGAAGGGGAAATAGAGGGAGAGAGAGAGAGAGTAAGAGTGTTCACGCAGGTTATTGGTCAACTCCGGTGTCAATTTTTTATACCGCCTTAATACCTTCGACGTAGTCTCACGATCAGTACAATCGGGACTGATAAACAACGTCTTCAGAATGTGAATTACAAGGAAACTATCGCTTCTCACAATTAAGAAGTTTTAGGTCACTAAATATCTATTAAGCTAAAAAAATTTGAGCATTTTACGAAGGCTACAGAATTATAAAGATTTCTTTCTATATCTAAGCTTAACCTTTTAAAATATAAGTTTACGTTCAAATCGAAAGAAATTGGTATCGAAAAAGGAAAGAATAGCCTGTAATCTCACCGAAGATATCAGTACAGTATTAATGTTAAAGAAGGATAAAATATGAAAGACTTTCCTGAATCACGTGTTTAAAAATGATTTATATTTACCCCAATAGCTATATAACCTAAAAAAATCCTTTGTAAACCTGAAAACATTAACCTAATCATGATCGTCCTGAAATTACGTATGATAATGACAGCCCTATAAAATAAGGGATGTATACCCCTCGCCGCGGCCGTAACATACCCGCTTGTTTATTAATACACTCATTGTAAACCACTGGAGTTAAATACAGATTTCAAATTAGACCTACAGGCCGGTTAATTTAGATTTCGGTCTGGCTGAGTTATAGTCGCAGGGAAGTAACTTTATCCTAATTTAAACTAACTTTTGATTACATCTTGTTAGTAACAATGAATTTGGTTTGCGATTTGGATTTTTGGTAATTTTTGTTTGTTTTACTAACTTTTTATGTTAACCGTTTATAAAATGGATTTTAAGGACAAAAGTATCGATCTTCTTTGTATATTTGTTTATGGTCTAAAAACAGAAAAAGCTATGATAGTGAAAACTAAACTCAATTTAAAAAAAAAGAATATAAATTATATGCCTTTTCTATATCTCTACTAGCGACCCGCCCTCGCTTCGCTTCAGGTAATCAAGATTTCATGTAGGAAAATCAGGATAAAACATTGCGTGTCTCCCGCAGGAATATACACAATCAAAATTTCAAGTGGGAAATTGGGGATAAAATATTACATGTCTCGCGCGAGTATATATGTATACACAATCAAGATTTCATGTGAGGAAGAATTCGGGATAATACCTACATAGCGCGTCTTCGTCGTTTGTAGTTCGTAGGTAGGTATATCCCCGCGCGCTTTGACCGCACGAAACAGTAAGTAGCCTTATGAGACCCGCCATCGAGCATTATTATTTTGTAAGCAGCGCCCCGCGGTTTTACCCACGTTGTGCCCGTTCCCGTAAGAATTTCGGGAATTTTTTTACATAAAAACCTTCCTCTTGAATCACTCTACCTATTACAAAAAACCGCATCAAAATCCGTTGCGTAATTTTAAAGATTTAAGCATACAGACAAACAGACACGAAACAGAGACGACTTTATTTTATACTATGTAGTGATATATATAAATCAATGCCACTTTTCGTTTTAATTTTATAACTCAAAAACGGGCTCTCCTATCCAAACCTAGGCTTTGTTTAGGCTTTGTTCGGACTATTTAGTAGATGGTTTATGTGAAGTTTGCACAAAATCGGTCGAGCGGTTCTTAAATTCCCACGGGAAGGGGCACAACGCGGGTAAAACCGCGGGGCGCAGCTAGTTAATTGTAGTATCCGTGATAAAAAGTTCAAACAACATGTGTTAAGAATATTAATCTCAATAATGTTTCCTGTTATAAAGAAAGTCGGTAAGTTATTTCTAAATTATTCATTTTCCAGTAATCTGCCGCTGGCAAAAAATCCTATGTTTTGAAATTTTCCCAAAAACAAAATGTTAAACATATTTTATCGTGTTTTGCTTGTTTAAGCTATTTAATATTGCAGTTTGTTACACTGCATGAATTCTACATAAATTATAGAACAATTTAGTGGGGAAATTCGTGTGAAAATACGGTATGATACGGTGATGTAGCGTTTTTAGAAAATATGCGTTTAGTAATTTTAAGAAAAACATATTTTGAAATTAATACTTCATTTACGGATAAATTTAGCTTTTATTTTAGAAAGCGAATTAGAGTGAATTAATCAATCTTCAATGACCACGGTTTCTGTAAAACGATAGATAAAAATGTATATAAAAACAAAATGTATTCGTAAACGTAGTACAAATAATATATTTACTGTCATAAACGCAGATTATAAAAAAAATATTTTATTGGATAACTTTGACCTTCACCGTGTAAACTTTTCACCTTTGGCTGGATTAAGAACTCTATCGATTTAAAGCCTTATTCCATGGCAATAAGGTATAAGAAAGTTGAATATCATTTTGTTATGTAATAAATACTGCGAAAGATTTCTGTCAGGAATGAACATAATTCCAGTTAATTATAACTATATCAATTCTATTTTAACTTATAAGAAACCAAGACAGAATTATTTTGGCTCCACGAAGCCTAAGGCCAACAGCGGTAGGATTTGGGTTGCCCAAAAAAAATAAATTTATTTTGAGAACCTTTGATTTTGTGATTTGAAAATGATTTTGTGAATGATCTCTTTTAATATAACTTCTTTCAATGTCAGAACTTTAACAATTAAAATATTTTCATATTTTATAACATCTATTATGAGAAACAGTAACAATTATATGCGAATTTCAAACAATGGCCCTGATAACCGGAGCGCTCAAATTAATTGCAAGGAAAGGATAGAGCTATTACTCTAATAATAAGTTAGAAAGGGACGGAAGCATAACTTCTCTATTGTTTCAAAATAAACCTTTTTATTTTAAATCGTTTGTTTATGTTAATTTAGAGGCCTTAATGAGGAAAATTAAAATAATTGTTATATTTCCTTATTTATAAATAACATTGGCACGTGAGCGACCGGACAATAAGAACACTACATTATAATTTAGTAGGATTGATTCGAAATAACCGTATCATCCTAGATATAATGGCGGAAAAAGTCTCGAAAATCAGATTTTTTACTCAACCCTCTAACTTAATCTCTGTATTATGTATGTATGTCACACAGATTTGCAAAAAACGTACTCAAAAAGTAGGCTTTTCACACCTAGAGCGGGTATTATTCGGGTAAACCATATGATGATGCTAATCTATCATAACACTGTATGTAATATTATTTTATACACAAGTACAAATTCATCGGAATCTTATTTCCAAATAATTTGATCATTTCATAAGAATACCCCAAACCAAAACATACCGTGTATTGTTGTTTATTCTTTAGATTTCATAAAATAAATGATAAAGACCAAAGTAAAATATTATTGGACGCAAAAATAATAGTCTAACAGATGTCGGTCGTCAGAACTTTTGATATAAACATTTGTACCCGTGTCTTCAATCTCCCGCCATTACAAGTAACAATGAGATTTGAAGAGTTTAGAGAACTTTGAAAGTTCAATTATTTTATGAAAAATTTTTATGACTCTTTATAACATTATTTGTTTTATTTGGGAACGTTTTATTGGTCACACTAATATAATAAACCTGAAGAGCTTGTTTTTTGTTTGTTTGTACGCGCTAATCTCAGAAACTATCAATTCGGTTTTGAATAACTCTTTTTTGAATGGATAAGTATTAGTGCAAGTATTAGTCTGTAATGTCCCACTGCTGGGCAAAGGCTTCTCATCTCACTGAAGATACCATTACAGTGAGGAGAATTAGGCGTAATCACCACGCTTGCCTAATACGCGTTAGTGATCCCAAACCCGAGCCATGTTTGAAAAGTAGGAATCATGTTTTCGCTCGACACACAATAATGGGGATAGAGCCTAGCAGTGCAAGTTAGTTTGTAAAGTGTAACCATTTTAACATTGTAACAATTTTTACTGAAACACTTAAAGAAAAGTAGACAGTAAACTATCGCGAGATTTATTCGTTTCTCACACTCGCGCGGAGGATGTAGCCTCGGGGATTATGTAGATAGAACCCGGCTTGCGAAGGCTTTCAATGTTTTTCAGCGCATACTAAAATGCCGTTTTGTTGATAGATAAAACTTTCGTATGCAATGTATGAGTTTGTAGTGGTTTACTATCTTAAGTAATGCATTAAGTAAACTAAAAATATTTACTTAATTACATATAAAGTAATGCTTGCCAAAAAATAATTATTATTAATTTGAGCCTTCACACACACACGCACGGTTAATTAGACCCAAAGTAAGCTCTAAGCTCGTATTATGGAATCTAACTAACTGATACTACTACATATACATACACAAATTCTTTATAAGAATATTATAATGGACACCCAGACGATGTCGCCAAGAACTATGTCTTCACATATTGTCGACTTCGGGCGGGAATCGAACCCGCAACCCCCAACACAGTAAGCGCGCTTAATCTTTAGAATTTACCAGCTCGTACCTTGTAAACCATTTATAACAACGTTTAAAACCTAAAAAAACCTTAATGATCTACTTACTGAAATATACATGAATTTAATAACGTCTTAGTAGAATACGTTATGTGGGTGGTAAGACTAGTGGGAGTTTAAAATATTATGTACACTAATATTTTATGTATAAAGTACAAAATTAATTCATTACTTAAGTAACTTACAGCTTCTTGGAATGAAGTCTGATTTATAGTAAAAGTTGTTTCTCCGTAATAGTGGGCTTGTTTGTTTCTACAAGTCATGGGAATATTATAATTAATTTCTGTTTATACAACTCATAGAATATGTAAAGAGTCGTTTACGTTTAGCAAGTTTTTTATCAGCGAGCTTGCGAATTCTAAGGGTGATTTGATAATTGCTCCGCACAGCTCAGCTTATATGGAAACGCAGCCTAACGTTGAAGGTCGCTTCATATTGAACCTATCAGTCACAGGGTGTAAACTCGAACAAGTTAAACGAAGCTTATTAAACCAAAAGCTTAATAAATTGTTTGTTGCTGTACATACAAGAAGAATTCTGTATATACAGCAGAGTTGTACAATTAGACTCAAATTGAGCATACTTGGATCTAGTGATCTTTCTACTTTAAGCTTGGATGAGAATATACTCATATTGAAAGATTGGTGTCTACTTATATTAAAAACCCAATATATTATCCCTGGGTACGTAATACGCGGCCCGAGCCCCGGGCAATCAATTTACCACTCGTTATCAGCGTACGAACATTCGAACGACACCCACCTCTATGCCCTACAAATTGACAGTTTGCAAATGGTACACGTCACCAATATACCATGATACGACCTTCAGTAATGGTAATAAGGAACTAGAGGTCTGATGAAATTGGTTGTTACGCATCAGTTGGAACGTATTGGCTTATTATTTATTTTGTCCTGGACAAGGGTTCTTCCGTGTGAGGGACTAATTGTGTTTTTTAGTTTTGTTTTTTCTCTGGAAACGTCAACAGACACATAAATATATATTTTTTCTTATTTGTTTTGGAAAACTGTCTGAATTATTTCTTTAGGGCATTTCATTCGGTTGTCAATGAAAATTATCGCCGAAAGGAACATCCCTAAAAAACCTTTTAGACATATTACACGATCACTTGGACATTCTATACAAACACGACCACTAACAAAATAGAAGCGAATAAATATACAAAAAATATACTCTACTTATCGGCAACCTTATCACTGAAAGGAAACGTTCGAACGGCATACAACCTTTTGGGAGGTACTCAACAAATTGACAGTGGGCGAATGAGCAAGCCAGGCGACCCGGGCACTCACTTCCGCTCTACGTCATCGTACCCATTTCCGGTGACACAAGTCCGTCCGAACGCGGCCATTATGCCCCCGACGTGCTACGGAAACTCACGAGCGCGACCGAAGCCATCGGAAATTTGAATTGGGCGGTAAAATGTCGTTGAATTAGCTGTATCGTTTGTGTAATGAGAAGAGGTTGTGTTTGAAGGTTAAGTTGTTGGGAAGTTTTATTAATGTATGTAAAGTTTCATATTGAAGCAGCCAGATTATGGTGTCAGATATAACCTTTTTATGATCTGTTTAACTAGTTTTTTAATTCCCTAGTCGCCAGCGCTTTTACTGCAACGTAACAAACCTGTAAGTGTCTTATTTGACACTAGCAGCGCCCCGCGGTTTTACCCGCGTTGTGCCCGTTCCCGTGGGAATTTCGGGAATTTTTTACATAAAATCCTTCCTCTTGAATCACTCTACCTATTACCAAAAACCGCATCAAAATCCGTTGCGTAATTTTAAAGATTTAAGCATACAGACAAACAGACAATCAGACACGAAACAGAGACGACTTTATTATATACTATGTAGTGAAGGACTTTTTCGTGGTCCGGAAAACTTTTTGCTACCTGCGAGCATCCCGTTATAATAATTGTGAATATTTAGGGCCTTACTCATAAACGCTTATAAACAGCACTTTACCTATCAAATGGTTCGTCCCTTTCCGACATACGCTATTTGCCAAAGAGCGAAAGAGACAAAACGCTTTAAAACACTGTTTATGTTAAATATCGTTTAAGAATAAGGCCGTTAAAGTCTAAGTCTAGTGCAAGTGAGCCCAAATATTTGAGGTTAAAAGTTGTTGCCACATAACGGTCTGCACAAAAAATATGATATAGAAAGTGTAACAAGTCCGGATAAAATGTTGTATGAGTTAACATTTTCTATTGTTAGGAAGGTTAAAAATGTTAATTTAAAACAAGCAATTACTCATATCTATTAAAACAAACCGTGGTTTTAACATTGCATCTGGCAGGTTGTAATTAATCCACTCTATTCTACTTGTTTGTAAAGTGTTTTCCTTTTAAACTTGTTTTATTATTTCACATGAAAAATGTATGGAATTATTTTGTAATTGTACTTCAATTATAGTCCGTTTTTCATTAAAATATGCGTTCAGAATTATTATAAAGGAATTTATCATACATATTTCTGTATTGTGTTATTGTTATAAAATGAGCTGATACAAATAATTTCACAAAAATGTTCGGATTTAAGTTTAAAAAGAGAATCAAAAAAGCATAGACGAATCCAAATAACGCACAGATTAAAACCACAGCACAGCACCTTTGCGTTAATCCATTCGGACCACAGTGAGTCAATTAGATCTTGCCAGAGTCAACTATGCAAATTGCGGCGGCTTCGAGCGTAGAACGATTAGTTTTGTGGCATCGATAATTGTACTGGGAATCAGCTTTCGTGATATTGTGGGTGCCAATGTGTGAGGATATTTGAGTCGGTGAGACAGTGGCCAATTACCGTGTGTTACAGTTTGGGTGGTGGTACTTGGCGCTTACGATGGGGCTGTTTATCTAAATATTGCGGTATCGAGGAGATGAAATTAATTTTGATTGATTTATGGAATAAATAATATAGGTGTCTATGGAGAAACTCTGAGCGAAGTGAAGAGGTTCTTGTCTATGGGACAAACAGGCTTTAATGCTTATAAAGTTTGAGGCACCACGGTGTACGAGCGAAGGAGATTTTTTATGTAAGAGCTTTAAATGTTCTTTTTTCAAAAAAATCTCTGGTGGCCTCACTGTGGCTGCACAGTGCCGTCCCATATAGGTTAAATTATGATATTATAAAAAACATAAACACACATTTGTAAATTGGTATCAAGTATCGAGACATTTCCATCACTGGATCGCTCATAACACTTCAAATTCAGTTCTTTGTCCTGACACATAAAAGATAGCAACACAACGACACAAAATGTACATCCCCAGAAAATAACACGATTATTCAAATAACATTTTTACCCGAAACAAAACTGTATTCCATTATCTCAAATCCCAACAATCATCTCGTGTCGTACAAATACCTTCTGAAAATCGAATTAATCTACGCTGCAGTGTGCGTGGGCGGGCGTGGGCAGCCACGTGGGATGTTGTGGGAACAGTTTCAATACGGACCGATTGCACGATGTCCCTAGAACTACGTTTTGTTTCATTTGGGTATGAATAAAGTATTAGTTTTCTCATTTGGGGGTCTGTCAATACGTGGACATGATTGTGAGAAAATTTGATATGCTTTGGAGGGTAGTAGTAGGTTTATATTAACATTTTTTACTTTATAAAGTACAAATGATAATAAAGAACAAATGCTCTGCTCCTTGTTTATAGAATATTATTATACACAATTTGTATGCAAACAAATTATACAATTACAAACATTGCAACAGCGTCCTTCACCTAATTATAAATAGCGACAAAGCCTTCACAATAAAATAGCTTATAATATTTTCCACTAGTACTCTACGCTACAAACCGGTTATCTAATAATAATGCTCCTACAAAATGTAGAGGCTACGCCGTAGCATTGTCTACGGCGTAGTACGTAGCCCGTAGTAACGCTACCGAGGTCTACGACCTACAAGCCTCGTAGCCACAATGCATTCCGAGCGGTAATGAATTACGTTTAACCAATTGTGGAAAGTAGGTATGCTGTTATACGACAAAATAGGTTCTTAATCACAGGGAATTCGTTAGGGACTTTCGACAAATGTAATTGGAAATGTTAATTTAGTACCAAAATCACAAAGAGGGATTTCTTAGTCGACAACTTAAAGTAAGTAAGTTTATAATAGTGTTCCGACGTCATTAACCCGGTCCTTGAGGTCTCAAGGGCACAACTTCTTGTTTAATTAACGCAATAATTTTGGAAAACCTTTCGAATAACAATCGAAGTCGAGTGCCTGAGGCAGTAACTCGGTTTTATGATCCCTTTGGGGCATTAACATGCAGATTGTTACCGGTTTGGTCCGGATCGAGCCGGCTGCCCACCGGATACGAATAATCCTTTCCTAGTACTATTGGTTCCCGATCTCGATTGTGATTCGCTTAGGGTAGGTGTTAGTTTGTTGAACTTGAATTAGACATATGCTAGCAGCGCCCCGCGGTTTTACCCGCGTTGTGCCCGTTCCCGTGGGAATTTCGGGAATTTTTTTACATAAAAACCTTCCTCTTGAATCACTCTACCTATTACAAAAAACCGCATCAAAATCCGTTGCGTAATTTTAAAGATTTAAGCATACAGACAAACAGACAAACAGACACGACTTTATTTTATACTACGAGTATGTAGTGATTTGTGCTGTTTTAAAAAAGTGTTGTATTTTAATTTAGATTTAATTATTAAACAATATATGAATGAAATAGTATTACTTCATAGATTAAATAGTGTTTAAAATATCCTGAACATGAATGATATACACACATTTTCTCAGTCAACTAGATTCTAGTTTGTAAATAATAGTTCATCATTAATTTCGAGTAGGTTAGTGGCCAACCGGAATTTTTAGACCGCCTAAAGGCCGCGATGGTCTAACGATTGAAAAGACCGGGACCGACTGCTTTACTTGCCCTCCGAAGCACGGTAGCGCTCAGATAGAAATGCCACTATCCAAGCGGGGGTCGAGCTGCACGTTGCTTAACAATTGTAATGAACTAAATCGCTTAGTCAAACCACGCGACGAGCGCTCCAACCGATTACCGATAGTAGTGGCATAGTTACTCGTTTTCCAGACACTACAATACATCAATACATACCCCGATACAGTTATATTTGAATGCGTGCTCGTAATTTCGAACAACTTTTACGATATTAGTGTAAATATAAAAAGATTTGCGTGTGAATTGGTGGTATTTCGGCTGTACAGTCGGGGAATTATACATTTGAATATTTTATTTTGATTTAGGATCCTTAAATTATAACTTACTAGCAGCGCCCCGCGGTTTTACCCGCGTTGTGCCCGTTCCCGTGGGAATTTCGGGAATTTTTTTACATAAAAACCTTCCTCTTGAATCACTCTACCTATTACAAAAAACCGCATCAAAATCCGTTGCGTAATTTTAAAGATTTAAGCATACAGACAAACAGACAAACAGACACGAAACAGAGACGACTTTATTTTATACTATGTAGTGATCTACAAATTTCATATTTAACTGACTAGTATGTATTAAATTAGAAATTGACTCAGCACAATTTAACATAGACAGATCAGCTAATTAAAGAACCGAAAGAATCATTACCAAAAATATTTCTCTACCCTTTTAAAACCCGTTCAAAACCATTCACAAACAAATTTGTACTCCAACACTTGTACAATACGTCTGAAATTCATAAAAACACATTATTTGATCATTCCCCAACGCTTAATAAGTCATAATGAACGTCGAAGCGCTCCAAAACAAACAGTTTTAACAAACATAAGCTGAGTTCAGAGTTGTGGACCAATTAACAATTGTACTGTCGGGGCGCAAAGTAATGAGTTAGGTGAAGACAGATGGCGCTAATTTTAATATTTCATTTCGTTACCAACCGTGCTGGCGGTTGCACCTGCGTTCACTCTTTTCTGTAGCGTTTTCAAGTTTTTCGACAATATTTCCACACATTGTGTTTAAACCTTTTAAGTATTAAGGTGTAGAGACCATTAAGGTGTTAACGACAGAGCAAAGGTCCTTAACTCTCTGTCTCTCTCTCTCTCTCTCTCTCCCTCTGTCTTTCTCAAATACATATTTATTGATTAATGCCATGAACCAACGTATTGTTGGCATATTGTTGACCATATTGACCATATTGTTGGCATGTTAATTACATAGATTATAGAAGATAATAAAGATATTTATTACACAAGACAAGCCTGTTGGTACAGTGATAGTAAAGAGTTTTATCCCATAGGTTGGGTTCCATTCCCATGCGGAGAAGTACTTGTGCAAAAAAAGCTATTCGATGTTCGTTTCACTGATAAAATACAGCGCTGAACCATTACAGTACAATATTTTATACTTCAGAAAGAAAGTGATTCCTAGAAAAGAAACAGTTGATAAAGTTCACTTTCATTTTGAACAAACAAACAGAAGAAGGAGGAACTTTATAAAAAATAATAGCATCATTAATGTTGTTCCTCGTTAAATCTTTCACTTTTATTTTTTCTGAAAATCTTTGATAATGACTAACATCTAATATTATAAAAGCGGAAGTTTGAGAGGATGAACTAGTGTTTGGATATTTGTTCCTCTTTCACGCGAAAACTACTAAACATACCTGAATGAAAATAGATACAAGGATAGATTAGGGTCTGGAGTACAGCGTAGGTTACCTTTCATCCCGATATTACCACGGGAACTGGTACAACGCCGGTGAAACCGCGGACAATGATAATGACTACCATTCATATTACTCCAATAGAACGGTTTGTAGGTATGTTAGTATTTAAAGTCAAAAAGCATTAAATATAACGGTTTTTTTTAAATATTAAATAAATACTCGTATAATCGTCGCTTGATTGTTATAATTGAAAGTCAAAAGTGAATCACTACATAGTATAAAACAAAGTCGCTACTTTTGTCTGTTTGTTTGTCTGTATGCTTAAATCTTTAAAATTACGCAACGGATTTTGATGCGGTTTTTTGTAATAGGTAGAGTGATTCAAGAGGAAGGTTTATATGTATAAAAATTCCCGAAATTCCCACGGGAACGGGTACAACGCGGGTAAAACCGCGGGGCGCTGCTAGTAATTACATAATCACCTCCAGTTTAACATCTCTAATTACAACAATTACTTTTACTAACAGTAATTGAATACGTTTGACCTTTATAAAAACAAAAAGAAATACGAATGAATGCCAAGGATTCTTAGAAAAACACGCTGAGAGTATTTTAGGTTATTTACATAGAGTCCGAACTAAGACCTCTCACACCAATTAGCATTGCTTAACTTAAAACATCTGGAAAAAGCGGGCCAAGGGCTCCCTAGAAAGGGTTGTTTAAGAAATCAACTGAAATTTACATAAAAAGGGAAGCTTAAGTGAATTAGGCTGCGTATTTTTTCATCACGTATATTCGATCAATATGTGGTTTGTGTTTCTTTTTGGTTTACAGTACTTTGGTGATATGTATTGTCACGAATAGTGAGTCTGATTACTCTTAATAAATTGTCAGTTAATTTTGTATTTGTGGCGAAAATACTGTTGACTTTGGTGTATTTAGAAGTTTAGTTAAAAACAATCAAAAAATATTTTTAAGCGACTTCAAAATGGAGTGATCAATTTGACTTCTTATTATCTAGTTTGGAATATTTATGGTCAAACATCTCGGGGGCAAAATTAGATTTGGAATTATATTAAAATTAAACTTGCTTCAAATTATTATTCCACTTGTTTACATTTCAAACCGTCAAACCCTGTTTATTAAAACACATTAAAACAGTATCTTCTGAAAGAAAATCCATTTTGGAAACGCTTGATGTACATTATTGGGTGTAAGTGAACCTTATTCGGTTGTGATAAAGCTTGTTATTGCCTGACGGGAGTGGATTTGAGCGTGCCACCGTGGGAAGAATTTGCATGCAGTGTGGCTAAGCTTCCACCAAAATTGAGTTTCCCTAAAACCAATATGGGTGAGTACCTCTCTATAACAGTTAATTGGCACGCCGACGATACAATCATCTATTTGATAGTTTTCCTCAAATTCTGCATTAGCATGGAAACTACAGTTTGCAGGTTTCGACAGGAAATGTTTTTTCATTTGAATTTTGAAAGAGATTTTTATCAAATAGCAATCTGCGTGCTTCGCGGTGGTTGGAAGTAACCTTGGGTTTAACGTTACATTAAAACTAGTTAATTCTTACTGGTTAAGTACTTTCAATGTAAAGTACAATGAATTACGAAATATATTTTAAAAATAGTTGATATTTCATGAGAAGGCCGAGGTTATACCAAAATCGCTTTACTATTTTTAGATCGAGATAACAAACCTGAAAAAACAAGATATCCCGAGATAGGCCTTTGAGAAGACTGTTCAACAAAATTTCATCATACACTGTATGAAAAAATTACATTTCATAACTGTAAACTAAAATAATGTAGTGGAATATAAAATTCAAAATTAGATTCGTCAATAAAACAACCAGTTCAGCGGCGCGAGTGAAACAATGAAGTTTGTCTGTTTGTTCCAGGCGAAGTTTAATGTTCGGGGAATATTTGGACACGGATCAAATTTTAGTTTTGTGTTGATGCGTGTTTCAACTTGCTTTTGGTCAATTTTAATGGTATTTAGTTTGACCAATTTTATTACTGTCGCGTTTGATTTAAACATCTGTACGTTTGGCCATGTTATTTATTTGAAGTTGCAAGTTAAAATATATCGAATTTGGGACGATTTAGGGAAAATTCGGTCTCCATCTTTGGTTATTATTTTCTTATTTTGAATGCCTATATAGATTAGTTTTCCAATGTTATTCTTGGACATTATTATAACGTTATAATCAATAACATTACAGTAATAAATCCACCGATAAACAATACATCGGAGAAGATAGACAGAAGGTAAACACTAATTGAAGTAATGTATTAGTAATAACATTATTGACATAATTTGTCAGTACAATATATAAAATAAATATGTGATAGTAAACAAACAAGACGTCCTTGTGTACGGAGCAAGTAGACCGCGGTCTAATGGATAATTCATGTACATATCGACACTTGGAGATACCCTGACAACTAGTATGAGAGCGGTTGACGAAGGTTAGCTTTTATCAATATTGGTGAAATATGGTAACATTCACCAGAATATTTGATAGAAATTATTATATTTGTTCAATATTTATTGCTAGTTTTTCCTTACAGTATTTATCTGTTTTTGCAGAAATTGGAGAATGTAATATTCTTTATGATGGTACTGTGAGATAAGATTTCTTTGCCTGACAACGGGACACTTCAGGCTAAATATTTTTTACCTTTACTTTTATATATTTATTTTGACCTATTCTTCTAGGTTAAAGTAGTTAATGCCAAACTAAAGATTGGTTTCCCAACTTTATGGTTCCTTCCCCCTTCACTGGTATAATCCCTTTATCGCCATTTTGTAAAACACAGTTTGCGAGTCACCCTAAGTCGTAAAATTTCAAAGTTTTAGAAGTGTCATTGAGAATTACTCGGTTTAAAACAAAAACGTACTTTGTATTGATCTTGTTCGGTCGATAGAAAACATTTTGCGTGGGCACTTGAGTTTCAGTGGGTACTTGTGTGTTTTGTCGGCCCGTCGGTAAAGCAAGGACGTGTGTCCGTGAGTGAGCCGAGTTGGAACAAAATGAATTCAAAATTATTTCTTTTTGATTCAGTCAAAAACAGATTTTGAGTAAATATTTTGCTCTCTAGACAATGAATAATCATTTGTTTTCTGTCAAAACGTAAAGGAACGTTACATGGAGATCATGTGGCCATGATACAATCCCATACATAATATAAGCTATAGAGAACAATCAAATAGAATGCGACGATTGCCACTTGTCTATAGGAGTTGAATGCACACATGGTACTTTTGTACCGAACCAGGAAAAAATGACAACTTTTGTAGTCTCAAATTAACATCGAAACAATGGACAACACATCTACCGAGGACCGTCTAAAACCTGCCCTCTGTGTTTCTATGTAACATGAACCATCGTTAAGTTTCTCTAAGCGCCAACATTAGACCAGACGGCAACAACGGAACATTAAGGCTTTACGGCTAATTGGAGACTTTATAAAGGCTTTTGATAAGGTGAACCAGAGGGCACACGCTGTAACTACAATAGAAGAAAATAAAACGAGCTTATTCATGTGTAGTTGTTCCACAAACTGAGCACTGGAGGCGAATTACAAAGTTGGAGTACGACTTGAGGTGTTATTAGCCATATTCGGTCGGGAGTCCCGCAAGGGGCCACGTTGGGCCTTCTGTTATTAAACCACAAATTAAAAAAGTTTGCTTACACGCCCGTTATAGGTTAACTAATTTCAGTTAGATCGCCAATAAACCCAGTAATAATCCTTAGTTTACTAAAGTTAAAGTGTATTTGACTACACCCTGAGCAAACTTCGAGCTTCTAAGTTTTATCGTCAAATTATACGCTTTGTTTGCGTAATGATGGTTTATAACTGTTTTCTGACATTGTTCATTATTACTATGTAACGTATAAGCCCATTTCTTCCAATAAAACTTGTAATAAAGTTCCATAAAGTCGAACTAGGGAATTTTTTCGTGATTGTGAACTGAGAACTTTTCGATCAAGTTTGTTTGGGATCAATGACTTTTACGTTGGTTAAGATCACATTGTGAAGGGTAAAGTTTGTGCGAGAATAATATCAATAATATGTTTGCCAAACTGATTATCGGAACATGGAACAAAGTTTCCTTATGCGTGTTATGACACGCGATAAAACTTAAGCACAAAAGTGGCATGGATGCTGCAAATTAACTGAATTTTTAAATCAACAAATATCCTGGTTACACTAGCAGCAAGTACCTAGTAGCAAGGAATACTTAATATTTTTTAAATAAAAAATTATTGGTGGGAGCTTGTTAGGAACGAGGAGAGGAAACGTCTGAGGCCTATACCCAGTTGTGGGACCACAAAGTTGAGGTTACCGAACAAAATATAATAACATATTTTAGTTCAAAACCGTAACATCTAACAAATAAACAAGGAAAAACATTTTACCATCAATCATAAGGTATTTTATCTATATTAGATCATTCACTCAAAAATCAGATTGATTTAAATATCAAATTTATCTAATACTCGAGAAATATCGTATTACAGGCAAATGTCGTTTTCAATAATGATGTATTGGTTGAGGAATTTGTGAGTTCCCGTTTGATTTTATTTCCCAATATTACGAATCAAGTTGATGAAGCGACATTACAGAACACCGTCACGTCTCGCCACAAATGACGGAAAAAGTTGAGCAATTTTTTTGTCAGAAGGTTTGTAACGTTGAAACTTTTGTCTCTTGCGGTTTCGAATCGAAAAATATTCCAAAAGACTCGAATCTCTTCTCTCAGGGTTTTGTTTAACTTGGCTCTTTAAAAAGGTTTGAAATGTCACGGGAATAGAGAATAATGATGTTAATTGGAGATCGTATCGAGAGACGTATTGGAAGGTTACTGATTTACTTTGGGGACATATTGGATGGATAGTCTGAAAGATCAATAGGTCTTTATCAGGTGTTCCATTTACTGAACATTTAGCCCTTGCCACATATGTTTTTAAGGGTTGTGTAACTTGTACCTTAATTTTTGAATTATTTAATGTTAACACATAAAATATAATAAAATAAAAATACGTTTATTGCTATACATAAAAAGAGTTGTTAACAAAAGTAATAAAAATCATAAAAGAATAACTTATTAATAAGGTAGGCAAAAGGTAGAGAACTCAGCTTGAGTTGTGTAGACAGTGGACACTAAGTTCACAACGCTGGTTTTCAGTTCTTCCTAGTAGATAAAATGGGCTCTGTTTAACATAAGCATATTACTTAATCTGGACTCTCCTGAAGGTTACCAAACACCTGTAGTCCCTCCCTATTCCCAAAATTAACCCATTAAGGACTTTTCTATTGACGTAATTTAAACTACACTTTACGACCGGGTATCCGTCCTGCATCCAAATTAGTCACCGAACCTCCTCCAACTATGTATGTTCCCTACTCCAACTACATATGTTCGTTTTATGCTAAATTTTAACTACTTTAAACTTATGTTACACGTAACACGCTGTACCGCACTTTATTACATTGTTTTTAAACAACATATTAAAATTTTATTACATCTTTGAAGCTTTTTTGGTACTTATTAGTTTTATAATATGGAGTTTAGGTTAAAGAGAATTTTCGAACAGTTTGCCGCAGTATTATGGTTATTTTCGAGTTACGTTACTTAATAACTTGAGTTACGTTAGGCCCTTCGCACATGGAGCTACTCAAAAAGAACTAGTCACAAACTTAAATTACTAACGAGTTGCCTGAGCGTCACAGCCCATACATGTTCTATGGAGGTTCGCACACGACGCGACTAGTTACTAACTGGTCAGAAACGCGTTAGCAACCGATCACGCGCGACGCGTCGTACCGGTCTCCACGCTACTGGTTTCCCAAGTTTCTTTGTTTTTTGTGATAAAAATGAATGAAAAATGTAAACAGAAATAACAGAAGTGACTGAAACCTTACAACTTGAGTAGCGTCGTGTGCGAGATACAATTTGTAACTGTTTTGTAATCGTAATTACTGATTAGTTCAGTCATTTTTGAGTAGCTCCATGTGCGAAGGGCCTTACTTTAAGTGAAGATCGGAGTTAGCAACCAGTTTCTAACTAATTAATGTAATTATAGATTCATGATTTCGGTAGAAATATTAACGACTAGCAGTGCCTCGCGGATTTAACCGTTGTGCCCGTTCCCGTGGGAATTTCAGGATTAATACCTTCCCGTTAAATGTTGCTATCTATATAAATAGTTACTCACATGGAATTGGTAGTTTCTGAGATAAACGCGTTCAAACAAACAAAAAAAACTGTTCATCTGTATTATATCATTATAGAATAATTTATAATCATAACCATTTCAAAACAGGCATTAGAATCTTTAGTTAAACTTAAGTTGCACTTTATAGAACCATCTCTATAGCATAAGCACACATTAAGAAGACAAACAAACTGCAATCCAATCTCACAAAGCCACTGAAATAAACTAAAAAGTCTTTTAAAATATTCCCGCATTTCCTTATTTGAAAATCCAACATTTTTGCAGAAGATTATTGTTCCCGGGAGGGTGCTTCGCTCTGATCTAACGTCAAAACTTGCCGGATAATAAGACATGTTCAACTTTAATATATTTTGTTGGAGTTTACCAGATTATTTACTTTTTGTACCTGAACAACAATATTGTACAGTCAGCGTCATATATAAGTATGCAATTTTCTCATGCCATTGTAAAAGTAAAATTTAAAATGTCAGCCTGAAATTTTTGCTGCGGAATAAGTCAGAAGATTTCAGTAAGGAATAGTTGTAAGATATCAGTGCAGTGAGGAGGATTAATCATTTTTGAAACCGGGAAACATGTTTCCTTAATACCCTAGAATTTAATCGGAAACCCCAGTATTGGTAGACAAATGCACAAGGCACTAGACCATCATTGTAATAAGATGAAAAAGTATTCAAATATATGACTTCGACTGTACTTCGCGGTGACTTTGTTGTACCTCAACAGCAATATGCCGTGACGCGATTCTCTGCAGTCAAAATTGTTGCAATTTGTTGTTTTGTTTAAACAAGTGTCGTTTGAAGTACTGTGCCACTTTTTAAGGCGTGCCAGTCTTTTGATTCTGTGGTTAAAGGTAAAGGTTATTTTAAGTTCTTTTGTTTAATTATAAAAACGCCTTGGTGGTCTAGTGTGCATTTTTGACAAGACTGGGGGTCCCGGGTTCAATTCCCGGGTAGAGTGATGTGATGATCTGCTATTCAACCATGGCTCGAGGCAAACTTAGTGATTATGCCCAATCCTCCTGTATATACTAATATATTCAGTGTGATGAAATACCTTTACTTATAAAAATAGCAACCTCTGAACTTACCCATAGAAAACTACTTTATCTAAAGTAGTTTTTCTTAAAACTACTTTTTCTTAACAAGAAAAGCGACGTACACGTTTCATCTAACATAATTTAATTAATGAAAAGAATTTAGAATTTAGTATAAAACAAAGTATCTTAATATAACATCTAACAAAAACATAAAACACTGAACACACTCAAGACACACCAACAATATGTTTCGTTAAAAGCACTAACCATATTAATATCCGGGAAAGGAACAGACTGTAGAGCACTAAGTCTAAGATATCTAAGACAATATCGCAGGATCAGTTGGCGCTAATAACATTTAACGTTTCGGTTGTTAACTAATCTTCTATTGATATAATTCCTGCGAGACTAGGTAACCTTTTGCTGTGTGTGTCCACGGTTTTATCTAGTTGTAATTTAAAAATGCTGAGTTTCAAAATGCTGACGTTTGAACATATGTAAGTAAGTTTGTTTTATATCAATGTTTTTTTTTTGTGTTCGAAATTCCTGATTAAATTGAACACGTTTACAAGCTGGCATGTTGAATATAATGCAAGCGAGCGAGCGAATAATTTGAGACGTAATTATAGTATTTTTATCTGACAAGCGCCCCTGGGCAATACTAGCGAAGGTAAAGTACATGTACATTTTCTTAGTGTGCATCATGTTTCGTATCAAACGTTTGTCAAAATTGCCTTTGAAGTAACGACAGCATGGTAGGTTTGAGTAAACGAAAATAAGTAATTGAATGGTAATTTGCAGTGAGTACAAAAAGGATTTTTTGATCTCAAAAATGTTACTGAAACAGGCACAACTAACACGCCTTAAGCTTACAAAAAACTTTCATAACCACCCAATCATTATTTACGAGCATTAATCGTTAACACGCTATCACCGAACAAACCTCTTTTCAAAGTCAATTAACAATGTTCATAACAAAACACTACCAATGACTTTTGAGCCGAACTTTTTCAATTAAAGCCACATTAACCGTTCATTATAAGAGTGAAGTTGGGCGTAAATTTAATAAAAAATCTCAGTAAAGGCTTCGGTTGAAGTTGGTGCGATTAATCAATTTCTCTTCAAGCAGGTGTTGGGAAACTTTCAGAACTGCATCGAACTGGTAGCTAGGACTTTGTCTAACTAATATCTGATGCTAGGTACTCGTATTTAGAACACGCTTCTGATAGTTTCAGGTTTTCGATGACGATGTATCAAACTTTTGCTTGGGGTTTCGAATTGATTTAGAACCTGAGTAGACCATTTAGGGTGGTTGTTCCAAACGGTTGGTTATCGTAATATTTGTTCGTTAAGAGTACCATTTTACGCTGTCAAATATCTGTTAAATACCAAGCATTGTTTCATAACTTGTTAACAGTCTGTTAAAGTTATTCGGGCGGCCAGTAGAAAGCCATGATTCATTTGGGGTCAACACTTCAATAAGCGTGTGGCCACCGCGTGCGCACGCGGCGGGCGCCCGCGACGGCTCACTTTTGTATGAAGCCACACGCAGCGGGCGCCCGCGACGTTTCACTCTTGTATGGAACCGCGGCGTGCGGACGCTTCACGCAGTGTCGGCCCTTATTCGTTCTTTTCTTACATCTGTTTAGTAGACTGAAACAAAAAGAATAATACAATTGTAGGTAAGTCGCCACGAAGCGGGTTATTGATACGAGATGTTTCGATTGTCCGTATATATGTCAGATTTTACACAATCTAAATAAAAACAAACGTTTTTACTCCTTGACGCGTTATAAAGCGAATAGGTTTATCAGTCTATGGTTTAACAAGCGTACCTCGGTTTCAAAGGTGTTTAGCTAGTTAGTGGACGGTAAACGGATTAAAACTTCCATCTTCGAATATTTAAGTCCAAGTTAAGAAGTTTACAAATTGCTCTTCGTTCACTGATGTAGGCGCTTATTTTTATTTAATCTGAGAAATATCAAGCTGTGATTCACATTTAACTAAATAAATAGGTAAATAACAGTAGATACAGTTTAGAATTTACTAGCAGCACCCCGCGGTTTTGCCCGCGTTGTGTCCGTTCCCGTAAGAATTTCGGAAAATAACCTAATTTAACCTTCCCGTTGAATGTGGCTATCCATCACATAAATAATTATTCGAATCAGATGTGTAGTTTCTGAGATTAGCGGGTCAAACAAACACACTCTTCAGCTTTATTTTATTAGTATACTAGCAGCGCCCCGCGGTTTTACCCGCGTTGTACCCGTTCCCGTGGGAATTTCGGGATTTTTTTTTACATAAAAACCTTCCTCTTGAATCACTCTACCTATTACAAAAAACCGCATCAATATCCGTTGCGTAATTTTAAAGATTTAAGCATACAGACAGACAAACAGTGTGACAGACACGAAAAAGAGACGACTTTATTTTATACTATGTAGTGATACTCGTAGTATAAAAAGTATTTTTTGATCTCAAAATTCTTTCTGAACGAGGTACAATTAAGGTAAAACTGTGGGGCGCTACTAGTCTTAATAAAACAATCTACTTTAGATTTGTTTTATCATATTAATCAGGTTATTAGTTTGGTTCAACTGACAACAAAAAATACAAGAAAAAGAGAAGGTCGATGACACGAAACTCAATTGTGTAGTTTTGGAATTGAAATTCTGAAACTTACGCGAGCGTGAGGAAGGCACGTAGGCACTGTTTCCAGAATATCTTAAGGTCTAGATAAAGATTGAGTTATGAGTAAGAAAGTTCGTTTAGGTTAGCGGCCAACCTTTCTGTCGGTATTTTTAGACCGCCTAAAGGCCTCTGACATGGTCTACCGATCAAAACAACCGGGACTAACTTTGCGTACTCTCCGACGCACGGTAGCGCTCCGGTGAAATGATGAGTACTTATAGGGAACCTCCCCAAATAAAAGCAAATTAGCCTTCCCTTTAATATTAGCCCAAATTTATTTCCGCATTCATCTGTTATACAATATATGACGAATGTTGAAGTATATCAAATAGGTTAGAATTTATAGATATGCTATTCTGAATTTAGGTCTTCTGTAAGTTATTCTCATTCAGTTAATTATTGACAGATTTCTCTCCAACCAATTTTGTCGATGCTATGACGATGTTGTACTGATATCTTCAGGGAAATGAGAGACCTTTGTCTAGCAGTGAGACATTACAAACTTATACTACTACTACTATGACGATGTTATCACAATGATACTACGTTAACGACGATACCACGTGCTATCATGATAAAAACAGTCTCGAAATAGTATTCTTGTTATCAAAGGTGTGGTATCCTAGTCAATTGAAAGTATTCCAATATTTACAACTACGCCCGTAAACAGAAAGAAAGCGCCGGTCACCATGCGCTAATTTTTGGTAGCGGCTAATTTTCACTATATTATTTGTATACAAATGATTCTTCTCCTACAGATAAGGCCCCTTCAGAGGCGACGTTCAGAGGCGCCGAGTTCCTATCGTACGACCTGACGCAGACCGGGGGCGAGCCTATAGTCAGCACGCAGGACGCCATCTCGCTGTACTTCAAGACGAGGCAGCCGAACGGATTGCTGTTCTATACCGGTGAGTTGAAGTTGTGAGGTGAGAAATACATGACTTGGAGTTGAACCCAAATATAACGAAAAATCGAATCTGACTCATGGTTATACAGATATACACTTCGCGTCAGATATAACCTTGAGTCAGAACTCAAGGTTATATCTGACGCTAACGTACACGTACGTAAAGTGTCGTCTAACTCTTTATATCATGAGGCTATATTTTTTGTGAAAGCTGTCAGACATGGTTATTTAAATTGTTAGATTGTGAAGTAGGCCTTTTTTACAAATAAGTGTTCTGAGCAAAGTAAAGTGAAAGATTGAGTTGACACGCTACGAGCTACCGAGTCAAACATAATTCAAGTTCTCTTCCGGTAACATCATCTGAAATGACAACTAATAAATGGTCTCACTTCACATAAAAATAAAGGTAATTGAAGTGATGAACGTACATTAGAGAATATTAAATAAGTGGTAACAACTATATTTATTAAACGCTTTATAACGCCCCAAATGGTTTACATAATAGCTTTGAAACTAATTTGAACCCTCGTCTAATTATGTTCCAACTAACCACGAGTATCTGACGAAGTGTTGACAATGTTCCGAACTATAATATCGAATTTATTGGGGGATATATTACGTCGATCGGAAATTGTGAAGAAAAGAGCTGTTTTACATCAAAATAGTTCTGAATGACAAAGTGTAATTAATAATTAATTAGTAGTATTAGTAGTATGATTCCGTGCTTCGGAGGGCACGTTAAGCCGTCGATCCCGGTTACTTTCTACGGATAGTAGTCGTTACTTGAGCCATGTCAGAGGCCTTTGGCGGCTCAATAACTCTGACACCAGGATTGGTCAGGTTGACCATCCACTCGATAAGAAGAAGAAAACTCTATCACCAGGGTAGGCCACTGACCTTCTCGAATTGAATGGAAGAATGAGGGTTTTCTGAAATGACACCTACTTGGCGGCAACACTGAGGCGTGAGGTCCAGAAATCAGTCAAAAATGTAATTTTCGTGAAAACCCTCATTATTTTAAAATACCTTTATCTCAAATTATATCATATTCATCATCTTTCATTTCCTCCTCCAGGCCACGAAGCCGACTACCTGAACCTGGCCGTCCGTGATGGAGGAGTGTCCCTCACCATGGGGCTGGGGAACGGCAAGCAGGAGATCCACATCAAGCCGCCCAAGACCCGGTTCGATGACCACCAGTGGCACAAACTGACCGTGCATCGGAAGATCCAGGAGGTAACTTGGCTTTTGGCTTCTCTTTTTTAAATTTAGTAGTTTTTCTTTAAGGTTTAATAATTGATTTAGGCGTAGGGATTTAAGAATATTAATAGGATTTTACGCCCGTACTCAAGAGACAAATGCATCCTTAGTAGAGATTTAATGAGTGATTTTGACATGTTATGTAAGAAAAGTTATCTCAATTAGGTTAGTGTCGTGTCTGAGTGAAGCAGTTGCTATTATTAATTTGTTAGATATGCTGAATTAGTATAATGGCGAAAGACATGGCGCAATTTAAAAAAAAAAAAAAAAAGAATGCTGTGATTTTTCTGATCATTTTTATTGGTAGTTTATTGCGTTTTTCTACTTGGGCATACTTCAATCTACTTCTAGGTAAAACAAATCTTTCGCCAGAAAATAATTAAGTAAGCACTTTACAAAGAAAATTGTTTTTAATTTTACCCAATAACAAATACCACTCGTGACCTACTAGAAATTACCTAGAACTAGGTCTAGGACACGCTACAACAAACACTCGATTCCGTATAAAAACAACGTTTCAGGGCTCGGAGTCTAAAAATAGTGATATTTCCTATGAAGAGGCGGATTATCAAATATTCCTTGAACTTCGATCGATGTGCTTTATGTGAAAGTGGCGTGCGGGTCGCACTTGGCCCCCGCTAATTATTCAAACACAGAACATGATATTTATCAAATCGTCGGCAGTTTAGTGTGCTCCTTGGTAGCGAAGAAAGTGGCTTGATTTGTATGGCTACGTAATGTATGCTAATGAAATGAAGGCATTTATGTGTTTCATTTTTGGCATTTGTATTTAGGAACAGTAATTACGTTATTGCGTTGCTTTGTGCGGTCGGTGAACTTGATACAATCGACTGAAAGTCTTTTTCATAACACTGACTGCCGGATGCGAATAGCGTATAGGGGACCGGTGTGACCGCGTCGACTAAGATGGTCGGGCGGGTCATCGCTCTTTGCACTGTTCCGATCACCGAATGCGGCGAACGAACGACTTAAAGTAATTGCGCCATAATCTCTTGGTTTTGTCCGGAATCTATTTTATTGGAATCCGTTCATAGTACTATCAAGTAACAATTTAGCGTCCAATCTAACAAATTAATAATACTCGAAAGCCCATGTGTACCACAAAACGAAAACACATAGATACATCACACGCACCTTAATAAATTGATAGAATGGCCCTCAAACTGATTGATAGTAAAAACATGATGAAAAATTAAATAGAATAGGTTTTTCGGGGCGGGTAATTAGTTAGGTTGATCGACCACTGAGGCACCGCTACGAGGATTGTAATTGAAGCAATTTACTGGCAATAAATTCGACCCGAGCCTTTCCTGGCGCCGCGGCATAATTTGTGGCCCCACTCTCTTGGTTGGGATAATTTTTGTTAGTTTCCCCTCGTCTTAATGGTTATTAAGGGATAGTAGTTTTGTTCCGATGTCTTTGTTCAAATGTACTTACTGGAGAAGTTTGTTGTTAAGTGTTTTGGACTGGCACTGGGATTGGAAAGTCGAACAGCTTTAGCAATAAAAAGTTGTACTTTGAATAACAGAGTTCAACTCTCTTCAGTATACTTTTTACAATAACATTATTATGATATAACGTTTAAAGGATACTGAGTATTACATTTATTAAGTAAGAGGCGTGCTTACGCTGACATACCAGCGTTAACACAAATGTCAGTTGTCAACAGACGAACGAAAAAAAAAATTGTGGCTTTTTACTGGAAGCCCGAATAACTTCATTTGTCATGTAATTTATGGAACAACGTTTGTGTTTAACAATGCTTTGTGTAAAATTAACGCCTTGGTGGTCTAGTGGTATGTGTACTCGCCTGCCAAGACTGAAGGTCCCGGATTCAATTCCCAGGTCGAGCAAATACATGTTATGCCTAATCCTCCTCACTGTACTGATATCTTAGACTAGCAGCGCCCCGCGGTTTTACCCGCGTTGTGCCCGTTCCCGTAGGAAATCCGGGATAAAATGTAGCCTATAGCCTTCCTCGATAAATAGACTATCTAACAGTGAAAGAATTATTCAAATCGGTTCAGTAGTTTCTGAGATTAGCGCGTTTAAACAAACAAACAAACAAACAAACAAAACAAACTCTTCAGCTTTATAATATTAGTATAGATGAGAGGCCTTTGTCCAGCAATAGGACATTACAGGCTAATTCTTTACTTACTTCACTTTACTTGTGTAAAATTGTGTATGTACCCATATAAGGCTAAACCGAATGTTTGTTACGGTTACCAACCGTTTGAAACTAACCACCCTACCTAGGGCTGTATGTATATGTACAGATGTAGTGAATAATCCTTTCCTATCGGCAAAACTCGGAACAACGATAACACCCGAATGGTGCCGATGTGTCTATGAATTACTGTATTATTAAATTACGTGTAGGCTGTGGTGTAGGTATCAATTAAATCGCATACTTTATTTATCAATGTCAAATGTCAAACTGTTGTCTCGATGGGTACTGAGTGCGAGTGAAGTAGTAAGACAAAAACGAACATTTCCGAGAAAATACGAAAGGAAAGGATTATTCACTACATCTGTACATGTGTGTCAAGAATACGGTGATAGTCCTAATATTACATATTTGTTGCAGGTACCATCAGGAGCTATGAGTTTTTGCAGGGTAAGTAAATTGAGCATTCAATATATTAAGACTGGCAGCACCCCGCGGTTTTATGAGCATTGTGCTCGTTCCCGGGGTACGGGTTAAAAATCCTACCCGTTCTCATGGAAACTATTCAAATCAGACTAGTTTTGCCTGATATTAGTTTGTTCAAACAACCAAAAGATTGAACTCTTCAGCTCTATTAGGTATTAGCAGCGCCCCGCGGTTTTACCCACGTTGTGCCCGTTCTCTAGGGAAATTCGAGATGAAAAAAAGCCTATAATCTACCCGTTGAATATGGCTATCCATTACAAAAAGAATTATTTACATCGGATTGGCAGTTTCTGAGATGGGCGCGTTCAAACAAACTATTCAGCTTTATTATATTAGTATATAGATACTCGTAGTTTAATTGATAGGCATAATTTTGAAATGACGTCATATATAAGGTATTATATCCATTTCTAGGCAGGCATTATTCATATTCTTCTTAGTACATACTCACAAACTGTCCTTTTCATATTAGTAAGATAATATACCTCTATCCATTCAGCCCTCATCAACGTAAACAAAACACATGACCCTCATTCCATGGTTAAAATTAATTTCATATCTGTATTGAGTTAGGTGTTGTGAGCGCAATAGCTTGTCATTGAAAGAGCTTGACAATAGCTCGCGCACAATAGCTCACTGGAGGTGAATAGAAAATTAATAATGCACCAACCCAGATCGGGAAATAAAATATATTTCGCTGGAATTTAAACGCTATGTACAATTAAATGTGAATGGAATTAATTTAAAAAGTTCAATTTATTATCAATATTAATTTAAAAAGTTGTTAAAATGGCATTTCAGTCATACTTAAAAAGACATATAACGAATTAATTTTAATATGCTTATTTTTATTATTTGTTGAACCTCGCCCAATCTTAGAGCGCATTTACATTGAAGCGGAGTGGAGAGTTGCTGAAACCGATTCACCAATCAAAAAGCGCATTGGTATTGTCAAAATCTTTTCGTAATGCATTGTGATTGGTCAGTTCCGTGCTTCGGAGGGCTCGTTAAGCCGTCGGTCCCGGTTACTTTCTACGGATAGTAGTCGTTACATGAGCCATGTCAGAGGCCTTTGGCGGCTCAATAACTCTGACACCAGGATTGGTCAGGGTGACCATCCACTCGATGAAGGAGAATGGTCAGTTGATCTCTGCACAGCTCCGCTCTGCGTCAATGGCAACGCACCATAAACAACAACAACCAATACTATCATTTTTGGAACGAAGTTCCTTATCGCGCGTTGCGAAAGGGGGCTAGACGGAAAAAAATGTAACGACACTTTTTACGTCAGAGAGAGACATGCGCGCCGCGCATGTTTCTCTGTCTGTCTCACTCTCTCTCTTATAGAAAGCAAGCCAGATATTTTCGTTTCGTCTTTCTATTTCGCATTGAACAGTGTGGTGTCGCGACGATTATTTTTGTTGATAATAAATAAACTTCGTTCCATCCGGGTGTCCCTTGACACCTTTCAAGTTTTTTTGTTCATAAGCATACTCTATCAATGCAATAACCATTCATAGATAACACCCATATTGTATGTACACAGAACTGTCACAATCGCTATATTAACATGAATTACATTTCGTAAGCAATATTATGTTCTAAGAGTAATAAATTAGAGCTGATATTACTTGACATAAACTTCATTTAGAGATTATCTTAATAACTAATTAGGACTGGTTAATTTAGTTCTGTGAGTTGGTAATAAGTAAACATTAGGATCATGTTATTAATGAACTGTTGAAACTAATTATGCGATTGCTGTATGTAACGTGGTTTAGGTCTCTGTATCATCTAATAGATACAGATGGATGATGATAGATTAACTTTGTACTCCCTGACTATAGAGGGTACTGCATTCAATGCAAAAAGGTTAAATTTTACCCGCGTTAAATTCGTTACTGTGGTCTTCAGTTCAATGAAATCGAAAATTTCATTTCATTTTTATGTATTTAAAAAATAACGCTAAATATTTTTTGTTTTAAGCTATAAGTTTACCAACCATGTTTTACTTGTAAAAGTTTTGACAAATATTTGTTAATTGTATAAGTTTTACGCTTTAGACACCTAGAGTAACACAAAGTAAAAAGTTTAGCAAAATATTAAAATCTTTACGAAAACCATAACTTTAATATTATTACTTATATTAAGTATAACACTCCAAACCTCTTTTAAGACTGTTCATACAAAATGTTTCTTTCTATTTTCGTACCACTTTATTGTTTAAACACTTTTAAAAATACTAAAGTGTGGTCTAACCTATATTAAAGAAATATATGAAAAAAGTTCGCGCACTCTCGATGCAGCGAACTTGGTTGATTAAACCTCTAACTTTTGTGGTTTGAAATTACTACCGTAGGTAACAAAAGATCGCTAAGAAATACTTTTTGACTGCGGTTTTGAGTGGTCGAGTTTATTTTATTTTTGAATGTAGAACAAAAGGGTCTTACTCTTCTTTGTATTGCATCGAATCAGCATCAGACGTACGTAGTAATAAAATCGAAACTGTGAATATTTTTCGAATTTCGTAGACATGAAACGGGTGTACCGTAACGCTAACGCTAACTTTAATACTTACCTAATTGTCTCTTTACAATGCAATCAGTAAAGGATTATTAAAGACTAAATAATGATTGAGTCAGACAGCAAAATTAATAGCAATTAATACTTTTGAGTAAAGAACAAGTTTGGCGGCCTTTGGGTCCAAAAGGTTTTGCCGTGCAACATACGAGTATAAACACAACATTTTGAACGTATTAAGACTTATATTTTTGAGGCCAAATTGAAAACCTTCTGAAAATAACCAGAAACACTCCAAAACCTTAAAATAAAACCTTTTACTGCCATTGACGATATGATTTTGACCCAATTCTGTACAACGAAACGATATGCGTACAGAAGTTACGACGAACGATGACAATACACTTTTATGGATACGGCATTTGTATGACGTCGATGATTGAAACTCCACAATAAACGTTTACTTTCAAAGTAGCAATACTTCCTGAACGGCGGATTCATGGTCATGCTTTAATGATGCACGTGGAATAGAAAAAATAAGTTTTCCTTGGAATCTGTGCTTTAGATGTACCAGGCGAGCATAAACGTAAAAAGGTTATGATAGATAACTGTGAACATATTTTTACTATCAATGCTCCTATTTCAGCTTTAGGGTGAGTTCCCATTGCAGCGGAGTAATTCTATGCCGAGCTCAATCACAATGCATGACGATAAGATTTTGACTACGTCAATGCGTTGCTTAACAATCTCAATGCGGTGTGATTAGTTTGGGCACCGCTGCGCTCCGCTGCGCTCCGCTGCGCTCCGCTTTTATGACACGCACCCTTAGGCTGCCAAAATAACAGACCATCTAAAATTCAACTGTACTATCCATAAAAAGTATATTGACTTAATACTCTTTAAAAAAATAACATTGTTGGAATACGTTTTTATACAAATCACTGAGTATAGCTATACCGAGGATACCAGTTTTATTATCAAAGTTGAATGTGATTTGCGACGCTTTCGAAGTTTCTTTAGATGTTAGATTAGATCAGTTTCAGCTAGTTTATAAATAATTTATAAAAATACTAAGAATTATTCAAATCGGATCGATAGTTTCGGGGATAAACGCGTTCAAACAAACAAACAAAATACAAACTCTTCAACTTTACGTATAAGTATGTGTTGTATATGTTTTTATAGATATAGATGATGAAGTCCAAATCTTCCCACAGGTATCAGCTATAGTCGATGACGTCTACATGGAGCACTCCCACGTGGCGGGGACCTTCACGATGCTGGCAAGCTCCCGAGCGCATGTGGGGGGCTCGCTGAACGCCCGGGCCCTCCCGGGAGCCAGGGTCCATAACAACTTCATTGGCTGCTTGAAAAAGGTTAGTTGGTCACTAATTTACTCAATGATACCAAGACAAAGGCCAAATTAGATACTCTGATGATGACTGAATGTCTTTTCTCTGATTGAAAATTGCGATATTGTCAATGTCAAAATATCTGGCTTGAATAAGCTAGACAGGGACAGCTACAAGACAGGGAGCTAAGCCTTTATCCTGTAGGTACATAGATACGTACTGAAAATAACAAAAAAAAAATCTGTCATGACACTTACTAGTTTTCCATCATCCATGAGCCAAACAAAATCTAACCCTCCAAAATCTAACTCAAAAAATTCCTTCTCCAGGTGGAATTCTCAGCTGATACTCTACGCCTGAACCTCATCGACCTGGCCAGGACTGGCAGCAAGTTGATCACCGTCACAGGTCGTCTAGACTACGCGTGTTCGGCGGTTGACCACGCAGACCCGGTCACTTTCACTACTAGAGACGCGCATTTGGTGAGTACACCAGATGATAGACACAGTAGATCAGACTATTGACAAAATTGGGAAAAGTTGATTAAGACTAGTTTAAGATTTACTATATTATGTTACTTTCACTGTAGTACAGTATACAGTATAGAGTCATATTAATCACTTTTGAATTTATAATTGGTGTTCTATTGGTGATAATGAATACAATAATCAGAGTTAAAGGTGTTTCTATTGGTTTGTAGTAACCGTATCTACAAAATTAAATGAAGAAAATATTTTCTTACAAAAACATTGTGATGATAATATTTTGTAGATAGTTATAGAACTGATTGTGTCTATAGACTCTTATGACGCAGGAAGAAGAGTCAAAGACAGAACCAAGAAGAATAAAGAGAGATTCTGTTGAAACTTCTACCAGAAAATACACGGCTCATATCGGATTTCAAATTCGAAATGAAACGAAAGTTATTCTAGTCAGAAGGAATAAAACGAGACGCACACAAACTACTGAAAAACCAAACAAGAATATTGTATTCATAAATGTACCCGTTACTTTTAAAACTGAAAATACAACTAGAAGAAATGAAGATAAGTTTTTAATTAATCTAACACCGAGAGAAGACAAGAAAAATCTATCGACTGAAGTCAAAGGAAAAAAGCCAGTAAAAGAAAAGTCAGCTAAAAATTCTAAAGAAGGAGTGTCGAACCGCGATGAAGATGATTATTATCATTATTATGAAATTGATCCGGATTACAAATCTATTTACCAGTACGAGAATTTCTATCCAGATATTATTGCCAGAAAGTTGTTTGTTAAAATAGTCGTTCCTGTTACGTTTCCACCTATAGCACCTGCTACTGTGAAAGATAAACCATAAAAGGATATTATCCGACTTATAATAAACGCTCTGTAACTAAAATACTGTCATAAAGTGTTTCGTCTCTTTTGCTCTTTAGAAAATTGCGTATGTCAGAAAGTGACAAACCATTTTGATAGGTAAAATGTTCTTAATACGCGTTTATTATATGGCCCTATACGCATAATGTTAGGCATTGTTGACATTGCACGATACAAGCAGCAAATTTTAAAGACTTGTCAAATGTTTGACTTGTATGATGCTCGGTTCCTTAATAAGCTCACTTGCAGCTTGTGAATACGAGTAATGTCAATGACACTCAACTACACTGTATAAGTATTACTTATCATACATATTACTTATGTACTTATACATAGAGTTTTAGAGCTTTATCAAGAAATGAAGATGTAACCAATAATGTAGTTGCAGGCGGATTAATTCATTATCAAATAGTTTTTTGTAGAAGCTGTTACGGTTAGCTTGTAGATAATTAATATCTACAAGCTAACCGTACTTATATAAACATACTAGCAGCGCCCCGCGGTTTTACCCGCGTTGTGTCCATTTCTGTGGGAATTTCGGGATGAAAAATAGCTTATGTTACTCGTGGATAATGTAGCTTTCGAATGGTGAAAGAATTTTTAAAAACGGTCCAGTATTTTTTGAGCCTATTCATTACAACCAAACAAACAAAGTTTTCCCCTTTATAATATTAGTGTAGATAATCTACTAGGATTTACCTGCAGTTTTACCCACATTGTACCCGTTCCTGGGGGATTTTTGGCATAAAACCAGTTATGACCCTCCATCTCAAATCATCCCGTAAGTTGGTGAATACCGCATGAAAATCCGTTGTGGTTTTTGTGAAAGTCAGTTACATATAGACAGACTTTTGGAGACTTTGTTTTATAATAAGTAAGATGGTTTTCCAATCGCTATAATTATGAATGTATTTTCGCACATATACCACCGCACAAAGCTCTTTCTCTTTAGCCAATTAAGTAGTCACTGAGGCCGAAAATTATTATCGCTTAAACAACTTAATAATTACCTCATTATCAATCTTTGATCATGTGGGCTACAAATAATTAACCGATCCTCAATTCAGCTACAAAGGATCGCATTTCAGGTTTCAATGCAGGTTTGTGAAGTAGCAATGCCATTGGGACCTCATTACTCGAGACTACAAAGAGCATAATACAAAATAACATTAATACAACTCCGCTTCGCTCGTAAAGTATCAGTTTTAATATCGAATACCAATTCAATGTTACTGTTAAACCTTTTCAATAAAACCAATTATCTGAATGCTGTTGGTTTTCAATTTATTGTTACTACTTGTTTGTTGTTGATTCTACTTTAGTGAGTGTAATTTGACTATGTTTATCGGTCTCCTTTTGTTGTAATGGCTGTGTTTAGGTTTAAGTAGTTTGACTCGTTTTTACTATTTCTAACTCAATGAGGATTATTTTCTTCTCTTTTTCGTTAGTTGTTTTAAACACAAACACAATATTCGCGTTTAAGTCGTTCCCGCGGTAATTTGGATAAAAAATCGTCTATAGCTATCCTCATGATTGTGGCTTTCAAGGAAAACAATATTTTTCTTGGTCAAATCCGAGTTAAATTTCTTGAGACTAAAGCTTAAAGTCGCAGCCCGCAGCCTGCAACCGCACGCAATTACCGAAAAATTATCTGCTGTCGCCGCATGCCGCGACTGCTATCTGCACCTACAATGTTCGTAAGCCGGATGCGGTTGTCGAAGTCGAAGCAGATAGCAATATCTGCAGTCCCTTCGACTTGTACCTTAACGCGTTAAACAAAAAGGTCAATCTTCAGTTTTAATATAGTAGTATAAAAGTAATAGCCTGTAATGTCCCACGACTGGGCAAAGGCTTCTCATATCACCGAAAATATCAGTACTACCTCCTGGTAGTAATATAGTAGTATAGTCTAAAAATAGCTTTTAAACCAATAAACGCTTCCCATCTAAAACTGCCCACTCAACCCAGAATTCTTACTAGCAACCTGTCACTTAATCTAATCACCAATTAAAAAACAACGGGAGCCTCTCGACGCAAACGTACGATTAACCGACCGATTTAAGACGTTTAACATTTGTTAGGAGTGCCCTCGTAACGGTCACCACTTCTAGTTGGTCGAGTATCCGAGGTCGGATATCGGAATTTAGTTATCCGGGATTCGGGTTTGAGAACCAACTGATGTAATTGTAGGTCAATTTTACATTTACGAGTGGTTTGGAGAATAGGAATCTACTTACGATCGGGAAACAAACCTTAAAGAATTTGTTCTTCTTTGGTAACAGTCTAAAGTGAGCCTTGGTTGTGTTTTGTCAATGATAATTAAGAATTTTTGAAATTTATATAACACCTATAGAAGGCTTTTGCCCAGCAGTGGGACATTTCAGACCAATACTTTTATATATTAAAACTGAAGATAATAAAACGGTTGAACTTTATGTTTAACGCGTTAAGGTAACTAACTTTAACTTTACTTTTATAAAACTACTTGGGCTATCTGTACAGCTCAAAAAATATAGCTCTTTTTGAGTACTTTATCAGTTTAAGAAATTAGAAAACTCTCAAAGACATTTTCATGCGTATAATAATAGTTTGAGTATGACAAGGTGCTATCATTCTCGTGGGTCACTGTACTTTGAATTGGTAGCCTTCTTGCTTTACCTGCGAATGGAGAGAATTTTAAAGACGTTGTCGTAACAACAAAACGAATACTGGTAACAATACCCAATCGTTAAAACAACACAATTATGTTTGAAGAAATTAAAGTACTCTCACCGTATTGAAGGGTTTTCCAAGAATCGATACTTGACCCGAATTGTATTTTGTACTGACTAATGGTTTCGAAGTAATACTCGCGATAAAACCTTTTGAATTAATTATTGGAGTACTGAGAAGTGTACAGGGCCAGACTATATCTACCACGTGACTACCGAGGGTGCTTTGGAGCAGTGATGGCGACGGCAACTGGTGATTTTTGTTGACATAAGAACGTAATGATTAGTAACAACCTGCAGTTTACAGCCTCTGTGGTCTTGTAGTTTGAGCGCTCGGCTCACGATCCAGAGGTTCCGGGTTCGATTCCCTGTGGGGACAATATCTCACAAAAATCTCTTTGTGAGACTGCCCTCAGTTTGGTTAGGGCATTACAGGCTGAATCACCTGATTGCCTGAAAAGTAAGATGATTATGGGAATTTGGAAATACAGAAATTAGTTTCATGAATGTAGCCATTAATTAAATTACAAGAAAATTTATAATACGACCCTTATTACGGAGATAAGTTCGTTCAAGCACACAAAGAAAGTCTTTAGGTACCTTTATTATATTACTAAATGTATCTATATTGATAATGTAGTCATTTGTATTCAATGCAAGAAACAAAATCCAAAAGATATTTATGCGTTATGTTAATATCTAAGCGAATAATAATACTATATATTTACGATGGTTACTTAAAAGATAAAACTACATTTTAAACTGCTATAGTAAAGGGTCAGGAAGACAGGAGTGTTTTCTCTATTTTGCATTGGAAAATGATGCAACACGCGGTTTTCTCTATGTTGTTAGACTAAGCGATGTTAGTACATTGGATTTGGTAAGCAACGTGCAGCTATTTGGATGGGTGAGCGACAGTGACATCCTTAGCCGAGTGTTACCGTGCTTCGGAGAGCACTTAAAATTGTTGGTCTCGGATGAAAAAATTAAAATAACTTAAATAAAACAAACAAACAAGCGCTTACAAACAAACGAAAACACAAATAAATCTTTTATCTTTTTTAATCTTGTATTTTTAAGTTTTATTATTATAAATTTCATATTCGATACGAAATCAATATTGGTTAACACAATGAAAGTACCTACATATTATAGATGATTGAAAAGTGTTTCAACCTGAATATATTTTTAAAAATCTTAATGGAGCAAACTAAAGAAAGGGCGGATCACTAATTATGATTATACAAGCTTTAACGTTACATGTCATAGTGTTATTGGATTTTGTATGAATAGGGCCTTGGTAATAAGGGCACAACATCGATTATGTTCATTTCATAAGTAGAAGGCATTTTCTATTGTGAGTCCGAGTAATTGGTAGTGGCCGTACTATGAATGTTTCATAGACTTTTCATTGTAACAGTTATTCAGAGGGATTATTATTTGATCGAGGTGATGGTGTATGGTTTGGTGTGGTATTTAAAAGGCCTAAATATTGAACTAGGAGACTTTAAATAATTCCTTAGGACAGATTTACGAGTGATTTTTGACTTGAAAAATTACGTCAATTAGTTAACCTATAACCTAACTATCTGATTAACGTCTCTGAGAACGGCATTAAGTGTTTTGAAAGATTTTCCTTACATAGTACTGATAGGATGAGAATTTTTTAAGTAAGTGTAGTGTAAATCCTACAAAAGCAATGGTAGACAATACACAACAGGTTATTTTAAAAATCATAATCTCATTCAATATGATAATCCTATTCTTGTGTAAAGTTAGTTCCTAGTATATTCAGGTATCAAGAAAATAAGTATACAGACCGCAAAACCCATTCAAAAGCTTCTCCTCTAAAGAGTACTTCACCAAAGAGAATATTACTACTTAGAAATAATGACGTAAATACATTTCCCTTTTCTTCAGACCGCGTCCAAATCTCATCTCGTATTACACCATTTCTTTGGACAAGTGAAAGGATTAAATCTGCTTCATTTCTAAGGCATAAGCTTTGTATAGAGTCCCACTCATTACATAGGGCTTAGAAATAATCCTGCCAACGGGTGAGGTACGAAAACTGGAAGTAATTATATTTTCGGTTACGTTTTTCTTCTTGTCAAAAGGTGAAAGAAATGAACTATCTTTACAAAGGAAGCACTCGACGTCTCCGAGTACGAATTGTGATATTATGAGACGTGGTAGAAGATGTATTAGGCTAATCGAATGTATTTTTTATAGTAAAGAATTACTAGAAATAACCAAAGAATGGTGCATGAAATAAATGAATGAAATCTTCCAAACAAATCGAAAAGAAATATTCGACTTGACCCTTGTACACTTACAACATTCATCAACACATATTAGACGGTGATCTCACGGTCGAAGACCAACAACTGCATTCAAATATGGCTATGAAGCCTATCGAGACATATTTTTGATGACACGGTAGCCGCCTTTATAAAACTATCGTTTTCCAACTTGACGTTTTCTCTAACAATATAATCTAATTGAACGCCGTAAAAGAACACATATAGATATAAATCCCGCGATACAGTTGGTCTTATCGTCCCCTGGCTAATATGTGGGCCGCTTCGGGCCGTATATCCCGCACGAGCGCCATTACACCAATTGTAAATGTCCCCAACTTGTATTGTACTGAAACTAGTATACAAGTGCCATTTCATTTTAAGGTATTATTGCAACTTGTGTGTTGGTGCTGTAAATGTAAATATAAGTAAGGTTTTACGGATTGGAAATGTTGAGTAATTTGGGGTGATTCGAAAGAAACCATTGAAGATTTTGTTTACCAAAAATGTCCGAAGGAAAAGATGCATATTAATAAACGGTTTGAGATCACCAACCCGCATTTGGCAAGCGTGGTGATTATGGCTAATCCTTCTCACTGTACTGATATCTTCATTTAGACGAGAGACCTTTTCCCAGCCATGGAACATTACAGGCTAATACTTTGCTTTACTTTTTTAAAGCAAGAATAGCAAATTCAATTGAGACACGTTTAGCTTTAACGTAAAAAATATCGACCCACCTTTACTTTTTATTAAAAAAACTAATACAATAAAATAACTCAAAAATACAACTCAAAAATTAAACATCAAACGTCCCAAACCATGAATACAAATTGCATTGTCCCATTTTATTCAATTCCAATCACAATTTTTATTATTTTTCAGTTAAACTTACATATTGACCTTGAGGTCAGCCTCGTGACCTCAAGTCTGACCCTGCATCAGAGGTCAACTTTTGTATTCATGATTCAAATACATATTTTGTTCTGATTTGAATCACAGTTTTTAGAAACCGTTTTGAATTCGTTATTGCTACTAGGTAATGGTTTTTGTTATATTTAGTGAGGGAGTAAGTGTTAGAATACTTTTCATGTTATTTGAGTAATGCTGAGTAATACTGTTATATGAGTAATGCTTAATTTTTACTCTTCGTTGTGACTCACTTTTATATCTGACTAGCAGTGCCCCGCCGTTTTACCAGCGTTGTTCCCGTTCCTATAGGATTTATGGCATGAAAAGTCACAAAACTTTTTCTTGAATCCTTCTGTTTTTATCACAGCGATGATTATAATGTTCCTAAGTTACGCTTGTTTACTTTAAGGCCGGTCCTATATATGCTGGATCTCGAATTAAATATAAGTTATACATCAGATTAACACATGGGATACATTTTATCCCACAATTCCCGGGAAAATCGGTACAATGCGGATAACACCACAGGGCGCGGCCAGTAATTCAATAATTATTGTATGTTTTGTTTCCGACTAGCTATTACCATAATTATAATAATATCAACTAATTTCAATTGACGGTCGACGTCATTCTTTTACAATATACCTCATATATTATTACTACCTAATCTCGACTCGAACATAATACACAAACTATCGATTTTACCTGTTTCAATTATTCACATTGTAATGACAGAAACTGTATACTAATCGTTAGTGCCTCGCGTCGGGTGATGATGGTCTGTTAATATTGTATTAGTTTAAAAGTCGAATAGGGTTGCTGTCACTATGGTAGCAAAGTTGAGTTAAGTCTATCGGATTGTATTGTTTAGACATCGTTTATATTGAGATAAGTAGCAAGTGGCGAGTAGTAGAGGTCAAGATAACGCGAGACGATCAATATATCGAGCTAGTACACGTAGTTCAACATGTGAAGTCGAACTTGCCAACAAACTTAATCTTAGCGACAGTATACTTCGATAGTGACTAAGAAGTCAATGGTAGGGGCTGTTAAGGAATAAAAAACTTATATACAAGTTACTTAAAGATAAACCAATTAAATTAAATGTTGTTTACGGATTGCTATGATAAAAATAGTAGGAGCTATTGTATAGAAATTCAATGTTATATCTTGTAGTGTCAATTGAATGTTTCCAAGTAACGAAAATAAATGTATCCGAATGATATTTGTATTATTTATAAAACCTATTTAGTTAAAGGTAAGTTCAAAGATGAAAAGAAAAATTAATACCTAGTGTAAAAAATACTTCTTTTACCTAAAATGTGAATTAAACTTAATGTACGAATATAAGATGTACTTTTGAATACCTATTTGATAATAATAATTGTAAAAACAATGTTAATTAAGTATATTAAACCAAAACTTACTCCATTTAATTAAAAGTTAAAGTTTATGAGTTAAAGAAGCTAGCGCTTCCTCAACAGTTATTATATAATAAAAAAGTATCAAAACGTTATAAAACTGTTTGTTTCAGATTCTACCAAAATGGGAAGCAGTGAAGACTGGGACCATATCCTTTAAATTCCGTACGAACGAGCCAAACGGTCTGATAGTCTTCAACATGGGTGCTAAACCACCAAGGGTAGGTTGCACGGTAAGGGGTGGAGCTTTGGGGGTGAACCAACATAATGATAATGACAAATCATCATTCGAAAACTCATCATTAATGATAATGAAGTCATCAATTCGATAATCATAGAGCATAAAGATCATTTCGAAAATAAGTCAAAGAATGCTTTGGTACTGGAAAATGTAGTTTAATAATTTGATATTGTTTGAAAAATACGTTAATTGATATCTTAAGTCTATCTGGCCAATTAAAAATTATTTTAGGTTGTTAAAATTTAGATTTATACGTGTTTTGTATTAAAATAAAATCAAAACTGTAAAATTTAAAGAACTTTCAAGTAAAGTTGAACATGTGCTTAATAATATTGTGGCTCAAGTGAGCCGCATGATGTAAAGCTGTAAATTATTAAAATACAATTTTCCGGTAAATACGACTGAAATGGACACCATTACACGTTATTAATATTAAATTGTGACAAAAGAAGACTATAATGTTATTTTGCGGAAAGAGCGAAGTACTTTACTGCGTAAGGGTTTTTAATACTATTGATGTTTAAATATAGATCCTACTTCATAATAATATCTCAAGAAACTGGAGCTGGATTTGATCGGAAAAGGTTGTTTTTTTAATCAGAATTTCTATTTAAAAAATGTTTCAAATAAATACAGGAAATGGACTTAATTCAAATATAACCACAAACATTATACAACAAAACCCATAACCATCGGAAACCGTTTAACTTCATAAACACAAGAATAACATATACGTCAAAAAGTCATAGACAGCTATTATCAAAACTTGACCCAAATCTATTCGATAGAAAGTAGTTCGAATTAATTATTCGACGGTGTGGTGTCCATCAAAGTCTTACCCATAAGTTGGAGCCGGAATCAAGGGATTTGTGTACGGTACCTGATAAAGTTTCACCCACAAACGATGTGTCTGTCAGTTTTATGTTCGTTACTGAGCACTTGTAGAGCACATATTGTTTTTGGTAATGTTAGTTTGACTTGATGGTGCTTTTGACTTCGAACTGAACTTTTATTATATCATGCTGTATTTTTGCAGTTATTTATTGTAACGTTTGGCTATGGAGCCTTTCAGACCATGGTTTCAACGTTGATTAAGTCTAATATAAAACATTATGGAGAAAAAGAAATAAATATGAGAAAATGTATTCATTTTTCAAAAGTTAAAAGTTCTCACTACAACTGATAATCATGATTTTTATTGCAGTCACTAGAGATAAATGTTTGAGTCTCTTTAAAAGGTTTAAAACAGAATCCAGATACAACTCGTAAAGGCCATTAGTCGATGTTTAATGTATATTCTAATGGATATATAAGCTAACAACTTGTAAATCATAATTACGTCAGTCAGAGTCCCAAAGTTCAGTTTGAGGAATAAAGTATTCGTTTTTATTTAACTTCATAATTAAATATATAGGTAAGTATATAAACTATAATTTACACTACACGCTGTAAACTGCTAACTGTGCTTTTTATTTTTATTTCTAAATTGACTGAGACTTTTGTGTGAGTGTGTGTGTTGTGTTATAACTTTTATACCAATACTTTTTAGTGTAAATTCAGCGGTAAGCAAAAGGGTTATATACTTTATAACTTTTTTAAATATGTATGGCGTCCGCAATAAGTATATTTATTATTGAAGTTTTATTTGAAATTATCTGGCTACAAAGGGCTTTATTTATTACCTACACAAATTCGCACTTAATGCATTTTAGTTGGTAGCGAGTAGATTTTTAAAAAATAGATTACCAATATAATTTATAACCCTCTCATTATTATATTGTTATCACAATACTACTTATAAAAATTAAATCGAATGTGCTATGATGAATATGATGAATGAGGTAACCAATATATGTTATGAATCAAACTCTAAGATTGCATTATAGAGCCAAGTGACAGTCAAATATTTAGTGACCTTTTTCCCTAGTCCTATAAAATGATCTATCCTACATTTGACTGAAACTTGTTAATCTCTCCCAATGAAACATACCTTTCAGCCATATTAGAACATCTACAGTGTCCTCAGGCTCTATGAGTAAGACTTCCAATGTCCTCTTAAAAGATAGGCATCAAAATGATTCCTTCCTTACATCCTCTTTAATTCCTGTCCCTGTTTCAGGCTGATTTGTTTGCGGTAGAAGTTTTAAACGGATATATCTACGTTCATATGGATCTCGGATCTGGAGCCGTGAGGGTGAGGGCATCCAGGAGAAGAGTGGATGACTCCCATTGGCACGAGTTCTTGTTGAGGAGAAGTGGACGAGATGGAAGGGTGACGGTTGATGGAGCCAATGCTGAGTTCAAAACTCCTGGTGAGTAATTTTAATATATAATTTGATGCTATTGTTTTATGTTGAGTTATGGCTGTAGGAAATCGCTACTAGGTTAAAATCTCTGAGTGAAAGATTGTGTTAAATCACTACGAAGTAAATGTAAAGGACAACATTGTTTACTACGATATTGCTGATTCAGTCATTCATTTCAATTAGGTTAGTCGCCAACCCTGGTGTCGGAGTTTTAGACCGCCTAAAGGCCTCCGACATGGTCTAACGATTGAAACGTTTTGAAGCTTTTGGAGGATGAATGTTGTTCATAGTAGTAGAAAGATAAAGATTTATAAAAAAAAATATGAATGGATAAAATTTTGAAATAAATTTTATTCTCATCTTGCTCTTCTTTATAATTTCAGGGGAATCAAATCAGCTGGAGCTGGACGGTCCACTGTACGTGGGAGGCCTCGGCTCCGAGTACTCCGCCTCCAGGACTCCCCCCGTGCTGTGGACCGCGGCCCTGCGGCAAGGGTTCGTGGGCTGCGTCCGGGACTTGGTGTTGAACAGTAAACCTCAGGACCTGACCGCTTATGCGAGACAGCAGGACTCTGGTTAGTAGAACTTCAGTTCTTTATTACTGAGGTTCTAGTTAACGTAGCTTTTAGGACTCTTTCTTTCTCTCTTTTCCTTTATCTTTTTCTCTTTCTGTCAAGCGATAAAATTAGTAGAGTTCAAAACTACTATAAAACTAGTATACAGCAACGATACAGCGTGATGAACTCTACCTTTAAAGCTAGAATTCATGCTACATCTTTTCTCAGTGTGGTACCAGTAGTTCCTGAACGTCTTAAAAAACTCACATGGTATCTTTACTTCCTAATAATCGTGGTGATAGCATCAATGTTGTGTTTATCAATTTCAGCATCAGTAAGACCAGCATGTCATGTGCTCATGAAGCAGTGCACCAGCGCGCCGTGCCAGCACGGAGGCACCTGCTCCGAGGGGTGGAACCGACCGCTGTGCGACTGCTCCTCTACCAACTATGGAGGACCTACTTGTGGACGAGGTGAGGGAAAAACACTTAGTTGTATTACCTCAGCATTTCAATACTGAATATTCCTTAATTAGCTTTAAATTATATTAAAGTTCTATTCAGAGTACATGGAAATACATTAATAGGAATTTAAAATATAAATTACACTACTAAACTAAACTACACTACTATGTAGGAATATTGTTTATGGAATCGGTCTAACACATTTTACTCAATGTCTTCCTACCATATCATAGTGTTCGCCTCTAACATTTTTACTTACTTACGTTTACTACTTCCAGAATCTCCAACAATCTTCCTCAACGGGAGTCAGCACCTGACTGCAGCTTTAGGTCCAGAGCACGTCACTCAAACTGAGGAACTGCTCCTCAGGTTCAGGACTACGAAGGCTGGTCTGCTTCTGAGGACAGCTTCCGAACATTCAGCTGATAGGATAGAGTTAGCTGTGGCTGCGGGCAGGGTCAGGGCCAGTGTGAGGCTTGGAGACAGAGAAAAGGTATTTGGAACAGCTGTTGGTCTCATTTGATGCAAATAAATATGCTAAACTATTGTGAAACGCCATCCCCATGCCTTATCAAATATTTCTATAACAAGGATTTATGATCAAAAAGTCATATCATATTTCTGCTGGAAAGGCCCTAATGATCTGGAAGTCAGGTTTGTATTACTTTAGAAGGCCATGTTCAGACATTCGTACCTCGATAACCTATTATCAGCAGTGTTATTCTATCATAATTTTTTTTTCAAATTTATTGTATACCGTCAAAACTTATTGGTCATACTAATGCTAAGAACATCATTATCTCGTATATCAAAAGTTAATCTAACATCCTATACTACTAATATTATAAATGCGAAAGTTTGTGAGGATGTACTCGTATGCATGTATGTATGTTTGTTACTATTTCACTTAAAAACTACGCAACAGATTTGGATCAAACTTTACAGTAATATAGGTTATACATCAGAATAACACATTGGATACATTTTATCCCGAAATTCCTGCGGGAACGGGTACAACGCGGATTCTAAGACCAATAATACAATGACCCTCTAATCTTCAGAACCTCCTAGCCGGATCCAACGTGGCCGACGACCACTGGCACACGGTTCGGTTTTCCCGACGGGCATCGAACCTAAAACTACAGGTGGACTCGGCACAGCCAGTGCGCGGTATGTTATGTACGTATGCACGGGCCGCACCCGCACAGTTTTGTTTGACCCTTATGTAGTGGATAATAAGGTTGGTTTTGTGTTGATTTTGTTGTCTTCATTAATCCTGATATTGGGTAAAACTGTAAACTGAATGTAATGGATTGATTGATGGAATCTGGTGTACTTTTTAAACGATTCAAAAAGAGCGAGTTTCTCGTCGGAATCTTTTTCTAAATAATTTTATTTTTTTAACTTGACCACATTGTAGTGGTTAGTATGATGACAAAGTCAACACCAACTTATAAATTTTAAGTTCAACAGTTGAGTTTACTTTATCAAAGTGAATTCAAGTCAGCGCTACACGACAGCGTCTAAACCTAGGTGTCCTTAGGAGTAGTTAGAAGCTTATTTTTAGTTGTTTTATAGCTGGCACTTCGTATACACCTTTTATTTCAGCTTTAATTTCTTCTATTTATGATTTTCTTTCTTCTGTAGTATCCTATGTGAATGTCTTTACTAAATTGTTATGATCAATTCTATCGACTTTTAGAATCCATGGATTTTTATATTCATTCTCGGTGTTAACTGCATAGTCGATAGTTTTGTTTCCATTAGATATAAACGAAATAGCTATCTATGTCTGGCTTGTTTCTCTTTTATCAGTTAAAAAAGAAACAAGTCATGGAGCTAAAGATGTAAGATGGATAAACTTGTGAATAATTTAAACAAAGATTAGGTCGTAACTTGCTAATGTAAACAAGTAACTCTTCTAGATGCTAAAATTAACCTCACTAGAAATCTGTCTAAACGCTTTCCTAAACTGCTCTACTATTTGACTGTAAATAACAAAATGGCTGCTAACAAAGTCTTCAAAATCATTTGCTATATTTTTTTTCTTTTACCGTCAATGTTGTGGATAGGTGTTACGTCATATTCAATACGAGATTCCTAATTTATGTTTGTTTTTACAGCCGAAACGATTTTAGGAAAGGCTTCGACGTTGGAAATATCAACTTTGCATTTAGGAGGCCTATTCCATCCCGAGGAAGAAATTCAAATGACATCAACTTTGCCAAACTTTGTCGGATACTTACAGAAGTTTGTATTCAATGGCATAAGATACATTGACCTTGCGAAGTCTTTGGGCGTTGGGTCCTTAGAGGAATCCAACAATATTTACGACACATCAAACTTGATATTTAACGGGAAGTTTGTAAAGCCAGACTCGCTTAACGTTTACAAATCAGTGACGTTTAAATCTAAGCATACATACGTTGGATTGCCGTTGCTAAAGGCTTATGCGAACACACATTTAGATTTCTATTTCCGTACCACTGAAATGGATGGGTTACTCTTTTACAACGGAGGGAAGAAGCAAGATTTCATTGCTATTGAGCTGGTGAACGGCCACATTCACTGTGTGTTCAATCTTGGAGATGGAGTGGTGACGATGAAAGACAAGTTGAAGAACTTCTTGAATGACAACAGATGGCACACCGTGTCCGTGAGGAGACCGACGCCAAAGATACATACTTTGCAAGTTGATGATGACTTAGAAATGCATACGACAAGTAAGTCTTATTATAATAACTCTTGTAACTCTTCAAAATATCTGAAGATCTCGATGAGAAACTGTAGACACCTATCAGATAAATAAAATAAATAAAAATAAATAAATATCCTCAAAGTGTCATCGTGCCCAAAATTTTGATACATATTTTTGAATATTTATCTATTCTGTTCAGGTGAATAATGCAAATCAATTTCGATACTGCTATTTATTACATCAAAACCTATTTCCCAGGTTCCAGCCTCATGCTTGAATTGGATAGTATCCTGTACATTGGCGGAGTGCCTCGCGACATGTACACGTCACTACCAGTAGGAGTCCTCTCCAGGCAAGGGTTCGAGGGCTGCATGTCCAGTCTGGATCTGCCTGGAGAGTCACCCTCGTTGATGGAAGATGCGGTGGTGCCTAGCTCTTCTTTAGTGTCTGGGTGTGAAGGTTTGTAAACAGTATTACTGTTATTCTATGAGCTAGGAAAATTACTAAGGCTAGACCCTATCAAACTTGAGAAAATACATAAGCGCGATGTATAATCGTACAATAATCGTATCGAAACAATAGTCGGTAAACTGGGCTTTTGAAAAAAAATTTTAATGTATTTTAAAACTTTATTATTAATAATATTGATATTTAATGCAAAAAACTTTAAAAAAATATTTTTTCAATTAATTATAAACAATTAAAAATTGATGGAATTTAAATAAAAATCACGTGACTATAAACGCGCCAAGATTGGTCACCGTAGTTGTGACGTTATAATGTTATAGATATTTAACCATAAGTACGTACAGCGTTTACAATCAAGATTCCCGCCCTTTTATTCTCTTTCCCTCCAAAAGTTTGCGATGTAACCGAACCTCTTTTCATAAACATATAAAAAGTTTGCGATGTTACCGAACCTTTTTTCATTAACATTAATTATCATTATGACGTCACACGCGCTCGAGTTTGTTCGGGAGTTGTCGGCGTGTCTTCGGTACTGGATTCAAAAATTAATTTTTATTTTGAAATAACTTTTGAATTATTGCGAAAAAAATAAAATAAAAATAGTTTTGTTATAAAACTAATATATAATCTTTCCATTTATCACAAAAATTTTTTTTTCAAAAGCCCAATTGGAATATTTCATGTCATTTGATTTTAAAATGTATTTTTTTACCGAGTCAAAATTTTGAATATTCATGATTGTTTTTCAGGCCCAACAAAATGCACCCACAACACTTGCGCAAACAAAGGAGTGTGTGTCCAACAGTGGAATACTTATGTCTGCGACTGCGACTTGACTTCATTCACTGGCCCCACTTGTTATGATGGTTAGTATTATTGTGAAGTATTATTGTCCCAGGAAAAAAATCTTATCTGTTGTGTAACAGATAAGATTTTTTTCCTGGGACAGGAAATAAGCAAAAGTATTTTACTTTTATAAATCTCAAAAGACCACGCAATTAGTATTGCAGATGTATAAACTAATGATTTACAGATTAAAATAAAACTCGGATCAAAATGAATTAAAGAAGCTTCAGAAACCACAAAGACAATATCTTGTTTTTCAGAATCGATAGCCTACGAGTTCGGGCCAGGCCGAGGGATCATCACTTACACCTTCCCTCCAGATGTCGTCGAAGATACAGAAGTGAACAAGATAGCTCTTGGCTTTGTGACGAGCAAAGCGGATGCGGTATTGCTCAGGATCGAGTCTTCCAACACCCAGGATTATATGCAGATGGAAATTGTGAGTCTTGGAAGGGAATAAGGTTGACCATCGAGTTGGTTTATTTATGTTTCAGTTTATGTAGTTTTAAGATTTTTCAAACTGAATAACTAAAGTGCCGAAATGGTAATAAGGAAACTGAAGAAAATATATTTGCTAAAAATAGAAGAAAACGCTAGTTTTTTTCGTCGTAAGGCCAAATGATGATTGTGAAAAGTCTCAAATATAAGTTATGTCACGTAGTTCATGAAAATGCTCTGAATTTTCCATCATAAATAACCATCCCATTGCAAGGCATATTTCTATGCGTTTCACCTTTATTACCTTTGAGACAGAATTACTAGAATCAGCTAGAAACACTAACGATTGAAAAGTCGAATCATTTCCATTTTAAAAGCAAACACCCTTGTCCTTTCCAGATTAATGGCAACCTCTTCATGATCTACAACGTGGGAGGCGGAGATCAGCCGCTTGGTGACGAGGCGGCCAAGGTGGACGATGGAGCGTACCACGTGGCCAGGTTCACGAGGAACGGCAGCCGCGCGGCGCTGCATCTTGATAACTACGCGGTTAATATAAGGCATCCCCAGGGTGAGTTGAGTTTGTTCCATGGATATTTGCCTGTACGCATACTACAACAACTAATCCTAGCTAGTCCAATTTGATTATATTATCACTAGTTAGTATCTAACATGGCCATGATGACCAGGGTTCATCAAGTCATTCATCATATGATTTGCATTTCTACAAAATAGTGAGTTCTAAGTCTACTCGATGACCACCTATATTGATTTATGTATTGCAGGAGCAGACCAACATTCCAATGACCGCGGTTAACTAAGCTCGAAATATTTTAGGAGCCGGCCAGCAATCAACAGTGTTCAACAGCATGTCAACCATCACGGTGGGCGGCGGGCCGGCCGCGGCGGGCGGCGGGCGCTCGTTCAGCGGCGTGCTGGCCGGGCTCGTGGTGGACGGCGTGCGCGTGCTCGACGTGGCGGCCGCCGGCGACCCCGCCGCCGCGCCCCGCGGCGACGCGCGCCGCGCCACCGCGCCGCTGGATAGGGATATCAATAGGATGCAGCAGGTAGGGGCAGATAACATTACCACTGTATGATTCGGTAGGGTTTTGTTGCTCGCCAAAGGTAATGTCTATAAATATTATGTTTCTAGCACTGTATTTTTACTATGTCCCTTGTTGTCTGGATTTCACATAGGCAGTGAAGGTTTAAAGCTATGTACTTTAAAATTATTCTATGGCGCACGGGAACGGGTGTAGTATACGCGGTTTAGATAGCTACTACTACGTCACCAATAATAGTGTCAGAGCTGGACGTTAGTTAACATTCCTGACCTACTACCTATTTTTCAGACTCCCCCATCAGGATACGGCGGTCCAGGAGTTCTGGATGAGCTGGTCTACTCCGGCGCCGGCTCCGGCTGCAGGGATGACGATGAAGACGCCTGCGTGCTCCCGGACGCAGGCTCTGGAGATGATCTCATCACACCTGTCTATGTTCCGTCTACGAGGAGACCGCCAATGAAGAGTCATAAGGTGAATACTGGTTGAGCAGGAATTGTTAGAGATTTGTATGAAGAGAACTAATGAACAAAAGAAATCATAAGTTTTATTTCAATTCCATTGTCTTGGTATCTCAATATATTAAATATATTAAAAAGGTAACTTACTACTGTTTCATTGAACTGAACTGAAAAGTACACTGTTTGCCTGCGTAGTGTACGTATGCAGAACTAATAATTTAACTAATTTTATTTATGTGAAATTTTCAGGGTGATTCAAGTGGAAAACTTGGTAAGATGAGGAAGCCGTGTGATGATGAAGACTGCATTGAAGGTTCAGGGTCCGACGGAGACGACGCGTCCGAAGTGCCTGAACATCCTATTACTACGTAAGTTTTGCATTTATAATATCGAATCAAAATTTTAGTTATTTTAAAATACACAAGTATGATATCGGTAGATAGTTTTGATATCGTTGTAATAAAATTAATATGTTCAAGTAATTATATTTGCAACAACTCAATAGTGTCTTTTACTCATATATTTTTTTTCCCTTCTTTACAGTGCCGGTACAAGTAGTACACACAGCATGACCTCGCCCACGTCACCACCAACAGAACACGTGGACAAGTCTCTAGAAGGTTCCACCGACGCCACCACTGGAGAGAGCACTAAGGGCATCACGGACCCTCAAACAACGCTACCCGATCATGATAATATGCACGCTGGGACTTTTGATACTAATACGACTCCTGATAGAAGAACAACTCCTACTGATGGTGAGGATTAAGTATATTTAATTGTTTAGTAGTGAAATGTATGAGTATATGATATTTCACTGAGGCGATGGCTTCGTATCTCACTGAAAACATCAGTACAGTGCGAAGGAGTAAAATAAACTCTTATTTTTTATTATTAGTAGATGCAATACAAATAAAATCATCAATCGATGTTTGACCTCTTATCTTGTGTTTTCCACACTTATTTATGATAGAATGACGAATAAGTCACGTTAGTTAAAATAAACTGATCTATTATAATAATAGAGAAAATAATTATTGTTTCCCCAGTTCACACCCACCCAGGCCATTTCACTCCAACCCAAGGAAGACAACCTGAAGAAACAACACACACGACAGAAGAAGACAGCCATATACCAGACTACGAAGATAGGAGAGAGAACGAGATAGAATCCAGAACTCCTACTTATGAAATCGACGAACGGATTCCTGGACGAGTCCATCCTGATTATAACGGTTACGAACACGATATAACTACGAAGTGGTATCATCCGAAGACAACTGATAATAGAGTTGTGCCACCTGAGTCTGAGTTCTTTGCTACTATTGTTGGTAAGTTGAGGAAACATCACTAGGTAATAAATAAATAAATAAATAAATAAATATACCCGGACAAATTCACTCACGGTTAATTAGACCCAAACTAAGCTCTAAACTTGTATTATGGAATCTAACTAACTGATACTACTACATATATATACACAAATACTTTATAACAATATATAATTGACACCCAGACGTCGTCGCCAACAACTATGTCTTCACATATTGTTGACTCCGGGCGGGAATCGAACCCGCAACCCCCGACACAGTAAGCGCTCTCACTGCCACTGTGCCAACGGGCTTGTCAAAAATGTAATGGTAGATAATTAAACGTATTGACACGTAAGTGCATAAGTAAATTACTTTCAGGCCTAAAATTACAAAGTAAGTTCAAGTAGGTCAGTGGCCAACCCCGGTGTCGAATTTTTTAGACCGCCTAAAACATGGTCTCACTTGATGTCTTGTTTTGGACTTTTTGTTTTTCATATAATAAGTAAGTAGCACCTTATAAAATTCTACACTTCAGACATTTGCAGATTCTAGCTCGTAGATTTTTATTCTTCTTTTACCAAGATGTTCATGAAATATTCTTTATATTTTCCGTAATTTTAAAGTATTTGCTATTGTTCACAGGAATAGTAGCATCAGTGCTGATCGCTATAATCCTGATAGTGATCATAGTGCTCAAGTACATCGTGTTCAAGTTCGATCCTTCGTACAAGGTGACTGAGGATAAGAATTACCAGCAAGGAGCCAGTGCGGCGTTGCTTGGTAACCAGGTATGATAACTGCATTAGTCGTGGTTTTATTTGGGTAATCGGGATTGTCAGATATTGATTCGTTAAGTTTTAATTTATGAAAATACGGATAAAAACTCTTTATCTAAATGCCGCCTATAGATCATAATTTTACATAGAGATGTTATATATCTTTAACTTGACTTGTCGCCACCAATATTTTTAGGAAACCATTATTTTCTTTTCTTTTCTTATGATTTTGATTATTTTAACATAGAAGATGTATGATTCACCATAATATCATCAACAGGCACACTCAAGCTACCAATCAGCAGGAGCAAACGGAGCTAGCGGTGCGCGCGGTTTGCCACCACTCGCGTTACAGCGGTCTGCGCCCGCGCCGCTCACACCGCTACCGCCACAACCAGTGAAAAGAGACGGCATCAAGGAGTGGTACGTGTAAGCGAGATAGAAGTGAGGATGTTTGGTTCTATACGTGTTTAGTTGTCAAGAGTTGAAAGATTTTGAATGAGGTACTTAAAGTTAAGCTAATTTGTATTGTGTACAAAGAAGCTTTTAGTATTTTTTGTTGAAGAGTTTATCAGTCTGATTGACGGTACAGAATATAATACTTAAACAAATGTGTACCTAAGTTGTTAACGTTTATTAAATTAATGAAACATATATATTTAAAAAATAACTTAAAACGTCTAGAACCAAACTATTAAAAGAACATCAGCTAAAACCACCTGGTGTAAAAGACAATGAACACTATCATCATATCGGAATTAGATGGAATGACTGTTGAAGATGTTTGTGTACCCGTAGTTGCTTATATCCTGTACAGAGATCTAAATGTACTCAAAACTTAACCAATACATGCTGTCCTTGTCAATGTAGCAACAACTGAAAGAGATACAATAACAACTGTAAAAGACAAAGCAACTAATGATGTAAAGAGACTAGGAATGAATGTTGACATCAATTATGTGGAGTAATTGCTTTATGGCGTTAAGAAGATAAATGTAAGAAATGAAATAATGACTGATTCGCAAGTGTTTATTATTGTAAATATAAATTATTGTAATAATGATAGAATCACTTGTGCGATCGAATGCATTTTTGGGATATCGATGACTTCGGTACTTTGAACTAGAATCTGGAATTGCATTTTTTGTTTTTCAATGTTGTGTTCGTTCGACGCTTCCTTGGTCTGTATATTGCTAAGGTATTAATGTATTTGCTACTTTTCTATCTCCATTGCCTTTAATAGTTGTTTCCTAAACTAAGATTTAATCAGTTTTATCATATTTTCAATCTGTGTTATCGATCATTGTATTTTTAGCGAGAGTAATATAAGCAAGAAGGATCCACTTCTGTATTTTATTACTAATATCAATGGAAACTTTTGAATGTACCATTAACTCTTTCACCTGTTCCGATCAAACGTTCAACTCAAGCATTTGGGGCTGCCATCACGAAAATGAAGCATATCGTTCTATTAAAGACTACAACACTTTTACAAATTCAATAATCTTTCCTATATATATTAGATGTTATACAATATTTTTATTAGAGAGGAGTGGTAAGTAGAGGTATTAGAAATGAAATCATAATCACGAGATGTTAAGATCTAATTCGCTTGGAGTTTGTACATTATCGTAGGGCGCGTAAAGTGTACGAGCTTGTAGATTTGATATGAATGATAGATAACTATGATAATGTTCAGTTAATTTTGTCCCTTCAACTTTAACAATACAAATTGCTCAAAGTCTTTTTCTCAATTTGCAAAGTTTTGGATAATTGATATCCTATGGATCAACTGGTACGTGACAATCTTTAAACACGACAGTGGTTTCCAAGTCGAGTGTTCTACAAGGCTACGTACTTTGCCCATGTTTGTTTCCAAGTCATCTATAATTCCCATTTAAGATCATTGTTTTCACCTTACCTCGATATCTAAATCTTACTTAAATTCTTTCTCATGGCAAATAATAAAAACTGCTTTTATTATAAATTAGAGTGTATGTACATCCACCGTCCCGTTTTCCTCCTCCGATTTAAAACTTGAATTAGCCTTAAACTAAGAAAAAATAAAACATATTTATATAGAATGTTATGAAGCACAGGTTTATAGGTAATTTAAAGTTGCATTTATTGTAAATAGTTATCAATTATGTAATATTAATTAAGAGGTACCGTACGGTGTATGCCACACTCGTTTTAAGGCACAAAATGTTAGCAACAATTTGTTTGATTGTCAATTTTAGTGGTAATGTTTAAATGGTTAACGTTAATGATTTGTACCGTAACATTGTGGATAAGATATATTTTGTAAAGGACAGTTTTCACGGCGCTACTTTTGATGTCTCTGACGTTTCGTTTGATACATATTGTTTGTTTGGATGTTCTTGGTTGAAGTAATTCAGAAGTGCGTCCGAGAAAAGTCCAAAGTATGATTTAAGTTCATTAATGTTTTACTGATGTTGTTACACACGATTTCGATCGGACCAAGTTCTGTTTAAATACAAAAGCAGCAGTTTTGAAAAATAAATATAATGTAAAATATTGACAGTATTTTGTTTTATTGTCATCCTGTATTTTTTATTGCTAGCGCCGGGACGGGGAGCATTTAAGAGGAACGCTGGACTCAAAGACATCAAATGTTTCCTTAGTAGAGATTTAATAAGTGATTTTAACATGCAACGTATTGAAAATTACGTCAATTAGTTAATTAACGATTTAATGAACGTATCTGAGTGCGGCAGTAAAGAGTGTGCGCTCGTAGTCGCGCTGGATCGCCACATTCGGCACGAATTGTAGTTCAAATACGTATTAAAATAGTTGGTTTAACGGTTTATCAAAGCTTTTATTGCCGAAGAGGATAACAAATATGAACAACAAATTAAAAGAAGGAAATATCGGATAAACGAATTGAAGCTGTTTCATAGATAAGTTGGCGAATATTACGGGGGGAACTACTACAATAGAGACTGGCAACATCAATCATATTGTAGTCTGGGACTGCTACAACGTTAGATTCATACTCAAAGACTTCAACACATATCACAAGTCAGAATGCAGTCTGCATATTTTGTAAACGAAAACCCCATTGGAGCTTGCACTATTTAAAAGATGTTGGGCCTTATTCATAACTAGCAGCGCCCCGCGGTTTTACCCGCGTTGTGCCCGTTCCCGTGGGAATTTCAGGATTTTTTTTAGATAAAAACCTTCCTCTTGAATCACTCTACCTATTACAAAAAACCGCATCAAAATCCGTTGCGTAATTTTAAAGATTTAAGCATACAGACAAACAGACGCGACTTTATTTTATACTATGTAGTGAAAGTTTATTAACAGCACTTTACCTATCAAATGGTTTGTCCCTTTCCGACATACGCTATTTGCCTAAGAGCGAAAGAGACAAAACACTTTAAAACACTGTTTAAGTTAGATATCGTTTATGAATAAGGCGGATTGTGTTTAGCTCTCTAACATGAACTATTAGCCCTATAGACCAAGACAAATGATTTGCATTCGTTTTGCTTCTAATTATAATGTACAGTAATGTCATGTGGTCATGACTCATTCCCATATATTTTGATAGTAAAAGTGCCGTTTAATTTCGGAGGTTCCTAATATTTTGATAAATAGCAATAGGTAGGTACGGTTTATAATATGTATAAGGGCCCTATCATACTAATGGTTTGCGAGCAGCTACGAAGCGAAGCGAAGGGTGAAGGGGCGAAGCGAAGGGTGTGCAGCGAATGTGCAGCGAATACGCCGCAGCTGCACAGGGAGGACGCGTCAACGTTCAATATTAACGAGTTAACGCATCGTACAGGGTGTCCACCCTGCTATTCGCAGAGATCATGTCAAGCGGCCGTAACAAATTTGCTGCGTATGCTCTGCGTATTTTGAAAGCGTTCGTAATGCTTTGGTTACTAGCGGATTATATAGATTAGATGAGATATTATTATGATTGGAAGCGGTTAGTATTATAAGGCCCTGTATTAAGTATTTCTGAGCAGGATTTTCTACGAAAAGCGAGTTTCAAAATTGCAGAGCTAGAAAGCAAGACACATTTTCGTGCCTACTTCCCAAAAAACTAGTAATCAGTAGTCGTCTACCTTCATCGATAATATGTTAGAAAATGTGTATATTATAATGTATGGATGGATCTTTGACCTTTGCATTTAATATGGTTTTAAATCTCTAAGAAGGCCACATATGTTTTCCCCGAAGAAAAATGTTTCGAATGACCTTCACATACCTTTAAAACAAAGGTCCTTTGAAAAACCTGTGTCTAGAAGCAATTTATTTGTCTGACATTAAGTACAGCCATAAATGAGATCACGTAGGTCCTAGCTGTCCTTAAATTTAAAAGAGTGACCTTTTTTAATGTCCTGCAGGACATTTGTGATTGACGCGGAGTCAATTTGTTTAGAGTCTATCAATCTCATTATATAAAAGCAATATTAATTACGATTTATTGACTAGAGTAATAATACTTCATTAGAATCTTGAAATTTTGAAAGATTTGACCCTGAATAACTATGGATTTTGAAAAAAAAAAGGGGAAAATGGACAAAAATCGATTGTATGAAACTACCTTACCGACAATTGGTGATTTCATAGCACAGTCATGATTGGTGACTGCGTAGCATAGTCAACTTTGGATTGGCGACTTCGTAGTAAATTGTGGCTGGAATTTTATGCATTTATTATTTTTGTGACGAAATATAACAATATAATCCAATAAGTAATGGTATGTAAGCCTAAATGAGTAAATATAAATATTTATTCATCCTCAAAAACTATGAGGTTGGTTTTAGTTATTAGTAATTTTACAAGGTATAGGAATTAGAAAAGGTAATTTTGGAGAAGTTATTATTATTGTAGTATTTCTGACGGCCGAGTAACCCAAACCTTGTGAGTTAAACTTTTAAGACCGCGTAAAGGTCTCCAAATACTCATATGACTAAACTGACCGGAACAATTTAACCGGAGTTTATATAGAAAAGCCACTATTTACTGTACCCTCCGCACGGTAGCGCTCAGACAGAAAAGCCACCATTTGGACAATAATTCAAACTTTCAATTACAAAATTGTTTAACTTGAAAACGCTTCCATTACCCTCAGTTCATTGGTATCCATAATGAGAGAAAATGAGACATCATAATATTTGCATAAAGATCAAGACAGTCAAGACTAATCAAAATAATATCAACATGCTTTTAAAGTTCAACTAAATTATCCTTTACCTTGAAGCTCTACGTTAAACCGTCGAGTTTCCGTCGAGTCTTCAACCATTACCGGGAAACAGTCGCCGCAAAGATGCACACGAAACTTTGCCTCGTATTTTTCATGCATTCTATTTCTTCAAGCGTAAATGAAAACCCATTGTTAATGACAACTGGAAATTCTGGTCAAATAGCAAAAACAGCTGAGTGCGTTTTAAAACTATCCGCAAAATATTTTGTAGAGAAGAAAGCTTTAAGCGGCAGCATCGTGATAATCAATATTAACTCTTATACGTCTACTACACAAAGACTATTATTGCAAACCATCCACGGAGGCATCAAGTATTCGGTTATGGTAAAAGACTCTTTTTATCCCCATGCAAACGCTTCGCATTTTCCGGAGAAAGCCAAAAATTATATGTTGATTTTAGAAGAGAAATCTGAACTGACGAGAAATATATTGCAACTGAACAAGCTGCCGACTTGGAATCCGCTGGCTAAAGCAATCATATTCTATAAAGTTAAGAGCGACGAGAGCGGCGAGGCGGCGTCGATTGAGTTTATCAATGAGCTCAGAGAATATAAGCTTTTGAAGAGCATCATATTCATTTATGACGAAGTTAAGGAAGAAGTAATATCGTATACGTGGTCGCCTTACACCGACGTCAATTGCGGCGGTAAGTGCGACTCGGTGTACATTCTCGACGTGTGTAAAGACGGTGTTATTATTCAATTAAACTCGCAGCGCGACGTGTTCCCCGCAGACTTGAAGGGTTGCCCTCTCGTCACCTACGCCGTCGTCTCCGAGCCTTATGTAATGCCTCCCGACAGGAAGGTGAACCTCCCCCCCTACGACGACGCGTACGAGTTCTCCAAAGGTGGCGAAATAAATCTGGTCAAAATCATAACTGAATTTACAAACATGACTTTGATTGTGAGAACTTCCGACAAGGCCGAGAACTGGGGGAATCTTTACTGGAACGGAACCTCTACCGGCGCTTACGCAGTTCTCAGAAACGAATCCGCCGATTTAGTTATAGGAAATATCGAAGTTACCAGAACTATTCGCAGATGGTTCCATCCGACTGTCAGTTACACTCAGGACGAGATGACTTGGTGCGTGCCGAAAGCCGGCCAAGCTTCGACTTGGAATAATTTGGTGATTATATTCCAGTGGTCGACGTGGGTGGCGACCATCGTGAGCGTTATTGCGATGGGCCTCATATTCCACTGCCTGTACTACGTGGAACAGGGCGGTAAAGTAACCAAATGGCCTACAAATTCTTTGCTAATGACCTTGAGCATGCTGCTCGGGTGGGGAGCGGCGTTCGAGCCAAAAACGGGAACGTTCCGCATCTTGATGTTCATTTGGCTCTGTTTCAGTATAAACATGGGGATATCTTACGAATCTTTCCTTAGAAGTTTCCTAATGCATCCGAGATTCGAAAAACAGATAAGTAGCGAACGAGATCTTATAGAGTACGGGCTGCCGCTCGGCGGTCGAGAGATTTACCGTTCCTATTTCGAGACCAATAACGCGAGTTCGTTTTATTTGTATCGCAAATATAACTCAACTACGTTCGCGGAGGGGGTGACGCGGGCCGCGCTGCGAAGGAATTTCGCAGTAGTGTCTTCGAGGAGGCAGGCTGTCTATCAGGATCAGAAGTTGGGGAAGGGCGCGCCGTTGATTTACTGTTTCCCGGAGAGCGACAACATGTACAAATATGGAGTTGTTTTGCTGACTCGCAAATGGTTCCCGATGCTGGAGAGGTTCAATAACATTATTCGCAGTGTTTCCGAGAACGGTCTGATTGATAAATGGAATGAAGAGTTATTTATTCACAGCGTGAGTGCTGAGGGCGCGAGCACCATAGTTCCTTTGAGCGTACAGCATTTGTTGGGTGCTTTTATGTTTATAGGCTTCATGTACGGGGCGAGTGTTGTGGTGTTTTTCTGCGAAGTATTATTTGGATATTATCAAGAGAGGAAAACGGGTTGGAAGCCCGTTTATAAAAAGAAAATGCGTTTATTTAAATAAAAAAGTATTGTTATACACGCTGTGGCCTAGAAAGTTTTTCGTGTGGAAAAATATAAAAATTGTCGGTATCAATATTTTTTGGTACTAAATAAACGTTGTGGGTTTTTTAATATGACGTAGACTTTAGTTTGTGTGAGGTTTTACACTGAAAAATGGAAAAACAAGCAGCGATTTGTTACCCACTAGTCAAATATAGTAGGTTAATTATTAATAATTTATTTGGTTCTTTTCGATTAAAATGTAATTTATGCTCCACTTCTCCACTTAAATAAAATAACTCAAGTGTTTTATTTCTCCGTCTATACTCTCGGTTTTGCCAATTTCAGTGATTATTAGTGATTTATTAGTGGTAAACCATGATGCTAATATCTCAAAATTCACAAGAACCGTTGAATACTAGTGAAATTGCAAAAAGTACCACTCGTTCGTTCTACTAGTACCTAGGTATCAATACCATCAAATCAAAATGAAGATTATTAGTATGTACTTATATTATTTTAACACTAGCAGCACCTTGCGGTTTTACCCGTGTTGTGTCTGTTTCCTTGGGAATTTCGGAAAGAAAAATAGCATATAATCTTGCCGTTGAATGTGGCTATCCATTACAAAAATAATTATCAAAATAATTAGCGCGTTCAAACCAACAAACTCTTCCATTTATATTAATATAGAAGATATTTCCATGTCCGATATGAAAGTTCAATTTGCAATTTCTGACTATCCCATCCAATTTGTATGAAATCGTAAAACAAGTCACTTAATTAAGGTCATATCTTGTCAACTGTCAAAGGACTCCTAACATCTATACAACATGTTTATGACGGCATTAAGATACTTGTATCTTCGGCGGTACTTATGAATCATTAATGAACAACAACACATGAATATTAGAGGAAGAAACAACACCTTTATGTTGCAGTTTATGGGTGGAATTAGTGGTTTTGCAAAGTATCGTAAGATATCATATTCATAGGTTTTATAAACTATCTTTGTCCTAGTCGCACCGACAGCGATCGATTCTACTAGTAAAAATATTTATTGTACTACTAGTAAATATATTATTGAACTACTAGTAAATAGTTTGTACTACTAGTAAATATATTTATCTATTTCACAAACAAATAGGTACACGTAATAGCTATTATCATTAATGATATGTAATGAATTAGTCCCTTGCAATGGCCGTCATTACTGTGCAGGTATAATCGGAAAGTAAAAGATTCTGCCTTAACATATGAAACATAAAAAAAATCCTTTAGTAAAACTCTCGTTAAATCCAGCAAAGAGTAACAAAAACATATGTAAAGTGGTAGTAACTGTTACGTTAAAGAAAATATTTTCCATCCATTTCCCGTACCGTCAAGATCAACACGTGAACTATAACATTAACATATTTACAAGGCCCTACAGTATTATGACTGAAGCAATGTATGCGTGTATTAGAAGGAAATATGCGTCCAATTCTATGTAACGACCCCTCGGAGAAACAACCAATATTCAGATAGGACGACGTAATCATGGTGTAATTTCGACGTGCTTCAAAAACAGTATGGTGTAGGTATGTTTTTCAAGGTTTAACAGCGAATTTGAAGTTATTCGTGAGTTGTTTGACTATGGTGTAAAAAATAGAGAATAGTAGCTCCTTAAAAATGAAACGAAGTGTGCGTTAAAATATTAATTCGTGCGAATTTAACTAAATCCAATCAGTTTAGAGGCCGAGATACAGAACGTTGTTTCATAACTCAAATGACAGTCTATCAAAGTTATTCGGGCTGTCAGTAGAAAGCTACGATTTTTATATTTTTACATCTGTTGAAACTGACTGTGTTAACCTGTGCGGAAGCCGAAGCAATCCTCCCTTACTATCGCATAGTCAAACTATGTCACGAGCGCTTACAGACTCGTGGCGTAGTTTGCCTAAGCGATGTTAGTTCATTGTGATTGCTAAGCAACGTGCAGCTCGACCCCTACTTGGATGGGTGGCCGATAGTGGCATTTCTGAGCGCGACCGTGCTTCGTGTGGCACGTTAAATTGTCGGTCCCGGTTGTTTCAATCGCTAGACCATGTCTGAGGCCTTTAGGCGGTCTAACCATTCTGACACCAGGGTTGGCCACTAACCTACTCAAAATTACTTACTTACAGACGTCTTCACAAATACTTTTGTACTTTAGTACTCACTATTGCCAATTTCCCCATCCATCAAACCCACCTTCCAACCAGTATTAAATGTTCGCCAACATTGACAACTATAATTTAACGCTACGTTCAGCACGTCTGAACATTTCATACTAATGAAGATAAGTTTCCACTAATGATGGGACACACGTCGCTCCAGACAACTGTGTTTGTAGAGCTGGTTTCACCACTTACGAGTATTTGAACTTAGTATGTCGTAAGTGTTCTAGTTTAATCACCGACAGAATACTAGGTTTAATAGACTTATAGCATAGGTCTAGTGAGGTCAACTTTGTATATGATAGAATGTACTTACAATTTGCATGCCATAATATGGATTGGCCTACATTGAGTCGTGTGCGTGTAGTATTTCGCTTTTTTTTATTTAAAAACGTATACGTTAAAGTGGCCATATACGCTACGAGAAATCGCTACGACCAGACTGTACAGTTCGAACGGTACAATTTATCGTACATGGCATACAAGCAAAAATCGGATGAAACTGTACAATTTTATAACATACAAGCCTTTTGAATTCTTGAATTCCTTCCCGTTGAATGTGGCTATCTAGGTATTAAGATAGCCACATTCAACGGGAAGGTTAAAGGCTATTTTTCATCCCGAAATTACCACGGGAAAGGGTACAACGCAGGTAAAACCGCGGGGCGCTGCTTGTCTGTTATAAAACTGTACAGTTTCGTCCGATTTTTGCTTGTATACCCTGTACTATAAATTGTACCGTTCGAACTGTACAGTCTGATCGTAGCGATTTCTCGGAGCGTATATGGCCCCCATTACTTATCTATAGTTTGAAATGAAAACCCCCAATATAACAATAATAATAACTTTCCTATCTATACCTAAAAAGCTAGCTATTAGATAATAGCAATGAATATTAACCAGCTAACCCACATACACATTGCAATGTTAATCAACGTCGAATTCAAATTAGCTAACCTCTGATTAAGTAGACATGTCGCTTGGTAGAAGTAACCCGCAAATAGTAATTTATCTCAACGAGAGTCTCGTAGGACTCCATTTGTTAGCGAGACATAACAATTATAATTCACTAGCTTTTTTTTTAAATTAGGGACGCAGGGCCTCTAATTGATGAGGTCAGCGCGTTTGGTGACGTCATGATGCAACAGCGTCGAGTATAATATGGAACACTTTTGAAATTGGAACGTGTTTATGTGAAAATGGCCGAATATTTAATGTGAAACACTTTTGAAATTAGAACGAAAATGGTCGACACGTAACATCCGGTATAATGACTTCCTACTAGTACCTAGTACAATAAAAGGGGTTAAAATGTCACTAAAAAGTTACTCAGAGTCAAATGCTTCCTTAGTAGAGATTTCATTAGTGATTTTGACATGTAATCAATTAAATTGACGTCATTTAGTTATGTGTCTATTTAATGGTCGTCTCCGAGTGCCGCAGTTAAGTTGAGTATTCTCAGAAATGAACTGGCCATTAACTTATTAGACATGATGATCGAAAACCAAAACGTGTAGAAATCTGAATTAAATAGAATATCAATACGATGAAAACGGCTTCTACCTACTCGAAAACAATACGTCATTTAGTATTATTTATAGCATTTTTATATACTGTAAAACCGTATCCAACAGAACTTCACTCCAAGTTCCATCGCTAAGTAAGTTCTAAAATTAAAAATGGCACATGTGATATACGAGGAGCGGGAAAACGGAGCATCTGTCAGTCAGGACCACCTACCATGAGACACGGAATCCACCATTCATCTTTATTCCCCACAAACCACTCACTAACAACCCAATACCAACCTACACCCGAACAAATAGATCCCACTTTCCAATAACACAACGCAGACGTATCTCCACAAAACACAATCCGGGTAATTTATGGATAAGTTCTTATCACGTCCAAATAAAGTAGATATTCGCGTGCACGAAATGAAAAATGATTTTTGAATAATGTGTGTGACGGAATTGTTTGAGAACTCTGTTTGTGCATTGTTTGTGGATATTCTTAATATTAAAAAGTTTGTTTGTTTTCATTTTGGTATCGGATTTGGAGTTATTGAGACTCTGAGAGATAGAGTGCTATTGAAGAATTTTACGATGTGACAGTTTGTGGAGGATTTAAACATTCTTTGTCATTCATTTATGGTATCACTCACAAATCAATACCATATCTAAAATAGTATTTTTCAGTGGCTTTTATCTGAAAAACGATATGAATAAAAAAGCTTGAGTGCGAAAAAGCTACTTCTTTTTTCTAAATATCTCTACTATATTTACTTACTCGAGTTAGAAGGACGTCGGCCACTAATAAACCTACGATCACAATAGGCGATATCTTTAATGACTTTTTCAAGCGAAAAACGAACTTTAAATCCTTTTTTAAACCAGTTCAAAAGAGTTAGAAATTTCTAAATTATTAAAAGTAATTTTGTAGTAAGAAATATAAAAAAACAGGTAACAAATATAAAAAATACAGCCAAATGCAGAACCTCCTTAGGTTTCAATAACCGGTTTAAAATAAAACGAAATGTTACAATTTAAGAGAAAATTGTAAAATGTTCTCTTTTTAAAAACCCTATTCACCATCCATAATACCTTCGTGCCTTAAACGAAGTGTAGTGTACGGTAAGCCAAATATGTGGTCTACCACCCTACGGTTGAGATTCATTTGAACGTCATGAAACAACAAGGTACATTTTAAACGTCATAACATAATTGTGCATAGAAAAGTCAACCTTAGCGATCGTTACATCTCGCAGAAACTTTTGTCAAAAGTGGTAGACCACTTTCTTGGCCGACCGTACATTACCGATGCCGATGTTTCTATTAACACAATCAAATGCCTCCAATCCTAACTCTGAACATTCAAGTTCGCTATAATGTTTGCGATACATTATTCCTAACAGTTCACCATTCTCTACAAAACGGCTCGAAGGCTCACCTATTTCGGACACCTAACAAACTAGCTTCGACTGGAACAGATATGTTTGTACGTAACGGGTGGCGCCACTGTCGCAAGTTGTTATAACAAGGTGGTTTACGCTTACGTTTTTCGCGATAAATTAATCCAGTCTTTACTATTGTATTACTAATTAATAATTATAGATAATTCAAGGGAGCTCCACGATTTTACTCCCATTATGCCTGTTCCCGTGGAAAATTCGAGAAAAATTCTGTCCTCTCTCTAAAACTTCCTACGGACTGAAATGCATACATGTCATACATGCCAAATTTCAGCGTGCTACGCCCAGAAGCTTCGTCTGTCTTTCACCCAATAACGAAAGCGTTTTAAAACTAGCTGTGCCCCGCGGTTTCACCCGCAGCGCCCCCGTTCCCGTGGGAATTTTGAGATTTTGGTTCCTTATTTTTCTTATATAAAAACTTTGTCCTTATAATAAGGAACACATTAAAAAAAGAATCATCCAATTTGGTGCAGTCGTTCTGAAGTTATGCGCTTAGCAACAGATTCAGCGATTCAATTTTATATTATAGATAAGTATATGAGTATTTTGATTTAGTATCGATTTTTTTAGAGTTAATTCTGTTCTCTGTTAGTTCCTCATTTTCCCGTAACCCAACTTATCTAACAACGTATTTTCACTCTGAATACTGCAGCCTCCTAAGTGTTCAAATAAACTGTAAATATTTTATAGATACTGCGAATAGAGACTATTTACGTGTTTTGCCCCTAAATTGGGGATGAAATATAATTGTTTCGGTTTTCGTTGCTGCCATATCTTGGGCCGAGTTTATGATGTTGTAATGTGATGAATCCGTAATGGAGTTTGTTTATGTTTAAGCTTTTACTTTTCAAAGGATATTTATATTTTTATAACGATTTTAAATAGGTTAATTTTTTTAAGCGAAAATTGTCTTACTGCTTTACTCAGAAACGTCAAATGCTTCCAAGTAGAGATTTAATGAGTGATTTTGACATGTAATATAAGAAAAAATACGACAAATAGTTAATTGTCGTTTTAATGGAAGTCTCTCAGTGCGTTAGTTATTATTAAAAATAGGTATATATGTATGTATGTCAAATAGTGTGCAAACAGAAAGATTTACAAAAGTAAACAGCAGCAAAATAATCTATCAACTAAAAAGTGGAAAATAGATTGTTTCTTTGACTTTAAATTGGAGTCGGTGCCCCAGAAGGTGTTTACTTCCGAGCGCCGACTTCAAGAAACAATTTATTTACTTTAAGGTTTTGGCACTGAAAAACAAAATACAACTATATTTTAAACCGACTTCAAAATGATGCAAAATGTGTGTGATGCGTATGTTGCATTTGTTTTATAAAAAAAACTTTTGATGGGGTTTTTAATGGGTTTTTAAGTTACACTTTTTTAGATAAGGTATTTTTCTGTATTATGGCGGATTACACAAGATCTCTTACAACGATTAAGTTCGAGAAACAAAAGCTGTTCGTTCAAAATTATACTTTAATGCTTTTTAAACAAACGTCAATCGTTTTTTAGATGTATTTAGGTACTAAACATATTTTCTTGTTTGTGTGAAATCTGCCTCTAATCTAATTTCCAGCCGAACTATTGTAAATTAAGCTGGTCTTACTGTAACTTAGTATTATTTAAACCAAAAAGGAATGTATACTTACATTCAGAATATGAAATTTTGAGCAGTTCATACTGTTTGTATTTGTTATAATACATACGAAAATTCAGAATATAAACACAATCTCAGTAACATTATAGTTGGTATAACAAAGGTTTGTATATGACACGGGTCCAAGCAACAATTTCATTGGGTGACTGTACTTATTCCAGGGTATCTAGTAGAGTGAAACAAAAGTGCATCGTCAGTGTGGAGCACGCTACCGGCTCGTGTGGGAAATACTATTCGTGTTCCTGTCTTTATGGTGCAGGCCAAGTCATGAGCGACGCAGGTTGTAAAGCTTTTTTAAGTTTACAGTATTTAACCTCGGAACGCAAAAAAGTATTGCAAAAATGTATGTGTCTGTGTATGTCTCCTTCTCTCTCTCTCTCTCTCTCTGTAAAACAGCTGTTACTGCAAAAAAACTTGTGTAAGTACTTTAATACTGTAATGTTTGTCTAACAGACTTTTTTGTTTTACTAACGAATGTTGTTAGACTGGCAGTTTTATAAGCGTTGGTCCAAGCATTGTTAGCTCATTGCCAATCTTTAAGCTATATGCGAACTAGCTGTCCCGAGCGGTGGTTCCACGTGTGATCCAATACTGTGAATATAATGTAGATGGCACTTACGAAATTTTCCCAGATTTAGTTGGGTCACACCCGTATATTTTGTTGCTCCGGAAAAAATCTTCCTTTTTCTACATTTGGTAAATAGATTTTTAAAATTAGATTTTTTTAAATCCCAATCTTTAAGCTATATACGAACTAGCAGCTGTCCCGAGCGGTGGTTCCACCTGTGATCCAATACTGTGAATAGAATGTAGATGGCACTTACGAAATTTTCCCAGATTTAGTTGGGTCACACCCGTATATTTTGTTGCTCCGGAAAAAATCTTCCTTTTTCTACATTTGGTAAATAGATTTTAAAAAATATATTTTTTTAAATCTAAAATTTTACAGAAAACATATTAATAATTTAGTTGAAAATCCTGCTCGTTATCACGTAGAAATCCAACTCATAAAATAATAGTTTCAACACAATTCAAAGAAAGTTTTCGTTCGTTTAAAACTTAGTGAAGTCACAGTCAAAGTCGCGTAACTTGTACCATTTAAAAGCGCAACTTTAATTTTATAGATCAAAAGACAGTCCTGAGACGGTATTTTTCAGTCCGACTCCAGTCTTGAAACAATGCTTTATTCATTATATTTATTTTTGAGTTCCTTTTGTCTTATTTTGAACCATTGTGGTTTAAAATAAAAATATATTTACGTTTTGATAAAACTGTTACAAAGCACAAGACACACATACCTAGTGCAAGTTGCATAGTATGATACCTTTCATACAAATAAAAGGAATACATCACGCGACCCGCACCCGGATCGCATCCGCACTATGTGTGTCTTGCCCTTAACACAGAAGATGTTAAATAGTGATTACATACCAGCGTCCTAAAAGTACGCGCGTACAAGAGCGATTTTAAAACGCTACGAACGTAGCATGCGTATATTAATAGTAGTTTATGCAACGTCATATAAAGAAGGGTATTAAAACACGAGTGTGAGTTTATGAAACGAGCGCAGCGAGTTTCATAATAGTAACGAGTGTTTTAATACCCGTGTTATATGCAGTTGCATACACTACTTTATCTTCACTATTTAATGCAATTAATCAAACAAATTAAAAACAAAACACATTGCGAAACATTAAATTCACGCGTAGGTACGTGTATTGTCACAGTGAACTTGCCGCCATTAAAATCTAACCAATGAGAGCGCAGCTGCGCGTAGGGCCAATCAGGAGCGAGCGAGATCTTACCAAAGAGTTTTGTGTATGTAGTTTCGACGAAGTTTTCACGTATAACCCAACTATTTTCAAAAGCCAGCCTATTATCAAAATTTTATACAACTAGTATGAGGATTTTGACATAAGGCTCGCCAGGTTAATTGGTCGCGTTATAATGTTAAATTATAATGATATTATAACATCATGTGCAATTGCTTAAATTGAGTGTTTTAGTTGTCTGTGCTATAACAGTAGTAATTATAAGTCAAGTATTGGAATCATAAGTAGAATGTTACAACATTAGTGTAGATAAACTTTATTACGAGAGAAAATTCAAAATTCCCATGAGATCGTGCACAAGGCAGGAGAAACCGTGGCGCGCCGCTAGATTAAAATACTAATAGGTATAATAAAGTTGAAGAGATAGATTTCTGTGTTTTTGTTTGTTTGAACGCGTTAATCTCAGTAACTAATAATCCGACTTGAATAACTCTGTAATGGATAGCCATATTCCATGGGAAGGTTGTATACTATTTTTCGTCCCGAAATTCCCACGGGAACGGGCGCCACACGAATAAAACCGCGGGGTTCTGCTAGTATCTCAATAGCTAGGCACCATTAAATCGGTATTTTGGGCCCATGTACAAAGTTTTGACTCTGTAGGTGTTCACGAGGGAAACAAAATATTAAGTGTCACTTGAGACTTATTCCGACAGTTCTCAAAATTACTAATGGAATATTTTTTATGAAATATTAAGAAAATAGTCAAAAGTAATCATGTAAGCGACGAAGTGACAAACGATATAAAATGAAATGACATTTGTAAAGCTTAACGGAATTTTCAGTAGAGAAGTAAAATAATAAATATATTCGGATAAATTCACGCAAGGTCAATTAGACCCAAACTAAGTTGTAAGCTTGTATTATGGAAATAAATTTACATATTTTAGCAGGTATAGAGATATGAAATAAGAACTAACTAGCAGCGCCCCGCGGTTTTACCCGCGTTGTGCCCGTTCCCGTGGGAATGTCGGAATGAAAAATAGCCTATAACTTTCCTGTTGAATGTGGCTATCCATTGCAAAAAGAATTATTCAAATCAGACATATAACTCTTGAGATTAGCTCTTTATAATATTACATAGTATAGATATTGAAAACATACGAATACCATATTCATAAGCATTCATATGCATCAGAACACCATATTCATAAGCCTTTGTAGTGAAAATGCACCTTAAGGCAAAGATAGTACAGCCGAGCGTACAGAATACAGAGCAGTTACTGTTAATATTAGCTTATCTTGCGTCATATTACGGACGCGGGTTAAAGACGGGCCTTAATTAGCTAATGAGATTTACAGAATATGATCAGAGGGCTCTTAATTAATTGGCTGTCAAACTTTGTTACTTTCATGTAATTAGATGTTTATATAGCTAACCACTGTAATCAGAGATGTCAAATGATTTCCTAGAGGTTGATGAGTGATTTTTGACATGTAGGTAGTGTATAAAAATTGGGTGTATTAGTTTATTGTCGAATTCATTAATGGTTTGGTAAACGGTAGTCACTGAATAACTTAACGCCCCTGGTCTGGTTTTATCCAAGTAAGTTAAGTAGGTAAGTTCTAGTAGGTTAGTGGCCAATCCTAGTGTTCGTTTTTAGATCGCCTTTAGGTCTCAAACGATTTCGAATCGGCATCGGCTGCTGCTGTTGTTCTTTGCCATGGTTTAAAAAATGCACTAACATATCTGCAAATACCTTTGACAGCAAAATGGTGTCATAATATTATCAAGGACATAAAAAGTTAAGTTAATGTCGTGTAATGTCTTGTAAGTAAAGGTAATGCCTGTTATGTCCCACTGCTGGGCAAAGGCCTCTCATCTCACTGAAGAAATCAGTACAGTGCGGAGGATTAAGCGTAATGAGTTGGTAATCTCAAACCTGAATGTGTTCCCTCGACCGGGAATCGAACCCGAAACCTCAGTCTTGGCAGGCGACCGCACGGATCACTGGACCACTGTGGCATCAAGATATTACAAATAAACTTTACACTAAGCTCATGTGTTATGAAATACGGTAAATATATTGAGAGAAACTTTGGCGCCGAATTAAGGTCCTTTTCATACCTTATTATTGATTTATCTAGTTATAGTAAAGTGTTCTTGAGCAGCACGCTTATCAACGCTCGCTTACCTGCTTGGGTTTGACGCTGATAGTGGCGTTTTTATCCAAGCGCGAAGGTAGTGTGAGGGCACGTTAAACTGTCGGTATCGGACATTTCAATCGTTAGTCCACGCTGTAGGCCTTTGGGTGGTCTAGAAACTTGACACTATGACCACTAATTTACAGGTTCTTACTTACTTTATGGGTTATACCTATTCATTGTTGTTTTCTAACAAAAACCCGGTACTTAATAAAAATTGCTAGCTTCGCCTAAGCCTAGTATACGCAACTGCATTCACCAACACATAAAAACACCTACCTAAACTTTATGGTACATAACCTTCATACAACGCCCTGCTCTATACTCTATAACTACTCTCTCGCTGAATGAACAAAGTTTCCAATGTATTCTACGTTCGTGTTCTATCAAATGTTTTTGTTGCACTTTTTGCGCGGAAGTTGGCAGCACTGGCGTCACATGTCAGCTCGTAGTGTTACTAGTTTCAATTAAATACATTCTGTTTTAAGTTTTTGAGGTTAGTGTCACAGTTTTTGAAGGTAAGAGGAGATACAGTCCCACCATCTTATCTGTTCAGTTGACAGCGTCGCTAGTGGAGAATTTGGTTTTGCCATAATATAAGAAATTCACCAAGAAACAAACGTAATTAAAACATGTCTTGCAAGTCAGTCTATAGATATCATTAAAATTTAAGAAACTACAATATCAATCATATAAAGCCTAACTAAGAGAGAGATTCAATATGACGCGGCTGTAGTTCCCATTTTGCCCACCTGAACAGTTAAGTTGGTGGCACTGTAAGTTGAAGTCATATTATGAATTAAATAAATACATTAACGCCTTGACATTTACTCTAATACGTCAGTTAAATCGACAATAAACTAATTGATATTGTTCACTTACATTACATGTCCTAGGGAATCAATTGACGTCCTTAAGTACGACGATATAACCCATAGCATAGATATAGAAACCGCTATTAGCATTAAGTGTAGCGCCACATCTGCGGAACGTACGGCGCCGAACCTTCCGCTCTATGACACATCAGTCGAAATACGCCGCGTACTGATGTGTCATAGATAACTTGAAATACACTACGAGCGTATTTAGCGGAAGGTTCGGCGCCGTACGTTCCGCAGATGTGGCCCTACACTAACTTTGTTCCAAATTTAAGAAATAAACTGTTCGACTGAGGCTTGTTTCCAAAGAGTAAACAAATATTTAGAGTGTAATTCCTATTTCAAATGCTGCCCTATTCCAAATACAATTCAAACCCATTTTCAATTCCAAAGAAAAATAAGCCAAGCGTGCACTAAAACCACTTCAACAAATTACAAGAAATCACTAGAACATTGGAGCATCACATGTCCTTTATCCTGCGCTACGCTTATGCATGGCTGTAAAATTTAACGGTTCACAATAAAGTACTGGAACTAAGTCCGGGAGCACACTGGGAGGCAATAACTTGCGTGCCACGTGTGCCACCAGCCTTATCTACAGGGTGTCGCAATATGTTTATTGTTTAACTTAGTTTTTTTTCTTTTTTCTTTTTCTATTAAAATAAGTGGTCGTATTTAGGAAGTGTGTTGTTTAATTGATATTTGTTATTATTTTTGTATAAATTCAAACTTCTAACGAAATTATAAGCTGTAATAACCATCTGCCACACTCTGAGACGTCCAGTAAAAAGACACTTAACTAATTGACACATTACATGTCAAAATCACTCATTCAGTCTCTACTAAGGAAGCATTTGACGTGTTTGAGAACCAGCTTATATCTTACTAGCAGCGCCCCGCGGTTTTACCCACGTTGTGTCCATTCCTGTGGGAATTTCGGGATGAAAAATAGCCTATGTTACTCGTGGATAATTTAGCTTTTGAATGGTGAAAGAATTTTTTAAAACGGTGCAGTAGTTTTTGAGCCTATTCATTACAACCAAACAAAGTTTTCCTCTTTATAATATTAGTGTAGATGTAAAAGAAGCGCACTGCGCAATAGACATTGAATTAGGGAGTTCACAGATTCATAGTTATATGTTTTTAAAAAATGCTAGTCGTCATTTCTGAAGCTGCCGAAACGACACCTTTCTTGTTAAGAGTTTCAAATTTCAGATAAACTTAAGAAACAGTCCTATAACAAGTATAAAACAGGTAAATCCGGGATTTTCTGCTAGTTTTTTGTACAAAGCAAACTGAAAACCCGCTGTATAACAATATGAGCACTTATATGGTTTAGTAGCATCCGTTTTTATTGAAGAATTTTAAGGTACGGTATTGTGGCCATCTCTTTAATGTCCTACTCTCGACGTTTTGATCAATCAAAGATTACCAACCTTATTGCTTGGGGATAAGGGTGAAGTTCGCTTATCAAATTTGAGCTGATTGTACAATTTAGTAAGTAAATTAATATGAGGGTTGTTTAAGTAGAGTTAAGGTCTTCTCTGAATGATGAGTTGTGGGGGTTTGCTTTGTCAGGGGGTCGGAATGGTCACTTTTTATTAATATTGTTAATTTGGAAGCGTATATCGTATTATCTATTACAAGAATTGAGGTAAAGGTAAAATCAAAGGAGCTCATAACCATTGACCCTGGAATAAAATCAAAGAAATATACAATTATTGCTGATCGGAAAGTACGGCTTAATTTGACAAGTATAACTGTCTGTCTGTGTGTAGCAAGGTTCGAGTATAGTCATTTTGAATAATTATATTTAGTTTTTTTTAAACTACCATTTTGGTAAAAAAAAATCTTTTCATTGATAAGTAAAATGGGTTTGTTTAATATATTTATACATAATAAATGTGTTTGTTGTAGTATAAACATTTTTTGGCTCTGTGCCAAGAATTTTTTGTATATCAGTAATACTTATTTCATTCCAATAAAACCAGTTAAGTTAAAACTGACCAGCAAACCGTATTACGTTAGTCACCGTCTCACTCCACCAGGCTATCGCGACCGTCTCCCAATTACAACTTGTTGGAACTTTGTCACTTAACTTCGAGAATGTTCCGAAGGCATATAAAACATGCTACTGATTAGCTGTTGACTTCTGGCTTAACTATAGGATGGGGTAAGTTCGAAGTTTATGTATTGGTTGGTTAGGGGTTGTGGTGTGGTGGTCAGTGTTCATAAACGTGGTAGCAAGTGGGTGGGTTCGAGTGAATGGGGGCGTTATGGAATAGAAACGCGTATGGTAATTAGAGAATATTTTTGGTTTAGGCCCATCTCGTAGCCAGATTTGGTAGCTAGCTTCCAAATGGGAGAAATAATCCCGATTCGAAGCTGGCTACGAAATAGGAATTCGAAAGTCCAAGATTTAGGATATTAACTAGTAAAAAAAAAAAACCCTAACCTACCGAATAGATCGTTCCCATTTAGTAGTTAGCTACAAGATGGGAAAACACTTCTCATTTCGTAGCTAGCTACCAAATCTGGCTACGAGATGGGCCTAAACTATATTTTTTTCGAAAAGAGAACACAAGAAATAGAGAAAAAGTTAATGGTCAAACATTAGTCACCGTCATCGTAAGTGCATCGCAAAACCCCATCACTAGTCTATGCTTTAAAAAAAATAAGTACCCTATACTATCTATACCAATTACCTAAAAAATAATATTTTTTCTGCTAAACAAGATGTTTGAGCATGACCCCACAAAATCTGGAAAAAAAACCTTACGCGATCTCCAAAATGTTGACACTAGCGCTATATATTAGAACGCGGGGAGAACCACCGCGTACAGTTAGTTTCTTTCTTTCAAATAAATCAAAGCAAAGTAAAAAATGCCACTTAACTAAATCGGTTAAAAGTAGGCCAATAACCTCAACACACATTTTTTCACTCACATTTTGTCTATTAAAAATCCTTCAAAAAATGTAAAAAAACAATGTTCCGTAACATTAAAACAAAGTGACGTCACAATATGTAAATAGTCCCATGCTGGAACAACCGCAACTGTGAGAAAGGGGTGTCATTTGTTTTTATTTTGATTAGGGTTCGGTCCAACAGAGAGCGGGGCGGGGCATTAATGGAATGAATTAGTTGAAAATATCATTTTTCGTAAGTTCTCCGTAGCTTGGAGAGAAAACTCACAAAATTATATTTTTTTCTTCTTTTCTTGTTCTTGATTTTGTAAAGTTTTCTTTTTTTCCTTTCTTTTTTCTCGTACCGTAGTTTGACAAAGCGTGTTACTTCATTGCGATTGTTAAGCAACTTGCAGCTCGGCCCCAATTTGGATAGATGGCCGAAACATATAGCAATAGAAATATAGAGATGTCATTTGAGAAGACAAAAATAAAGACATAGTCTTGGTTTTGGCTTGCAGGTGTGCTACGAAGTAGGTTAATAAAAGTTTTATTTTATTACAAAGATTATTTAATATTACTGTTTTTAAATAAGACAAGTTTGACACAAATAGTACGCATTCAACTCACATATAAGTTATTTTTATGACATAAACGTTTAAAAGAGGAGTCTGGTAATCATTTAGAAATAAGCAAAACAGTGCTGTTAAAATAATTACGTCGAAGAATTTTAAAGACGTCGCTAACCCTTCACCGCTCGCCGCGGTCTCTCAGACCCAACCCTGTCCTAAAATGACTCAATGCCACATATAATTTTTATAGCGCCGGCGTTTCCTAGAACATTGACTTATGATTTACAAACGTCAGTTTAGACATCTTGGCCCCACATGGCTTGGTGTTGCCATACTTGGAATAATTTTACGCTCAAACAAAACGAGTTGGAGTGAGATTTGGTTTTTTATTGCTGGCGGCACCTGTGGTCTTTTATGCGTTTAATTTTAATGTTGCTTTATTAATGCGAAATTTTATGCTTGTTTGGTTTAGTGGGATGAAAAGAGTACGGAGAAAGGAAGATTAATTTACGCTTATGTAAATATATGAAATATACTTTTTTAAATGTGGGCTGCATTACATGTGTGTTTATTCATGAGTATTTTTGTATAAATTGGTTTTACAAAAGATAACGTACCGGCAATTTGTTTGTTAAAAAGCTGCTGCACTTAGAGACGTTTTTTTGCCGATTGACGAAGATTTGACGTAGTTTTTTATATATTACATTACATCTCTATTGAGGAAGCATATGACGTCTCTGAGTACTGTTACTACTTATTTATATTTAAACTATTTTTGTTGGTTTCATAATCAACCAAAAAGATACTTGTATATTTCTTAAGCATATTACAAGTAAAACTAAAAGAGAACAAATCACACATTTCATTACAAACATGTAACTAGTTTCGGCACGTTTCATAATAACGTGGTTTCAAGTTAAATTAGTTTTCAAGACTAATCTTTTAACCCGTCCATAGACTTTCGATATAGAGTTCGATTGATTTTCAGGTAATCCAAACGTGTAATCTCAACTGCATCACATCACAGGCTACAAAAGTTCGGACTCGGTGGAATCCTCTTCCAATACCAGATTTTTTCAATGCTCGTACGCCGATCCACCGTAATCCTTTGTAACTTCGCTAGGGTTGGCAGTTGCGGGGTTAACTTTTGTTTATGATTTGTAATTAATTCGTAGAAAAAATCTATTGTTTATGTAAGATGAAGCTTATAAACTGAAGTAAAGTATAAAGTTACCTTGTAATGAGAGTAGCAAAGAATTGAGGTGGAAGTACCTCTATATTAGTCAAGTCTGCGCAACAAAGCATGCAAGTATAGCGTTTGTTGCGTACTTTGATTAAGCTGTGTTAGGTCATTGCGATTGTTAAGCAACGTGCAGGTCAGCCTCTACTTGGATGGGTGACCTATAGTGACATTTCTGACTGAACGCTACCGTATTTCCATATTTTTAGACTATTGCATTGAAGAATCGTCGAAAGCATCGAAGGCACTGAAGTGGTCTAAAACTCCGACACCAGGGTTGGCCAGTAATCTACTCGAAATTATGTACTTACGTTACAAAGCATGATAATTGATATTCACTACTTTAATCATACTATTTAACTTCCTAGTCTAGGTTTAGTTTCGAACAAGTTTGAAAATTATAACTGGGAACAGGTTTTGCTTGATCAGACAACCGATCTCAGGTCCTAATATAATATTTATTAATCATTGTTGTCATAATATAAACCAGCAGAGACCGGCGAGGTCACATGCGCTGTGCCCGTTTCCGTGGGAATTAATAGCCTTTTCTTAGATAAAAAATCGACATATGTGGCGGTCCCAATAACATATATAAGCAGATCAAGTTTGACATTGTTTCTAAGTATATAAAAGACAAAATTTGGAGTTTAAAAAAACGCTCTGTTATCTGAGATTGCCGGTATATTTTATTGGGATATATAATAAATGAACCTAAATACACACAAATTGTTTCTATTTAAATATAAGACAAAATTTGGAGGTTAAAAAAACGCTCTGTTATCCGAGATTGCCGGTATAGTTTTATTAGGAACGGCTGTAAAATAAATTAAACTAAAACACACATAATATGAAGTTTCACTAAAATAAAACAATCAATCGTAAATTTAGTGATCGAATAACAAGTAGCTTTTTTAAAATACTGTTAAAAGCAAAACAAAATATATTCACGCTATCTAAAAAGTGTTATCCCTAAAACACATACACCTGTAATCTGATCGTGACTTGTATAAAACAATTTGTTTAGAGAGGTTTTTCAATTTGCCCCGCGGTGATAGGGTTAAAAAATACACTGGGTTCGTACTCGGATTAGGGAAGTGTGATTTTTATAAATAAATAATGGTGTTTTTATTGCACTTTTTCGGATACATATTGGTTTTTGATTTACAATATATTTTGATATTCAATTTTTCCGTCATAGTTTATCCTATTAATATTATAAATGCGAAAGTTTGTGAGGATGGATGTATGTATGTTTGTTACTCTTTAAAGCAAAAACTACTGATCGGGTTCGGAAGAAACTTTACAGTAATGTAGGTTATACATCAGAATAACACATGGGATACATTTTATCCAGAAATTCCGGCGGGAATGGGTACAATACGAGGGAAATCGCGGAGCGCGGCTAGTTTTTAAATATAAACGTTTGACTAGTTTGTTAAGTTCAACGTTCAACAATTTGTTAAGGGCTAACAATGATATCGACTTATTTAATACAACGATTTTAAGTCTCAAACGTCGAATAATTATTTCTTCCGTTCATGAAAGCTTGGATTGTTGATTGATAATTTTCTTATTTAATATGTAATTAATATACCTCTATATCTCTTGTTATCTCTTAAAATATATATATATATATATCTTTTTGTAATCAATGTTTGTCGTCGTCTTTGTTTAAATCTATTCTATCAGTGGAAACTTGTAATTGGCCTTCTTTAACATGTATTGCATGTTTATTTATTTTTTATATACTCATTGTTACCTAGCTGTAAGTTTCCCTAAAATTAATAAAATAAAATAAAAAAATAAAAAATAAAAGTTTAAAAATCTTTGAGTTCACTGAAGAGATCTCCATGAAGGTATAGTTGTTTTATCTCACGAGCGCCCCTGAGTCGTGTAGTCGTAAGGTATAACGTGACGGTGTAGGCAAGCGAAGGAGATTCAAGACTATTTTTTTAAAAAGAGCAACTTTTGGTTTAAGCAAGCAAGTTCGAATAAGTTTTTAGATCGCCTGAAGACCTCTAACGATTGATATAACCGGGACCGACAATTTGACGTGCCCTCTGAAGCACGGTAGCGCACCGAAAGAAATTCCACTATTGGTCACCTCCAAGTAGGGGTTAAGCTGCACGTTGCTTATCAATCGCATTGAGGTAACATTCCTTAGTTAAAATACGCCAACGAATGAATTAACAATTTAGAAAAAGATCAATAAAAAACCTTGAGAGGTGTCAAGGGACACCCGGATGGAACGAAGTTTATTTATTATCAACAAAAATAATCGTCGCGACACCACACTAATATTCAATGCGAAATAGAAAGACGAAACTAAAATATCTAGCTTGCTTTCTATAAAGAGAGAGAGACAGACAGAGAAACATGAGAAACAAGAGTTTCTCTGTCTGTCTCTCTCTGGCATGCACATGTTTCTCTGTCTGTCTCTCTCTGGCGTGCGCAAGTTTCTCTGTCTGTCCCTCTCTGGCCTAAAAAGTGTCGTTACCTTTTTTTCCGTCTAGCCCCCATTCGCAACGCGCGATAAGGAACTTCGTTCCAAAATCCTTAAAAAACATTTAATATTGCCGTTGTCGTCGCTGCACCGTGGTAATCTCGGTAGACTTCTTGCTACAGTTTGTAACAGTTATTAGTTCAGTAATTATTTCTTGGTAACTTCACAAAATAGTAATTTTAGTCTATGTCTATAGCAATTACAAGAGTTACCCGAAGACGATGAAGTAAATAACATAATCGATGAAAGAAAAACTCAATTACAACTGAACAGACACAATATAACTAATAATTTAAGGCAATTTGCTGAAAAGGCTGTTTTATACAATACGATGAAATATGTAATCACCTTTTACCACTTTTTAATAGTAAGTAATTTCAAGTAGGTTAGTGGCCAACTGGTACCGGAGTTTTTAGACCACCCAAAGGCCTCCGACATGGTCTAACGATTTTTAATAATGACCTAGTGAGTATTTTGAGGCAGAGGGCTGTACACGGAGAGTTTTTTGTTAGTTTAGTTGAATACGCCAATTTCTAGAACTGCCGGATGACCGGACAGAAATCGGATTCGAATTCAGATTTTTGTATTGAATAACCATATTCAAGGGAAAATGTAGAATACTTTTATTCTAAAACTACGGACGCAATATGGGGAAAGCCGCAGGCTTTGCTAGTGGTATTACATTGTTAATTCTTATATACCGATATAAATATCTAAATACTGAATATATATAGCTCATTGAGATACGTCCTTTAACCCACGTACAACGTAGCTACACGATATCATGTCGTATACTATAAAAATCGTATCATAATACAAGTAATTAGAATTTCTCAAGAGTTTTTGCTTACAGTCTATTGTGTCGCGACATGATAGGTGTCATGATTTTCTCGAGAGATCATTACCTCAATTTCATGTGTATTGTCTTTCATTAAAGAAAAGAGCTAATACTTGTGTGCTAAGAAATATATATTAATACAAAACAATCGGAATGAAAATGGTAATTTAAGTATTATGAAGTTATAGAGAAGAGCCTATAAAGCCTGTAAGATTTGATACAGGGCACGTTAAGCAGTCGGTCCCGGTTGTTTCAATCGTCAGATCATGTCGGAGGTCTAAAAGCGGTCTAAAAACTTGTTGGCACTAACCTACACGCAATGAACGAATAAAGGGCACAGGCCTAGCTCACAATATACCTGTACAGGATTAGCCGTATTCACCTTGCTTCCCACAAACAAACTGAGCTGAACCAAATTGATTACCCCCAAAGCAATAACTCATTGAAAACCCGAGACAAAATGAAAACTTTTGACATTTCAAATGCCTCAATAGGCAACTGTTAAATTGAATAATTGAATTTATAGTTGTAAGTTTCATGTGGCGGACGAGCTTGGCGCCTCTCCAGGTATACTCTAAGACCAACTTTGTAATTGAAACTGTCTGACAGATGGATGATACGTTATTTTTTGGCTACGAATGTACTGGTGTTAGAGTTATTTCAAAGGCCAAATAGGCGATCTCTACCTAGATAATACTTTGATGTTATCTCCTGTTCATCTCATACACGTCAATCTGCTTAGCTCGACAAACGTAGACAACGTTACAAATTATGCCAGTTTATAGATTAAACTTAATTATTAGATAGCTGTAGTTGTAGATATACTGTAATCAATCCCTAAAATTAAAATAAATTCGAAGGTATAAAAATAAATAAGTAGGTAGACGTATCTAATATTTATAGCATAATCTACTTGGTAATTTTTCGATTTTAGCTCTCTACTTAACCGCTAGAGGCGCTGTATAGTCTCTTCAACAAATATTTTCATCGTTAGTACTATAACTTGATGTTAACTCTTGGTAGCTTTTACCAGATGCTCCACATCAACATATCTTCGTATGAAATGTTTACGATAAATCCGTACATTTTGCAAACGCTTACAATACATAACTTGTTAATGAGCAATGTTTAACACCTGTTCAAATGACACAAGTTTAACAGATTAGATGAGTTTGTTCTAAATTAGAACAGAAGTGGTATAAATATGTAGAATGTAATGGTTAGAATACCAGCCTACTAAAAAATCATATCAGTGGTGATTTTGTGTGAAAGTTCGTTTCACCTGTCCGGATATTTTACCGGGTGTTAGAGCTTCTGTTGTTTCTTAACGAATATGTTTAAAGTAAAATGAATGAGAAAAATGCGATCTTATATTTAAAAAGTATTAGCTCGTAATGTCTCACAGCTGTGGAAAGGCTTCTTATTTTACTGAATATATCAATACGTGAGCAGGATGCACCTGGACAGATGGGCAAAGATTGCAACGGAATGGGAGTTCCAGGATGCCCGCAGGCCACCAGGTCGGCCTCCGACTCGATGGCGAAAAGAGCTGGACGATTTTAAAAAGGGTTGGAAGGAGTTGGCCATGGAAAGAGACAAATGGAAAGGATTGGGGGAGATCTTTGCCCAGCAGTGGGACAGCGAGGTTACGTAAAAAAAATAAAATCAATACAGTGATGAGTGGATTTGCGTAATCACCACGCTTGCCTTTAACGATCTCAAACTTAAGTCATATTTTGAAAATTAGTTTATTTTGATTTGTTTCTTTTGATTTTAAAGAAGGAATAATTTATTGGTAAACATTTAAAAAATAACAGTTATTGTAAATCAGTTAAAATAAATATTTTCCTTATTTTTGTGTAAAATAAACTAATATTTTGTCTTGTTTGTCCGTCCGTATATCACAGTTTATTTACGGGTAAACTGTTGTGAATAATTGACGTAATATGTTATGCGTCCGCGAGACGATCAAGTGCACTTGACAAGTCGCAAATGAATAAAACTTGTCAAGTCGCGTCAAGTCGCATCAAGCTCAAGTTGGTTCAAATTTGTTGTCAAGTTATCATCAAAATTATTGTCAAGTCATGTCCAGCACGTAGATACTTGACGGGAATTGTCAAGTCAACGCTGTAAACGATCAATATTCACTTCAAGCCCGTAGACTTGTCAAGTGCACTTGATCGTCTCGCGGACGCTTTACAATAATGTTTTTTCGAAACTATAAGATTTTGCTCATAGCAATTGTTTTTTTAATAAAATTCTGAACACTGGCCGCTTGAAAAACGCGAATCAAATGGTTTGTAATACACACTTTCTGACATACGCAATTTTCTGAAGAGCTTAAGAGACAAACACATTATAACAGTGTTTTAATTACAACGCGTTTATTAATAAGACCCTAAAGGTATATGTATGACCATTGAAGTGGAGCTCGGAACTGTGGAAGACTTGCCCAATTGAGACTGTGATATAAATAGGGCAATTCTTCAGTAACCTACAGTATTTCAGTAGTGTGGTTCCGAAGGGCACATAACCAGTGATTAGTTAAGCACCTGGAGCCAGCACGCGATGCTGCGTGACAATTCCACTGTAAACACAGCGTCTATTAATAAACTCAAATATTTTGACAAAGAGTATGCAGCCGCTCATTTTGTAGATGAGATGCTATTTTGATAACTCTCCGATTTTGGCTGAAAGAATAAATATGATTTTTGGAAAACAAGGTTTTCCATAATAGTAGATAGTTACTAAACGATTTTAATTAACAAAAAATTTACTTGGTGAAGTCAGACTTAGGAACTTTACTTTCATCGTCTTCTGCGCTTTCGCTTGACCACTTCATCAATTAATGAATATACTTGCATCTATTGTTGCTCTATTGCTGCTATTCACCCAGTTTTGGTATAGGTGATAAGTTAGATTGGACAAGTTTACAAGATACGAGAATAAAGCGAGCAAGCGAGCAATTTGACATTTGTGATCGCCTTTAATACGGTGTAAGTAGACTTGTCATGCCCACCACATTGCCTTACACCGTCAAGTGTACTGGACGCCACATCAAGTACGCTGAAAACTTGATGATGAACTTGATCGTGTATGGCCCGTATTATTTAGCAACCGGTTGGCAGCTTGTAAATCAGCTCAACCGTCTTCGGATAGGAGTAGGTCGCTGCAGGTCAAACCTGGTAAAGTGGACTCCACTAAGTCGGAGAGTGATTGCGTTGCTCCAGATCAGGAGATGGCCCATCTCCTGTCCTGCCCTCTGCGCACTACCACCTGCACTAACGTATCAGAATTAGTGAAGAATCAGCCGCAGCCTTTTTGTTAATGAATTACTGGTCCGGGAAAATATCCTTCTAATATTATAAATGCGAAAGTTTAAGAGGATTTGTATGTATGTATGTATGTATGTGTAGGTTTATTACTCTTTCATGAAAAAACTATTTTACGGATTTGGTTGAAACTTTACAGTAATATAGGTTATACATCAGAATAACACATGGGATACATTTTATCCCGAAATTCCCGCAGGAACGGGTACAGCGCGGCTTCATTACCACGTGGCACGGCTCGTAAATACAAGAATTATTCGCGCCATTGACTTGAAAGAAGTTTGGTAAACTGGTGAATCTCACCGATGTCCTAAAGTCCCATCTGTTCGCGTCCCTTGCTCTCTGTGCAGACTCCCGAGTCGTTCACAAATCAGTCGTCGTATCGACACAAAGACATTCTTTCCCGTGTTATTTGTATTACAATTTATGTTTCTTACTTATACTTCAAGTTCATTGGTTTGTTTTTAAAGGAGACATTCTTCGTAATTATAAATTCAAGTATTAATACAATGTTTTTGGAAAACATTCTCTTTTGAGTATACTTAGAAAATATTTTGACTCTTGATCCGGGAATTGAACATGCGTTCTCAAATGGTGACAATAGAATTTGCCCTTAAAGACAAGTGCCCATAGCTTGGTATAGTCACTTGCTATCTCTATCTACTGTACGTATCTACTGTAACATAAGGGTGTGTTTTAGAAGTGGAGTGGAGCTCGTTTCACCAATCACACACCCCAATTACAACGCATTTGTCACCACATTGTCAAAATCTTTTCGTAATGCATTATGATTGGTCAATTCACGGTCAGTACAGCTCCACCCCGCTTCAAAGGAAACACACCCTAATGTACCAATGCGATATGTCATAATTACATACAGTCCCAATTATGATACAGGTGAAAGCATAACTTAATAGACTTGTACACGCGTACAAATCTTACAAGTGTATTCAAGCGGTATGTGGCTGGACATACTCGTATCACTACTATTGCGTGCCGTTTGCATCTCAATTCGTTAGTTCAATCAACGAACCACGCATGAGACTAACTGCTACTGAGGTGACCTGATCTACTACCCTGATATAATGATCTTGGGATTATCCAGACGACTGCATAGGATAAGCGAATGTTAAGATACATTTTCGTACTTCGAGTGAGTTGGTTTAATTTTTGGTAAGTTAAGGTTAGCCAACGCAAATAGAATGTACCATTTTGATATTAATAACATATAGATTCTATACAATAGTCATACACACATAAACGAAAACACAAGTTACAATTCTTACTGCAATGTATAATGAGTATTTCGACAACAAAACACAATTTTAATACATTTTATACACTACCTGTTCGTGTAACTGTGAACTAAATAAACTGTTGAAATTTAGGTCAATTTTTAACCGAGAATTCCTTCGAGTACGCACAGAACTGGGGTAAATCAAATCATGGGGGTATTGCTCATTCAGCGACATAATGGGTCAACTAATTTAAGTTGTTTACTGCAGGCATCATGCAGTGGCCGCAGCAGTGAGTATATGGTAGTCGACTGCAGCTGTCGGCGAGCGATAGCAGCCGTCACCTAATTAGGTGACCGCAGTAGTGTAAAGGTTATCGACCGAAATAGATTGAAAAGTTTGACAGTGTAATCGAAGTATGTTAAACTAAAATTAATAGTTGTCTATGCAATTTAAAACAATAAGCCCTAAGAAAGATGTCTGGAGGTCTTTTCAAAGACAATAATATGTAAACATATTGTAATTACAATAAAGTTCATATCATTAAAATGTTCTTGTAATAAATTGAAATATTTCAGCATACTTTATATTTTGGCGTAGGTTTTACATTACTTTGTAATATTTATATTGAAGTAAGGATTATAATATTGAAATATTTGCAGCCTTAGGATTTTACTTAGCACTAGCAAAACCTCGCGGTTTTACCTGCGTTGTGCCCGTTCCCGTAGGAATTTCGGGAATTTTTATACATATTAACTTTCATCTTGAATCACTGTATCTATTAAAATTACACTATCTATAATAATTATTACCGCGTCAAAATACGTGCAGTACTATTGGACTTTATCGCGAACAGACAGACAGAGACACACCCGCGGACTTTGTTTTATAATAATTTGTAGTGATAAGCGAGAAACAAGAAACATTAGATATGCATATAATAAGTACCTGTTTCGTCGGTTAGATTTTCAGTCATATCTCACTCAACATCGAGTAAATGGAACATCGAAATAATGCCTCAGTCATAACATACCTTACTTAAGTTAGCTTCGGTCAAATCAAGTTCGGTAAAGTAAGGTTAACCCTGACGGCTATATCTTAGCATATAAGTCTTAACTTCGACAAGCCCGTTGGCACAGTGGCAGTGAGAGCGCTTACTGTGTCGGGGGTCGCGGGTTTGATTCCCGCCCGGATTCAACAATATGTGAAGACATAGTTGTTGGCGACGACGTCTGGGTGTCAATTATATATTCTTATAAAGTATTTGTGTATATGTATGTACTAAGTATCAGTTAGTTAGATTCCATATTACAGGCTTAGAGCTTAGTTTGGGTCTAATTAACCGTGAGTGAATTTGTCCAGGTGTACCTTTTTTTTTAACTTATGACTAAAAACTTATTTTAAACTTATTAAAAACTTATTTTTAGTCAAAATTATGTTATTATATGAGAAGACACGATTTATATTAATCATATTTATATACCTATAAACCTCAACTCTTCGAACAGTTCCAACCGTAATACAAAAAGCCATATTTTATAACCTAATGAAGCACATAATAACATAACTTAAACCTTTTGAAGAGGTATCTGTCACGCGATTTTATTTTAAGGGACGTTTAAATTGTCTAATAATCATAACTGGGTACGATAAAACTTGAAGAATGTGAATTGAAAAATGCATCGCTTCAGCAATCGTTTTTAATGATACCTATGCAGTTAGTTGAGTGAAAACGAAAAAAAAAACTCTACGTCAAATACGATCAATAAATGAACGTCACAAACTTATCTTACCTCTTATTTTATGATAGGTTAAAACACATTAAACATGTCTAAACAAAAATAAATAAATGTAATTTGAATTTAAGACAAAAAAAAAACAATAATAAATAGACATCAATGAGTTAAGAAAAAACTTTCCAACTCTTTCGTTTTCATTACGTTTTTAAATGAGAAAACAAAACTAATTAAAAGTAAAACTGGCCGTAAACAAATAAGAAGCTCTATTCCCTCGAAATATATTTTTTCTAATTTAAATTAAAACAAATGAGAAACGGAGTCGTTCAATTTCATTTCAATAAAACATTTTGAAAAAGGAAACGCAAGAGAATTCACGAAATCAGCCAATCATGAAACAGCGAAAGTTAACATCCATTCAGAGGGATTGAATCTTTAGTAATTTTCTGCGTTCATTGTGTTTCAGATAGAAGGTTATGATAAAAATGAGCACATTATTGCTTTTATACATCTTTCGTTTAACTTATAGGAATGCTATGAATTTTGGGCGGAACGGAACGCAAAAATACTTTCTTTATTTTACTTTTTTCTTTCAACGATGTTTGATATTGATCAGCGTTCCTTTTTAAATCAAAATTTTCTTTCAATTTGTTTATCTTTTCGTCCTATTAATTAAGTCCACCATTAAGATAGATATCTTTTAAATGTGTTTTCCTACAAATATTATAAATGCGAAAGTTTGTAAGGTTGGATGTATGTACTCTTTCACACAAAAACTACTGAACGGAATTGGATGAAACTTTACAATAATATAGGTCATACATGGGATACATTTTCTTAATTTTCGGGGGACGGATACAACGTATATTAATAATATTAATGTGTACATATTACAGACTGTATTTAATCTCGGAATCGATGTTTTAAAAGGCCGGTAGTTGAAGCCTGTATAAATTAATTACGGCAACAAAAAGATTCGGTTCATCCAAACGAGTAGATTGCGTGTCGAGAATGTTTACAAGTCGCCGGTGACATTTAGTCAGTAATTATTGTTGCATTAATGTACCGTAACCTATTTATTTAATAAGATTTGTTGTTTACACACATTGAAGGCTGAAATGATGGAAAAAGTTTAAACGTGAATCAAGTAACCAACGCTATGGTGCATGTCCTACTAATATTATAAATGCGACAGTGTGAGGATATTATGGATGTACATACGTATGTTTGTTACTCTTTCACAAAAAACTACTGGAAGGATTTGGATTGAACTTTATAGTAATATACGTTATATAAAAAAAAAAAAAAAAATTGAATGGCACATTATAGGCTAAAGACTCGAGGACCCTGGGTTGTCAGTGTATAAGCATATTACTTAATATGGGATAAGGTTGTTAATCAACTATCGTTGACCAAACGCGGCCGACTACCGTATTCTTTACAATATTGCAGCAACCGCATGGTCCACAGCTTATAACTTACTCAAATCGCGCCTTAGATAAACGTTCAGATTTCCGTACTCATTGCAAAACATTGAAATAAACACAATCATAGAACACATGGCGCTCATAAAACGTGTAATAACACAGATTCGAAACCAGCAGTTAAGGCAATGTTTACTGACAGACAGACACACAATACACCTTTATATATAGACGAAGGTCTTTGCCATTGTTTGATGTCAAGAAACTACAGTTTTTACGTTTTGTTTGTATGACATTTAGATCTGGTTCTATTTTCAAAATTCTGTTGCCTACGATTTTGAATGTAAAAAGGTTTTTCAGTGTAATGAGACTTTAGCTTTCCTCCTTGGCCTATTTAGTTGGACTTGTCAAAAATGCAAGTAATTATATTCGTGTCACTGAGATTGATAGAAAGGTCAGGATGCTGTCAATTTAGAAGTGACCATATTGATGAGGTTGAAGTCGTCTTTTAGCTTGGTAAAGGTAGGTTCTCATTGCTAGTATGCTGAAGCTAACTGCCTAATATTTTATATGCTGATATATATAAATAAATAAATAAATATACCCGGACAAATTCACACACGGTTAATTAGACCCAAAGTAAGCTCTAAGCTTGTGTTATGGAATCTAATTAACTGGTACTACTACATATACATACACAAATATTTTAATCGTATATAATTGACACCCAGACGTCGTCGCCAACAACTATGTCTGCACATATTGTTGACTCCGGGCGGGAATCGAACCCGCAACCCCCGACACAGTAAGCGCTCTCACTGCCACTGTGCCAAGGGGCTTGTCAAGATATATTTCGAACTAGCGTTGAACCCGCGTTGTGTCCGTTCCCGTTGGAATTTCAGGATGAAAATAATCTATAACTTTCAAGTTGAATGTGGCTATCTATAATAAAAAGAATTATTCATATCGGATTGGTTATATCTCAGATTAGCACGTTCAAACAAGCAAAACATCAAAAACCTAACTATTCACCTTTTTTATTAGTATAGATTAAGCAGCTTAAACTCTCCGTCAAAATTAAGACTGGTACCTTCCTATTTATTAAATTATTAAATCTACTAAGTATGTCTTTGTACTACTACAAATTTGATTTACTATGAGAACTAGATCAAGCTAACTGGAGCGATCACAATATCATCTATAGAACTAATTCCATCGTAGAATACCAGTATAGTATAGAGGCTCCAATTATAGCCAATTGCTGATTAACTGGACAATCTACATACGCAAATAACTGCTTAGTTGACACATGAGATTTAGCGGTGTAATTTGTTTAGATGATGTTTTATGTGATACGATTATGAAATAGTTCATGGAATTAGTATTTAATGTACTAAGAAAGTCTGTGCTGCAATTTTTTTTAAGGACGAATAAATTATTTAAATTTGAATTTATTCGAATAAGTCAACATCTATACTAATATTATAAAGCTGAAGAGTTTGTTTTGTTTGTTTGTTTGTTTGTTTAAACGCGCTAATCTCAGAAACTACTGAACCGATTTGAATAATTCTTTCACTGTTAGATAGTCTATTTATCGAGGAAGGCTATAGGCTACATTTTATCCCGAAATTCCCACGGGAACGGGCACAACGCGGGTAAAACCGCGGGGCGCTGCTAGTGTAAGTAATATGATTCCTAGATATTATGGGCCATTGTAAAAAAAAGGGAGTTTTTCATATTAGCTTGACGAAAAAAGTATAGGCTTGTAATGTCTGCTACTGCTGTACTGCTGGGTAAAGGCCTCTCATCTCATCAAAGATATCAGTACGGTGAATCATGCATAATTATAATAAACAGTTACAGTTCAAAATTATTATAACTAAACAATTGAAAAAAAAAATCTTTTTAAAAAAGGATACATATTTTCGATGTTACGATTGCGTGTTAAATATCCCTCGATTAAACCAAAGGTAACAAATCCAAAGGAATGCTAACCCTATTTTGCAGTTTTATTATACCCAAGAATTTTCCATAAGCACTTAAAAAAGCTTGTAATTAAGGCAAATTAAACTCCAGTCATTGAGCATTTAAGTACAAATTGCATAGCAGTGGTAGGGGCTCTTTTAATTTAGGCGTTTTGAAACGTCACGCTACGAACGGATTTCGTTTGATTTAAATACAAAATGCGCGGAGTAATGGGCTTGCAATTTTTTCAGGATCCGATCTTGTTTCTGGTTTAAGAATTCAAAACGATTCTGATTTGTTCTTATAACGTACCTACGTATTACGATATCGTGTTTGTCATATTATATATTTTTTAGTTCAAGTTGTAGCCAACTGCTCAGTCGTGCGCTAGTGTGGTTTTTAAATGCCAGTTTTGACACTGATTTTTGTATGAAGAAAAGTGGAAAGATTTACATTACAATTCGTTAAGTTATACATTTTGATTGATTGAGATTTTAATCCGGCTGGACGACTTAAAACGTTTAAAAGGAAAGAGCCCTTATTATTTCAATATCATATGTCGGTAAATTAATCCGAACCGGTTTATTAGCGTTACGACATTTTAATACGACTGGCATGTCTTGAGACAGTTTAGTGAAGGAATTTGAGTTTAACTGTCTAGATTGAGTTCTAGGTTTTGTTTTGAGTCCTAGCCACATGAATATCACTCAATACCCATGTGCACTGTTTATTAGTGTGCTTTAAAACATACCTATATGATGTTATTCTACGTTTGATGTGATTGGTGGATACCAAAAGCAGGGTAGTATCTTAGCGTAGCATACCTCTGGCACATGGTACTTATACTTTGAACTGCTTTGTTCAGGCTGGGGCCACTATACCGCACGGCACACATAGTGCGGGCGCGGGCCGGCGGCGGGTCGCCGTAACCTTGTATTCCTTGTATTTGTATGAAAAGTGTCACACTGAACTGAGTGTCTTGAGCTTGAGTTAATGGCTTACCCTGGAGTCTTAACGTATTCTGCAAAGCACGGTATAGCCAATAAAGTATACTAAAGTAATACTATAATAATACAACTAATTTAACAAAGCTGAACACTAAGATTTTTGTCTGTTTGAACGCAATAATCTCAGTAAATACCCTTTCGATTTAAATGATTCTTTTTTAAACGAATATTTTTTTCAACCCAAAATTTGTAGCGGAACAAAGCGGGTAGAACAGTAGGACGCTGCTAGTTAAACAATATATCTCCCGAACCAACTTACACTTTATATATAATCCTTGAAATAACTATTGTTATCAAATATGAATAGGTACAATAGAATTTAAACGCAACGATTCCGTATGTAGGTAGAGGGATTATGTAAAACTGTCAAATAATACAGACAGACACACAAAAACTTCCTTATTCCTGTATACCATTAGCATAGATTAGTTCACACGTTACTATGTATATGTATCACATCCGAGTTATATTATACCTTCATATTTTTGTGATTTATCGCTGCAGCCGGCATCGCACTGCGCCGCTTACGTAACAGCACTAATTTGTTTTATTGCTTTAAGGATTTGCTTTTGAAAAATATCCCGTTTTCGGTTTGTTCGGTTTAGTTAGCAAGAAGTTTGTGGACTTGTGGTTACCCTATTGTATATAGCGTTCGTGATATAAGGTAAGTAAGTCAGTTAGTATTCGCCAGTAATGTCCCACTGCTGGGCAAATGCCTCTCATCTTACTGAAGATATCAGTACAGTGAGGAGGATTAGGTGTAATCACCATGCTTGTCTAATGCGGATTGGTGATCTCAAACTGGAGCCATGTTTGAAAAGTAGGAAACATGTTTTCGCTCGACCTGGGAATTGAACCCGGGACCTCATTATTGGCAGACGAGTGTGTTGTGTGTGATATAACAATATATTAAATCAATAAGAACAAAGATCTTGTTAATTCTGCACTAAAAATATACAATTAAAACAACCATCTCGACTCGATACTAAAGATATAAATAAATATAAATATACCCGGACAATTTCACACACGATTAATTGGTCCCAAATTAAGCTCTAAGTTTGTATTATGGAAATTATGGAATCTAACTAACTGATACTATAATTATTTGTTAAAACGGGAACTTACGTACGACAGAGGTTACTGTCAGTGCGGGGAGAGACGCTGTCGCTCTCGCTTCACCCACCTCCTGATGAAGGTCACCGGACGTGACCGAAACGTGTTGAGGGACACTCAACAGTAACCTCCGTCGTACGTAAGTTCCCGTTTTAACAAATAATTATGACATCAACGTTCGTTTCAATTAATAGTAAAATAACTGATAATATACTTTAGGTAATATTGTAGGTATTTAAAGCCTATATACATACAGATGATATAAAACTATGGTTCATTAAACATTATGGTTCATTAAACTATAGTTCATTAAACTCTTCTCACTGTTTGTTTTAATTTCCTCTGAAAGTCTGTTGTGTGTCCGATTGTTTATTGTAGTCGGAAAACATTGAAACAATTCGACATTTATACGTTTTTGTTCTTTTTACATGTAAATTAAGTTATTTTTATATGCTGCGTTTACAATTTTACACATTTACACACAAATAAAGATAATTAATTATGCGACTTATGTTACGTTAAGTTCTACTTACTTTAAGTGAGTAGCTGACTCTAATTTTAAAAGAGAAGCCTTCAAGACGTTTTTGAAACTATCTATTCGCCCGTGTTTATTAAACACGCCAGCTTGCAACTTGTAAACTCGCTCAATTTTAACGAAAATGCCTTACTACTACGTGCTTTGGAGGGCACGTTAAATTGTCGGTCCCGGTTGTTTCAATCGTTAGACCACGTGGGAGGTCTTTAGGCGGTCTAAAAACTTCGACAGCAAGGTTGGCCATTAAGCTACTCGAACTTATTTACTTACTTTTTACTCAGCCTATAAAATACTACAAACACTACGTGTAAGTAAACTACAGACACTAGAAGCAAACAATTCAATTAAAATGAACAAAACCGTCCAGTCCCCATCATTTCGGTAAAATGGCGGACATTATTGTTTTATTATGAATCGTTTACCATTTGCCGAATTGCCCGGTTTTACCGTATGTCACTGTAGGGATGGGATATAGCGACATTTCGAGACTAGTCTTGAAAAAAAATTAAAATGAAAAAAAAGTTTTGAGATCCTAATCCAAACAGAAAACAGAGTAACTGAATTTGAAGAGAACCTTTTTAACAGTTATTTATAATAATATTCTGATATCATGTAATACTGTTTACTGATTTAAGAATAAATTAAGCTGTGTTTAAGAATTTTATTGAAATGTCGTACTTTATACGTAAGAGTAATAGTAAATTGATACGGTTTTAATTAAACTGTAGATTGAATTCTAGGTCTTTGAACGTCTAGGATGGAAGTTATGGATGTACTAACTCTAAACTAGGTGTAGATTGCTCGTGCTTAAATTAACAATGAATAAAAATGACAATAATTCTAGAATTATTTTGGTTATTACTAGTAATAACCAAAACCTTTCTAGATTTTTTTTTCTTTCTCCTATCTCAATCTTGCTCTTTAATGAGATCTGTCATGTTTTTTAATCGAGTAAAATAGGTTAGGTTAGATATGGCATAACTCTTCTTAGAGACTTAAATAATTAAAAAAAAAACCACGGTGATAAATCAGATAAAGAGATATGTAAAATTAAAAACCTCCTGATTTAAGTAATTGCTTATAATAACCGTATGTACCGTATGTAGTTTGCAATATAACAAAATAAACTTAAAACAAGACTTTAATTAAGTATTTTTTCATTGACCCCATCCCTAAGCCCTCTGGACCCGCTGACAAAGCATTTATGGTCATCCTAATAAAGAATAACTACGCAGTCCCTTAATACATCCTTTATGTCACTTTAATGATTTCTAACACACAGTTTCACACTCGCGTTAGATAAACGTATTTTTATTTTCAAGTTGATTTTCAAGCAGACTGAGGCGAAGCCTAAACAGAGACCTATGTATTTATTATATATATATTTAAATTATATGATATCTTGGGTGAGATGAGAGAGTGAGAGGCCTTTGCCCAGCAGTGGGACATTACAGGCTAACGTTTTTTAAGCTATATTTAATGTCCACATAGGGACACATAGTTTATTATGTTCTTTAATTTCTATGATTTTCAAATTAAATACAATTTAGTTAAATAAGTAAAAAATAATTATATACTTAAAAAGTAGTTTTATGATGATTACAAATATAAATAAACTAAATAAGACGTTAAATGTTCATTTTTGCGTTTTCTTTCGTATAAAGACATTTCACGAAGAAAACATCCAAACGAATTTGTATAAAAATTTTAGATGTCGTAAAAATTAAACGAACCTTGAAAATTTAAAGAAAACAATTGTTATTTCGAAATTAAATTACATCTTTAGGTGGAGGCATTCTTGATATAAAACAGGTGCCCCTGAAACGGCTGAAAAAGGCAACAGTATTTTGTTGAAATAAAAAAAACAATTGGAGAATTTATTTTAATTTGAAAAGTTGAAAGTTTTACCAAAACAATTGAACAAACAGCTTTATGAATTAATTGAACAACAAACCATAATATGTAATAAAGTATTTTAATTAAAAGAACAAATGAATAAAGCTCTCAACTTCCTTTTTTGGATAATTTAAATAAATAAATGTTATAGGATTTTTACTGTGTAGGAAAAGTAAAGTTCACCTTTGGTTTTCTGTATATTAAAAATGTATATGCTTTCAAAATCTTTACATTTTTGTGTACTGGATATGACCAGAACATTGGATTTTAGTGGTGGCGGATACTTACAAGAGGTCCCGGGTTCAATTCCCGTGTTGAGCGAAGCATGTTTTCAACTTCTATATAAACATGACTCGGGTTTGAGATCAAAAAACCTACATTACGAAATCGTGGTGACTACACCTATTCCTCTTCTCTGTACATCTTTGAGATGTGAGATGAGAGGCCTTTGCCCAGCAGTGGGACATTACATGACATATTTTTTATACATTTACACTAGCGGTGCCCTGCGGTTTCACCTACATTTATCCATCACTGCTTACCGTTCCGTGGATTACGACAAATCTTTCAAAATCAAAATCAGCTAACGATCCAGCCGTTCTCGAGTATTAGCAAGACAATCGAACCACGTTTGTTTTATATATAGACTAGCAGCGCCCCGCGGTTTTACCCGCGTTGTGCCCGTTCCCGTGGGAATTTCGGGATTTTTTTTACATAAAAACCTTCCTCTTGAATCACTCTACCTATTACAAAAAACCGCATCAAAATCCGTTGCGTAATTTTAAAGATTTAAGCATACAGACAAACAGACACGAAACAGAGACGACTTTATTTTATACTATGTAGTGAAAGTTAATCTGAAGTAAGGTTTGACGCCCTATCTCAAAATCAGTCTATACTTAAAAATGCTAGGCATAAAAATAATGTTAGTGTAGCCCTTTGTCGCGTCATAGCCGCGCGTTTCCCCAACGCCAGTGTGAAAGCGAAGCGTGCGAGTGACACCGTTAAAAGTATTATTTACTGAGGGCGCATTTACTATTCGCGGACTCGAAGGGCTGTTTGACGATTGTGTAAAAACTTAAGTTCTCTATGATTGGTGCTAACCTAAGGGACGGGTCGGGAGCGTAAGGGATTTAATCTTACCCTCTTATTATTAAGCGACTTCAAAAACAGATAGGGGATGGTTTTAGCTAATGTCATCGTTTTAGGATTGTTGATGAAGCAATTTGATTTGATGGTAGAGTTGTGAGCTGATCTTTTCCTGACTTAAGACCTGACTTTGGTAGAGTTGTGAGCTGATCTTTTTCTGACTTAGACCTGACTTTGGTAGAGTTGTGAGCTGATCTTTTCCTGACTTAAGACCTGACTTTGGTAGAGTTGTGAGCCGATCTTTTCCTGACTTAAGACCTGACTTTGGTAGAGTTGTGAGCTGATCTTTTTCTGACTTAGACCTGACTTTGGTAGAGTTGTGAGCTGATCTTTTCCTGACTTAAGACCTGACTTTGGTAGAGTTGTGAGCTGATCTTTTTCTGACTTAGACCTGACTTTGGTAGAGTTGTGAGCTGATCTTTTCCTGACTTAAGACCTGACTTTGGCAGAGTTGTGAGCTGATCTTTTCCTGAATTAAAAATATCAAAACTAGGCTTTTTATCGCAATAATGGTATACTATCGCCCGTACTTAGAGACGTTAAATGCTAACTCAGAAAAGATGTATGGAAAATTAATTCAAATAGTTAAGTGTTGTTTTAATGGAGTCTCTGAGGGTGGCAGTATAATACTCGTAGCTAAAGACTGTCTATATATTTTTTCTTTTTTGCTTGCATCTCTCGGAAACATTTTGGATTTGATAAAACATTTATGAAAGATAACCAACTTCAAAATGAAAATCCTAGACTACTTTACTGCAAAAATATCTACAAAAAAACTACGATATTCTACTAGTACACACATAAACACCACACTTACTATGATTCCTTCAAGACAGATTTACATAGTTTTAACAAAAGTTATTATCATAACAAAGTGATCGCAGGTCAGCCGTAAACTCGCGAACTAGAACGACTTGTTTACGTTCATTCTTTGTCGATACAAATCATACATTACGTTGAAGACTAACCGTTAATGTTTTGTTGTAACAAACTGTATGTACTCGTAAGTACGATCGCAAAGTTGACATTTCAAAGTAATAATTACTATGTATTTGACATTTGGCTTCACAATATGTGAAGACATAGATGTGGGTAACGACGTTTGGGTGACTATTATACATAAAAAGAATTTGTGTATGTGTGTGTTAGTTAGGTTCCATATTACAAGTTGAAAGCCTAGTTTGGGTCTTATTAACCGTGTGTGAAGTTGTGCGGGGTATTTATGTATACTAATATAATAAGCTTAAGAGTTTGTTTGTTTGAACGCGCCAATGAATAATTATTTTTGTATTGGATAGCCACATTCAACGGGAAGGTTATAGGCTATTTTACATCCCAATATTTCCACGGTGACAGACACAACGCAGGTAAAACCGCAGGGCACTGCTAGTTTATTATACTGAAAAAACGCATTTCCTTAATTATGCCTATTACATGGAACAGGAGACTAACCAATTCATAGGAGATGTGTGACGACCCAGTGGCCAAAACAACGAAGAAAATACAGTCCTTATAAAGCCCCGCCCATGAAAACTACCCAAAGAATATATATTTCAATTTTCAATTAACATTTATAATACTTACTTACATCATCCTTTTCACGCGAGACGCTTCCCTTGCAAACTTCTTTTTTTTCTATCTTTAAAAATACACCATCACATATTTCAATTCATACTTTGTGATCCGCCCAAAAAGCGGGACAAAAAATGAAAACATTCCTTTTTTGCAACAAACTGACGCAGAAAGCACGTAAAGGGAGTCGGCTGTCAGCTGAAAGTTATAGCCTGTTCAAAAAAAGAACCGCTGAAAATCCGGGCGCGCTGCTTTTGATCAATAGGTAGGTTGAATTTTACAATAAAGCTTAGTTTTCATTTCTTCAGTAGAACTTGTGCTATTCGTATCCACTCTTTAATATTTTACCAATGTGCATTGTATAATGTATAAAACTTATTTTAAAGGAAAATGTTCAAACACACTTGCACCTTCCAATCCTCTCATTTCTTTAAGTCCACGCTTAAGAAAACGACAGTTTAATTGATTAATTACCTGACAATCCAATTATTCTAAATAATCAACCTATCTTTCGAAAAGATAACAAAAATTTTCTATAAACTTTAAGCCCTATTATATATCTTTTCTTAAAGTCTATTTTTCAAATAGTGGTTACTTCCTCATTTCAGTAATAATTAGTTCCTGTTTTCGCCACCGGTTTTTATTTTGACTAAACTGTATACGTAAACGTTATTTATAGACAGAACCCGGTCTAAGCGTCGCACCGTTTATAAATTAGTCGACTCTTGCACATAGACGACGCGCGCGCTTGCGCCGTGATGGCGTTCGATATTTGAACTGTTTCGTTTGAAAAAAAACTTAAAATTGTTCTTCTTTAACTGTGAAAAAAGTTTTTAAGTTCAAGTGGAGTGTTTATGGATGTTCTTGATTTAAACTTTAAGGTATATTTCAGTTGCTTTTTTTGTTTTTATTTTTATTTAATACTTAGGATCAAATTTCGAATAACATCAGCACCGGATAAAAAAAAATATTTTTTTAGCCTGAATCCATAGATTTAATGAAAAATGAATTTAATGAAGATTCTCTTTGTTAAACTGTTATGTTAAACAAAACAATGTTTTCACAATAAACTTGCAAAGCAATTAACCTTAACAATAATTACCAACTATTACTTACTAACTAATATAAAACTAATTAAAATATATTCACTTTATCTGAAATCTATAAATACAATGGCTGGTGGTTGCCAAAACATTAATTTTGATGCTAGTCCTAACATTAGTGTAAACATAATCCTCATCTTACCTGCGCAGTCGAGTAAATGCGCAAGCGCAGATTATTCCTAAAGGAAACGAATGTTCCTCGTTTGGATCCTTCAAACCATATTCTAGGTCTGTTCAGTACAAAACTAAAGCATCTAGGTTCATAATTAATATTATTCTGTAAATACCTAAGGCAGGGCAAGGGGTTTTGCAAGACCACCAAGACGTAGGTGATTAAACATTTTTGGGCTATTATATTTTCGGATATTTTTTTATATTAACTATTAAACGTATTTATAGGGTAACGATACAATGGAACCCTTTTAGAATCACTCATGTTTATCGGTAGATCTTTCTTATTTATTCAAATAAGTAATTCAAGAGTGTGTGTTCCCACCGCCCACGATCGTTTCCTAGGATAGAAGTGTAAGCAAATACTTAAGCTATTTAGTAAACTATGTGGTACTAGTGGCGCCCCGCGGTGTAACTCGCGTTTGTACTCGTTTCCGTGTGAATTTCGGATTAAAATGTATTCCATGTGTTATTCTGATGTATAACCTATATTACTGTAAAGTTTCATAGAAATCCGTCCTGTAGTTTTTTCGTGAAAGAGTAACAAACATACATACATCCATACAAACTTTCACATTTATTATATTAGTAAGATTTTTTATTGTTATGACAGTTTTTAGGTTGACAGAATATTCCATTTTGACTTTTGCAACTTGTATCTATCCATAACGAAGACTTGCAATACTTGAATAATAAGTTAAGATATAAATTCTCAAAAATATGATGTAAAGATTCACTATTGCTGAAGCTAGGATTAATCTTTTGTACCGGGAAATACATATGTCCATTTAACGTTTCCGTGACAGGTGTGGGATAAATCGGGAACCGATGTGTTATTCCATTATTCTGTTTTTGTGAAATTTTTGTCCAGATTTTATCAGAAGATTTGCATGTAAAGGGACCATTTATACATCCATACATCCGCGCAAAATGTCGCATTTAAAGTATAAAGTATAATAGCATAGATGAGCAAGATTGTAAAAACTAACAAACTTTGATTATTACATTAATAAGTAAGAATATAATGACTATAATATGTATAAATTATCTATCTACATAATTTTCACACTAAACCAAACCATCGTTTTAAGGCTAAAAACCGATTTCAACCCAGCTTTTTATGAGAACTACTACTTTTTTTAAATCGGTTAAAAACGGGGCCATTCGATATGTTCATTCATTCCTTTCATACCGAAATTATTTTCGAAATCGGTTCATAAACGACAGAGATCAGATAACAAACATACAAACAAAATTCCTCCTTCAGTTTTTGAAGTCAATAAAAACTGCAGAGTCGATGTAACCAATAAGTTCTCAGCTAGTTAATATAATAGTCAGAGAACTAGAACTATAAATCTCTATAAAGAGCCGTCCAATAAAACACAATGAGACCGAAACATCCCGATCATAACACAATCAAATAAATCTGTGGCCACCTGATGTGATTTATAGACTTCCTCAACTTGAATATTGATAACTAGCAGCGCCCCGCGGTTTTACCCGCGTTGGGCCCATTCCCGTAGGAATTTCAGAATGGACAATAGCGTATAATCTTTCTGTTGAATGTAGCTATGCTTACAAAAATATATTTTTTCAAATCGGACGTGTAATTCCTTAGATTAGCCCGAATATACAAACAAACAAAATCACAAATTTTACCTCTTTATAATATTCGTATAGATGTTTTATCGTTTCAAGTTTTGGGGATTTGAAAATACGTTTATTATGTAATGTATTATATTGTACTACCACGTCATGCGGTTTAACTCTATATATGAGAAACGGATTAAAAAGTAGCATCTTGAAAGTAGCTGTTATATTACACAAATTTGTTTTTTCAAACAAGATTAGTTAGTACATTCCAACAATATCTTCACCCTCATGATATTTATTAGTAACTAGCGACCCGCCCTCGCTTCGCTTCGGGTAATCAAGATTTCACGTAGGAAAATCGGGATAAAACATTGCGTGTCTCCCGCAGGAATATACACAATCAAAATTTAAAGTGGGAAATTGGGGCTAAAATATTACATGTCTCGCGCGAGTATATATGTATACACAATCAAGATTTCGGGATAATACCTACATAGCGCGTCTTCGTCGTTCGTAGTTCGTAGGTAGATAGGTATATCCCCGCGCGCTTTGACCGCACGAAACAGTAAGTAGCCATAAGAGACCCGCCATTGAGCATTATTATTTTGTAAGCAGCGCCCCGCGGTTTTACCCGCGTTGTGCCCGTTCCCGTGGGAATTTCGGGATTTTTTTTACATAAAAACCTTCCTCTTGAATCACTCTACCTATTACAAAAAACCACATCAAAATCCGTTGCGTAATTTTAAAGATTTAAGCATACAGACAAACAGACAAACAGAGACGACTTTATTTTATACTATGTAGTGATATTTCTCATCATAACTCTGAAACTAACTGTCCGATTTTAATAATTTAAAAAGGTATACAAAGAAACATAATTAACCTTGATTGTAGAGTCATTTATTTTGATGTAGATTCATATCATTATATGAATATCATCAACTTAAAATTACACTCCTTTTTTAACTAATTAATTTTAACTAAAAACGGTTATTGTGGCTTAACTATAATAGTTAGACATATGCCCTCGCGAACTTATTTGTTTGCAATGATATTATGTACTTTGATTGTGTAGAACATTGTTTTTGTGTATCATCAATAGATTTAGTAGCGCACGCCAATAACCAATTTTTTTAGGCATGTTTTTCATACCTTGGGTTACATATACCCGCGTTGTGCCCGTTCCCGTGGGAATTTCGGGATTTTTTTTACATAAAAACCTTCCTCTTGTATCACTCTACCTATTACAAAAAACCACATCAAAATCCGTTGCGTAATTTTAAAGATTTAAGCATACAGACAAACAGACAAACAGACACGAAACAGAGACGACTTTATTTTATATAGCGGCCCGTCCCGGCTTCGCACGGGTACTAAACATGAAACACACATTCTCAATTTTTCGCGTCGAATTTAAACAAAATGGGAAATTTAATTCTTAGATATAATTCATTTTTTTTGTACTTTTTTCATTGTTTTGTGTATTTTTTATAGCCGCGCGTTAGATTATTTCGTGATCTTAACCCCCCCGTACCTCCGTGCCCGAGTGACGCCTGCCACTCCACAGAGCATAGTTAGCCGCCGAGTGGTTATTTAAAAAAATATTTACTCGTGATATCTTTTAAATGGAATGTCAGAATCTAATAATTCAAAAAGTGATAAATATAGGTTTAAAAGCAATCTTAAATAATAAATAATTTATTAAGCTATTGCATAGCTTCTATCGCGGGCCTTGAGCGCGGGGACCGAATCCAGAAATTCCGTAACGAAAAAACCTCACGCTCCCCACTCCGACGGGCAAGGAGGTGTGGCTTGAAGGCCGTGCATTTGGCATTGGCGAATTGGCGAGTTGGCGAGTTGGCGCGTTGGCGAGTTGGCGAGTTGGCGAGCTGGCGAGTTGGCGAGTTGGCGAGTTGGCGAGCTGGCGAGTTGGCGAGTTTGCGAACTGGCAAGTTGGCGAGCTGGCGAGCTGGCGAGTTGGCGAATTGGCGAGTTGGCGATCTGGCGAGTTTGTGAGCTGGCGAGCTGGCGAGTTGGCGAGCTGGCGAGTTGGTGATCTGGCGAGATTGTGAGCTGGCGAGCTGGCGAGTTGGTGACCTGGCGAGTTGGCGAGCTGGCGAGCTGGCGAGTTGGCGAGTTGGCTAGCTGGCGAGTTGGCGAGTTGGCGAGCTGGCGAGCTGGCGAGTTGGCTATTGCATAGCTTCTATCGCGGGCCTTGAGCGCGGGGACCGAATCCAGAAATTCCGTAACGAAAAAACCTCACGCTCCCCACTCCGACGGGCAAGGAGGTGTGGCTTGAAGGCCGTGCATCGTCTAACGTCGTTTTAGTTCGGCAGTCTTCGACACGGCGTTGTATGCGATTGTGCGTTGGGGGTGAGAGAGAGAGATGAGACGGGGGGTGAGAGAGGGGGGTGAGTGAGAGGGGTGAGAGAGAGGGGTGAGAGATAGGGGTGGGAGAGAGGGGTGGGAGAGAGGGGTGAGAGAGAGGGGTGGGAGAGAGGGGTGAGAGAGAGGGGTGAGTGATAGGGGTGAGAGAGAGGGGTGAGAGAGGGGTGAGAGAGAGGGGTGAGAGGGAGGGGTGAGAGAGAGGGGAGGGAGAGAGGGGTGTGAGAGAGAGGGGTGAGAGAGAGGGGTGAGAGAGAGGGGTGGGAGAGAGGGGTGAGAGGTGAGAGATAGGTGTGAGAGAGAGGGGTGAGAGAGAGGGGTGAGAGAGAGGGGTGAGAGAGAGGTGTGAGAGAGAGGTGTGAGAGAGAGGGGAAAGAGAGAGGGGTGAGAGAGGGGGGTGAGAGAGGGGGGTGAGAGAGAGGGGTGAGAGATAGGGTGAGAGAGGGGGGTGAGAGAGGGGGGTGAGAGAGAGGGGTGAGAGAGAGGGTTAGAGAGAGGGGTGAGAGAGGGGGGTGAGTGAGAGAGGGTGAGAGAGAGGGGTGATAGAGGGCGGTGAGAGAGATGGATGAGAGAGAGGGATGAGAGAGAGGGATGAGAGAGAGGGGTGAGAGAGGGGGTGAGAGAGGGGTGAGAGAGGGGGGTGAGAGAGGGGTGAGAGTGAGAGGTGAGAGAGAGAGGTGAGAGAGAGGGGTGAGAGATAGGGGTGAGAGAGAGGGGTGAGAGAGAGGGGTGGGAGAGAGGGCTGATAGAGGGGGGTGAGAGAGAGGGATGAGAGAGAGGGATGAGAGAGGGGGGTGAGAGAGGGGTGAGAGTGAGAGGTGAGAGAGAGGGGTGAGAGAGAGGGGTGAGAGAGAGGGGTGAGAGAGATGGGTGAGAGAGAGAGAGAAGGCGGGAGGGGTGAGAGAGAGAGGAGGCGGGAGGGGTGAGAGCGAGAGAGGAGGCGGGCGGGGTGAGAGAGAAGAGGCGGGAGCGGTGAGAGAGGAGACGGGAGGGGAGAGAGAGAGAGGAGGCGGGAGGGGTGAACCCACAATAAGCAATACTGCATGAATAAAATAATTTAAAAAAATATATATATAGTATAATTGCATAAGTTGATACAAAATGCTATGCAATAGCTTCACCGCGGCAGTCCCCGAGTGCCACACGTCTTTTTTTAATATAAAAAATCGCTTATTGTCACAAAACTATAATATTTTTTTTTTTAAACTAAATATAGCCTATGTCACTCAGGGATAGTGTAGCTTTCGAATGGTGAAAGAATTTTTTAATTCGGTGCAGTAGTTTCAAAGCCTATTCGAAACAAACAAACAAAAAATCAAACCTTTCCTCTTTATAATATTAGTATAGAAGTATAGATAAAAAAATCCAAAAAAATAGCAAATAACTGTTCTATGATCTTCCAAACGTTACTCACTCACATCCATTATCCTACCAACACAACACCAAGTGAAAAACAAAACACTACCACTATGCCCTAATGGCTAATAGCCTAAATAGGCTAGATGAGAGGACTGACGAATCAATTCGCCTGAGCCGATGGATCTCACGGCACTAGACGGTACTAGATAGGGGATTACCTGCCTCAATTTGATACTTCCTCTTATCAGGGTTACGGTATTTAGAGCAATGTCAGTAGCAGATTTGATGGGATAAGGTAAAGGGTCTGTGCTGACTTTAGGAAGGGGTAGACTGTCAGTGATGTAATTATGAATATATTCTACTAATATTATAAATGCGAAAGTTTGTGAGGATGAAGATTATATTATGTTTGTTTGTTACTCTTTCACGAAAAAACCACTGGACGGATTTGGAAGAAACTTTACAGGTTTTTCATATAGGTCACATTTTAATATAGGTTATTCTTCAGAATAATACATGGGATAAAATTTATTCCAAAATTCCCGCGGGAATGGGTACAACGTGGGTAACATCGCGGAGTGCGTTTAATGAAACTATTGTAGTGAAATAATGAATGGTACAGGATAGCTTATCAATTTTGTAATAGTAGAAAGGTTAGGAGAAGCAATCACTTCGAGGTACGCTTTAGTAGGTAACTTCTAGTCTCATTATTTGGCATTTTATGTAAGTAAATGTGTACAGCACTTAACAATGTATTAGCATGCGTCGATTTTTATATCAAACACTTTGAATAGAGTAAGTAGACAAGCTTTAAAAGTAAATAATATTGAGATAAATAGTTTTAAAAAGAAATAATTTTCCACCCAATCTAAAATAGGTCTGGAAAAAAACAGTTCGGAATTCAAAAACGTTACAGGCATGCCAGATTCGTATATTTTTAAACTAATTTCAATATCATTTTAGAAAAGCTGAAAGCTTGAGATAATATAATTGAATTACGAACACATTCAGTTGACATGGTTCAGAAAAGTTCTCAGTATTACAAAAATGTAAGTAGAAACCATAGATTAGAATGTAAGTACATTGAAATTATGGTTGGGTAAGTTATTTTGATGAAGTAACTAGCTGCACCCCGCGGTGTTACCTGCGTTGTACCCGTTCCCGGGGGAATTTCTATATAAAATGTATCTCATGTGTTATTCTGATGTATAACCTATATTACTGTAAAGTTTTATACAAATTCGTTGAATAGTTTTTTCGTGAAAGAGTAACAAACATACATCCATACATCCATCCTCACAAACTTTCGCATATATAATATTAGTAGGATATTTTATTAATTACGATAAATTTTTATTCGACTTTAAAATCAAAGGATTAGCTCCTCAATTCATGTGAATTTTTTAATATTTGTTATCTCATATCTCGCTTGGTTATGAACCGATTTCAAAATTCTTATACAAACGTAGTTTTATTTCTCTCACTTAAAATGTTATATTATCAAAAAATAAATCTTAAAAATTCTCAAACTCATCAACGTTTAAGGTTGGTGTACACTCGTCGACACGACGACAAGGGTCGACTCCCGTGACGTCACGTGCCCGCGGGATTTGTCACAGTTACTCAAATCAAAAGTCACTTTAGATTTTATTTCAGGGGCTACGTTGATGGGGAATAATATTCTGTTTTGTTTTTTAAGACGAAATATTTTTGGGCGAATTATATTTTGCCGTTTTGTTTTTTGGTTGAAGTATAATTTTGATTAAATCATAATTCTTTGATTAAGTTAAATTGTTTTGAAAACTTAATAAGGAGATTGTTTAATTTCATACATTTTCGTCAACCGTTTGTCAAAATTTTATGGAACCGCATTTTAATTTGAGAGGAGTTTGGGTATTCGGATAGCGGCTCAAATGATGATGATCATTTGAGCTTATTGCTTATTATGCTTATTTATGCTTATTCCAGTTATTTAATCCTAGAATTTCATACAATTTAACTTATTAATAGAAGTGAAACTATTTTAAAACGGGAAACCGACGTCAATTATACATAATTGAATGTTACGGTTTCGGCCGCGGCTGAATTTCATATTAGGTACGTTCGTACAATGTCATTATAATATTCACAAAATTATAACATCAAATGTAAGCGCGTTGAACGAGGAGTCATTTCTGAAAACAGAAAATTAAATACGGAAAAGTTTTCATTTTAACCTGAAAAATTCACTCACGGTTAAATAAACCCAAACTAAGCTCTAAGCTTGTAATAATGAATCTAACTAACTAACACTACTACATAGAAATACACAAATACTTTATAGGAATATATAATTGACACCCAGACGTCGTCGCCAACAACTATGTCTTCACATATTGTTGACTCCAGACGGGAATCGAAATCGCAACCCCCGGCACAGCGCCCTCACAGCCACTGTGCCATCGGGCTTGTCAAATACTTGTTCTATAGAAGTCTTTGATGATAAACTAGAATACTATTTTAGTAGACATATAAACAAATGATAACAAAAATAGATACCTTTCTTTTAGGGTCGCGTGACTTCGGTTAAAAGGCATATAATGACATCATCATATTGTATACTGGTTTCCTTTCCCTATTTATTTATTTTTAGCAAAAGGTTATCGAAGTGATCGACTACAACTGAACTAGGAGATCACGTTTCCTGCTAATAGTAGTAGTATTATTGAATACATTGACGCCGCTGATATCTTGAATTACCGGTCGGCTTTAAACATATTTTTCTATATGACAGCTTCATTCAAGAGGAAGGTTACTAAAGTATTATTAGCCTGCAATGTCCCACCGCTGGGCAAAGCTCTCTCATCTCACTGAAGATATTAGTAAAATGATAGGTGTAATCACCACGTGTGCCTTATGCGTATTGGTGATCTCAAACCCGAGTCTTACTAGAAGGATTGTTACTAGATACTTTTAACCCTGGAACTCTCTTAGGGATGGGCAAAATTTTGATAAAACCACGAGGCGCTGCAAGTAGTATTTAAACTTAAAGCAATGCAAGGGAAAGAAGATACATTCTTATTTGACTAATGGTTCCTAAACCAATACTCAATAATGACATAATCCTCGATCCGTAAACCATTCATAGGCCGTGTACACACTGTACAAAACCAATAACATTCGACCATTTGTCATTAATCATTTGTTTAGCCGCGCACCGTTTCCGCCCGCGTGAACGCGCCTTTATTGTTATTAATCGTCTACACAATAACTTAATTTATTTATTTTGTTTGAATCCGTGTGAGGGGATGAAATTTAATTTTTATTGGGGATGGAAATGGTATTTGAATTATCTGATTAGGTGTATACTGTCAAACTGTCAAATGAAAAAAATATTACATAACATAATATTATTATGTACCCCACTGACGTCAGCGGCTCATTGACATGCTCGCTATGTCAGCGTAGTAAAAATCCCCACTGCATGTTGCCAAATGGATAAATGGACGGGTAGTCATTCAGTGTCTCTCGTACGGAATTCGCTTCACGGTAAGCCCAGCAGCAGCTAGTTTCAGTAGCGTAAAATCTGATGTTGGACTTTCAGGATATCCACTAATTATCCCGAACTGTGACTGAAACAGTCTTTCTGTTCATGCGTGAATAAAAGTAATTGATTATAACGTCCATTCCTTTAAACTTTCGCATATACAACACCAGGACATTCTTCCGACCACAGTCCTAGACGTAATGACCACCCATACTCCCAACCAATTACCACCAACAAAATATTTACAATACAAACTATTATGTATTCTACGTCGCGAACAAATTAGCATCCCACGGTAGCGGTTCGCGCTTGACCCATTTACAATGACAATTGCTTTAAGTGGGCAACACTGTATTAACATTATAAAAGAATTCTTTATCTATTCATGGGGATTTTAAAATTTAAAGTCGCTTCTTATTGTTTGGTACGTTTCGGCCTTCTTTTTCTATAAGTAGCAGACATACTTTGTGTCTGCAATATTGTTAGTGAAATGTAAAGAATAGATACATGACTACATAGTTAGGTTATTCAGAAATGCCTCACATGATTTGGGGCTTTCCCAATGTGTGCCGTTAGTTTTGGCGTCAAAATGACAAACAAGATAGAAAAGAAAAATATGTTCACCAATACCCTCGTTGGTATAGCGGCATCTGACTTGACAATCGCAGGACTAAGGTATCAAGGCTGGGCGAAGTTTTCGATCACGTTGGTTTCAGGCCACGGCTATGATAATACAATTAATCCTCCTCACTGATATCTTCAGTCTTCTTCTTCTTCGTGTCGATATATATCTTCAGTGAGATGAGATGCCTTTGATCAGTTGTATGATACTAACACCAGATTTTATTGAGGCCTATGTTTATGCTTATGGTGACAATGTCATTATGTCTTAATATTTTACTCAATGCTTAAATCTCTATTTGTAAATGATGGGTAATAAAATGGAATTGATTTTAGAACATGCGACGTTAGTAAGATTTACAAAGTCTCAAATTCTTCAAAACAAAAATATTTTTCATCTGTCGTATAACTGTCAACTGCTGACGTCATTAAAAGATTATTAAAAAGTCACCCAAAAGCAAATATAATTATTGAAATAATTTTCTTTGGCACACTATTGATAATAAACTGTACATCATAAAAGTTTTACGCCTCTCTCAGTAGCCACAGTGCCACTGAAAACTATAAAATAAAAATAACTCCAAATGATTATCGGAAACACTCGATATAAAAGTAAAAGTAAATATGTGAAAATTTAAATTAAAAGTGTTACTTTAATTGGCGTTTTAATAGAGCAATTCAGTTTTTATAGTGGTTCGATGTTATGACCCATTAAATACCCATAAGAAGCATTTGGGAAGAATCGTTTGCGAAATCGAAATCAAAGGAATTTGGAATCGTGTTTAGATTTCATTCAACAAAGCTATAAATCTATTTTATACTACTATGAGGCATCGTTGATACATCTTTTATATTATTCATCGTTGTCCATCAACATAATAGAGATTATCTTGTTCATTCCTATACAAAATAAAATCAAAGTGCCTAAAGAAACATTAAATTCCATGCGTTTAGTGGGAAACCAATCCCATAAGCTTTAATTTTAACTAGATTCCTTTCAAATAAGATTCAGAGGGGAGAACAGAAATAGACTGCAAATAAACACTCCTCAGTGTACAAATACACGTCAAACAAATTATAAACAACGTATCATTACTAAACGTATTAGAACTTAAACCCAACTTTGTCGTCAATATAAAAATAGAACGTATAAATCACAAAAAAGAATCCACAGACAAAGCTGCAGACAAAAATGAAGCTAATGCACATGAAATTAACGACCAAAATGAAAATAAAACCAAACCTGTAATTATACAAACGTTTGATGTAAAGTTCTTTGAAGTAAGTGACATTTTGTAAGCTGTTGATGATTCGGTACGATCGGTAGCACTTTCTTTAACCGAGAATGATTTAAAAGATACTGTTGGTTCAGAACTAATTATAGATCGAAGTTTTTTGATTAATGATCTGTTAAACGATGAAGCTGCATTAGAAGAGTTAGAAAAAGAGAAATTGAAGGAATAAATATAGCTTCGTATGATAGATGTGATGGGGATGTCAAAGAATTTTTGAGATATTACGTTACCAAAATAAGAAGATGAATGTTTTAAAGAGATTTACTATAGTCAAGAACAAATGCAATCTATCTTGCTACAGGCAGAGAAAACAATTCAAAGTGTAGGTTCAGATAGTTAGCAGGTTTGTAGTTTATTATCCACAATGTTGCATTCTATAGATAGAAACAGAATTATAGTTTTGTCTATGCTATAGAATTTGAATTTCTATACAGTTAATTTAGATCTACGTTTTATTTAAAACTGCACTCATTTTCTTAGCATTTTCGTTTCATTTAATGCCTCATACAGCCGCACTTAAAGATGTCCATTACATCGAAACTTAATAATGTGACGTAATTTTTCATACATGAATGTCAAAATCACTCAAAAAAAACTCTACAAAGGAACCATTTGACATCTCTGAGTGCAGGCAATAGTCATAGTCATATTTCTGATCCACTCTGACAAAAATGACGAACTATTTCCGATTTTCACTAATTATACAATGACTAACCAACCGCAACATAAAAATATCCTTGAACTACAAACACTGATTCCAAGAATCATGAAAAGAGAATTTAAATAAAAGCATGGCGCCATCGCAATTAGGATCAGCCAGTGTGACAGTGGTTAATGGAATGCTATGAAGTACATTAATGAGAAGATTCTTTGATCCCGGATCAGGCGCAACCTTTTAACTTAGGGCTTAAATTCTTGGTTAATATTTAAGATTAGTTAGGGGTTGGCGTCTCAAATAAATAAGTGGGTACTTTGATTTTCCGTTTATGTTATTTATATTTAGGTGAGGTACTGTAACTTGACATTAATCTGATCAGTTTCGAATTTGGAACAGCGACTCAGGCGTACGACCGTACAGTGAGTACTACTATTGTAAGAAAAAGGAGAATCATTCTGAATCGCAAACACGCCTAGTAATCACATAGAACAATCATCGATCACGCTAGGAAATTAATTGAACTAGTACATACAATTCTAAATCTTGTATAAATAAATGAAATTTTATAAACCAAAAGCAACAATTGACAGTGTATTATGAATTAGTTTCAGTATTGCTTTTATGCTCTAGTTTTCCCAGCTAACCCAAACAAACGATAGTAGCTCTCAACGCGATATTGATACCAACTGTAAATACTTTTCGTATTTATAATAACGAGGTTGATTTAGATTTAAACAAAATAATGTACTAGTTCTGAGCTAATTCAGATTCCACGAAACCAAAACATTTGTACTAATATAATAAAAACAGAATTTTGTTTTTGATTGTTTATTTGAACGGATTTATCTCGGGAACTATCAGTCCAAATCGAAAATTCTTTTCATGTGTAATAGCCACAGTCTAGACGAAAAGTTTAAGTCATTTGTTAAACCAAAATTCTCACAGAAGTTAATAATGCACGGGTAAAACCGCTGGGCGCTGCTAGTAGCAATAAAACCTATTACCCAACTAAAATTAAACTAGTTATTTATATATCATTTGCGTAAAATATTCCAGGAAGCTGTATTATACACTTCATCAGATACGCTTTAAATTAACATTCATTTATTATTTTTATCTCATTGAGTTGTTTATATTGAGTCGCCTCAGTAAAGGCTAGTTTACATGTAACAAGTTCGCTTGATATGGCCATAATATGCATTTTATATGCTAATTAATAATCCGACTGCAAGTCTTGTTTCAATCTACTCCGGTCACCAAACGTCATTTTTACACCAGGGGCCATATTAATAAATGCGTAATTTTAACATTTTAGCTATGAATTAATGGTGTGTCACTTTCTGACTTACGCAATTTTTCAAAGAGCAAAAGAGACAAAAAACGTTATAATAGTGTTTTTTCTTACAGAGATTATTTATAAGGCGGCAGGTGTTTAACTATTTGACTGGTGCGGTTCTTCGCCGAAAGCGGTTGAATACCGTATTCTTTACACTGTAGCTGTCATCGTATGATGGATTTGGTGAACGACTAACTGCAATCCCACTTTGATAAATAAGTTAATAAATAAACCTAGAGACGAGGTTGCACCCATTAGCAAGCCTAGCAAGCCTATCTAGCCTAAAAACTATCATTTTTACACAGAATACTCTTTGATGCAAAGACTCTTTCATTTTTGCAATCCATCATTCGTGCGAATATTTTTTACTCTGACACTGATTTAAGATTTGACTGATGTCTGAGGTTTGTTTCTGTATTTCTGCTTACGTTACCACGCCCACTCTTTTCAGAAATAGTACGATTTCGTTTATCATTAGTCGCGCGGCCACCTGCTGGGAAGTGACTTATAATAACTGTACATCATTTTTATGTATTAGAATATTTATTATGAATGTATCTAATGATATTTTACAGTTCTGTTATCGCATTCTTTATCTTAAAGTTATGTCAGCGTAGTCATGAGTTAAATATTTTTATGAGGCGTTAGATGACTCACTACATTGTAGGCAATAGTATTTCAACAGCAGAATAACAAATAGGTATAAAGGAATTTTGATATTCCAACTATATGATATTAAATAAAAATTAAATATTATGAGGTAGTTTAAATGAGAATGTAATTATGATTATCATAGAGAATATAGAACAGACAGACTAATAGAAACTAAAACATTAAGGCATGCTGAACTATAAGTAAACTAGGATTAATTCACATCAAGTTTACTATAAATATAGACATAGCCTAAGGATTTTTCCAAAACTATTTGCACCAATTGCTAATACCAACATAAAAAATACTTTTCAGTAATCAACTCCTTTGTAAGTTCAAAAGCAAAAAACGCACTTAAATTAAACAAACTCCAGGCCAAGGGCGCAGAAGATCTCTAAGTAAATATCTAAAGATTTCAATATTAGAATCCCTTCGAAGAGATTTGGTTAAGACTAATGGCCTCCTTAGATCCTAAAACAACATTAAGTACTTATCTCAGAACTGGATATAGTAATAATTATGTGTTTTCCTTAGAATTCAACGTAAGGTGGAGTTAAGAAAAATATTGCTGAAAAATCATGAACATACACCTACATATATCTACACTAATATAATATAGCTGAAGAGTTTATTTTTAGATGTATTTGTTTGTTTGAACGCGCAAATCTCAGAAAGTATCAATCTGATTTGAATGATATCTTTTCATAACCACATTCAACAAGGAACTACATATTTCTATGAAGGCTATTTAACATCTCGAAATTCCCACGGGAACGGGTACAACGAAAGTAGAAAGAAAGCTAGAGCTGCTCGTAGGTAGATATAACAAACAGTCTGAAGGTTGTCTGTCTTATTGTGGGCCTCTACTCTCATTGACAATAACAATACAGGCTTTTATTAAGATCAAGTTTTAAAATTCAAAGAAAACTTTGCTTCTAGGAGGTATATTCAGTTAATAGATCATTGATAATAATAATATTAAATAATAGAGAAACTTGCGAAATTAAAATAATAAACAAAAGAATCACTGTAAAAATATTTTTATTCAAAAACAATTTCTTGTTATTCATTTGAGTCTAATGGTTCTATGAAGACTTATACTCTGCAGATTATCCTCTGTGATTGATGTTAAGAACATTACATTTTATTATTTTTATAATGGATTTTAAGTAAGCTTTTATCTGTGGCTTCGCTCACGTAGACAAATAGGCTTACAGGGGCGTAAAAAGCTCGGCTTTGAGACAAACCGTGGCACAGTTAAGTTAACAGAAAAATACTCTGAACACAAAAATATTATGTAGCTAAGGAAAATTGAAACAATGCAAAATATGTAGATACACAGTAGTAAAAATAATGGAGCAGAAGTCTTGTTCTTGGACACGTAAGTAAGTTCATGTAGATTAGTGACCAACCCTGGTGTCGGAGTTATTATACCAAACTAGCTGTGCCCCGCGGTTTCACCCGCAGCGCCCCCGTTCCCGTGGGAATTTTGAGAGCCCGAGACCTTTCCAACGAATGCAAAACCGTGGAAATCGGTCCAGCCATTCACGCGTGATGCCGTGACCAAGGAAAACGGGTTTCATTTTTATTTAAATAGATAAAGGCATCCGACATGACCTATCGATTGAAATAACCGGGACCGACGATTTTACGTACTCTTCGAATCACGGTAGCGCTCAGATAGAAATGCCACTATCGGCCACGCATCCTAGTAAGGGCCGAGCTAGTTTTGCTTAATAATCGCAATATGTTTAAATCGCTTAGTTAAAATACGCCACGAGCGCCATTTGCAGAGAGATGACTAATAAGTATGTCACATTACCAGTATTACCAAACTTCACATTAGTGATGTGCTACTGATATCAAGCTCTACAAAACTCTAAGCCGACTACTTTCTCCAGGAGATGACGTGAAAAACATTATTCTTAAATACTTTAGGTATATTACCTACTTCTATAGTATGCATGTTATCTTCGTGGGCCAATAGCTCAATTACCAAAACCAGCGAAATTAAATCACCATCTACAAATAAACTGATAAGTCGCCGAATAAAGTCAATTAAAATAACAAGCAACATTCCAACGGAAAATTCCGGCAAAAAACCGTTAATTACACTCCCAAATTCTCCGATAAATGGATTTTAATTAGGTCCTGGAACAATTTTGCGTCTCCGTCGAACCAGATACAATAATTACATCCAATATCCGAGGCCATTAACTGAAATTATCAAGTCCGGAGTCGACGACTAAATTATACGAGTATATTCAAAATGTCTAATGTAAACGTTGAATGCCGTTCGTTTGTTTGTCAAAAGCGTAATTCTACAAAGACCTATAATAATAATGTGGGTTGGTGAGCACTGCACCGGCATGAGGGTCTTCAGACGGTGTTTGTTGCGGCCATGTTTATTCTGTATTGCTAATTGGTTGGTTTCCTTTATGATTTTGGTGGAAAAATAATATGTATGGCGGAGTTTATATTGGTCTTTGTAAGTTGTAGCCTGTAACGGGAGCTGATGAGTACAATAGGATTCACCATCAACGTCGCAAATGTCTTAAACAATTGCTTTGGAATTCACCAGCTTGGAGCTTGTAAAGTTGCTCAATCTTTACGACGGGTATCCTTATAGTAGTAAATACCCATAAAGCTATAGAGCCATATTATATTGAGAAAATTTTAGCTATCAAATGGTTTGTCACTTTCTGACATACGCAATTTTCCGAAGAGCAAAAGAGACAAAACACTGTATAACAGTATTTTAGTTACAGAGCGTTTATTTTATGTGCCCCCGAGGCAACGTAATAGAACATGCCCAAAGTAAAAGTCGATCGCCAACTGCGCAAACAGTACACTTACTAATGGCCATCTCCTATCACAAGATGAAGAAGAAGAATGACCAACCATAACTCTGTTGATAATACACTGAGATAGTTTAGCACAAACTGTACCGTAAGTCCATACGGTATACGGGTAGTACAATGAATCATTGCATAACAATTTGTCGGGCGAGTGTTCCGGCATATCACACACAGGAACAGCGATAGTTGTCGGGTCCTCAACCAATCACGGCCCCACTTTGAAGTGCTTCTATCAGATACTTTACTACTAGATAGACTACTACTACTAATTTGTTGACGGGAAGTTTTTTAAATTTGGAACGTGGTAAAGTGTTGACATTGAGTGAGTATACAAACTGCCAGACGACGAGTTATACTGTTGGGGCAAAATGGAATAGTCCATATAGGACACCCATTTGAATGGCACCTGTGCCAACGGCTATTCCACGAAGAGCACTTATTAAAGCCACGTGCCGTTGGTAAATTACGGAAAGATTCGAAGCAAAAATTACCTTTCCCTTCGAAAATAACCACACACGTTCTGCTCCTACCAACCACAATTTCTCGTAATAATTACAACAGTAAAACTCCACATGTACAGGATCCATCAAGTTAATTTAATCAGTTAATTAACAGATTCAAGGTAAAAGCTTCGAGGGGTACGTATTAATAGACCGGAAGTGACGCATCCAGAGCGACAACATGCCGGCTCCGTCGTCACGTGGACATTTATTTTAATAAGCAACATTGAAAAATAAATTGGGTCTGACGGAAATACGGGAAATAGTTTGAAGACTATCTGTACGGACATTCTATGGGCGTAATTAAAAATATGTCGGTCTTGGTGAAATTAAGGGTGCTGTACAAATGAGGTTTAGTATTTGTCTATGGATATATATGGTTCATTTTAGCGGGAATTAGGTTGGAAGTGGATTCGTGTGAAATATATGGGACGATTAATAGGTTATGAGTGTTGGCATTATGGTAGCATCACACCAAAATTAATGTGAAGGGACAATTAAATAGTTGCTGCATCTAACATGTTTTGTAACATATTTGATCATTAAATACATTATTAATTGTAATACATTACTGTGACCTATTAATTTTATTTAACAATTTGTATACAGTATATTTGGCAATTTGTGTATTATTAGTAGTTATTATTCCATTTACAAAATATTTTTAGCTATAATTCAAAACTTGGCCTTCATAAATAGTGTATGTTTAAATAATAAATATTATTTTCTTTCAGATATGGTTCCAGTATAAAATATATCGGTGAAAATACAGTTGGAGAGCACCCAAGAAACGTATGACACAAAAAAATAATAGAAAAAAATATATAACTTATTAGAAAAATAACTAAGTTGATTCACACTATTGAAAAACAATCAAAACATTTTAAAATTCGATCAAAACAAGTGGAAATACACATTTAAAAAGTTTTTAAAGTGCAATGAAATTCGAAACATTTAAAAATAATGACATTAAAAACAAAATAGTGCAACAAAACAATTAAAAAAGAAAAATTCAAATTCATAAATAGAATCAATGTGTCATCCGAGTGAATTCAATTGTGTATGTAATGTGAATGTGTGCGTAGAACGGACGCCGTGTGTGTATAATGGGGAGAGATTCGCATGTGTGTGTGACTTTAGTGATCGTGTTCCTCCTTTTGGTGCACAGGAGTTTGGAGATCATAGATTCACGTAAGTAGATGGGCACTGTAATATACTGAATAATGAACATCTTGAAGCTCCAAATCTTGTTTCAATCTCTTTGGTCGTCAAACGTCATATTCATTTTAGGCCGACCACCGATAGGGAATATCTAATTATTTGACTACTACCGACTGCTATTTTACTTGTGGCGGTTAACTTACTGTAATTGCGCTTTTATGGACTACAGTACTTAGACTTATGAATAGTTATCATTTCGATGCAAGAAAACTAATAGGTATAATACTGGTAAGCAGCCACAGTAATTCTAAGATTTATGGGTACAAAAGTAGTAACAAAAAACCTAGAAAGCCTAATAGTAGAACCACCACAAAACCACAGATATTAACAAAAAGTGACTCAGGAAGGTATTTACTATGTAATGAACTGAAAGCAACTAGCTACAAGAGAATCTATCAATTTGTGGTTACCTTTGAGGTTGTTCTTAATACTTAACGTTTACCGCCGGGCTTAGCATCTATACACGATCCGGTCTAACTGATACACATTAAATATTATCATACTTCCATCGTGCAGTAGTTACCACGTTCGTAAAAAAATCTTTGCTCGATCTATAGAACCATGATCTTAAAATGGTACCTATTTGATATACGGTACAGTATACGGTATACCTAACGGTACCTATTTAATGATACCTCGATCATAAGCGATACGTTTTTTCATATCTTTCTTTCTTATCGAGTGAATGGTCAACCTGACCAATCCTGGTGTCAGAGTTATTGAGCCGCCAAAGGCCTCTGACATGGCTCATGTAACGACTACTATCCGTAGAAAGTAACCGGGACCGACGGCTTAACGTGCCCTTTTCATATAATATTTAGATAAAAACCACCTGCTATGCTACAGACATCATACGAGAATATATCTTTTTACATTTTCAACTGTGACACTTACTGCCGCATCTGACACGACCATTAATTTGACACTTAACTAATTGACTTAATTTTTCATACACTTGTCAAAATCACTCATTAAATCTCGACTTAAGAAGCGTTTGACGTTTCTGCGTACACGCGTTTTATCTAGTTGTATGTGGACTTGGTTTGAATTCGATAGTGTTATGTAACTCAGTGTATTTCTATAAAATACCACACAGATGACATCACTGTTATTATTATAAACAAAAATATTATTGAACTCTCCTCTCCATTTCAGAAGAATATCCCCCGACCTGAATCCCCAGTTTTTGGCACACCTCCAAATTGGACTGGATGACCGTTGAGCACACAATTTTGTCATGTCTTGTCAATGGGCTTAATAAACTGTATTTTTTAAATATTGCTTTAACTTGATTTCGGTTCGTCAAGCATTTTTTTTAACTAAAGTTACTAAGGCTTTTTTTACTCAAACTGGGCAAGCCCCGTCATGCAATGAGACATAAAAACAAAAAAATACAAACAACTTTCTTAAAAAAGATTGATAAAAGTTGTATAATAATCTTTTCCGCGTCAGAGAAGAGGAGAGGCTAACAAATATAATAAACTTCCTTTCTTTCAATATCGGCTGAACCTGAAGCATTTTATCAGTAATTAGCAACGTTTTAATAGTAAATATCACTGTATTTTTAGGGTTCTTTTAACTTTAGTGTCCTGCTGCAGTGTCTGCAGAGCTGAACCCTCAGTTTCAGCAACATACCGTTACCACACGGCAATGACAATATAAAGATAATTAAATCAATATACAACGTAGATACACATATTCAGCAAAAAGTTATTTTCAGCTACATTAAACACAGAAGTCACTACAGTTAAAACCCACAGAGGAAAACAAAGAAAATCTGAATATTCAAACAGTAAACACATGAAACTAATTAAAACCATCTGCATAGTTACATAAATCCAGCAAACATCCTTACGGAACTACGATAAATAAAACATATGAAATAAAAATGTGAAAATATCGCAAGAACTTTGTATTGCACTAAAGGGAATCAGATAATCTTACCAATATCGCAAATTCCGACCACATTCACTGCGGAACTAAGCCAAATGTTGTATTTTACTGGTTGGATTATGACACAGTGTGTGCGATACAGTAGGTTCGTAATATTTTACTAAAAATACTATATAATGTATGTTTACTATTTTAATTAGGTGCCATTAGTAAAAAGATGCAACGTATCGCTCTACTTGAATGGGCATTTCCAAAGCACTACCGTGCTTAGGAGGTTAAATTGTCGGTCCCGATTGTTTCAATTGTTAGACCATGTTGGCCTTAAGGCGGTTTAAAAACAGCTAAGCCAGGGTTGGCGACTACACGAATTTACTTAGTAAAAGATAAAGTTCAAAACAAAGTTTAGTCATTTAATTACATTTTTCAAAATACAGTTTCTTGGGCTGAAAAACTGTCAGTTATAGTTACAATTTGAGCCTTCTTAAAACGAAATAAACTATAAGCCTCACATCCTACCGTCTCATTCAGCATGTGTCCTCAGTAGCATCTCGAGCCGTAGTTTTGGTGCGCCTTTATCTCTCGCATTAAAATACTTTATTGACACTGTAACCGCTCCGTAGAACATCCACATAAGAACACGCTGTATGTGAGTAAAGTACTTAACCCATTATCGCCCAGATTACTTGACCTCTTCCGAATTTGATGAAATTTTAATATATTGTTAATATAGGTTAGATTTATATGAATACATCGAAATTTAAAAAAAAAAAAATGTACTTTTGGAAATATGGGGTGATGCCATATTGCACCACTAGCCTAATATGTTGTCTTTTTATAAGCTACTACTACATTAGATATGCCTGAAACTTATGTAGTTATTATCTTGTCTATATATATTTTGGTAATTGAAACACGAATCCAGAAGGAACTTCTTTTATTATATATATAAATAAGTAATAAAATTAATTATTTCATCGTATAATTTATTTCATACTACATAGGTATTTCAATTAATAATTTTCATCGTCTTCGTCTTCGAGAATAGCAAGTGCGTCGTGCAGTGTACAATTTCTGTAAGGGAAAAATAACTGTATGTAATAAAAAATAGCCTGGTAACAAACTAACGGACGGGCCAACAGACATTCATACTTACAGACCGAGACACAAACAAAGACACGTTCAGCCAAATACAGACAGACAGGTATTCATACTGCGGGACTGACAGGTATATACAGAAAACAGACAGAGAGTCGATCACACATAAAAAGGCATACGGCCAGACATACAGACAGACAGACAAACTGACTACAGATAGACATACTAAGAGACAGACATACCATTCACAGAAATTCAACAAAAAGTGATATTGTATTCGGCTAGAGATGCCATATTGCATCCACCGCATTTACAACTTCATAAAAACAAAATGGACACCAAATCACACTGTATTCAACTGTTTTCTTATTAAATACTTTCATACGAACAAACCAAAACCGATAATAGCACGGAAAAGTACCAAAAACTATAAAAAAAATTACTTACTTGAAAATGGCATCCATGTTTTGGCGCAATTATTTTTACACTGAACTTCTCTTGACGATGGTGCATCCAAATCGGGCTGTAATTGGATAAAACAAAAACCAATCCGCGGCTTCGTCTCAATAGTAAATAAATAAATAAATAAATAATTCAAATCACATTATGTTTTACCGAGAATGGCGCGATTATTTGAACTACTATTTAGTGATGCAATATGGCATCGCTAGCCGTTAATGGGTTCATTCTAATTGGATTTTGTAATTGAGTTTTTAACCGACGTCTGTGAGGGTGTTTAATTTATGCGTTATTTTTGTTTGAGTATTAGCATAGCGTCTGTGACCCTTGGGTGGTCTGAAGCTAAAACGTCAGTTGGGTTGAGCTAGTTTATCAAGTTGAAAGTCCCCTAGTTCAATTGTATTTATCACACCATCGTCACAATCACGAAGAACGAATATTTATCTATTTCATGGTCGTAATAATTTCTAAATCTTTAGAATTCGCTCACTTGTCGGTTGTAAATTCGGTCAATTGAGACAACTTCTAAGTTATGCAATGTTTATCAATTGTTTTGAAAAGAGTTTTTCAATCACTGCAGGGTTCACATCCCACTCAGAGCCTCTTAGGGGCTAAAACTAAACAAAAATATTTTACTTTACGTCTTCCAGCAGAGTAGAGTTTAAAAAAATGCAATGATAAGTAAATACTACAATAAATGCTATAGCTGCGTTAATTTGGAGCCTCAGTAAGGACGATCCGTTAAATTATAACAAACAAAACAATCTGAGGTCAGGCTTGAGGTCAAAGCCCTCGAAGACCCTTAGCGAGAAATTCACGATATAATTAATAAATAATTCCAACATCACTAGGACTTCTGAGAATATCTTTACCGCAAATTGGAAGCACAGACTTTAATAACCTAAAATATTCAGAAATAATTGAGCAACTTGGATTCTCAAAGGCTAATTATGTTAAAACTCTTTAAGTATTACTTAACTAGCTTTCTAAGATCCTTTACGTGGCTTCCTTGAGGGCTCTGACTACTTGGAAAAAATGTTATTTTAATTTGATGTCTTTAAGAATATTATATCGTAACTACCTTATAAATTAATGTACTGTTGGTTTCTTCAATTCAAAATGTTTAGTTCATTTTGAAGTCACAGAAGGTCACATGAAGACTTAGTCTTCACTACGGTTTGTAAATGGGCCGACACAGTAATGAAAGAAATGTAATTTAAATACAAACTTCAGTTGTGCAATAACCACTGATGGTTTCAAAACTGCTCAAACTCCAGTTGACACTTCACTACACATTACCATCATTAACAAGTCAATCAAGAAACCGAAAACAAACAAAACATCAAATCTCAATACACTAGTCAACGCAAATAATTCTTTACGGATCATAAACCTTAATACTACAACCGTAAAGACGATAATCGAACATGACAAATGAGCTATTGGCAATAAGTCAGTTGGTTCGAATAATTAGCAGAGGTTTATGACCTAAGAACTCGTTGGACTAAAATTAGATATTCTGACACCTGTTCGAAGTCTAGAATTAGGTTTTAATTGCAAATGAGCACTAGACTGACCGCGTTGGCAATTAGTTGCTTAGGATTATCGTTACTGTGGGATTATGTACGTTGTACAGGTGCTGGCAGGTAGGTATTGACCGACGAATGATACCTACTAATGGTATTTAATAATACACTATATGTGACTTACTGCAGTAACTACATCTTGTAACGTTTGCTGTAATATTTGGACGATTGCGGCATTTAAATAAAGTCTATAACTAGTTTCTTTCCTATTTATTTATTTTTAATAGGAAGATTTTGTTTTAGTATTTAACAAAATGTGAACGTTGAATAACGTCGCGATTAAAAAATAAAATTTTTGTCTATTATATAAAATTTTTGTCTAATATTTGACTATTTTGACTCTTAGCATGTGAAAACGAAGCATATCACTAAACGTAGTTATCACTACATAGTATAAAATAAAGACGTCTCTTTTTCGTGTCTGTCACACTGTTTGTCTGTCTGTATGCTTAAATCTTTAAAATTACGCAACGGATTTTGATGCGGTTTTTTGTAATAGGTAGAGTGATTCAAGAGGAAGGTTTTTATGTAAAAAAATTCCCGAAATTCCCACGGGAACGGGCACAACGCGGGTAAAACCGTGGGGCGCTGCTAGTAGTACTACGAGTATATACCATTAGCATTCTCTAGCTCGAAAATTGTAAGTTCACTCAAATCACATCGATTCAGTCATTAATTAATTTCGAATGGGTTAGTGCCCAGCCTTGGTGTCGGAGTTTTTAGATCGATACAATCTATCCAAATCTTCCCCTTGGCACCCTTCAAAATCTGACGTCTCTTCACGTCAGTACTGACAGGCAGATACCAACTCCACGTGGTACATCGTAGTACGCTAGTCGCTGGCTTAGCGTTGGAATGCTGCCAGCTATTACGTGTTAGGTTAGTGCCTTAAAGAAGTCATCGACACCTAAACCGGCATGCTTGTTAGCTGTTATTAATGATGATAATGTTTTAATCTTACTGGAAATTACTTATACACATTAAGATAAATATCAAAGTCAAATATGTTTTTATATCGTTTTTATTCAACCCCAAAAAGGCGTTTTTGAACATACCACATAAAAAAGTAAAGTATAAGCCTGTAATGTCCCATTGCTGGGCAAAGGCCTCTCATCTCACTTAAGATATCAGTACAGGGAGGAGGATTAGGCGTTATCACCACGTTTTCCTAATGCGGGTTGATTTGTGACTACTTTTTAAGCCAGAACTCCTACAGGGACGGGTACGGGCATAACCGTGGGGCACTGCTAGTTTTGTTATAAAGAACTTGTAATGTGCTACTGCTGGTCTCTCATATCTCTGACAATAAGATCTAATCACTATGTTACAGTAGGATAGTGATCTCAAACCTGAGCCATTTCTGTACAGCAAAAAAACAAGTACGCCTAACAAAATTAACAATTTAAATGTACTTTATGTTATGAATGGTGAATATTCGTTGCAATTTCAATTCCCGTTCCAATATTTAACAACATCTGTTCTATCAAAAATGAATTATTGAATGAATACTGAAAAGTTCTAGGAATGGAATTCAAATACCTATATGTATTTATATGAAACATTGCAGCGTATATAGCACAGTATGCATTTTAAGCAAACATATACCGTGTGATCTCACGTCCAAAAATTTCATTCGAAGGTACGTAAAACTTTTTGTATTTCAAAAACAATTTGTATTAAGAACGTATTCTTTGGGTTTGAATCGTATTTAACAACCCGCGTTGTACCCGTTCTCGCGGGAATTTCGGGCTAAAATGTATCCCATATGTTATTCTGATGTATAACCTAAATTACTGTAAAGTTTCATCCAAATCCGTTTAGTAGTTTTTTCGCGAAACAGTAACAAACATACATCGCAATCTTTCGCATTTATAATATTAGGAGGATAGCTAACTAGTGTTGTTATTACATTGTATTGTGTAATAGATAAACCAGAGTTCCTCTCAAGGAACCAACTTCACATTGCACCATGGCGCTAAGGTTTGATGCTAATTCTGTCACTACGATCTTTGGCTTTCTTCCAGCGAATGTCGAACTCTAAATTCGTTGTCTCCAAGTGCAATTCTGTATTTAGGACAGTTTTGTTGGGGGACTGCGGTATTATTAGAACTTCTTTTTATATATCTTAGTTTCATTACTGTTTACGAAAAGACTTTCGACTGGTTTTGTGGTTTGGGGTCGGAAATGAGTTTTTATTCCAAAAGTGTAGGTGTCGTGGTATTTTTATTTGATTGAAGACAAACATATAGTAGATTGCACCAATTACCGTTTGAATAATGGGGATCCGTTGGAGTTAGAGACCACCATAAGACTCTACCTTTTCAAAGACGAATGGTGAATTTCACAAATATTCTTAATTCGATTTAGCGCCTAAACTTATTCAAGAAACAAATGACATTCGTTTGAAATGATGCGATTGATGCGATGATGCTATTTGATGCGATATAAAGTTCAATTTTGAAGGGATAGCTTTTGTATCTTATACATATTTAAGGACTACTTACATAGATTTAATAGTTTTTGTGCAATCCTCCCCTAAAGTTCTTATGGAAAGAAACTTCTTAGATACCACAAAGATGTAAATCATAACCATTTTCATTGTGATAATCCTTTTACATTTTAAAAACTTAATATGCTCTAAGTAAAGTGAAAATTGACAAAGATAACTTACAGTAATAGTGCTAGACATTTAATAAATTGAAGTATAAAATGTTCTTTCATGTGTAAGACATAAGGTTTAAATTAGATTTTCTTCAGTGCGCTTCAAGAAACATATATCTTGTACAATTTTATGTAAATAGACGGAGCATGGTAAACAGGGTAGATGGAACTATTTTTCTCTTTAAAATACTCATTGCCAGTAACTTTTAGAAGTATTTTTATTTTCATAATATAATGTAAGTACCTACTTACAAATTAAAATGAAAATTTTTCCTGTATTTTGGACACTACACACTTTTTCTTTCAAGTCAGGGCACAAAAACAACAATCTGAACGTGTTAAGTTAAAAATCTCTCCTATTCTGTCAATGTTCAGTCATGTTAAAATATGTATGAATGTATGTATGTTCACTCTTTCACGCAAAAACTACGGAACGGATTTGGATGAAACTTATCAGTAATATAGGTTATACATCAGAATAACATGTGGGATACATTTTATCTCGCAATTCTTAGAGAAACGGACACAACGCGGGTAAAACCGCGGGGTGCTGCTAGTCAATTATAATGAAACAATGTCTTTGCCTTCTTGAACTGTCTACCCCTGTTCCCTTAGTCTTCGAGTAAATATTACAGCTCGTATGCATGACATATGCATTTAATTTGCATATGTGTGTGTGCTCGCGATGCTCCTAGTTTAATTTCTTGCTTCGTTTGAGTCCTGATGTACGGTTAGAGCCTTTAAAACTGTTTTATGAAGATCCTTTACTAGAATTAAGTGATGATAATAAAAATAATTTTGAATTTTAAAGAGAATTTTCATAGAATTTGCTCAGGTACGACATAATTTACAAGTATAAGTAGTTTGGTACCTATTTTATTTTCATGTAGACTTACTGAGATTTGAATTAAAAGGCCGTTTTGATTAAACAAGTCTTCACCCTCACTAAATTCAAATATACGCCCATACAAAATATAAATATATTGTATGAGTGCGTTTAAAAGTAATATTTCATGCGTTTGGTTGAAAGTTTCATGCGCAACGGCGTACGTGGCGACGGCGTACGTGGCGACGGCGTACGTGGCGACGGCGTACGTGGCGACGGCGTACGCGGCGACGGCGTACGCAGCGATTTTTTCTCAAAATAATTGGGCCCCAAAACCGCGATCATAGTTAAGGAGAACGGTAGCGTGTAATACAAGTCATAACTCAGCATACATTACTCGCCTTTCATATGTCGAATTTGATAAGGATGCATTAACAACGTACGTCAGTTTACAAGCACACCTAGTGACATCTAAGTAAAGTACTTAGAGGGAGTGTTGCCATTGTGACACGGTATGCGGTGACGTGTGACGGTGACGTGTGTGTAGCTAAACCAGTATTTTAAGATTTTATTATAGGTATTATATGGTTAGTAGTAGTATATCGTATCTTTGGGAAGAAAAGCGTCTATTTATTTAAGGACAACCAGTGAAAGATACATTAAAACTATTAAAAATACTGAGCACTAAAATAAACACCTAAATGCACTTTCTATAGGTGCTACAACATGCGTAACTTATACACTACTTAATACTACAAGTAAAAATATGACATGCTTCATAGAATAAAACAAGAATAGGCATGATAACAGTAATCAAGTTCTAGTCCAAGTAAAATCAAGATGAGTCAATAGCACCTTCATAGCACCTTCGGTAATAGTTATTAATATTATGTGTGAGGCAAAGGTACAGAAATTCAGTTGTTTAATTTAGAAACTGAATTTAGATCGAGATTCAGGATGTATGGTGATTTCGTAATACATATATGCTTGTCAATTAGGCGTCAATATGCTTGTCGTAAAAGACGCAATGCGTAAAATATTAAGATATGCAGCAAAAAAGTTTGAACAAAACACCCGTTACTACGCTCATGAACGCTCTTTTAAAACCATATTATAACTCAACTAGCAGCGCCCCGCGGTTTTACCCGCGTTGTGCCCGTTCCCGTGGGAATTTCGGGAATTTTTTTACATAAAAACCTTCCTCTTGAATCACTCTACCTATTACAAAAAACCGCATCAAAATCCGTTGCGTAATTTTAAAGATTTAAGCATACAGACAAACAGACACGAAACAGAGACGACTTTATTTTATACTACGAGTATGTAGTGATGTTTAAAACTTGTGTTAGTGTAAACAATAGGTTGGCATGTATTTATCTTAGTGTTATACATAAGAATGTGTTTAATATTAGCTTACCGTCAATAACAACGTGCACAGACACCACTACTCAGCTTATTAGATCATTGACAGCGATACGGTAAAGATACCCAGTAATGTATGCGCTATATTCTCTTTTATCCGTTACCAGTTACTTAGAACGAGGTACTTAGGTTATTTATATAGAACTTCAATTTATGTACTCAACTTTTCTTTGCCAGTTTTTCCTTGAAAAACTAATAAGCAGATTTTTTTAAGAATGTACAATTAGGTTGTTTTCTGATTGGATTCCAACAGAGGAATATTTTAACGACGTAAGTTGCCGATGCGGGCCCGCAGCGGTCTAAAAATCCCTAATCAAGGTTCACTAAAAATAATTAAATGAGGAGAACACAATTACTTCGCTCTTCCGTGAATACAACCACAAAATAGCTGATGTACGATTCTTTTAATTGTTAGCATAAGGTTCTATAGTCGTTGTTTACATAGTTTATGGTACCTATACTTTACTGACATATGTATACTTTAATAGAGTATTGCGTTGACTTTATAGAATGTAATGACAAGGATTCTCATGATTGGTTGACAAAAGGTCTGATTTCATTCAAACAAATTAAGTTGTAAACTGAATCAACATTTTAGTGACACAAAAAGCTTTTCTATGATTTTATAGGGATTTATAGTGTTACAATTTCCACCGATTTATATTTCATTTTATAAACACCAGCATGCATAAAGATCTGGAAACAAAATATGTTTTTGACTTTGAAATATTCATGTGAATTTAAATTTTATTAAAAGGGTATTTTTTGCTTTGAAGCTCAGGTATTTGCATAGCAATCGAGCTAGTATTAGGCGGGATTAGTTTGTACAATGTAGCATTTATTAAAAAACGACGCAAAAATAAGTGTTTTTTATCTTTGAAGATTAATAAATAAGAATAGTCATATACAAAGATAAATACATTGTAGAATATAATTTTTTTATAAAGCATTAACGGAGACCCCTCTTATTGCTAAATTTTTTTTTTGTAATTTTGTACTTTGTCTTTTCGTATTCTTGTAATTGTAGCAATAAATATTTTTTTTTATATATAATGTGTAAGTTAAGCAATGTTGACTCATTACAATTGTTACGCATCGTGCAGCTCGACTATTATTCACCACCTCCATAACCACAGTAACTACATCTATTATTACAGGATACCCCAATGCAATAGAGTAGTAATCAAATTTCACATAAAACAACAAATACCTTAAAGACTAACACACCTAATATAAACAAACTAAAACTACTTGGATGGGTGATCGATATTGGCATTTTATTCTGAGTGCTACCGTATCGAACGGTATTGTAAAACTGTTTGAATCCTTCCTTTAGGCGGTCTACAACCTTCGACGCCAGGGTTTACCAACCGACTCGGACTTACTTGCCTACTGTTTATAGACGCTTCTGACATGTTTCCAGCTTAATTATGAAACGTCAAGAAAACGCAGCATCATCCCGTTTTGAGAGCAATGAATACAAATTGGTTGAGACCATGACAAATCATTGTGACTCGGGCCTTAATTGAGATGTTTTCTTCTAGGAACTAATTTATTATTGGCTATGGGAAAAAAAATCTAGTAGGCGGCTTTGCCTTTATTGGAATGGAAGAACGTTTTTATTAGGCATAATTTTATTTGTTCTATTAGTGGTGTAGATAATGAGTGAGTTTTCAAGCTGTAAGCTTGCGAGATCAATAGAAAGCGAGCAGCACATTGTTGATGAATCATTTGTCTTTGAATTTGCGGCTGGATGAATTTATAGCTTGTAAAATGACTTAATGCATCACCGTTTTAGTATAACAAATAAGACCAATACCTTTATTCTGATCCATCTAACTACTAATAGCCAAATAAAGAAAATAAAAATACATTTATTGCTTTCAGTATACAAAATAAGGACCATCTACCACTTGCATATGTCTATTACAAAACTAAGATTCCACTATCTACTCCCAGCAAAGCACTTACAGCACTATGCTACTTGGAAATACAAAACACTACCACCATATTATACGAGAATCCTCCTCTTTATGAATAGAACAATGCACCGAAAGGTTAATTTACTTAGAACAAACTGAAATCAATATCTCTTAGCTCCTCTGTCTACAGAATCTGAATCAAGTAATCCAAGTTCGTTTCACTGACAATTACACGGTAATGTTAGTAGCAACATGAAAGGGTGCATTCCACTGACGTTCGCCCACTTAGTGAAGGCATCTAGCCCTTTGGAACCTTTGGGGTGGTATTTAGGTAATTCCCTGAAAGAGTGACACGTCCGAAATATTTCGGGTTGATGTAATCCGAAAGTGAGATGTTTTAACGCAAATTATTCGTGACATTAACGGATTTGGAATATTTCAGCTTATCTGCGTCAACGATGTTTTGTGAGGATTTTCTTTGTTGGTTTTTTGCTATTAAATATATCTTTATATATATTTTCTCAGCAAGATGAGAACTTGTGAGATGACTACTTTCTAAAATCTCTATAATATACCCTAATAATAATATGCCCGGACAAATTCCCTTACGGTAAATTAGAATCAAAATAAGCTCTAAGCTTGTATTATGTAATCTGTCTCACTGATACTACTACATATACATACACAAATACTTTATAAGATTATATAATCGACACCAAGACGTTCGTCGTAAACAACTATGTCTTCACATATTGACTCCGGGCGGGAATCAAACCCGCAACCTCCGACACAGTAAGCGCTCTCACTGCCATGTGCTAACGGGCTTGTGTTGAGCGAAATAACAAACTCTTATTACTCAACGTTAAAAGAATAATAAAATTGGCTTTTTAATTCTTTAAAACCACAATTCAGCCATCTGGAATCAGCAATGACGTAACGAGTGATAAATCATCGCAATTCATATAAATAATGAGATCATGACTTTAATTGGTCACTTAATCAATCATCTTTGTTATAAAGATGTTTCATTGTTTATGATTTTTTTTTTGTAGTGTTATAAAGCAGATCTATTTGTTACAATGTATAGCAAAAAGACACTAAGCTATTTCTGAAAAAATATGACTTCGACTCCTGAAACACTATTTCATACCCGAAAAATTATGACTTCGGCTCCTGAAACACTATGTCAGTCCTGAAAAATTATGACTTCGACTCCTAGTTTTCAGGAGTAGAAATCATATTTTGTCCATGTTTCCAAAAACATAACCAAGAACCACCGCAGAGACATTGGCTTTCAAATGAAAAAATCGCATCGAAATCGTTGCATCCGTTTAAGAGGTACAGTGCCACACACGCACACACGCACACACAACACACACATAGACATCGAGGTCAACTTAAACACATTTTGCGTCGGGGTATAAAAATATAACTTTATCTACACTAATGTTGTAACATTCTACTTATGTTTCCAATACTTGACTTATAATTACTACTGTTATAGCGCAGACAACAAAAACACTCAATTTAAGCAATTGCACAGGATGTTATAATATCATTATAATATAACATTATAACATCATTATAACGCGACCAATTAACCTGGCGAGCCTTATGTCAAAATCCTCATACTATTTGCATAAAATTTTGATATTAGGCTGGCTTTTGAAAACTGTTGGGTTATACGTGAAAACTTCGTCGAAACTACATACACAAAACTCTTTGGTAAGATCTCGCTCGCTCCTGATTGGCCCTACGCGCAGCTGCGCTCTCATTGGTTAGATTTTAATGGCGGCAAGTTCACTGTGACAATACACGTACCTACGCGTGAATTTAATGTTTCGCAATGTGTTTTGTTTTTAAAATTTTGTTTGATTAATTGCATTAAATAGTGAAGATAAAGTAGTGTATGCAACTGCATATAACACGGGTATTAAAACACTCGTTACTATTATGAAACTCGCTGCGCTCGTTTCATAAACTCACACTCGTGTTTTAATACCCTTCTTTATATGACGTTGCATAAACTACTATTATCGCACAGACAATTGACAATCCATTCACACTTACTATACGTCGTTATTCAGTTTTGAAATTGGAATAGAACGGTTGCAATACGGCGCGCATCCTCTCATAGTGGAGTAATTTCCTCCTTCGCAGATGACGACTGGGCGTCTTATTTTACCGACTCACTCGTGTGCACTCAAATTACAGTTTTTATCGCTTTAAAATATAAGGAGTATGTCATGGAATGAAGAAAAGCTAGTAATAATAACCTATTTATTAGATACGAAGAAGAAGGAAAAGCTAACGATGGAAACAGTGGGAATGGAGTGCTAAAAACTATTGTAAGCAAATAAAAGTACGTTTGACTGTAATAATGGTCTTGCAGGGCTTAAATGCGCCCCAATATAAACTTTATGTCTTCGTTTTTATTTTCTGTAGACACTTTGTATAATATGTAGAAAGGAAATCAATAATCTTATGTTCCACTGATGGGCAAAGGCCTCTCATCTAACAGGAGGATTAGGCGTAATCACCTCGCTTGCCGAATGCGGGTTGGTTATCTCAAGCCATGTTTGAAAAGTAGGAAACAAGTTTTCGCTCGACCCGGGAGTTGAACCCGGGACCTCAGTCTTGGCAGGTGAGTGCACATGCCTATAGACCGGCGAGACGCATAGCTTCATAGAAATCAGAATTATAAGTTGGAAGATGAAGAAAGAATCGGAGAAACTTTTTACCGCAGACGAAAGTAATATACCTAATCCTATTATCAAATTTTTAATTAATATTCAGTGATTAATCAACGAAAATGATAAACAATAGTTACTTAAGCTTCAATACTTCATATATTCACTAAAAAAACATCATACACGAGCAAACCTTCCAATATTATAGAAAGCTTTTTACAATTGTATTTAAAGGCTTCGATTCTCGATACCATAGGGTTTTATTTGCTTCAGAACATGCATGTGGCGTGTACTGAAGACGTAACATGATTTTCTTATGGCGAAGGCAGTAAACATACGAGAATATAGTATGGTGAAAACTGTTTGGTATTGCAACTAGCCCTTTGTTCGGTACAGTAGATAAATGTCGTTCACATTGAAAGAATTTTTGTACAAGTTGTTAGTCGGCGAATAATAAAGAGAATAACGTAAAAGTAAAGTATGAGCATGTAATGTCCCACTGCTGGGCAAGACCTCTCATCTCACTGAAGATATCAGTAATGTTCGCATAAAATGTGTGACGCTCGACATCCGGACATAACACATGGTTAATTAGACCCAAACTAAGATCTAAGCTTGTATTATGGAATCTAACTAACTGATACTACTACATATACATGATATCAAAAGGCTGTAAAACACAATTGCTGTAGACATCATTCATTAGTTTCATCATATATTCGTATTAACGTCTAGTGTTACTTTTTTGCGTAACCTTGTTGTCCCACTACTGGGCAAAGCTCGTTCCCAATTTTTTCCACTCTGTTTCCAGTGCCAACTCCTTCCAATCTTTATTTTTATAACAAATATTTATCAAATCGATACCATCAATAAACATTATACGATTACCGATAACCTAGGAAGCAGTACATACATGGAATACGAAAGTTCATTTTACGCATCGCAGTCCATCAAAGGCAAGCCATCTCCCTCTATTTACAAGATACTAGATCTATTCAGAGCCCTGTTCCATTGCTATCGGAGAATCTCCATTGAAGTCATTGTATTATTCTACTATCACTTCGCATTGGTTTTACACGTGTTATAGCCCACTCATACCTGTGGGAATTTCAGGATGAAACATATTCCTAATAACTATTTTAATATTTCCTTTACTAAGCATAATATTGTTACATTCCCAATGGATGTGGCTGATATTAAACGTAATTATTTATAGCATGGATTATGTAAAATATACTTATTAATATTGCCTGTAATGTCAGAATCAGTACGAGTACGTATAGCAAAATTTACTTATTGGTACTTATTGGTTATACTTATTATTGCCCGTACTGCAGAGCAAAAACCTCATACTCGTATCAGTGAAAATATCAATATGGGTGGGTTAAGCGATTTTTTTTCAAATCGGACTCTGTTTTAGAGATAATTGAATTGAAACGAACAATCAAACTCTTCACCTATATTAAATCAGTAGGCCATTTCTGTACTTTGTTAAGTCATTCAAATGCCATAAAGAAAATGAAATACTATCTGTCTCAGAGAGAATAGAATAATTTTGAAGTGTTTTTTTTAAAAGTCAGTTTTCTTGCGGTTGTTCTTAGAATGTTTGGTATAATTTGGTCCAACCGTTTTTGCGTAGGACATTTAGGGTGCTTTCAAATTATGCGTTTCGTGTCGGACCGCTGCGGTGCCGAAGCCGTGCGTTTGTCGTATTGTGAACGTACGATCGTGTGTTTTCATACAAATCGAGCAGTGCGGCAACAGTGCGTACTAAAATTATTTCGCGGTACCGACGCCGCACTGTTGCCGCACTGCTCGATTTGTATGAAAACACACGATTGTACGTTCACAATACGACAAACGCACGGCTTCGGCACCGCAGCGGTCCGACACGAAACGCATAATTTGAAAGCACCCTTATGATTATTTCACATCATTCTGATATTAATAGAATCAATACTTATGTATTTAACGTGACATTTCCCCTTGTTCTACGTAAGCTACTTATATATATAGGTTTCCATTCATTTCATAAATATTTTTACACATAAGTTGCGGAAATATAAAAGAATGCTATTAGAGCGTGTCCACATTTTACTTAAAAAGTTATCTTTGTTAATATTTATTTCAGCATTTAAACTTGCACTACTCTTATCTTCAAGTGAGGACTAAATGCTTGGCATGGTTGGTCACTAACCTGCTGGAACATACTAGTAAGATGAGAGGTATTTGCCCTGCACTGGTCTTAACAGCCAATACTTCCATTCTTAGTCAATCATGTTCTAAGAAGCTCAAAATTCCCCACCAATTACTAAGTACTTTTCTACACCACTTGTTGTCAATTGAAGACGCATCCATCATGCTCCACAAACGTTCACAAATTAAGGTTTTCTGCAGAGAAAAACCAAACCGTATTTTTGGTACGTTTTTAGCCGCTAAGTAAAATAGATGGTATGCCCATTACTGTTTTTATACACAGCACTTTATTATACGAGGTCCAGAATTAATTATTCTGAAAGCTGATGGTTTTGTGGAAACTTAGCGCCTTTGGAAATATTTTGTGGAGTCGATTTTAACCTATTTCAGCTAAGTTTGCTAATGGCGGGGCCTTAAGGTCTTTGAGAAGATAACTCAAATGTTTTTTTCCCGAGATTAGTTTTTAATGCTTGTTTTTGAACGATGGCTCCTGAGTGCTTTTAGGCTTGTTTGTTCTTAAAGAGTTATTACGGATGCTACTTCTGAAGATGCTTAGATGGATTTGGAAAGGCTAAAACCCGATTTTATCATGAATATTTTACTCTGATATATTATGTAAGGTTTTAGTCAGAATTAAGGCTACAGAATAATTTGATGTTTTATATATACTAAATCGTACTTACGTTTGGGAAATGGTTAAAATTTATTAATTACTAGATTAAATAAAAAAGGGAACAAGACCAAAATACTTACAGTAAAACCTATAATTCCAAAAAAGCAACATACAAATCATTGACCTTTAACAAAAGGTAGTCACGCACAGAAAACTAAAGTAAACAGACAGACATCAAAACAATGGGTTTCCATCAAAATATCCGCCTAAGAATAAACAGTACTATCCAAGTTAGTGCGAAGGTGCGGAATTCTGTTGTTCGGCAATTTCCGGCGCTCGCTTCGGACCCATCTGGCGCGCTGGCGCCTCTATCCGTTCTATACACTACGGACGATTTACTTGCACAGTCTCTCTTGCATAATTTAAAGGAGAAAATTATAGTGGTATACTTTGGATTGGTAGTTTTATTGTTATGAATAAGTTTATAGTTAAATTTGGTGTATTGTCGCTTTGTTTTGATGGTCTTTGTTTTTGTTTGGAGTGCAATGAAGAAGTATGCAATAAAGGTGATTGGTTATAAGTTCAGTTCAAATGATGTATGTTTGTTTTCATATATTTATTAATTTAATTATTACTTGTAACGCCACTAACTTAATTGAATTATTATTCGGTTTGTTGAAATTTGTTGAGGAAAACTCAACAGCAACCTCCGTCGTACCTAAGTTCCCGTTTCAACGAATACTATATTATGTTAATTTAGTCATGAAATGTTTGTTTTTAAATATGATATATGTATAAAGTATGTGCTAGATGGAAGATGGTCACTTGTTTTACTTATACGGTCGATGCACGTCATAGAAATTGAACTTATTTTTCAGTTTTCTTGTGAAATGTTTCAAATACAGAAATATGTTGCAAATTGCACCAGAAGAAAACTTAATATATTAATAATATTGTTCATCAATGGATCTATACTAATATTATAAAGAGGTATGTTTGTTTGTAAGGTAAGGAAACTACAAATCCGATTTGAATAATTCTTCTTGTAATAGATACCATCATTCAACGGGCAGGTTACACGCTATTTTTCATCCCGAAATTCCCACGGGAACGGGCACAACACGGGTACAGCCGCGGGACGCTGCTAGTATACAATATCTCCATTGATAGCTTGGATACGTCCAAGCTATCCATAGGACTTCATTGTTTTTAAACTGAAGAAAGAAACAAAACAAACTCTTCTATTTTTATAAAAATGTTGCAGTAAAAAGTGTCTCCCCCGTCTCCATAATTAACCAGATAGCACCCCCTACCCTTAACAGTAACATTTGCTAAGTTGTAGTTCTTTGCAAGTATTTTTGTATCTCTTGCTGCGGATTTCAGATCAGATTTCCGTTTCACAACTTTTCCAATTTGCTTCTGCAACATTTTCCGAACTAATACTAAGTAATGACATGAACTTGTTTGAGTAAACCTGACAACTTATATTCATTTATTTATTTTAATGCCTGTTTTTGTAATTAAGAGAAAATACTAACGCCCGTACATAGAGACGTCGAATGCTTCTTTGGTAGGGATTTAATGAGTGATTTTTATATTATACTAGCTGCGCCCCGCGGTTTCACCCGCGTTGTACCCGTTCCCGCGGGAATTTCGGGATGAAAAATAGACGTTGGCGGATTCTCAGCCCTACTCAATATGCTCACAAAATTTCATGAGAATCGGTCGAGCCGTTTCGGAGGAGTACGCGAACGAACACTGTGACACGAGAATTTTATGTATAAGATAAGATAATCCTTAAAAAACGCGCCCCGCTGTTTCACCCACGTGTACCTGTTCCCGCGGGAATAAAATTTATTCTATGTGTTATCCTAATGTTGTACCTATATATAACCTGTAAAGTTTCATTCAAATCCGTTCAGTAGTTTTTTGCGTTAAAAGAGTAACAAATACACATACATCCATCCTCACAAACTCTCGCCTTTATAATATTAGTAGGAATTTATCGTAAATCAACTTCTCTTAAAATCACTCCAAATATGACAAAACGACAATAAAGTATATTGTATTAAGTATCAGAACTAGTTACAGCACATTTTACGCTTGTCTCATACCATTAATGTCCTCTAACACAAATTGGTTGAAGCAGTTAACTTGTGTGGTGTAAGTGAGAGGATTTTGCCTAATACATTTTTAAATAAGGTCCATCTACATATAAGTCGAGCGATAGTGAATTTTTAGAAGAAATTACAAGAAATATCAATGTTTAATTTTTGGTCAATGTCTAATTAATGTCAATGGCTGTTCTATAAAAAATCACTAGTCAGTCACCTTCGCCGAGTACCGTAGCGTCTCCTTTTGGTAATGCATCAATGTTTTAAAATGTTACTAAGAAGAATGTTTTTACCGACTTATCTTATTGCATGCATCCGCAAAATTTTCACACTAGCGCCATCTATTACATCGTGACATCTAGTATAAAGTAATATAATAATGCTTCAAAAATATGACTCTTTAGTCAACCTAATTCTATTTAAAACTCTGGGGGAAACTTTAACATTTTTGAACAAATGGTCTCCTGGTGGTCAAATATCACCTAATTCAATTTTAAAAACCAATGAGCACAGTCAGTATGTTCATGTATGTTCCTTATAAACCGTATATCGTGTTATTTCCGCTTACGACCAACAAGTATCTAAAAGCACTAACGCGCTTGTATAGTTAAAATAAGATTTCGCAAACGCCTCTCACTTGGCCCACACAAACTAAAGGTAATAATGTATAAACAGTGTCCCTTCTGCGTGCACTGTAAGCTAGACAGAGTGGTTTTTCGTGACATAGTGCCATATTATTATTGTGTATAGCCCCGCCCCGCGGTGTTACCCGCGTTGTATCGGTTCCCGCGGGAATTTCGGGATAATATGTATCCCATGTGTTATTCTGATGTATAACCTATATTACTGTAAAGTTTCATCTTAATCCGACCAGTAGTTTTTACGTGAAAGAGCAACAAACATACATCCATACATCCATCCTCATAAACTTTCGCATCACTACATAGTATAAAATAAAGTCGTCTCTTTTTCGTGTCTGTCTGTTTGTCTGTCTGTATGCTTAAATCTTTAAAATTACGCAACGGATTTTGATGCGGTTTTTGTAATAGGTAGAGTGATTCAAGAGGAAGGTTTTTATGTAAAAAAAATCCCGAAATTCCCACGGGAACGGGCACAACGCGGGTAAAACCGCGGGGCGCTGCTAGTTTATAATATTAGTAGGATTACTACTAGAGACCTAGGTGGATAGATGTGTACAGATCTATGTATTTGATTTTGAAATTATTGAAGTGAGAAAAGGTGAAAATTGAACTTATGCTACTAGATATAAAAACCTAATAGAATAATAGTAGTTTATGCAACTGTCATATAAAGAAGGGTATTAAAACATGAGTGTGAGTTTATGAAACGAGCGCAGCGAGTTTCATAATAGTAACGAGTGTTTTAATACCCGTGTTATATGCAGTTGCATACACTACTTTATCTTCACTAATACAATTAATCAAACAACAAGAGTAAAAGCTGAAAATAGTTTATTTATTTTCGAAACTTTCACCATGATTGTATTGTCGTCTACGTTAGCGACTTCATCGAACTGGATTTTGTATAGCTCTTGCCTTCGGCAAGCCCCCATTATGCCGAAGATTAGTGCAACCTGTAACAATAATAGTAGTTTATGCAACGTCATATAAAGAAGGGTATTAAAACACGAGTGTGAGTTTATGAAACGAGCGCAGCGAGTTTCATAATAGTAACGAGTGTTTTAATACCCGTGTTATATGCAGTTGCATACACTACTTTATCTTCACTATTTAATGCAATTAATCAAACAAAATTTTAAAAACAAAACACATTGCGAAACATTAAATTCACGCGTAGGTACGTGTATTGTCACAGTGAACTTGCCGCCATTAAAATCTAACCAATGAGAGCGCAGCTGCGCGTAGGGCCAATCAGGAGCGAGCGAGATCTTACCAAAGAGTTTTGTGTATGTAGTTTCGACGAAGTTTTCACGTATAACCCAACTATTTTAAAAAGCCAGCCTAATATCAAAATTTTATACAACTAGTATGAGGATTTTGACATAAGGCTCGCCAGGTTAATTGGTCGCGTTATAATGATGTTATAATGTTAAATTATAATGATATTATAACATCATGTGCAATTGCTTAAATTGAGTGTTTTAGTTGTCTGCGCTATAACAGTAGTAATTATAAGTCAAGTATTGGAAACATAAGTAGAATGTTACAACATAAGTGTAGATAAACGATATAATAAGCTTGATGTACATAGCCAAGGCAAAAACTATGATTTATGAAGTAGTAAAGTGTAGGTACCTACTACCAAATTTATACACAAAGCGCTTAAACGGAGTGTCTAGATAACTTGCATGTGTAGTACGTAAGTACTAGGTAGATTAAATAACAGAACTAAAATACACTTACCTTTTCAAAAAGATACAAAATATCTGGTGAATCTTCCAGGAACATCTTTATTTGACCTGTTGTAAACGTCAAGGACTTTTTTTCCTTGTGTCCTTCTGAACTGCGTTTCAGGAACGCTATGACTTTTGAATACTTCGTGATATCAATATTGTTGTAGATACTCAGTGTGGACTTGAGCATAGAATATTTAGCCCACATAGAAGATGGCTTGAATTTGTCGGAGAGGTCTTTGAGATACGCAAGAATGACATTTTCAGAAAATGATGTAGTTTTCTTTTCGATCTTCCATGCCAAAAAGTTATTATATTCTTTTTCATATAATTTTCTAGATTTTTCTGGCAAAAGATTGTGAGTTACTTTTGTTGCCAATTCTAGAATATCCGGAGGCGTACAAATATCATCGTCGCTATCCATTTTTAACTTTTAATTTGTATTTTAAAAACAAAACAAATTGCGAAACATTAAATTCACGCGTAGGTACGTGTATTGTCACAGTGAACTTGCCGCCATTAAAATCTAACCAATGAGAGCGCAGCTGCGCGTAGGGCCAATCAGGAGCGAGCGAGATCTTACCAAAGAGTTTTGTGTATGTAGTTTCGACGAAGTTTTCACGTATAACCCAACTGTTTTCAAAAGCCAGCCTAATATCAAAATTTTATACAACTTGTATGAGGATTTTGACATAAGGCTCGCCAGGTTAATTGGTCGCGTTATAATGATGATAAAAAGAGATTTTACGGTATCGATTTGGATATTATACCATCATGTGAAATTGCTTAAATTGAGTGTTTTGTTGTCTGCGCTATAACAGTAGTAATTATAAGTCAAGTATTGGAAACATAAGTAGAATGTTACAACATTAGTGTAGATAAAACATATTTTAACTTCACCGAACTGATATTTTCGGTGAGATGAGAGGCCTTTGCTCAGCTGTGAGACATTAATTGCCTTATTAATAATAATAAAAACGGTGTAACTAAAACACTGTTATAATGTGTTTTGTCTCTTTTGCTCTTCGGAAAATTACGTATATCAGAAAGTGACAAACCATTTGATAGCTAAATTAATAAGCGTTTATTAATATGATACAAATGGTTTATACTTACTTATATACTTAGTAAATACAGTTGGTGTGGCATCAATGCACCCTGCCAAACGGACATCTGAGTTTACCTTTCTAAAAATACGCTCACATTAAAACAATCCAATGATCTCCCCAAATCGCCGATACAAATAAAAAGGCCTATTTAAAGTAAAACAAACAAAAAGCACTTTAAGTCAACCCTTGACTTTTAATCCAAAAACCGTATCAAGTAAACATTGTATCAATTCTATTTGAAATTACTTTCAGTACAGTTTCATTTACCGGACCGGATCAAGAGATTTGACCCGTCCATTTATTGCGTAGAAAATCCGACCACGATTTACATACAACCTGTGCTTTGTAATCCAGGAATTGTATGGAGACAAATCAAAGTTTATACGGTCCGGTAGCCGCCCGGATTTGTATGAACGGATACCTACGTTTAATTAACTCAAATTTTGTGGGTGGAATTTTGGTTTTGGTCTTCTGTTTTGGGTTGTTTTTGAGCTGTGTTTTTTTTGGGAAAATAAATCATTACATAGTATAAAACAAAGTCGCGTCTGTTTGTCGTTCTGTTTGTCTGTTTGTCTGTATGCTTAAATCTTTAAAATTGCGCAACGGATTTTGATGCGGTTTTTTGTAATAGGTAGAGTGATTCAAGAGGAAGGTTTTTATGTAAAAAAATCCCAAAATTCCCACGGGAACGGGCACAACGCGGGTAAAACCGCGGGGCGCTGCTAGTGTTATATACGTAGTTAATTTTACATTCGATACGTCGTTACGTGGTTAAGTTAAAACGTTTATTAAACGCTTTTATTGACTCAAAATACATAAGATAAAGATTTTAATGTATCTATCTGAACATAACTAATACCAATCACAAAGCAGAATAGTTTAATGTATAAACTTTATCGCTACTGCATCAAACTCCGACCAGCAAAAAGGAAAAAACAAAAAGCAGACAAAGACTCTTCCATTTAATATTTTGCCCAATGATGAGAGCCGAGCGACACTTGCCTATTCAAATCGCAAAAACCTCAGTTGGATTGTGAAATATAATTGCCGGTCGGTCCATACAAAACTATGGAGTGGGCTAATTGTGTCCGTGCGATGAATATGCATGAGCATCGATCCTGAATATTGAAGGGAAACTATGATACCTACAAAAAGGAAAAAGACCCAGGGCTGGCCATTATGTTTATGTATTCAATGTGTTATTACTATAATATAATAAACTCGAGCTCTCCTTCGTTTATTAAAGATTTTTGTGGTACATTTTTGTGGAGGTTTGTTGGTGTAACATGCTTTGTGATCCTGAAGTTTGGGGTCACGAATTTTCGCAATTGGACATTGTGATGCCTTGTGTTAATAGAAGTAAAGGCAAATACATATATGTATATTATATACATCTATATTCTATATCTATATTATATAGTACGCCCCGCGGTTTTACCCGCGTTGTGCCCGTTCCCGTGGGAATTTCGGGATTTTTTTTACATAAAAACCTTCCTCTTTAATCACTCTACCTATTACAAAAAACCGCATCAAAATCCGTTGCGTAATTTTAAAGATTTAAGCATACAGACAAACAGACAAACAGACACGAAACAGAGACGACTTTATTTTATACTATGTAGTGATAAAAGAAAGTCGTGTTAGTTACACTATTTATAACTCGAGAACGGCCTAACCGATTTGGCTGAAAACTGGTGGGGTGGTAGTTTAGATCTACCGCGGGGCACAGCTAGTATATATATATATTTTGTTACGCATAATTAAAGAAGCCGTTATACGGTACATTTATTTGTAAAGTCTAATGCATCAACAGCAGTACATTGATGAATTGCTGTAAATATGTTATTTGCATGCTTTGGGCTATAAAAGGGGTTTTTTTCCACCAGAGACATGCCATGTGACGTTGCAATGCTATAATGCTATTGATGGATATCACCTTCGCTTGTTTACGTTACTAAACTGCGTTTGTTATGATTAATGGAAACCAAAGCAAAGTTGCATCGCATAGTAGTAGTAGAAACGCGCCCTCATTATAAGAATTATCCAACGCACCATTTCCACAGAAAAGTAGACCAAATCTATTTACAATTCAGTTCCTATTCCGCAATTCTTTGCCCACAACAAGAGTAATTAGTAAATTAACTAAAACACAAGTCAATTACCGGCTTCAAACATCCTCTTCTATATTTCACTAATTATTATATTATTTGAGAATCCCCGTTGACCGTAAAACGGATGTCATTTGGAACAAACTGCCGCTGAGCAACAATTTACCTAACATTGTCAAGTAAAATTAATATATCTTAGCACGCCATGTGTCTATCCGTCTGTTTGCGAGACAAGGGTGTGTTTACATTATTTCTCTTCGGATTTTGTTGTTTTGGAAATACAATTTATTGAGTACAAGTTAAATTGGAATTATAATATGTTAGTGTTCTTATTTCAAAATATTGAATCTACGTGAATCAAAAGTTTAATTGGAGCTATTTAAGTAGTGGTCTTATTTTAAAAGTTTAGGAATAGGAATCAAAATTGTCAACTCCTACGTCTTTTTCAAAGACTCTCTCTCTCTCTCATTTCAGAGACAGCCTAATTGATCTATTCCGATCTAATACCACTTGGTATTACTTTATTTCTGAACTTATTTTCCATTCCCAACGAGTACCACATTGTAAACCAATACCAAAATAAGTTTGAAGGAATAAAGTACAGTCAGGTTCAGTAAAATTAAAATGCTTATTTACAACCACTAGTTAATTTTCTCATTAACCGATAACTATGGAACTAGTAAACAAAAAATAACCCTAACCTACCGAATAGAAAGTAATTCGGTAGGTTAGGGTTTTTTTTTTAGCTGACTGTACTTACAACTAATGTTTTGGTATTCGTTAGGAATACATTTTTTGTTTAAAAAGCGTGGTACTCGTTGGGAATGAAAAATAAATTCGGAAATAAAGTAATACCAAATGGTATTAGTTTTTGGTATTAGATCGGAATAGATCGCCTAATTCATCTATGTATTTTTTAAGTCATAACGATTGGTGGAGTAGATTATAGCTAAAATGATTCAACTGTCGGTAATTTACCTGCAGAAATCGTAACACGTTCACACAGTACTCAACAATTTATATTTAAATCAAATCACAAACTAGTGAACCAAAACGAGTAGCTTGCACAAAATGATCGCCACCTAAGTTCCTGGAGCGATCCCGTCAAGCAGAAAATTATATAGGGATTCCGTCTCAGATGGAAGTTAATTATGTTTGACTTAGGGATACTACAACTTTGTCATCTTGTATTGAACGGGAGTTAGTTGTTTATCTTTTGTTTATGGTTTAAACGAGACCCGCTTGACAACAAAACTGTGACTTTAAATTACTTTTAACTTGACTATTAACTAGTCATGTCTGTACACAACTTTAGTTCACTGTATTTGAGTTTCGAATTTTATAGTGATTGAAAGATGAGCGAGCTCAGGAGATATTGTTCTTTTTACGAACTTTGGTTCTTTGAAGGCAAATGCACTTTTCTGTCATATCAAAGAAAACTTTTCCTTGTTCCTAAACAAGACAAAATAAAAAATTATTCCGACGAATTGCGAACCTCATCTCTTACACGTGGGTAAAAATTAGGCAGTTTTTTTACCAGAACTATACCAAAAACTTGAGAGGTGTCAAGGGACACCTGGATGAAACGAAGTTTATTTATTATCAACAAAAATAATCGTCGCGACACCACACTGTTCAATGCGAAATAGAAAAACGAAACGAAAATATCTAGCTTGCTTTCTATAAGAGAGAGAGAGAGACAGACAGAGAAACATGTGCACGCCAGAGAGAGACAGACAGAGAAACATGCGCGGTGTCTGTCTCTCTCTGGCGTGCGCAAGTTTCTCTGTCTGTCTCTCTCGCGCATGTTTCTCTGTCTGTCTCTCTCGCGCATGTTTCTCTGTCTGTCTCTCTCTGGCGTGCGCAAGTTTCTCTGTCTGTCCCTCTCTGGCCTAAAAAATGTCGTTACCATTTTTTCCGTCTAGCCCCCTTTCGCAACGCGCGATAATAAAGGAACTTCGTTCCAATAAAAAAGATTGGTTCAAACGTCACCTTTAGAAAACACAATATTTACGGGGGCGTCATGGTACGAGCAAAGGTGATTTTCAAATGTTTTAGACACTTTAATTGAATATTAGCTCTCATAATTGTTCACTACAATGTTCTATAGATAAAGTCTTGTCTCCGTTACTCAATACCTACACCGTGGCACCCCCGTACTAAAGTAACAGCTAAGCTAGCGACCAAGAGCCGTTATAAAAATAAATATAGTTCATGAAAAGTTTCCCGGAACTGAATCGCAGTTGTAATAACTTTGCTAATATCTTGTTGGCGCTTTCTTTATTGGCCTCTTTGTAAGGAAAGTCAAGAGAAATACACAGTTAATTTTTATTTATATAACTTTTATTTTAAAAAAGAGAAATGAAGATTTTTTCGCCTTTTCAAATTTGTACTTTTAAGATTTTGTTATTTTATTAATTACATTTTCGGATAACAGTCTTTTATCAGTTACGTGCCAGCCTCCGTGGTCTTGTGGTTTGAGCGCTCGGCTCACGATCCGGAGGTTTCCGGGTTCGATTCCCGGTGTGGACAATATCTTACAAAAATCTCTTTGTGAGACAATCCTCAGATTGGTTAGGGCATTGCAGGCTGAATCACCTGATTGCCCGAAAAGTAAGATGATTCCGTGCTTCGGTGGGCACATTAAGCCGTCAGTCCCGGTTACTTTCTACGGATAGTAGTCGTTACATGAGCCATGTCAGAGGCCTTTGGCGGCTTGATAACTCTGACACCAGGATTGGTCAGGTTGACCATCCAATCGAAGAAGAAGATCAGTTACGTAATTAGATTTTCATCGAACTAATGTTATAAAGATAGATATATGTTTTAAAATTAATTTTAGAAACTTTAATAATTTATGTAACCCTTCAAAGTGGAAGGCATATTCTAACAGGATCAATGTTATTGCGTTCATTGTCATATTGTTTTACATAATCCTATAAACACTACTGGAAGTCCTGATCGATATATGTACATATATACCGAAGAAAGCTGTTTCATAAGTAAAACTGCTACTGTTTTGATATTAAGCCATAGTATAAACAAAGCCCAATGAAGTGTTCCGAACAATAGAAACAAACAAACTATTATTAAGAGCAGCGAAGATGGCCCACTTCTCTCAGTAAAAATGAGTGTGCCTTGACAACGCTCGATGCAAATTGAATGCGCTCGTTCGAAGTAGTTCAGACAATCGTATCGGACTTGTAGGTGTAGGCTTAGTTAGGAGTAGACAGGGATTTGATAAATATATTTTAGTAGACAGCACTTTGTCTAAACCAAATACTTTGTACTAAGCACTTTGTACTGAGTACTTTGTACCAAGTAGTTTGTACTAAATACTTTATAATTTATCTAAACAACTGAAGGAAACTTTTGGCTACTGACTTCTCCACAATTAAGTGTCATAGTTGCGCCCTTATTGATCCAAATCAAATTGTGCAGATTATGTCTGACGACGACGAATTTTTGACTTCTCTACAACTAAAAATTAACTTCAATGCATTAATTTTATTTAACTGATGTTTATATTGGTTTTACTTAAATACGAACCGCGTTCAACTAGAAACCTAGAGTTCTATTAGGTTTAAGCGAACACTACTCATTTTGGATTAAAACTACGTTTAAAGATACTTCTGTGACCACGGTTCCTGAGGAGCTGAATCCTAAACCAAAAACCTAGTATTAAACCCAAACAAAAGCCGTATCTATCCGATCATAACCCACACAGTACATCAGGAACAAAGATATCGACTGGCAAGCAACTCTGAATGGTATCTCAGCAAATGAACATTCTCATTCACAAATATGTATTGTTGCAATGCAACGTCATTTGAAATTAGTTTAGTTACTGTTCGGTATTCTGTGGACGAAGTTAACTGAGAATATTGAACGGATTCCTTTGTGTTAACAAGGTGGTGTGTAGCTTATAATACTTTGTAATTAATGTGTTTGATTGTCTTATGTTTTGGGTAATTTGATTGTCCGGTTTTGGGGAGATTCCTTGTGGATATATAGGTGGGAGATGTTTAGTTTTTATTTTAATATAAGTAAATACAGGTTCATTTGATTATACGAGGGCGGGTCAATAAGTCCGTGACTTTTTGAATTTCCGACCTCTTTACTGAAACAATAATACTGGTCCCGTCAACAGGCATCTGTCAGTTGACTCCTCTGAAAATTTGAACTTGCTGCGTCAGTTAGTTTGTGTTTTACAGCTATCTTTATCAGACTACTCACTAATTTGACGAGAAAATGGACAAAAGTGAATTTCGTGTGCTTATTAAGCATTATTTCTTGCGAAAAAAAACCATTACCGAGACCAAGGCAAAGCTTGATAAATACTATGGGGACTCTGCACCATCGATTTCCATGGTAAAAAAGTGGTTTACTGAATTTCGTTGTGGCCGTACAAGCACTAAAGATGCCGAGCGTCCTGGACGCCCAGTTGAGGTCTCTACACCCAAAACATTCGAAAAAATTCACGATATGGTGTTGGCCGACCGAAGATTGAAAGTGCGAGAGATTGTGGAAGAAGTAGGGATCTCGCATGGCTCAGTGGTTTCAATTTTGAATGATCACTTAGGCATGAGAATGCTGTCCGCAAGATGGGTGCCGCGTTTGCTCACAGTCGACCACAAACGCAATCGTGTAACAACTTCACAGGAAGGTTTAGCATTGTTTAATCGTAATATGGAGGAGTTTTTGCGCCGTTTTGTAACCGTGGACGAAACGTGGATCCCTCACAACACACCAGAGACCAAACAACAGTCAAAACAGTGGGTTTCCAAGGGTGAATCGGCGCCAAAGAAGGCCAAGGTGGGATTGTCGGCCAATAAAGTTATGGCGACTGTTTTTTGGGATGCACGCGGGATAATCCACATTGACTACCTTCAAAAGGGAAGAACAATCAATGGGGAATATTATGCCAACTTATTGGACCGATTCAATGACGATTTAAAAAGAAACCGACCTCATTTGGCCAAGAAAAAAGTTCTTTTCCACCAAGACAATGCAAGGGTGCACACATGTGCAGTTGCCATGGCCAAAATCCATGAATTGGGCTATGAATTGCTCCCTCATCCGCCCTATTCTCCAGATTTGGCTCCGAGCGACTACTTCTTGTTCCCAAACCTGAAGAAATGGCTTGGTGGAAAAAGATTTGACTCCAATAATGAAGTCATCTCGCAAACAAAGGCCTATTTTGACGACCTCGACAAATCATATTTTTTGGAAGGGATAAAAAAATTGGAGAAGCGTTGGACAAAGTGTATAGAGCTCAAGGGAGACTACGTTGAAAAATAAAATATATTTTTAATAAAAAAATCTGTCTTTTATTGCAAAAGTCACGGACTTATTGACCCGCCCTCGTATAATGAGGAGATAGGACATTTTACTGTGCTTCAGTGAACGTAGATTTCAGTCTTTGTCCAGCAATGAGATTGTATAGGCTTATTAACTTGAAATAAGATGAACTAGTACTAGTCTATACGACAATAAAACTAACTTTCCATACTAACTAGGTATAAGTAATTCGTTTGAACATGATAAATGTTTAAAAGAAAATAAAGTTATGAGCAATGTACTTCAACAGTTTCCTAACAAATCGTTTCAATAACTAAGACTACATAAATCGATATATAAAACTAAGAAACGTAGGAAAACAATACAATCGATTATTATCGGTCCAAGACAAAGCCGGGACTCGAGCCCCCAACAGCGTTACAGATTAAACTTCAATTCCATAAAAACACTGACAACTCCATTACCGGACGTACCCTCGTATAAATGTACTTAATTCAATAAATAAAAACAAAAAAAATTCACTCGCACCACAATTCAATCCCGTAACCGCATTTTTCTACTTTTGCTGGAACAAAACAATGAATATTCAATATACCCGAGTTTTTACGTCAGAAAAACAATTGGACAGCTAAAAAAGTCCAATCAAAATAGACGAACAAAAGGAGAATTGAAAACAAAAGAAAATTTCACAATTATTAAAGAAACAATCGCGGAATTTGTCAAAGATTTCTTAACAAAAAGAAGTTTAGTGAAAATAGCCAATTGGAACATTTGATGTGATTCCAAATACATTGTTAAGTTGGTAGGACTCGAGGCGAATGTTGCTTAACATTTTCTGCGCTATATTTAAATCAACACCGTTTTCTTTGAAATGTTACTTACGGTTCGTTTGAAACATTTTTGTAACCGTTTCTGTACTTGAATTATAATATTGTACTAGCGGCCCGCCCTCGCTTCTCGGGTGAAAGGGCCACCCCTTGTTAGGTGTTGAATTTTGCAAAATCCCTGCTAGCTATAGCGAGCTTTTAGGACGTAGGGGTCCCTACGTCCTAAAAGGAAGAAAAATTTTGGCTCCTAGTACTTTTAGTTTTTGTGATTTCGAGATGAGTAAGTGACCTTTGCATTTGTCGTGGCTATATCACATATTTGCCAAATCATGAAATTATCGTGTAATAAATTTGTTATTGTTAACATATGCGATTGTTTACATTGAGCGAGTCTACAAGCTTACAAGTTTTCAAGCAAAGTTCAATTTGCCATTTTACGACAAGTTTAATTGAAGCTTGTAATCTCTCTCAATAAACGGACGTATAACCTATATGTATTTCCATTATACATATAAATTGCCATTGTATAATATCAAAAAGTATATAGCACGTAGCCATCATAAACTATAAACACAATTACTTTAATAACGAGATTATTTTGTAATTACGCGCGAGTATGTTTCCTTGTGTCATTTTCTTTTATTCATGGCCTGTTCAAAGGGAGAGAGATCAAAAGGTCTGAATACGTGTGAATTGTATCACGAACTTAGGGTGTGAGTGTGACAAAGGCCTTCCTCATTAAACAGCCCGCTTTCTTATGGTACCGTGCCACATTATGATTCTGGCAGTGATACGGCGGAGGTTTATTTTTTATTAAAAATATTGCGTAACAATGCAGCCTTTCAGAGGGTCTAAGTTATTTTTATTTATACAACGTTTGGGGCGCGGGAAGTTTATCACACATATTTCTTTTGAAAATATGCGATAAGTTTCTTAAAGAACTCTGGTTAATAATTTAATATCCGTCGATTTTCTTGGAACGTTTTGTAACCAATAAATAAACTCATAAACAAGTGCCCTAAATACCACATCCCTATTTGTAAGACTAGCAGAATACTCAACACAAAATATCAAAGCAATCTGATCAGATCATGATCGTAAACATTGATAAACAGATCTTGTCTGTCTGTCCGTCATAACATGTGTTATGGATAACTGAGCTTAATTCAATGTGTTTGGATTTACAATCTGAGATATATCGTTTTGGAAAATTTTCGCCCTACGCAGTTTAATATTTTCCCATCTTTCATCAAAGGATGAGTAGGGAACGGTAGGCGAAATAGTGAATAATGTAAGAGGATATTCTTTATACTTCTCTGTCAAAAAACTTCAGATGCAGGGGTTTGAGTGAGTTAGTGGCTAACCCGATCTTTACGGATTTTTCTACACTATTTACCATTCTGACATGACAAAATGAAACATTGTATGCTAGTATAGAGATAGCCTGCGCTGGTGGCTGGTGCTTACCTTCAAAGAAACATTAAGGTTTGTTTTCTGAAGCGACCACGGCAGCAGCCAGCAACTGCCGATCGCAAGCATATGATAGTGGTGCTTGTTTCTATGAATCTCTATGAAACTTCGAGCAAAGTGACACTGCTGCTTGCTGTTGGCAATTGTTGCTGCTACGGTCCCTACCGAGTACATCCTCTTGTTTCCACAAGAAATTACCATCAATACCGTTATGAACCTACGAAAGTATTGGGTACTTTAGTCCTTTGTCGTACAATTTAAAATTTGTATTGTCATGTATTCCGGAGTTTTTATATAGTAAGGTTCAAATTATGCTCACCGATTTCGTTAACCGAGTACACAATACACATACACCCACAACTGAATACGCCAATCCCATTAATATATGTCCAAGTGTGAGTCACACATTGAAAGAAACGTACTATACGTCACGGATCTTTTCGAAAGCATATCTGCAACATGAAATATGTGCGATTAAAGGCAAAAGTCTAAAACTAAAACACTGTTTTATGTGTATTTTGCTCTTTGGTAAATAGAGTATGCAACTAAAATGTTGTTAAGAAGCGTTTATGAACAAGGCCCTAAGTAACCAGCTGACCCGGCAAACCTCGTTCCGCCTCTTTTTTATTGATTGTCGTCCATTTTATTACTTATTATCCTATTCCGGCAATAAATAAAAATAAATAAAGAAAAAAGGCAACTGATGGCTTCGAATCGAGAAGAGTGGCGGGAATGGAGGGAGGACTTTAACCGATAATGGGATGATACAGGCTAACAGTAGCAGTAAAGAAATAAGTAAAAACGTGAGCCTTTAATCTCCTGCTGCTTGGCACAGGCTTCCCATCCAATATGAATGAGTAAAACATGAATAAAAATCATAAAATATTTTCCAGGCGTTATAAGTGGTGGTTTTGTACGAGTATTTAAGAAAATTATATTTTGTATTCCAACAGGCGTGATCCAAGTATGGTCGGCGCCGGGCGGCATGACCCGGCTGCCGTGCGACCTGGCGGCGCCGGCGCGGGACGTCGCCATGATGCTCTGGTTCAAGGATGGGGACAGAATGCCTATTTACACGTAAGTTAATAATAGTTCTAATTTCTTCAATTTCCTGTGTGTATACACACACTCACTCACAGGCAGAAGTAGGTACTATATATAGTACCTACTTCTGCCTGTGAGTGAGGCCCTACGAACGCAGTCGGCGTGCTAGATGCATAAGAAGCATAAACGCATTTCTCGTACTAAAAAAAAGGAAAAAAGGGACACAGTCCCGGACATGTTGTACTGATGTGTTAGGGAGTGTGTCGCTGCAGTTGTAATCCATTACATAAAACATCTCCAAAGAACCTCTATGAGTTGGATCTGTATCTCCTCGCATGCTTCTCAAAAAGACCGAGCTTGTCCCGTGACTCCGAGGAGAAACACTATAATATTTATTTCCAAAATCTACAACTACTACAAATTGCATATCATAATTATATAACATATCATAATTAGTTCATTATAGTGGTAGATACAACAGGGACTGAAGGACATATAGATGAAAGTCCAATTTTGGGATCGCTGTTAAATACTTTTTTAGGAATGGTGCCACCGCTCAAGCGTGCGACTGCTACAGGCAGATAACAAAGAAAAGGAAAAAAAATCTTATTAAAATATTCGCTAGTCACTTGCATCGTTTGGACCACTGCGCGGAACATCTAGTATCTTACAAAAAACAGTAACAAATCAAAATAGGGCATCTGCATATCAATTACAATATATTAGTTAACAATCAAACGTATGATATTTCTCTTCAAATCATTTCCATTTTTCACTCTTACTTGTCACTCTATTCAAACACCCAAGATTAATGCCAACGCATTGATCATTAATAAAGCCCCGCCCTCATCTGAGCATGCCGCATGCCGGTCAAAGCATTCGTTCGATTGAATATGTTCATTGTCCACCCTGATTAGAGCATTCACGCGAAACAATGACTTTATTAACGGTACGTTGTCTTTAGTTATTATGTACGAATGGGGTGCTTCAGTTTATGTGTGTGCTTTCAGGGTGATTGTTTAAAGATTGCGGGAAGTACTCCTACTAATATTATAAACTCGAAAGTTTGTGAGGATGTATGTATGTTTGTCACTCTTTTACGAAAAAAGCACTGCACGGATTTGAATGAAACTTTACAGTAATATAGGTTATACATGTTAATATCACATGGGATACATTTTATCCCAAATTTTCCGCGGGATAGCCGCCATAACGTGGGCTATGGTTAGTTGGAAAACTATTTTGGTAACTGAAGGATTTTTTTGGAGATTATCAGAGGCCTTAGTCTAAAACAGTACTACTAACTTTTTTGAACTAACTTATGAAATTAATGAAATTAATTGTATCACATTGAATAAAAATAACATTTCATTTACCTTACAGCACTTCAATTTCAAGTCTTCTTATCTCCTCAGGATAAGTAAAACTATTACTACGTACCATTAATCTGATGGTTTACCATATCCTACGTTCTCATATAAAGAACATTCAAAGCCTTAGTTCATTTGTGTAATGGAAGAAGAGTATTCTTTTTATAGGGGTATCTTTTACATGGACTTGTTCAATATTTTTTCCTTTATATGACGAGTACTAGTTGGGTATGATGTGTCTTGTGACGTCTTTACGATAACGTCACATGGCCTCTTTATTTCCTAGAGATAATTTGTATTCGTTTGAATCCTCCTTACTAGCCTATTGCAAGTAGGCCATGACGTCATCGTAAAGCCATCACAAGACGCACCATATAGTCGGATATAGGCTACTTAAAATTTTCTCTTTTTGTACATATCCTTATTGTACTGATGTGTGCTGTTAGATGGGAGGCCCTTACTCAGTAGAGGGACATTATAGGCTAATATATGCCTTCTTCTGGTAGCCAATACTTCATCTGCCTATTTTTTTAAAACTACTTAGTAAGTAAAAGCTACCCCTTTTTAAATAAGAATTATTCTTTAAGACAACAATATAATGTTATTTTGTGTACTTTAAAAACACTAAATATTTTTTTATTTATTTCAAATACAAATAAAAAATCTAAAAATTTCATTCCAAATCAAACTTCGTATGGGTTAGTAGTTTAGTAGTTAGTAGTCAATCCTGGTTTTAAGTCCGCCTACAACCCTGCAATTGGCGACAGAATGGAACGTCAACAATTTGATGTATCACCTGAAACCACCAATTAAGCCTTCAGCCGGTCCCAATTGCAATTGCTGATAACAGAACAAGTTTTGACTTTGGTTTTGGATAAACATATATAAATTATTAATCTGTTCTATAAATTTTTATAATTTGACTAGCTGTGCCCCGCGGTTTCACCCGCAGCGCCCCCGTTCCCGTGAGAATTTTGAGATTTTTATACCCTATAAACCTCACGGAGCCCGAGACCTTTCCAACGAATGCAAAACCGTGGAAATCGGTTCGTGCGTTCTGGAGTTATAGCGTCAGGGAGGAAAACCCGACTTATTTTTATATAGTAGACTATCACAAAGAAACAATTAATTGTTTTTTTTGTCATTCAATCCGCTGTAATTGATCGATATAGCTCGGCACAGCTCCACTCCACTCAACCGCACTCTTATTTAAACTTGCAGTACTTACAGTACTACGATACTACAACTATACCACACGATACCACATTTTTCATCGTATCAAACAAATCAATGGCAACAAGCTAGCGAGTAACAGAACTCGTAAACTCTCTCAATCCAAACGAGCGACGCCTTATCAATATTCTAATCGAATATACAATAACAAATGATAATTATCAATTTAATTGCTTCTATTCAAAGGGAGGCGAACAATAAAAATAATTAACTCAATTTTGCGGGCGTTCGAATGGAAATGTTGGCAGAAACAGATATTATACGGTAGTAATAAAATTTTAATGAACGACCAATTATGAAGAGTTAACGCCATTGATCAAATTCGGTACGTTTTATTATTTTGTCACAAATATAAGGGTAATAAGAGTATAATTATTATGTGTTTTCATTTGATTAATCAGAATCAATTTAAGAATAAAGCTAACTGATGCTGCTATCACAGTAATTCGCGGCTGCAACTGCGCGGCTGCTGTGAGTAATTTGACAAGTGTTGCTTGTGTTCTTCTAAACTCGCCAACTCGCTCATTCTCATAAACGCCTTAAAGGTGTGTGTCCATTGAAGCGAAGCGGAGCTGTGCAGAGCTCAATGTACCAAATAATTGACAATATTAACGCCTTGTTTGATAATTACATCGCTTAGTGATTTAGTCGCTCAGTTCGCTTAGTGGTCGATTGAGCTCCGTATAACTCTGCTCTGCTTCAATGAAACCGTACCGTAAACAAACGCAGCATCCCAAATTGCTCAACCCAACGTAAATATTCATACAAACACACTCCGTCTTCTCAACAACTTCAAGATAAATGATCTGCCGTCTGTCTGTCAGTCTTATTCAGTAGTTTGTCAAACTGTTCGTCAAACGCCCGGCACATGCATACCAAGATTAATTAACAACATCTCGGATACATGGTCTGGGGAATAGTCTTAATAAGGACAATGGAAAATTGTGGTATAGAGAAAAACGTTTTGGATTAACTTTCACTGTATATGAAATCAATATTCGAATTGAGATCCTCTTCTTTTTGAATTCGCTTGTAACTGAAACAACTGAAACTGAAAAATAGACTAAAACTGCCAGTCATAGTCACAAAAATCTCTACGTCTGCAGAGATAGTGGTTGACTCAGAATTTTTTGTATAGAATTATAGATCATACTAAAGTTGAGGAAAAGTCGTCGAAGTGATCAAATTTTAATACTCGTCGAAAAGACAAAATCTAACAGCAAAGCTACAGAAACCCGCCTAAAAGCGAAACACAAAGTGGCAAAAAGCTAATATTGCCATTTTCAACTCTAAATCCAGGCACAAACAGCAGTCTAGACCTCCAGATATTATTTCTCATGTTTACATTACAATTGAGAGCATGCGTAACTAACCCTTCTCCAGTTTGCTGCCAAATTCCACATACGTACCGGCAACCGTTGAATATTTAATCACTGAATAGTTTACATACATAGAGAGAGCTTCCACACCGAGTCTTGAATACAGTCGGACAAGTTATGGAACATTAAATGCATTAAATTTTTATGTGTTGCTCGAATTTGGGCTTCAGATGGAAAGGGTTAACGGAGGTGCCATGGAGCAAGCGGCGGCGGTGGTGACTGGAGAGTTTTTGAAACTAGACCTTCTGAAAACACACGACTGAACTTTTTACTCTTGCGTAATGCAAGCTTAGAGATTAGTTTGGGTCTAATTAACCGTGTGTGAATTTATCCGGGTGTATGTAATTATTCATTTTATTTATCTAATTTTGTAGTCTTTAAAAATCGCCGCTGGTCATCTTAACGTGGCCGCCTCCTTTTAGTTTAAAATTTTAAAAAATCATACTGGGTTATTTACCTAAAACCTTAGACCTTACTTCATACTGTCTTTCAACTGTTTCTCTTCTGTGATATTATGAAGAAGCGCAGACTAGAGACAAGACTAATTCGTCATAGACTAATTTGTCTGTTAGACAACTGTTTTAGGCTGATTTAAAACAGACTTGGACTTTTTCATTAAACATTATAAATACCAACTTAACTATATAGTTCAGTAAAGTATAGTCTACAGTGGTTCCTAGAATATGAAAAAAAAAACCTACAGCCCAAGAAAATAGCGACAAACAGCTAGTTGCAATTACACAGTTAAATTCTCCAACAAAAGTAATCAACATTCCTAATTATGTTACAAAAACAACGTCTCTATTAAACGAGCCATTTCCCTAACAGACCAAAGAAGAGCCTTAAACCGTTTTAAATAACAAACAAGTCGTGAAAAGTATAATAGGACCCTTATTTTCGGGTATGTATACACGAAGAAGTTAACTACGTCACGTATCGGTTGTAAACCGAACCTTAGTTTCATATTGTTTTCGAAAAAGAAAGAAAATTGCTTCATTTGACTGGGAGTGGTTGGGGATTGAAAATACTTGATAATAAAAGGAATACTTATTATTCTGTGATTGTGCGACAAACAGCATATTATATAGATCCGTATTTATTTAACAGAGGAAGATGTTATGGTTCCTTTTAACACTGCACCAAAAACTTCATTGCCCTTACAAGCATCCATTTGGAGTTTTTTTTTAAACTAGACAAGTGACTATCGCTTTGCATTCTATTTTGTCAATTACTCAAAAACATTTTAATACATTTAAAACAGTAGACAACCAAACGGAATGCGAAACGATTGCTTCTTGTCTATGACTGCCAACGTAGCACGGCAACGTAGCGTAGCAACGTAGTACGTTAACGTAGCAAAGAGACCGTGACGTAGCAACGTAGCTATAACATTTCTCTGGATGAAAGCCACTCTATGGAAGCTTTTAGTTACCTCTACATTAACTTATGAATCCCTCCCAACCCTTAATCCGTTATCTTTTTGCATTTACAAACAACACCTGAAACCATTTAGCTAACTATCATAATCAAACATCTATTGACCCTCGACGCTAAGCCCCACATTAACGAAGTCCATCGATTCAGAATTATCGTCACGACACGAACGACTGACTCCCCGATAAGTTTGACCCAATTTAGATGATGCAGAAACAAATCTCCGAGGACCCTATCTGGATAATGGAGTGACATTTTGAATTTTGCACGAAGTTTCTACTTGCTTGAATATGTTATGAATGTTTGATTTAACTTGTTGTCGAAAGAGTTGGATTTGTTTTGAGGGTATCCTTGAGAATGTTTTTGGTATTTTATAATGGTTGCAGGACTTCGCTTTATTCGCTGCATTTTTTTGTGGGAATGTTCCGATGAACAGTAGCCAAGTACCATTCTATTGTGGTTATAAGAAACAGTTTTTTAAAAGCCTATAATATAAGTTGCAAAGATTTACATGTCAAAATAAATATAAAACTTTTACGCCTTAATTATTGATAGGTATACATAAAACTGATTTGTACTGAAATCAATACCAATCTCAATTCAATTTCCAAAAAAACAATTTTTAATCCCACCAAAAAATTCCTAACTCCACAGACGAAAAGTAGTAGAAATAAATGGCGAAAAACTTTTCCTATTTGATTTATCAGCTCGCACCATATAAATCGGCGGGCAGGTCACGAATCACCAACGACCTTTGTCCAAGAAACCCTAATATTTGTCAAAGAGAAAGCCAACTATAGGAGTTTGCTCACATCTCTGTATAGTACCGAAATTACCCATGTTCAGAGTCGCGTCACGTAATCGAAAACATTGCATTTTTTAACGAAACTTTTATATAAATGGCGAGGGGAAGGTTTTTATTATATTTGGATTTATTTGATGTTGATGGGGGCCGATTTGCGGTACTATTTACTGATTTATAACATTTTATGCTTCTTTTCTTTTAGAAGAACATACTTACGCTAAAACTAATCATAGAAACATGATAAATTGATAATTTCGCTTCAATCTCAAAATTGTACATGGTATAGTCAATATTCTTCTTCTTGTCGAGTAGGTTAGTGGGCAACCCTGGTGTTGGAGTTTGTAGACCGCATAAAGGCCTCCGACATGGTCTAACGATTGGAACAACCAGCACCGACGTGCTATCAGAAGCACTGTAGAGCTCAGATAGAAATGCCGCTATGTGCGACCCATCCTAGCAGGGGACGAGCTCTACGTTGCTTAACAATGGCAATGAACTGACATCGCTTAACTACGCCAAGAGCGCTACACAGTCAATATTATAAAAAGATTGCCGATCGGGAAATAAAACATGTATTCAGTAACAATGGTTTAACTAAATATGTGTAATGCACGCTATACACTTTGCGGTGCCTCGGAGAGGTAAATTTTTTATACAGGTATACCAATGCAGGTAAACCGGAGTGAAGGAATATAGACTTATATTCTTACGCCCGTACTCAGGGATGTCAAATACTTCCTTGGTAGAGATTTAATGAGTGAAGTTGACGGGTTTGAAAAAGTACGTCAATTAGTTGAGAGTCATTTTAATGGATGTCTCTAAATACGGCAGTTAGCAAGTTTAATTATTGTATAAAACTAACAAACCATTTATATCGTAAAACATTTTGAACACCATTATAACTTGCATAACATATTACATAACTTTCAGGTCTTCAGAATTAAATCACCAGTTACGAAAACTAAAACCTATTCCCATATAAGTTGGCACAGCTAACCTTGGATTATATGATACCACAAAGTACCACGACGGTATATACCATCATATTTTAGACCCAAGATACGTTAGCTAAACATGCGATACAAACTCAAGACACATTTCCTTTACATATATTTCGAAAGCTAATAATATTATTTCAATTATGATATGCAAATAGACGGTGCTCGTTCTTTGTCTAACTTTTAACGTTTCTATAAATATTGGTCTGTTTAGTATCTTTGTTTATTGTTATTTGGTTTTGTTATTCTCAGATTGTTGACTTAAAAAAAAAATTACTGAATTATGTTCTGTAATCTAAGCTTGGAGGCATGTGATCACGCTTTAACGTGATGTCTGTGTCTCAAAATAAAAAGAATCTGTTAATTTTGATTCCTTTGTCTGTGTTTCTTGTCTATGCCTCGGTAGTCTAGTAGCAAGTGCACTCCCCTGCCAAGACTGGGCTCCCGGGTTCAATTCCCAATAGCATTACTTGTCAAACATGGCTCTCGTTTGAAATCGCCCGCATTAAGCAAGCGCTTAATCCTAATGCTTCTCACTGTACTGATATTTTCTGTAAGATTAGGCCTTTGTTCAACTGCGGGACGTTACACGTTACACATTACACATTACTCTTAATGTTTACTTAAAGTTAATATTTAAAACACAATAATGATAATTCAAATCACCAACTTCAAAAAACGTCAATACATTTCACAACTCCAATCAATTATTCCGTGGCAAGATAAACACAACTTTGCTGAAACTTTCCACAGGGTGGGTTTGTCAGGATTAGGCGAGATTAACTTTCGCGCGAACCTCACACTTAGTAGGTATTAGATAGGTATTAGCAGATAATCCAGGCACACGTTGGGGTCATCGATGTTAGTAAGTGATTTTGATGGGATTTACGCGTGCGATGTTCTTGACATGGATTACAACTTGTTTTTGTTGGAATTTTTTGAATAATAATAATAATATACCAGGACAAATTCACGCAAGGTTAATTAGAGCCAAAGTAAAACATACCAAAGACCAAAGTAATATTGGTTATTATGGCTACTACGTATACATACCTAAATACTTTAAGAATATATAATTGACACCCAGACGTCGTTGTCAATTACTATGTCTTCACATATTGTTGGCTTCGGACTGGAATCGAACCCGCAACCCCCGAATCAGTAGACGCTCTCACTGACACTGTGCCAACGAGCTTGTCAAGAATGATTAGGTTTTGTCAAAAAAATGATGTCAAAGTATTATCTTTTCCCACTGTAGGGCAAAGATCATTATGATTCAGATCTGATATCTTAAGTAAGTAGGTTAGTGGCCGTAAGTAAGTTAGAGTTCATTTTTAGACCGCCTAGAGACCTCTGACATGGTTTAACGATTGAAACAAGGGGGACAGAAAATTTACGGGCCCTCCAAAGCTCGGTGTTGATATTGATAAGATTAGTTATAATTAGCACAGTTTGTTCCAGTAGCAAGCATAATGCGTCAAACGTAAAAAAATACACATTAAAACAGCTTCTGAAACCTTCATTTAACAATCTGCAGACTGTCTAACTATAGTTTTAAGTCTAAACTACATATATCGTGTTAAGTCTTATAATATTGGTAAGATCAAAGGCAGAGCATCAAAGGCTCAATAAAGCGGTATTGCCCTAAACGTTTGTTTGTTTGCTAGTATAGTTATATCGATGCCTCTCTTCATTTCGACGTCGCCTACAATTGTTATTAGTTTAATTAAAGCACGACTGCTGTTGTTGCAGACAGAGACGAGATTCAAATCTAAATAAGTATTGGGTAACGATGTTATTGTTATTTGGCTGTATTTGTTTGGAGCAATTCTTGTGTTTATTTAGGAGTAGGGAGTGATGCATAGCATTGAATAGCATCCTGCTAATATTATAAATGCGAAAGTTTGTGAGGATAGATGTATGTTTGTTACTCTTTCACGATAAACGATTTGGGTTAAACTTTACAGTAATATAGGTTATGCATTAAAATAACACACGGGATACATTTTATTACGAAATTCCCGCGGGTACGGGTACAACGCGGGTAACACCGCGGGGCGCGACTAGTTGTTGATGTAGCGAGTTTACAAGCAGTGGACTAGGACGATTCATTTAATACTCAAAGGCGACCACCTAACAAGCACGTTGTTACAGTGGCATGTGGGAGCGCTTACTGTGTCGGGAATTGCGAGTTCGATTCCCGCCCGGAGTCAACAATATGTGCATATACGAGTATTCTTTTCAAATCTCTTTATTATATGAGATCATTACAATCATTTATAATTGTCAGCTTAAAATTAAGTTAACGTTAGTTCGCATCGGGACACTACTGCAGTCAAATGCGGCAAATAAATAAATAAATAAAATAATAAATAAATATACCTGGACAAATTCACTCACGGTTAATTAGACCCAAACTAAGCTCTAAGCTTGTAATATGGAATCTGACTAACTGATACTACTACATATTTAAACACATATACTTTATAAGAATATATAATTGACACCCAGACATCGTCGCCAACAACTATGTCTTCACATATTGTTGACTCCGGGCGGGAATCGAACCCGCAACCCCCGACACAGTAAGCGCTCTCACTACCACTGTGCCAACGGGCTTGTCAAATGATTAAATATATTGTTTTAACATAAAAATAGAATCCCTTTCGAAGAAACTTCTTTATAAATTATAACTGTATTAACTTCTAACAAGAATTACTCTATAAAAACTTAGTAAGTAACCATTATCTGAATAAAACATTATTTTAACATCTCCATCATCGAAAACTTTAAGATGTTACAAAGTAATACTTGGAAAGTTAATTTTAGTTACAACTAAAATTTTTATTAGCAACGATGGTAGCAAAGTTTCATCCAAAAGTCCTTTTGTGAAATTATAATATTTAAAGTTGGTGAAAATCTTAACGGTAATTCAATTTCGTTAGTTTTCGTTCAAAGTTACGTTACCTAACTTTGCTCATATACGAGCACTAATAAAATGCACTAACCTTACCCACCGTTTCAAAAAATATGTACAGAATCAAGTGCGCTACTAAATCATGAATATTTTTCGTCCCAGCTGTGGGCCGAATAAGAACACATTTCATAGCGCAATCTATTGAGTGGGAGAAACAGCTATGTACCTCTTATATAATATAAAATTATACACCCGGACAAATTCACTCACGGTGAATTAGACCCAAAGTAAGCTCTAAGCTTGTATAATTTAATCTAATTCACTGATACCACTACATATACGTTCATAAATACTTTGAAAGAATATATAACTGACACCCAGACGTCGTGACCAAAATCTATGTCTTCACACATTGTTGGCTCCGGGCGGGAATCGAACCCGCAACCCCCGACACAGTAAGCGCTCTCACTGCCACTATGCCAACGGGTTTGTCAAACATCTTTAACCCCCAGCCTCACAAATACATGTATCCTATTATTATAATGCAGATAGTTGTGGCACTAATCCACAGCAGTTTGTTGGATGCAAGCCGAGTTGACTAACTAGTGAAGAATGCCGCGTCTAGACTGAACTCTAACTTTATCTAGAACCTAGGTAGTTTACTTAGAACCTAGGTTTATGTACTTTAAGTTATATTTTAAGCTGGCTTCAGTTTTCAGTTTAGAGCTGAGTAATGAGTATAGTTTTCCAACTTTATAAGTTGGATAATAATTTTAACGTAATCGAAGCACTTTTAGAAAGGTTAGCTAGCTAGTTAAGGTTACTAATTATCCCAGACCTTTCTATGTCAATACATTATTTTAGTCGTAAATTGGTTAATTAAAAGGGAATAAATAGTTGATTGCTCTTTTCAATTCTTAAGAACTTGATGAGTAGTGAGCATAAGACACGCAAAGTGCGGTTGCGGACGGGGTGCGGGTCACGTGACGTTGTATTGCCTGTATTTGTATGAAAGGTGTCACACTAGCCTGTTGCGGGCCCACTGCGGGCGTCACGCAACACGCACCAGCACTATGTAGGTACTCGTATATCTTACGCTTTAAAATTATACTCATAACTTATGAAGGTTTTCTCATAATTTATTTATCACAAACTAATATACACAGGCTTAATAATAATATATCTTACTGAAAAGATATTTCAGCTGAAACCTAATGAAATCCATCACAAAGTGTTGAACAATATAGAATGCTCCCAAAAAGGGTATTATTGGATGCATCACGCGTCGCATTTCCAAATCCATACGAGAGTTATGGAGGCAGATACTGGCAGAAGGCCAGAACACCCTCTGTAGGATTTGATATTCTTAGTCTAGTTCGGAAGGTTTGGTTTTAAGTAGGTAATGTTATTGCTTGATTATTTGGCAGTGTCGTCTTTAAGATAGGGAAAACCAACATTGGAAAATGTTAAAGCAAATGCTGTAAATTCGCGCTCGTGACGGAGCTTGATCATGCGAGGTCAGCTCATTGCGATTGTTAAGCAACGTGCAGCTCGACGTTTTCTTGAATGGGTGGCTGACAGTGGCATTTCTATCTTAGCGCTCCCGTGTTTCGGAGGGTACGTTAAAATGTCGGTCCCGGTTGTCGGGTAGGTCACTACTCGAAATTACTTAGTTGGATGAATTCTGCACCAGTTTTCTCAATGATCAACATTATTGCTGAAATTCATTCTCGATAAAACCCCTTTAATAATATAAAGAAATTCGTATTATGTTCTAAATAGCGATGATTTACAGAATCCTCAAAAGTAGCGCCCTCTACCCGCGGTGCACCCGTACAGGTTGAAACGTAGCTTGTAACTATCCTCTGATTAATATTACTGTTACTATAAGCCCGTATTGACCCACTGTTCGACAAAGGCCTCCCCCCATTCCTGCCACTCTTCTTGATCTTGCGCCACCAATTGCCAGTCGCTCTTACAGATATTATAAACAAAAATTAAGGTTTAGACACTCGGTGATTCTACCTAGATATTAGAGTGATTAAACTAAACCCGACGTCCTTGAAGATCGAGCAAGGTCAAATGAAATAACTAGTATTTAATAAAAGCCACCTTCAACAAAAGCCCTCTAAATTATATATTGAAAATTGAATCATTACCTAATATTAAATCTAACACAAAATTGCTCTTACAAGGTTATTTGAGTTTCAATTTAAATTCCTCCGGTAAATAGTATAATTAAAATTTTGATTTAATCATTGTGACTTCAAACGTTTGGTTTTGCGTAATAATATGAAATTAGAGTTTTGTTTTATTTATAACTTCTTAGAAAATTGTACGTTTATATCAGTATAGCGCACAGTATAGTCGGTTTTAAGAATGACTATAGCTCTATATCGATACATAATTATATAGGTGCGTACACAAGAGACGTCATAGAGACATTTTTCAAAGGTTTTCACGAACCAATATCTATCTAAAGACTGAATAGTCTATAGTCTAACCTAACCTTTATCTCACAAAATTTTAACACCTAATTATTAATTTTAATTCAAACGCATAAATACAAACATTTTCAAAAAAGTCTTTTACATAATTGACACAAGTTCTTAGAATGTTTCTCAGTTACATTCCTTTTCCCTTGTAGATGGAATAATTAAATTTTTCGTATTAATTGTAACATCCTCAATACTGGAAAGCGAGTAAATTAAATTTTGACACGAGCGAGATTGTAGCACTTAATTGAAAACTCGACTTGTGATATGGGTAGGTTATAGCTCTGCTTCTTGGGTTAAATGTTTGTATTTTTGAGTACGAGTATAACATTTAGTTATTTTGGTATTTTAAGATACTAAAAATTTCTTAGATAGTGAATAAATAAATACTGGTTTGTTAAGTTCAAGCGAAAACTAATCGTTTTGAATTGAAACTAAGTTTTCGGATACACTTCGGCTTCATTTCACATTTTTATCTGACGTTTCGGTACCTTTTACAGAAACCGTGGTCACACACAAGACATTCTGTGACATTCTGTGAGCACGGTTTCGGTTCACGTAGCTTCAATAAATAAGTACCTAGAATCGATCCTCGATTCGTATTCATTTTGGTTTACTTACATGAATATGTACTTTAAACAGATTCCAATACATTTTGGCAGCAGATTGTCACATGACTCATGGCATCTGTATTCGAATACAAAATTAGCTGAACTTTTAAAAAAATTTCGTGGCAATGACTGAATTTTTAAATTTTCTTTGAAATTAATAGGCATTGTATAAGTTTGAATATAATAAGATTCTAAGTATGCTTAACATTGTCTGACAGTACAAAACAATGTTGGTAATCAAGTCCATTTATCACCCGCTACAAGGTCAACAGCCTAAACAAAACAACAGAGTAATAAAACAAAAAGCTGAATTACTCGTACGTATAGATAAATTCTAGACCTGCATGGTGTGAAGGCAGCTGGCGGGATGCCAGCGGAGTAGCGGGTTCGATGCGAGTGGACGGTCTCAATTGCTAATGACCAATGTTTCAAGTTAAAGTTATGAATTTTTGTTACTTATGTTATTGACCGTGTACTAATTACTTCAGTAAGTCTTTTAAGTTACGTCACTTAAGGGCTAAATTCACCCTTCCTATTTTGAACCACGGTCAACTGAACTCGGTTTAAGTGAATCGGTTTTGAGTGGTCTCAAATTAGCGCGTGAACTAGGGCTTAGTTGAACTGATCGAGTTCAGTTGTAACGGTGAAATCGGGAAACGTGAGCCTTCGTTTACAAACAACTTCGTTAGACTAAGCAATTTTACAAGCGGTGACCCAGCGTGTTTAAAGAACGTAACGAAACTTGAAGCGTGTAAACTCACTCAAATTAAACGAGGCGCTTAGCATGTAACTAGTAATATATCTTCCTATTTCTTATTATTAATATTTCGTTTTACAACCTTTTTATTGCTACTCAGAATAAGAATAAGAATAATATTTTTTATTTGTTATTAGTAAATAACAAACCCAAGTACTATCACGGAAGTTAGTAATTGCCCACTTTAATCAGAAGAGAGATTTGAATATCAATAACATTACGTAGTATTCCACTCCGTGAAAGTACGTATTGCCTACTCGTGTAACAAGTAATTGATCAACAACTTACTTCCCCTATTGTACCAATATCTACTTGACCATTCAGTGGAAGCTTATGGGTATTGAATCGTCAGATCAAAGTCTACGAGTAATATCTAGTAATAAAATATCAGTACTTTCTCATTGTACTCATGAATATTTTCTACCCGAGTGTTTTGTTTGGTACTGTCGTAGGAAGTTTTCAACGAAAAATAGGAAAAGGAACGTAATATCTAAGTATTAAGTACTTTATATTATTTTTCGTAAGAAATCTTAATATTTTCTTAGGTTTTTCATAACTTGTTTGATGCTGTTGAATAAATATTTTGTCTGTTTGAAAAAAATAACCAAGTATTTAAAATATACGTGCTAGGTAGCCCGGCAGGTTTGGTAGCCTTGGCGAATGACCTCAGTAAGATTTTACAAACGGATATTTTAAAATATACCATTGAAAAGCCAAGAAAAACAATAGCTTCTTCAACAGCGGTAAGTTCATAGATATAAATCATAACTCCGACAATACCAACAAGCCATCGCAGCAATATCTCCGAAGTAGGCATCTTATTGATTCCAATGAAAACACGGCAGATCCGAGCAAATACATCCCCTTTGATTCACTCCTGCACCCTGGAACACTTCCAAGACGGAAGTTGGTCCGGTGTATTTTATACTATTGCTTCCTTCCCAGACGTGTGTACTTGTTTAAAATGTGACTCACAAACCAAATTCGGTAGTTTTGTTGGAATTTTGGCACCAGATACAGTTCATGAATAAAATAAAGCTGTTTATTCCTGAAATTGCTTTTATTGGCCGTCTGCTTTGACACCGGGAATCCTTTAGGCGGAGGTATTTAATGGTGTTTTGTCTGGAACGCTGAATGGCGAATGATAAAGGTCGGTCTTGTGTGGTAAAATGTGTTCGAGAATTGCTAACATTTTGTTCTGTTGACTACTTTACTGTTACGTGGAATGAAATAGGAATCTATCAAATGGAAGAGAATACGTTACCCTTTTATTAAGATGAGAATAGACGTAAAAATCGCGTTAGATTAATGCATTTTATGATTCCGTGCTTCGGAGGTCCCGTCCCGGTCGATCCCGGTTACTTTCTACGGATAGTAGTCGTTACCTAAGCCATGTCAGAGGCCTTTGGCGGCTCAATAACTCTGACACCAGGATTGGTCAGGTTGACCATCCACTCGATAAGAAGAAGAATGCATTTAATAAAAATTAACAGACAGTATTAATTTAGGGAGGTGTGTAAACACCAAAACAATTTTTTAAAGTATCGTCTTTGACTCTGCAAGACAGTGAGCCTGCCTTGCCTTGCCTCTGGTGAATTACCGGTTAACAACTTAGCAAATAACATTTTTCCCTAACAAAACAATTTTATTTCCAGCGTGGACTTCCGGAACGGAGCGCCCGTCCACTGGGCCGTGGCGGGCGAGTTCGGGACTCGAAGCCACTTCGCCCTCAACGAGTCGGATCCTTCATCAGCTCACTTGGCCGTGGAGAAGGTGTCCCGACAAGACGAAGGGCTGTACCGGTGCAGGATAGACTATGTGGACTCCCCTACTAGAAACTATAGAGTCAATTTAACTGTTATTGGTAAGTGTTAAATAGACAACAAGACTATTTTTTTAGTCCTTTAGGTGCACCATTCGATATTTACTAGTGTTTTATTGATGTCTCCCTCAGTTGAACAACTGGTCTCTTCGTTTACGCTAGTGTTAGCAAAACGACTTTGGCACACCAAAGCTGTAGCAATCAACTAAATTATGATCTATATAGTATATAGTGTGGAATTTAATAAGATATGGTTCTATTCAACAGTGCCTCCCGAATCCCCTCGTATTTACGACTACGAAGGTCGAGAGATCGTGGGCACAGTGGCAGGACCTTTCAGGGAGGGACAGAACGCATTGCTGTCCTGTCAGGCTGCTGGTGGTAAGAACATTTTACTATAATTAAAGCATTTCTGGCTTAAATTTCGGTACATACCATTGTACGGTCCTTCACCGTATCGTCTGGTTGTATCTTTGCACTAATCTCCAAAACTTCAAAGATTCTTAAGCCATTTTCTCCAACAGACAAATTAAAGTGGAAGGTTTATATTAGAACCTTTATACCAAATTTTTTTTTACGCATTTTTGATCATCTGAAGCAAAACGAGGGCAGGTCTCGAGAATATAATAGGTTCTTAATGAGATAAAAAGTGTTTTACTGTCGCATGTCACAACAATCAAAATAACAACAGCATATAACGCATCATATTTCACATCAGGAAAACCCCCACCGGACGTCTCCTGGTACCGAGGAGAAGAGCTCCTGGCTTCCACTAAGGAAGGCTCCGTATCCCAACTCCACCTCCCAACCCTCACCCGGGAGATGGCCGGCATGAGGCTGCAGTGCAGAGTGGAACCGCCCTTGTTGAAACCGATGTACCGAGATGTCAGTGTTAAATTGTTTTGTAAGTAATTGTTTATGAGTTGTGGCCTATGAGGTTGTTTAATAAAATAAATAAATAAAAAATTGTTTATTGCCATTAAAAGAAAATATTACACACTTGAGCTTAAAACAAAACAAAACAAAATACATAGAATTAAAAATATAAAAAAAAAATTAAATACTTAGTTACTTCTGTCGGAATGTTTCAAGTCTTCTTCGTCGAGTTGTCTTTTCAGCAACGCGTTTTTATATTTTTCTTTAAAATATTGCGCACTTACTTTAAGTCGCAGTGGTGGTGGGAGGTCATTCCAAATACTCCACGCAGCAAACTTGAAACAACTTCGATAGCGAGATGAATTGTGAGTAGGAACTTTAAGAGGATTTATGGTGGAGCGGACACTTCTGTCGCCATCAGTCGGCCATGACAGTTTCTCGAAAAGGTATTCTGGGTTTTTGTTCCAGAGTACCCGTTGAACTAACCTAGCGTACTGTAATTCCATCCTAGCCCTCATGTTAAGGATGCCTTTACTGTTTAGATACGGCGTGATGTGTGTTCTTTTCGGCACATTATAGCAAAATAGCAAAAAATGTTTGAGGTTTTAATAGTCTTGATGAAAAGAGTGTTGCCAAAAAATAAAAGTAAAGGGAAGTAGAAGCATGTTATGTCCCACGGCTGGGCAAAGGTTTCTCATCTCACTGAAAATATCAGTATGGTGGAGAGGAAAAATAACACTTCCTTAAAACTCAGGCTTCTAGTTTATCCATAACGGAGTTATACGGGGCCGAAAATCTCTGAAATACTGAGAGATAGGGATGGTTAACCGTGCCGTTTATTTGCTCAACTTGGAGAGGGGGGCTGCCGTGCCCCCAGATTCATGAAATAGTCAAAATACGTAATTTTATTGCTTATTTGTTAAATTAAATTAAAGGTATGTTGTTGAATAGATATACAAATAATGGGACATTAGGTCTCATCTCCTAATTCAAGTGGAGTTGGACTCTTCAGTGAAAATAAATTCTAGATTTAACGTTTTTAAACTAGCAGGATTTATTTTGTTATTGGTCAAAACCTTTAGAATCAAAGCAGAATTCATTCTTCCATTACGTTTGAACAAAAAAACCATCATTATAATTTAAGAAATAAGATATTCGTTTCAAAGGAAAACAGGCTGTTCATTCGTGACGGCCCGTTATCTGGAGGTAACTTAGGTTTTACAAGATCATTATAAAAAATATTGAAAAGTTTCTTTAATTGGGATATTTAGCCTTTAGAATTAAAAGTCAAGTTTAGTAAACCAATTTACCTTCTTCTTTACCTCAAGAACACCCAGAAGATTATACTGGGTGCTCCTAAAGTTCATGTATTAATTCATTTTGATTAGGTCAGTGACTAACCCTGATGTCGGAGTTTTTAGACCGCGTAAAGGCCTCCGACATAATCCGACGATTCAAACAACCTAAGCTAAAGAAGGAAAAGCTGAAAAAGCAACTTTAAAAAGCCTCTTGGTGAATAAAAATGTCAGTGATATGATAGCCTCAATGTAGTAATATCTAAATATCGCTTTGTTTTTAAAATAAGCATTAGATCTGAAAATCTTTTTGTTTTTACTGGATGACGTGACCGTAATATAAGAAATATATTTTTTCTGTATCGTGACTAGTCATTGATAATAATCGATTAATACTTAACACGGGATTTAAAAAAAATTCAATTTCTTGAACAACTGGGTTTGATTTTCTAGGTGACAATTGTATATTATTATAAAATTATTTGTATTTATTGTACACTTTATAGGAATACATTAATCGTCACAACACTATGTCTTCGCATATTGTTGCCTGTGTTAATAGGCTTGTCAAAAACATTATCTTTTAACTTTAGTAAAACCTCAATTCGTCCGAGTGACGGGCAGTGGCGCGACGCACGCCGGTCAGGACCGGTCCTTCGTCTGCACCACCAGAGGGTCGAAGCCAGCTCCAAACATAGACTGGTTCCTCAACTCGCAGCTAGTAGACTCGACTAATACGCAGGTACGTTAAGTTGAAATTCTACTAATATATTTATACTATTTGTGATATGGGGCGATGGTTGTAACTCCTTACCCTTTGTCGCAAAAAGAACTGAACAAATCTGAATGAAAATTTGGTACAGAAATATTTTATACATTTTTTTTTGTCCTGAAATTCCCCGACAGCGGATACGCTAGGGGTAAAACAACGGGGAACAGCTAGTCTTATATAAGAGAGATAGCTTACATGTAATTTTGTTTTAACCACATCTTCACCCTTATCCAGTATGAATTAATGGATACCGTTTCTACGAGTATCATTTCAAGATGATAAAGATACTTTAATCCTCAGGTCGAAGTGGATGGAGAGGTGACGAGGAGTATCCTGACGTGGCATGTGAGGCGAGAGGACAGTGGAAGACAGCTGGTCTGCAGGGTGTCCAACCCGTGGTTCCCAGCGTATACCTTGGAAGACTCCATCATGCTTGAAGTCATGTGTAAGTACTGATAATGTTATTTATATCAATTGTAAGAGTTAAAGAAAATGTTTGTATGGAAATACTTGTAAAAACAAATGGATCTTCCTCTTCCTCCATTTTGAAGTAGGTAAGTTCGGGTAGGTTAGTGGCCAACCCTGGTGTCAGAGTTCTTAAACCGCCTTAAGGTCTTCGACATGGTCTGACGGTTGATACAACCGGGACCAACAATTTAACGTGCCCTCCGAAGCACGGTGAGTTATAAATAGGTTTATCTACACTAATGTTGTAACATTCTACTTATGATTCCAATACTTGACTTATAATTACTACTGTTATAGCGCTGACAACTAAAACACTCAATTTAAGCAATTTCACATGATGTTATAATATCATTATAATATAACATTATAACATCATTATAACGCGACCAATTAACCTGGCGAGCCTTATGTCAAAATCCTCATACTAGTTGCATAAAATTTTGATATTAGGCTGGCTTTTGAAAACAGTTGGGTTATACGTGAAAACTTCGTCGAAACTACATACACAAAACTCTTTGGTAAGATCTCGCTCGCTCCTGATTGGCCCTACGCGCAGCTGCGCTCTCATTGGTTAGATTTTAATGGCGGCAAGTTCACTGTGACAATACACGTACGCGTGAATTTAATGTTTCGCAATGTGTTTTGTTTTTAAAATTTTGTTTGATTAATTGCATTAGTGAAGATAAAGTAGTGTATGCAACTGCATATAACACGGGTATTAAAACACTCGTTACTATTATGAAACTCGCTGCGCTCGTTTCATAAACTCACACTCGTGTTTTAATACCCTTCTTTATATGACGTTGCATAAACTACTATAGTTTTAAAAGTAGGTTATGAATAACGCAAATTGGATCGCAGTTATATCGCATGAGGCGTTAGGTGCAGATAGGCAGATATGATTAATTAATATTGTTATGGTCGGACACATTGCAGTCCTTAATTTTATGAACAGTTTTCAAGGAAGTGGCTCTACAGTTTAATTACCTTACTTAAAACTTAATATCCATAAACACACCCCCATATACAAAGTATATTTTATGGACATTTAGCCCACACACAACAAACGTTTTCACTCGTAAAACATTTTCACAAATCATCCACGAAGCAACAATACAATGTGTATCTAGATAAGGCAACACAAGTTAACGACGAAACATAATTACAGAGAAACCAGCAATGTGCGCAACTCACAAACTTTATCTCGTCAACTTAAAATATTATCATGTGCTGTCACGCCAGCCATAAACTTATTGTATGGAATTGTTTCGACCAACGTTTGAGCAAATGTTTTATTTGCTGGACCAATGTGTGGCTGTGTCATAAACGATAATTTAAGCTAGTTAAATAAACCAATTAAAGAAAATGGACAAACCGCAAAATATTGTTTGTAAACCGAAAAATAAAAAAATTTAAACTTTCAGTTCTGCAAATAAATTCAATAACTGTTTTCATCTTAACTACAATCTTTAAATATCACTCTATAACATTTTACAAAATATTGGCTCAAACGTTTGCCCAAACCTGACAAGAGGCGGAACAACAATAACAATTCGCAGATTAAACTTTTTGAAGTTTGTTACCAACATATGTACATGTTTGTGGGATGTGATATAATTTCTTAGACATTGTTTTAAGCCCGCGGGAGACCCTGGATCATGTCACGACTGATTATTAAACTTTATGCGCGACTGGGTAAATAGATTCCGGAGAATATTAAAAATGTATTATCCTCGTGGTTCTGTGTATTGTTGTCACATTGTTTTGTTTGGGTAATGAAAAAAGTGACAGCTTTTGAGATTATTTTTGGAATTGTTATTAGGCAGTGTTGTTTTGTGTGTGGTACAGATGTAGACATAGCTGTAATGTTTAGAATTGTGACAAATTCTTCATCTATTTTAAGCCTGACAATACAATATATTATATCTCCTGGTAAAGTAGCTTGTGGACTTTATAATAGGCGGTTGTCTTCTATCATAATCGATCTTTGGTTTTGGTCTTGTTGCAATGGGAATCCCCATTTTATAATGGTTTTATAATGTTTTACCATTTGTGAGGAGTGCTTTCGACCGACCATACCGCTCTAAGTAACAAAGTCATAACTTAATATATTATTTAACGTCGACTTTACAGCGTCTATCAAACATTCCACTAGAGAACGAAATCATCTCGTAGGTACATATTACAACAGCAAAACAAAGGAACAAAATATGTAAAAAATGTTAAACGAACAAGCTAAGCTTTTCGACCTTTCAAAACTTATTTTATGCACGTACCAGTTGCAGTATTACCAGTTGCAAAACAAACAAACAACGTAATAATTGTACAGTTGCCGACTCCCTAGGTACCGACCGGTCAAAGAGTAACTCAACAAATAGTTTTCATACAGATATACTTACAAGTATAAAACTACAGTTTTAAGGTATTTTGGATGTGACAACCCTTTTACGAAATCAATATTTTAATCATTGATATACTTCGATCAATAATAGACAACTAGATTTCGGGTCGGCGCAAATCATACGTCCAAGTACTTAGCGCCTCTATTGAAAAGTGAGCCACTCTTATATTTAGTTCCCTCGAACCACAGCCAATGTAAACACGTGTCACAATGCCGCAATGTTTATTTAAAAGTTGCAAAAATAATGGCCGGAAAAACAATTTAACGGCCGGAGTGTCTTACTTTCGGTAAGTACATGTAGAATAAGTTATATTTTAAGCTAACTAATAAATAATATAAAATTTAAAAAAAAAATATTGTTTTGAAGTCACCGATACAAATGTTTGGCCAACGTTGGCGCAAAATTTTGTGAAACAGAACAGCAAATCCATGGAGTAGATTTGTAGTAATCATTTATTATATATAATTAATTTATTATATAATTTTTATTGATTTATTAATTGCACTGAACTGTACTTTTATTATTAAGATTATAATCATGAATATAAAGATGCGGAATTTAAGTATATTTTTATTTTTGACATCCAGCGATAGACACCTTGGCCAAAAACATACACAAACACAACAGAACACTAGCAAAAAAACAAGTATGTATACTATCAAACATAGATAGCCCAAAACATAAATAATTTTAAGTAAACTTTTACGTGCATATTACAAATTATATAAGTGTTCAAAACACGACTCCATTCCATCTGTAGTTCTTCAAAAAGAACGAACTGTTTTAAAACTTTTTAGTCAGGTTGGTAGTAAACAAAATTAGCTGTCAAACCGGACAGTTTTTAGCTTTGATTTTGTACGTGACCCGACATCTAGTTGTCTATTATTGATCGAAGTTGATATACATTAAAATTAGATGCCAAGGTGACATTATCTATTTGTTTTTTTTTACTTAATAAATTGTCTCATAGAGAAGAATTGTAATTGTTAGATAGTTAACGTTAACGTTCACCTGCAAGGTAAAGGTCTCACCAAAGATAATGGAACAGTGAGAAGGATCCGACGTAATCACCAGGCTTTCCTACTGGCTGCGGGTTAGTGATCTCTCAAACTCGAATGTTTTAATAGCATTTTGAAAACATACTTCGCTTGAGACCGAATTAAACCCGAGACTCATTTGGTAGGCGAGTTTACTTTAATACACTTCTGTAGCGGAACTATTACCTGATTTTTGAGCGCACTTTAGACATCTCGCAAAATACACCCTCAATACACACCCACATGGCGGATGGCTTAAAATAATTACAAATTCAAAATCTGAAGCAATTAATGCAAGAAATTACAATGAACTAATTAAAAGTAATGGGAAAATATAATATGTGATGAACAAAACCATTTCTGAAACATGTCAGAGCTTAGGGAAGATAATATGTTTTTACATAAATAATAACACCACTGCCGTAATCCTCACTTCTCTAATTAATATTATAAATGGAATGTGTGTTGTAGATGAAAGTATCTTTAGTACGCGGAACGATCTTGCTTTAAATATAAGATAAGCTTGCCTAAGGCCTCGGCAATCATTTTAAATGTGTTTAATGCTATCTAATCTTAATTACGCTAGAATTCTTAATGTTGTGGTTACTTTGGCGCCACGGTGTGGCCAACGATGACTAGCAACATCATTGAAATACAAACATTGAAAATCACACCGAGTACTTTTTTTTTCTAAAAATTCGTGTATGGCCTTTTCCATACGTGCTGTTTTACGAATCGAAAAGAACAAGAGCCATCGCTGCTTGTTGGCAAATACTATCCCCAAATATCTAATATCTATATGACAGCCATATTTAAATAAGGTTTGAGGCAGTGCTCAAATAATTTGTAACCATAAAAACTATAACATACCGAAAACTGTATCGAAATTCGATATCTTGAGACAAAACCAGTGACGCGTGAACGTCCCTTCTACCCCTTTAATCTTTGCCGAAGCGTTATAGGTCCGACTTTGTCAGGACGCTCGTGCACCGAATAAACAATCCGCTCTACAATCGAAATATTCGCTTTTGGCTTCGTTAAAATTTAAATCGTGATTTGATTAGATTGACTCACTTCTATTTGAAGTGGGCTAACGTAATTAGCAGAGATACTGTAACAATTGCTCAACTTCTCTGATTAGTACTCCCTGTTTGACTCCTTTGTTATTTTGATTTGATTTAATCTTGTCTGCCTTGATCACTGTGGACTGTCTTCAGTGACTTCGTCTTAGGATTTTAGATTACTTTGTCTGTCTTGCATTGAGAATGTGTCTTAAAAGACGCGAGAAAAGAATCTAGTAAGTTCAAGAAGGTTTGTAGTCTCTGGTGTCAGAGCCTTCTGCCCTCAAACATGGTGTTATGATCAAAATAATCCGGAAGAATAATGTAACGTAACCTTTCAGATTAAAATTGCAAATAAAATATTTTGAATTTGAATTTAGCACGGTAGCACTCAAGTGGAAATGTCACTGTCGGTTACCCAAGTAGAGTGCAAGTTGCTAACTACAATGCTTAGTCAAACTATGCCAGTAAAAGACTTTTTAAAAACGGATATCAGCTTGCCGACCCTACAATTTCAGCGAAATCACGTGTTTGCACCAAATATTTATTAATTTATTCTGATGAAAAATAATTACTAAGACTACTCAATCTAATCAAATCTCTTTATGCAAAAGTTCGTATCAAGCAACATTAACCCATAATATAATGAACCCGCTTGTAAAAATATTCAACACAAATAATCTCACTAAGTTCCCGTTTCTGTTTACTCCATTAATTGAAGTAACATCCTAATTTACATCCACTCGTGAACACTTGTGTACATCAGGGACAAGTATCTATAGAGCTACAAAGACGACTCGAGAGCCAAACAAAAACAAAAGCTTCCATCTAATATGACACATAATATTGTAAATTATAAGACGTTTCCATAATGTCGCTGAAATGGAGCAAATTAGGTTAAGCATCGTTCAGTAAAGGGACATGCAAGCTGACGTAAAAGATAACAAGATAAGGGCTTCTGAGACCGCATGTAACAATACCTTTATACTTCAAAGAGGACATTTGTGTTATCTCAATTATTTGGCCTTGCAAGTAAATAAGAATATGACGTGCTTGGGTCTTGAGAAGCTTGAGGAAGGATTTATCATTACTGTCTTACTAACTTAACCTTTCGTAACGCTCTTGGTGTGGTTTGACCAAACGATTTTAGTTCATTGTGATTGTTAAGTAACGTGCAGGTCGGTCCCTCCTTGGATGGGTGGCCGATAGTTGCATTTCTATCTGAGCGCTACCGTGCTTCGGAGGGCACGTTAATTGTCGGTTCCGGTTGTTACAATCGTTAGATCATGTCGGAGGCCTTTAGGCGGTTTAACAACTCCGACACCGTCACTAACCTACTCGAATCTCGAATCTACTCAACCCACCTATTTACGCGATGAAAAGTAGTAAAAAAGATGTCACTGAAATTATCAGTAGAGTAAAGGTGTAAGTGGTGAATTTGCTTACTGCATGTCGGGATCTCAAACCCGATCTATGTTTGAAAAGCATATTGGAAATATGATGCACTCGATCCGGGAATCACACCCGAAACCTTAGTCTCGGCAGACGAGTGCACAGCAATATACCACCTAACCACTTTCTTGGTAAAAAGATGGGAATTATGTCTACCACTTAAAGACTTACATACATAGATTAGGTTAAATACCTACGGATCCAACACGTTAGATTTTGCTTATATTACGCTTAGAATTGTTAGGCCTAGGAAGACGTCATTTTGCTTCCACCTCTTAAGACATTAAAGATATTTTGCTCCAAGATATGTGTCACATGTACAAAGGATTCCGGTGTACCTCAGGCATTTCGGATTCTGTTTTGGACATTCTAGACCTCAGTGAGATTTGTCTTTGTAGGAAGAAACAAACCTACTATTAACATGGTTCCACGGGTAAGTAAAGTCGCGGTTCAGTTTGCTCCCCACTTATTAACTAATAAGTTGGAGTAAGGTATCGCAGATTTGAGACCGCTTGAAGGCCTCCGACATAATCTAATGATTTGACATATCCTCCGAAGCATTAACTTGGTCTTTTGAGCATCTTGTGAGTGAATTAACAAAAAGGTATACATTTAAAAATCTATTTCACAGAAATGTGTGACGGTCGCTTATCGAATTAGCGTGTTGGATCCCGTGTATGTGTAAATTGTTCAATGTCAATGACATTCCAGGAAAGGATGCCCCTCGAACACTTCACGGCAGATGATTTTCTTTCAAACTAATTTAAAATATAGAAAACTAGAATGCAAACCTACTTTACTTATACTGAAATATGATATGATAAATTTCTGCACAGTTATGATTCTAACTAAGTCTAATACTCCTTCACTGTACTGGTATAATGATACGAGAAGTCTTTGCCATGCAATGAGCCATACAAGCTATTTTTAACATTCATTTGGTTTTTCACAGATGCACCAGTAGCCCAAATATCCCTGATCGAGCCCAAAGACCCTCGTCTTCTCAGAGAAGACGAAAACGCAGAGATCCTTTGCTCCGCCGATGCATCGCCACCGGCAACTAACTTCACTTTCTTTAAAGGAACCGAGGTAAGAGATTTATCAACTATGTGCATATTATGCAAGCAGTACTTACAGTTTCAACTACATACATTATACCCTTCATCTTGGTATTAAAAAAAAATATAAAGTAGCCTATGAGTATACGAGTCACCTGACTCTGATCTGCACTGTCCAACACGTACTCACAAAATTTCGCATTAAAACATTAGTACGATGTAATCCCCAACGGTGTGCTTATATTTAACTGTTAACCTAAAGCAGTCATAAAACTTGTTTCAATCTAACTACTTCGGTCGCGTCAGTATTGCCTTCAGTGAGATAAAAGGCCTTTGCACAGCCGTGGGATATTACAAGTCCCCAAAAGCAGTCGATTTTCTCAACAACTATTGAACGGATGTCCATGAGGCTTTCACCAACATATAGAAATTCAAGAAGACGGTTTGTAACTACTTTGCTTACAAAAAAAAACAACAAACAGTAATCCGGTCAATTTAAACCAAAAAATGAGGGTGAGAGTGCATAAAGTCCCAACAAGCTGAAAATCAGGAAAATTGTTCAAAACATAATTATAAACAATGTGTAAAAGTTCCCCATCATTCCCGTGTATGGATTTTTTTTTATTCAAGGTCAAATGTCAAAAAAAAAAGTGTTTTTCGCGAATATCTGAAAAACGGTGCAATGTAGCAAAAAAAAGTGTATGATGAAATGAAAGCTTATAAAATTCTCTATAACTTTAATTCTATCCACTTTTTCCATATTCCAAACCGTTATTGAACTACACGCTCCAGAAATGTCAAAATTAAGGACCTCGGGCAGGTAACTATGGAGCCTGCCCCAATGCTCAACAGTGACATCACCCATGCCATTTGAAAGGTCTTGAAGAGTTGTACAAGTTACTCCTAGACAGTTATATCAAATTCGATGGCCAACTCGGTGTTTTCGACCACCGAAGAATTACCACTGGAGGTGCTGTGGAGCCTGGACTGAATGCTCAACAGTGACATGACTTACGCATTTGAAAGCTCTTACAAGTCACTTTTTGATAGTTATGTCGAAATCGACGCCAAACTCGGTGTTTTCGACCACCGAAGAAAAAACACTAGGTGTATGTGCAATAATGTGCAGTTAACCCTGATCGTATTGCTCAACAGTGACATGACTAATGTCATTTGAAAGCTCTTACAAGTCACTCCTTGACAGTTATATCGAAATCGACGACCAACTCGGTGTTTTCGACCACCGAAGTATCGACACTGATCGTATTGCTCAACAGTGACATGACACATATCATTTGAAAGCTCTTATAGAGTTTTATAAGTCACTCTTTGATAGTTATATCGAAATCGCCGTCCAACTTAGTGTTTTCGACCACCGAAGAATGGAGTTGGGCTATGCCATACCGAAGTATCGACGCTGATCCTAATGCTCAAAAGTGACATGACCTATGTCATTTGAAAGCTCTTGAAGAGTTGTACAAGTCACTCTTTGACACTTATATCGAAATCGACCGCCAACGCGGTGTTTTCGACCATCGAAATATCGACACTGGGTGTATGTGCAGTTGACCCTGATGGTATTGCTCAACAGTGACATAACTTATGTCATTTGAAAGCCCTTGAAAAGATGTCCAAGTCACTCGTTGACATTTATATCGAAATCGACGGCTAACTCGGTGTTTTTTAACCAAAAATAAAAAAATATATGTACACATTAGTTAATAAAGGACCTTGAGAAAATTCCATTCTTCGGTGGTCGAAAACACCAAGTTGGCGGTCGATTTCGATATACATGTCAAGGAGTGACTTGGACAACTCTTCAAGGGCTTTCAAATGACATAAGTTATGTCACTGTTGAGCAATACCATCAGGGTCAACTGCACATACACCCAGTGTCGATATTTCGATGGTCGAAAACACCGCGTTGGCGGTCGATTTCGATATAAGTGTCAAAGAGTGACTTGTACAACTCTTCAAGAGCTTTCAAATGACATAGGTCATGTCACTTTTGAGCATTAGGATCAGCGTCGATACTTCGGTATGGCATAGCCCAACTCCATTCTTCGGTGGTCGAAAACACTAAGTTGGACGGCGATTTCGATATAACTATCAAAGAGTGACTTATAAAACTCTTTATGAGCTTTCAAATGATATGTGTCATGTCACTGTTGAGCAATACGATCAGTGTCGATACTTCGGTGGTCGAAAACACCGAGTTGGTCGTCGATTTCGATATAACTGTCAAGGAGTGACTTGTAAGAGCTTTCAAATGACATTAGTCATGTCACTGTTGAGCAATACGATCAGGGTCAACTGCACATTATTGCACATACACCTAGTGTTTTTTCTTCGGTGGTCGAAAACACCGAGTTTGGCGTCGATTTCGACATAACTATCAAAAAGTGACTTGTAAGAGCTTTCAAATGCGTAAGTCATGTCACTGTTGAGCATTCCGTCCAGGCTCCACAGCACCTCCAGTGGTAATTCTTCGGTGGTCGAAAACACCGAGTTGGCCATCGAATTTGATATAACTGTCTAGGAGTAACTTGTACAACTCTTCAAGACCTTTCAAATGGCATGGGTAATGTCACTGTTGAGCATTGGGGCAGGCTCCATAGTTACCTGCCCGAGGTCCTTAATTTTGACATTTCTGGAGCGTGTAGTTCAATAACGGTTTGGAATATGGAAAAAGTGGATAGAATTAAAGTTATAGAGAATTTTATAAGCTTTCATTTCATCATACACTTTTTTTTTGCTACATTGCACTGTTTTTCAGATATTCGCGAAAAACACTTTTTTTTTACATTTGACCTTGAATAAAAAAAAATCCATACACGGGAATGATGGGGAACTTTTACACATTGTTTATAATTATGTTTTGAACAATTTTCCTGATTTTCAGCTTGTTGGGACTTTATGCAAACTCGAATGTCTAAATTGACCGGAGTACAGGTACTACGCGGGTAAAACTGGAGGGCAATGCTAGTGCATGATATGTACGCTTTTAAGAAAAAACAAAAACTGTCAAAGGTGCCTTGGTAAATAAGGGTATCCCCAAAGGCCCGCGGTTTGTAACTGTAGATTTTCATTTCTGCACCGGAGTTTAAGCCTTTTACTTAATTAGCAAAAATAGTAAGCTAAAGCTATCCGATAAATTAACTTACCAAAGCTAGCGAAAGAATCGATCTATCATGTTCAAAGTAAACATAAATTAATAAAGACTACATGAATGTTACTATGAGTACTATGAGTTTTCGATTTCGATATTGAATGATTAACTTTTATTCGTATTTCAAGATATTATGTTTCATCTAGATAGAACAATCGCAATTATTACGTATCGATTTGTTAGTTAATACATTAGCGAAAATATTCACTATTTATGACGAAGATAAGAAATGGTGAACAGAATAAACATTGACGTCCACGTTAAATGCTTCCTAAGTAGTTAGGACAGTAGAGATTTAACAAGTGATTTCGACATGTAATGTATGAAAAACAACGTTAATCACGGCGAGTGAAGCGAGCCCTAACACTATCTCACACAGCTTTAGCACTTTTGTTACCAATTTTGTTACTTGCATAGAATATTATAACTACGCGAGTCTTCACAAAACTCGGCTTTTAGCTAGTTAATTAGAAAGTAATGTATGTCTATAAGTGCAGCAGTGAAAAATTGATCGAGTTTGAAAACCAATAGTAGGGGTAGAAGAAGTTTTAAGGCCCCACGCAAACACAGTGTTAACATGTATTACCTAAGTTGTAGATAGCGTGACGCAAACCGCATTAAGAGTAATGTGAATTTAATTATTACTTTATGAAAATTCAATTTGGCGCGAATTATAATTTCATTCTTTGATTAGTTGACGTAACTTAGTTTAATGTTTACGGAACATCATTCTGATATCAATGATATAGTGTGTCTGTAAAGACTATTTTAGAGTGCAGGTACTTTTATGCATATATTACTATTCTTCAGTGAGATGAGAGGCCTTTGCCCAGCAGTGGGACATTACTGGCTAATACTTACTTACTTATTACTATACTAGCAGTGCCCCGCAGTTTTATCCACATTGTATCCGTAACCGTGGGAATTTTGGGATGAAAACAGCCAATAACCTTCCCGTTGAAGACGACTATCCGTTACAAAATGAATTATTCGAATTGAAGCGCAGTTTCTGAGATTGGCGCGTTCAAACAAACAAAAAACCAAGCTCTTCAGTTTTATTATATTAGTACAGAATATATGTATTTAGAGTACAATTGACATATTCATTAGATCTTGTTCTTATTTTATGAAATCAAAATGAGTGGCAAATCTATATACATCTCTCTCTTTAAACTTAAGAGCTGGGCTCTTGTCGATGGAGTTCTTTCCACTTCTCTCTATCATCCGCCATTCTCTTCAGCTGTTGGTACGACACGACTTTTGCTCTTTCCTTCAGTTGGTCTACATATGCCCTTCTTGGCCTTCCTCTCTTTGCCTCTATGTGTCCTTCTGTTATAGTTTTTATAAATTCGTCGTGTCGTAAAAGATGTCCAAACATCTTTCCTCTCCTGATTTCTATCGTCTTTAGTATTGCTCTCTTTTCCCCTATTAGATTCAACACTTCCTCGTTGCTTTTCTTTTCCGTCCAGCTTATTCTTTCCATTCGCCTCCAGCACCACATTTCACTATATACATAGTTGAAAATAATTCATTTTATATTTACTCAACCAATATCAAGAACAAAAATATAATTTTGATTATGTAGGTTAAGTTAATATATGAACATTGTTATATTAGAAAATGTGGAACAGTTTTAGTAAGATTACCAATAAAAAATATTCAAGAATAATTAATTAGTTTAGTCTAATTTTTTACATTTCTCCGGAGTATAACCATACCAAGGATAATGGTCTTATTAGAAAACCTGTTATTCTTTATACAATATTGTCACAGTGTCAATATTATCATTATAATGAGAATGTTTCCACAACTTTTGCGAAGGAAATTAGTTTTCCCGGCGTCTATTGAAACACAGGTTTTTGCTAAAGAAAATGAAGGTTTTCAAAAGATGTTTCTAATGACTTACGGCACCGTGAGATGAATATGTTAAGAAATGTTATTTTTATATTTCAATTTGATATTTTTCTTTATTAAGTAAATCTGTAAATATTATTTCGAGAGGTTTCAGTTGCTTTCATTCAGACATTGTTTTCGTTGATTAAATTGTATTTTATGTCTTATTTTTGGTTTGTAGCAGAAATAAAACGTTTAATGGCTGAGCTCTGTATAACTATAAAACTCGGAGGTTGATTGTGATTTTCAAAGTATACTGCTGTGCCATTCGACTCTTGAAGCATTTATGACATTAGAAAATATTAAACGGTCACTCCTACGATTAAATATCACTGACCGATACAATACTTATTATGGTTTAATATTAACAATAGTTTCAGTATCTTCAAAAAATCCAATAAAGCATATTCATCTCTACATAAAAAACAAGGTAACTAGTTAAAGTGCCATGGTACAGCGACGGCAACAGCAATAACTTCTAGCAATATTTTTAATACTTACATAACTTTTACTATTTCGTGTTCTTTTTTCAATAATGCTAGGCGCCGCCTTGGACGGTGTATTTTTGCACCTGCCCATAATATAAAGAGGTGGATATGAGGCCCATATATTTTAAACTTTAGCACTTTAACACTTTATCCTCCTAATACTCAAAAAATCTATTAAAAACAAATCTCTTCGACCAGGTCCACCTCATCCGAGACGATCCCGTCGGGGGCATATCAGTGGAAGGTAACCGCCTTCTTCTTCGAGGGTTGAAGAGACACCACGCCGCGGTGTACAGATGCAGGGCCAGGAATACTGAAGGCAGTGCTTTGAGTGAACCTCTCACTTTGAATATACTGAGTGAGTTTATCCTTGAGTTATCATTCATTCGTTTCAAGTATGTTAGTGGCCAACCCTGGTGTTGGAGTTTTTAAAACCGCTTAAAAGGCTCCGACATTCTTACGATTGAAGCTACCAAGAGCGACTACCTTTCGAAGCACGGTAGCGCTCAGATAGAAATGCCACTTTCGCCCACAGTTTTATTCGGAAGCGTGAAAATCTTTCCAGCCGTTTTACCCGTATGTAGGAGGTTTTAAAAAAAATACTTGTCTGCCCAACAGCTCGTCCTGAATGCTCCGCTGGCTCAGTAGTCCAGCAATTAGCTGGTGCTCCAGGTGGAGAGGTCAGGGCCAGGTGCTCCGTGACGGCGCCTTCCACTCATGACGCAGGACCTTTGAGGTTCTATTGGACTTATAACGGAACGAGAGATGTGTTGCCGGTTAGTAAGAAACAGATTTTTAGGCGTAAAGATATATTTAAGGCTTATAAATTTTGAATTATGGTTCATTGATCACATTGTTTTATGAAATCAGTACCTAAGTGATGCCCAAATGGTTAATTCATGATAAAAATGCATATTTCTGCACAATAATCGTTGCTACATAAAGATCTTCTTTTTAGATACCCGCATCAAACGTCACAGTGACAGGAGCTAGTAGTACCGTGGTCCACGGTCTTCAGACGGAGGAGGAAGACCTGGGCTGGCTCGCGTGCTGGGCCAGTAATGATGTGGGGAACCAAAGGGAGCCGTGCCTTTTTAGGATCGTTCCAGCTGGTAAGGGTATTCTTGAAATTGATTAAGATTGTCTATTTGGTGATAGGTGGAAAGCGAGGTGGTTGCTCCTTATTCTCCTCACTGTATATCTGCAGCGAGATGATAATGATAGCAGCTTATTTATACTACAACTACATCTTGTTGAGAATAGTTAAGTACATCTTCTGCTACGAAGACAGTTGACTTTTACAAGATTTGTATCTTAGTTCTGCTACTACAGTTAAGCTAACGAATTACTGTTTCTATGGTCAAACCTATACCAATGGCTATAATTTATCTAAGTAAAAAAATAGTTCTAGGGTTGACCACTAGCCTGTCGCTTGGTTTCCTTTAATATACTCTTTCCTTCACACAGCTTTACCCGAACCACCAAGTAACTGCGAAATTGACAACGAGGTCCTCAGCTGTGAGCCGGGTCACGACGGAGGCCTGTCCCAGCGGTTCCTCCTTGAAGCCCTCGAGGTACGGCCTCGGGAGACGGTGCAGGACAATGAGATCTCCACCCTGAACGACCAGGTGAGCGCGGCGAGCCGTGCATGGGTAGATGGTGGTTGTGCATGACAATTATGCTACATGCATGGATGCAACATGGCATAGTATGCATGGGTATGCTTGAGGTTTGGCTTGGAAAGTGGCTAGGGTGTATTGGTAGAATATGAGTCTTTCATGAGTTTAATTAACTCTTTCGTGGCTTTTATGGTAAGTGATTGTATGGTGAGTTTGATTTTATATTTGATATTATCGATATTGATGTTTTAAATCTTCGAATGTTAAAAAAAAATACACAAATTATATGTAGTTTTTAATGGATATGTTGCATGTATTTATAGACATTAATAGCAACTTTTGGGCAACAACATTTTTAACTTAACTCCGTGCACGCCGCTCCTGGGTTTTAAACAATATAAAATTCAACTTTTTATTATATGTTTTAACCAGGGTGTCTCCGGTCGTGGTCTCTCGGAAGCTGTCTACCGAGTCAGGAACGACAAGCCGCAATTTTCCCTCGACTCTCTTTCCCCTGGACGGTATACATTGCTCGTGTATGCTGAGACTCCAAGGGGAAGGTCCCCTAGACCAGCAGCGTTGCATAGCGTGGCGATACGAACAGCTGATGATTTGGATAAACCTGGTAAGGTTAAGAATATAATTTAAAAGATGTAGGGAATATGGGCTTGACAGTATTTTTTTGTTTAGAGTCCTACATGAACTAACAGGGTCGAATTTTTATTCAAAGCGGAATATTTCTACCGTGGAAACTATTTGCCTCCACAAGAAGAACTGCTTTTAAGTGGACTTGGCAAGACTTAAGAAAATACTGATGCTAATTTTTTTTTACTTTAATTTTTCTTTTTTTAAACCAGGTTCGCTGCAAACCATGACTCCAATGCCTCCCCCGACCACTGCTGGTGACAACAGCGTAACCTTGCTTGTTGGCGCTGTGCTATCCTTGGTGTTGCTCACGATACTGACTACTCTGTGTGTGGCTTTAGTAGTGATGTGCAAGAAAAAGGTTAGGCCCAGACAAGATGCTGAACAAAGGTGAGATGCTTTCAAATATACTTCAAGTTAGAGTTAGTGTTTATAATTTTACTCTTGCATTCATTTCCTTGATTTATTATAATATCTTTTAATGTCTTCTTTAACGTTGGAATACATAGTTCACCTAACTCATGCTTACTTACATATATGGCATGTTTGTATCTGAAATATGTATACTTTGACTTGCAGCTTACTTGTTACTGCTTCCTTTTACAGTTACGTTCATTATTAATCATAGCCACATGCTTATATACGAGTATGTAAGCTAACCCAATCTGTATCTTCACTAATAATTTATCGTTCAGACCATCAAACTAGAGAGTTATTAGTGCCATCGAGAATTTAATGCTGTCATATTCCTTTATAGTACAATAATTCGGCGTAACGTCGGCGTGTCGATGTACGGTGGATCGGTGACCCCTGGGGTCATGCCGACTGTCGTGGTCAGAGGTCACCGAGGGTCAAGAGTGCTGGCTGCGAGGTGGTCAGGAGTGCTGGATGAAGCGCCTTTGGCGGTGCTGGCTTTGGATACTAGACCTCATGGTAAGATGTTTTAGCAGTTAGTCCATATTTTTCTGGTCTAGTCATGACTATGGAAAACTAAACTAGTACAGTTTAAGTCCTATCTATTTTGGTTTAATTTTGTCGTTGTTTCAAAATGAATTAGCTGATATTAATTTCAAGCTTTTGTTGCTGTAATATTGATTCTTCTGTTTGCAATACATGTTTTTTAATGCTCATGAATAAATGCCAAAACTTCTCCCTTCAGCAGATACGGATTCCAGTAAAAGCGATGACGATCACCAAGAAACCGAGCTAACAAGTCACATGGAAACACAGACTGATGACTAAAATAAGCATTATATTGAGCTAAAATTATACTTTAAAAACATTTTCGTATAAAACGGTTTTCATATTTCACTGCAGTCTGCAAGCGCAAGCTGCATAGTCGGTTGCAGTTAACTGCAGTGCTGTACGAGCCCATCTTTGACTTGTACCTTACCAATAAGGCATTATGCATTTTATACTTTTGTAAAAAGGTCAATTAATTGTCATTATTTACGGGATTATGCTGTCAATGATTCGCAATGCAAGATATATACAGATTTTTTTTGTAACTTTTCTAATCAAATTTTACGTTTAGACAAAATAGGACAAAATGAATTCTATTACAATTGAATAAGTGCCATATTACGTTAATAACGGACTTTATTAATCGGATGCAAGGTGTCAAAGCGGCCCACGGTGTAGGCGGGCGACGATGATTAGCAATTAAAGAGAGAAAAGCTCATTATAAATGTTAAGTTTTTAAACACTGGATACCGCTGTCATCGTTTGTCCCGTGCCATCGTTAGAGTCCTTAATTATTGATACTTTGAAGAGCTAAGGCAGAACAAAACTTTAATAGTACAGTATTATTATTTGAAGTGATAAAATAAATAGATTATTAATGCAAGCGTGTTAGAAATACAATAAGTAAATCATAAGTTTTTTGTATAATTTATTTTAGCTGTAAAATAGTAACGTATACAAATGTATCAAAGAGTATTTACTTATATGACTAAATTTTGGCATAATGTATCATACTATTTATTTGTGTTAGATATTTTATTTAGTTTAAGTAATGACAATAATAAATTTAGAATACTAGGAGCAAGAAGTTTTAATCAAAGTATTGAATTTAAAATATCACTAACTCCCGTACTCAGATACGTCAACTTTTATGGGCGCTTTCAAATTATGCGTTTCGTGTCGGACTCGTGTCTATGAGTGATTTTGACATCTAATGCATAAAAAATAAAGTCAATTACTTAAATGTTGATGGACATCTCTGATTGTAATTTCATCTTGGAATAACACTGATAATGTACATTTGTTATCCGATTTTAAAAAACAAGGAGATTATGGTGACATATTTTTCATTTAAAAAGTATTCTAAAATCGTTATTGTTATACCTATTTTTATACGGGTTATTTTAATATTCCTTTTGTAGTAGATGAAATATTTGAATAGGTAATGTGATACACCTCACCGATGACTTAGTTTAAGTTTAATGATTGTAGATTTGTTGGGGTGGTTTGAAGCAATTGATGATAGACTAAAATGCTTTTTATTAAGTCAAAAAGTGTCAAAGTTCAATAAATTTTTTGCCAATAATATTATAAGAAATCGCCGCAGTTTTGAAGAAATATTAACAGAACACGTATCAAATCATACAAAACATTTTAACTTTTCCAATTTTGCTAATTGAACCATCCCAACACCATAGCGCATAGTTATGAATAAACTGCACAACTGCAGTTGTGACAGCAGAGTGCAGCAGGATTCAAATGTATACGTTATAGTATAACATTGTATAAAATACCAAAATTAGTATTTATGTTTACTTGTAGTTCAAATAAATGTACATAGAAAGATATTTGACGTTTCATTTTAAGTATATCTGCCCCAGTAGAAAAAAACAATCGCTTCGTCATGTAAAAGTGACTTGAGCCTAACACAATACAGGGTGATTTTGGGGTCGTGATCCCAACCATTTTTTTCTGACTCAGTAAATAAATGATTGCGATGCTACCTGTATTTATTTTAATTTAAACAAAGATGATTCGTTATTTACGTATTTTTATTTAATAATTATTATTGACTCAAAATGCGTGGTCACCCTAATTTTAATATTACTTGACATAAGTTTTCTTGGGAAATAGTAGGGTGACCATGATCTCGAATTATCGCAGTTTTTTTTGCTGACTAAAATAAGTCGCTGGTGTACTGTTAGTCCTAACCTTTCGTGATGCTTAGGAGAAAGTTAAATGCTGCTTTCTTGCTCCACGACCCCGTAATCACCCTGTATACATAATATACTTTTACATAAAACTGTTTGGAGACGCAAGAAACCTTTGGACAGCAATGAAAAAAGCATTTTAGATTTTGAAAAACACTATAACAAAAAACATCATAGATGACACAGTCAAACACGATACTTTAAACATTTTTGAAGTGTATCCAAATAAAATATATACCAAAAACTTTTACGTTAACATTATAGCTTAAACAGATTAACATTGTAACACAAAATATAACCTTTAACACCTATGCAAACAACATCCAATAGCGAATACAACGTAAGACTAAGTTAACGACCCCCGTCTAATACCTAGGCAGTCTAGGCTGCCTAGGTAAGTCATTTTAGGTCATAAACTTTACGCAATAGTATAAAACGTGTAACTGCAGTTTACGGTAATAAAACGTATACACGCTGTATATTTCGAGTTGTTTTATGTTTGTTACATTGTAAGCAAGTGTATGGGAATACTTTGATTAATAAAACTGAAGTTAAACACTGTTTTAACGATGTGGTTAGTGTTTACAGAGCTTAATTAAAAGTTAGTTCAACTTGTTATGATATTGCGTGATGATTGCGCGATCAGCTCTTTAATAAACTTCTCTTCTATAGAAACGCACCTAAGGCCTCAGCTACACTCCTACTACACCTCAGCTGGAAACTCCGTCGCGGATGTTCGCCGATACATGTTTTTCTTTATCAAAGTCTAATATTTTTATTCAGTTTTGACCCCAAAGAGGCTCTTTTGAATATACCGTCTTTTTTACTTTCTTGACTCAGAACTTCGAAGTTGACTACGAACTGTGCTACGAATCTCCAAACTAACTACGAACTCGGCTACGAATCTCAAAACTGACTACGAAATTACGAATCTCCAGGCTGACAAACAAATCCGAATATCGGACGAACCTCCAAAACTGACTACTCGAAATTTATCTCTAAAATAACTGCAAACTACACTGAATCTCCAAACTGCCTACGATACTTCAATGTTTTTTAAGTTCAATATTATACAATATTATACTTACTTAAGAGAACAAATTAATATAATCACTTAACAACAAAATGGCAAACCATTTATTCCAAAAAAGTAGATCATATTTATATGTTACCTGTATCGTTAGTTCACTTCAGTTTACTCCAGAGAGAAAGTGTCTTTCACTGTACATATTCATATGTTCCAATTGAAACTGATAACATTCCCTGAAAAATATTTCACTACGCAAAAGCGGAGCACAAAATGATAAATTTAAATTATATCTAAGCCAGGTGCTCTCGCGTGATGACGTATGCGGGATCAAGTGAAAATATGCAAAGACTCAACAAGGACCATCCCGTTGTTATTAACTTTTTGATTGCTATAAACTAAAGTATACCATACATTTATGAGGGAATTAGAAGACATTACGTCGTGTGCAAACACCAAATAAACTCACAGCAGAGACAAAGGAAAATAAACGTTATGTTCTTGATATTAAAGTTGGGGAAAACAGCAAAATAAGTGTGGGTTATGGTATTCTTGGAAGGAAATATTCTTTTTTTACGAGGCTTGAATGTGAAAATTCATATTAAGATTGTTTATGCAGTCGTAAGGCTTTGGCGTGTATGTGATAAGTTCGGTATTGTTCGTTTGTGTCGTTCTAAGTTGTTTGATATAGAGTTATAGAGGAAAAATAAGCATTGTTTATTTTGGAGGTGTTTTAGCACTTATTTAAAATTATCGTCCTTTTAGTAAAATGTTGAGTAAATTCTGCCAAGTCTTAAAACAGTGTCTAGACGTGTATTCATATTGTATACAAATTAATAATACAAAAAGCATTAATGCATTATACTTTAAGCGTTGTTGGCATTGAGAGAGTATGCAAGCTTATAAATAAACCAAATTTCAAATACTCGCTCTATGATACTCGCTTTCTATAGCATACGCCATATTGCTTGTAAACTAATAATTGTTAACAATGACGCTTTATACGTAACGCACCCTTAACACTTTAAATCGCACTTCTCTGAATCATTAAAGCTTTTAATAAAAACTTAAGTAATACATAACTTAATACAACTTATAACTTACCCACAGCTACTCTAAGAAAGAAGGAATTCCCTTAAACCATTATCAATACATCATTTTAAATGTTCCCAAAGAATTTCTGTAAAAGAGCACTTTTAAAACGTCTAGGTTAAAATTTACGATATAATATTATTCTAGACTACAATAACTATTGGTATAAGTAAAAACATAGGACTGCCAAGTCGGAGTCCCAACATTTGGGGCGGTGCCAAAATTGGTCTTATACTTAAGCCCATTTTACTTGATTACTTAGTTGCTCGACCAAAAGAGATATGATTTTAATGACTTAATTGATGCTTTTCGGGCAAAGTGCAAAGTGAAATGCATTCTCTTGAATTCGTAATGAGTAGTTTGGGGAGGAGAGATAAGATTGTTTTGATGCGAGCGGTTCGGGACAGATAAGCTTGGGAGCGAGCGTTGTGGAAGTAATACGGATTTGTTGTTCTCAGAAAATGGATGAAGAAGTGATTTTAAGATCAATAACTTATAGACGGAAAAAAGAATAAGGGAGAACTCTTCGTGTTAAGAATCGTAACGAACAAAATCGTAATCAGTATTCTAGATAAAGTCGTTTTCTGCATAGAACATGTTGTAAAAATACGGTGTTTGGCCGCATTCGGCTAATAATAGAAGCTGTCATCTAACTGAGTGACTGCAGTCAAACAAAGCTCAATTAGAATGAAAACACGTGTTTTTCCACTTTGAGTGAACATTGGCAGGATAGCAGACAGTTGTTCATAACGAAACATTTGGTTGGGAAACTTAATAAAACACGTTTGCTGAACTCATTTTAGTCTACTTTAGTCACTAAAAGTCCTTTTCACGTAACTCTTTACCGGCTATGGACACCTATTTAGGAGGCAGCTAATGTTGCCGGCCGGATGCGGTTGACTACCGCATTATTTAACGACATTGCGATCACCGCAAAAGAGGGCCTTATAAGTTTGACGTCGATATCTCTATGTGTATGAGTTTGTGTATCTGTCGGCCCCTTACCTCTTAAACGGATGGACCGATTTTGATGCCGTTAAAATCGGTACGGCCGTTTTTACGTAAGAGGTTTTTTAACGTTTAATCCTACTTGTTAATCGCAGAAATTAAGGTTACCAATTGATTAGAATATCAAATGTGTTTAGCAGAATTAATTGTGTAGAAGGACGGTGCCTAATTATGTATGTAAATACAATTAGCATTGTCGTTGTCTGCGTCGAATATTGTTGTACGAGGATTGTTCTACGGGCACACTGGCGCTGGTTTAATTTGGCTGTTCTTGATGTGATCCAGCAGTTGAAGCTATTTAAGGATAGATAGGAAATTGGTTTGTTTTGGTACTACGATACTTATTTATAACTAAAGTGTTTAAATTGAGTTGACAATGGAAAAGTTGTAAAAAGTGAGCGTTTCTTTTTACACCGACATCAAAAATAGGAGAGCGTCACTCTTTTTTAACTGATATCAAAAATAAGAGGAGGCATATTCTGTATGTTTTTCTCTATCGCAAAGTATAGCACTAAATATTAGATTGTAAGTCTGTTAAAAACATGGAGTCTGCAATAATTAGCAGTAATATTGACTAAAGCGCGTCTCTGTTTGTCGGTAATCAGAATGTTAATTCGTCGCTACATAGGGCAGGCCCTTTCCTTGTTTACTCCGAAGATGATTGCCCTGCCTGCATCATATTTACATTGGACCTGAAGAAAATTGGAATCCCTTTTCGGTATATCGTCTTGTAAATATTTTTATTTACACAGAATGTTTTAATTTCGGCAATGCGAAAACTTTTTGGACTTTGGAGACTTCTTGATACGGAATACATACCTATTACGTTGTGAATAACAAAAATAACAATATTTGAAAATATTGTCGTGAAAGTTGAAATGAAAATTCAAACACGCGATCGAAGATTTTTTTTACATAATATTTACTAATAGAATGAAAAGAGAATTGATATTTTTCGACGGGAGTGTATATAAATTGCGTAAAGCCGTGGGGCGTTGCTAGTATTATTCCAATCAGCTAATATAAGTACCACTGTTCTTGTTACTTAAAAAATAATAATTAAACTTTTAGAAATGAATAATAAAAAGTGGTTTTCTTAGAGATAAGAAAAGGATTTGTCCTTTTAATTACATGGACCGTAGTTAAAAGAGAGATCTCATAACCGTTACAGCAATTGAGTTAAAAGTTAATTTATTTTTAATATTACGCTTTGTTTCTTTAACATAAGGTTTAAAGTTGAATGGTTTTGTTTTGAGGCTTTAAAAAGTTGTCTGCTTTATTACTTAAAACGGTTTTACCCATGTTTTACCTACCCGTTCCTGTAGTAATTTCGGGAAGAAAAGAAGCGTAATATAATCTTTTAAAGATGTGGTTTATCCAATACAAATCATCTAATATAAAATAGTCGAATTCGATTGACAGATCCAGACATATATACGCCTATTAAAATACACAAAACAAACAAAATGTTCGGTTTTTTTTCCAGCAACCCTACCAGAAACGTCTACTCTGGTAGGGAAGTGGTAACTTTAAAAAATAATGTATTTTATTCCCGCTGTCCCCACCAGCGTCGACCTATCAAGAGTGAGGATGTTAGAAATTTGACTTATGAGTAAATAATCTACAGGGTGATTTCGGGGTCGTGATCCCAACCATTTTTTTTCTGACTCAGTACATAAATGATTGCGATGCTACCTGTATTTATTTTAATTTAAACAAAGATGATTCGTTATTTACGTATTTTTATTTAAAAATTATTATTGACTCAAAATGCGTGGTCACCCTACTTTTAATATTACTTGACATAAGTTTTCTTGGGAAATACTAGGGTGACCATGATCTCGAATCATCGCAGTTTTTTTTGCTGACTAAAATAAGTCGCTGGTGTACTGTTAGTCCTAACCTATCGTGATGCTTAGGAGAAAGTAAGTTAAATGCTTCTTTCTTGCTCCACGACCCCGTAATCACCCTGTATACTAATATAATAAAGCTGAGGAGTTTTTTAGAACGCGCTAATCTCAGCTAATCTACCAATCCGACTGGAATAATTCGTTTTGTAATGGATAGCCTCCGTGGTCTTGTGGTTTGAGCACCCGGCTCACGATCCGGAGGTTCCGGGTTCGATTCCCGGTGGGGATACCTCACAAAAATCACTTTGTGAGACAGTCCTCAGTTTGGTTAGGGCATTGCAGGCTGAATCACCTGATTGCCCGAAAAGTAAGATGATTCCGTGCTTCGGAGGGCACGTTAAGCCGTCGGTCCCAGTTACTTTCTACGGATAGTAGTCGTTACGTTATGAGCCACGTCAGAGGCCTTTGGCGGCTCTATAACTCTGACACCAGGATTGGTCAGGTTGACCATCCACTCGATGAAGAAGAATGGATAGCCACATTCAACGGGAAGATTATAGGCTATTTTACATCCCGAAATTCTTACGGGAACGGACAAAGAGCCGGTAAAACAGCGGGACCCTGCTAGTTTTCTATATGAGTAAATAATCTTTGTTGACACAAACTATTCATTAAATTAAGTAACTAAACACGATGTAACAAGCGCAATATTTCTCGCTAGTAACATAACAACAGCGATAATTTCTCAGAACCGTCGTAGGACCGTCTCGAAAACAATGAATAACAAATAAATAGATTGATTTAGAAAAGTGAAAGTAAGAAACAAACAAAATATTTCACCGTTTCTTCTTGAGAGAGCAATTTGTACAAGATCGGAAAATATATTGGTGACACTCGTTCTTGATTTAGAAGATTTTCTCTGACAATTTCTGTAGTACTGTCTCTATTTGGTGCGATTCCATCTATTTGAAATGTTTCACGCCATTTTCTTATTTGACTTCTAACATGCGGTTTATTTTGTTTTCTATTGAGAGACGTATCAATAAATCTTAAGCAAAGGGTTGTATTGGTGTCTAGCATTGTATTGTGATCAATAACTTAGCACAAAGGCGAAGTGTGGAAGATCCTACATCTTTCATAATTTGGTGAACAATAATCGTCGTTTGAGTAAAGAAGATCAAAATTAGCAAGTTATATATTTAATAGCAGCGCGTCGCGGTTTTACCCGCGTTGTGTCCATTCCTGTGGGAATTTCGGGATGAAAAATAGCTTATGTTACTTGTGAATAATGTAGCTTTCGAATGGTGAAAGAATTTTTAAAAACGGTCCAGTAGTTTTTGAGCCTATTCATTACAACCAAACAAACAAAGTTTTCCTCTTTATAATATTAGTGTAGATTACATTTCAATGCTTTGTGATTGGTCAATGTAGATCAGCACAGCTCCGTTCCGTTTCTATTAAAACGGATCCTAACACTGGCAGACTGGCGTTTGCTTACAGTTTTCTTACAGCATGCAGCACAGTACAAGCGTTACATCGAACTCGCTGCGTCACCTTGCAGCTTCTAAACTCACCCAATGTGAACAACTCTTTACAACAAAATACAGGTAACACACATCTATCCAGCATCAATAAGTAAATAAAACTTAACTACCGTTATCTCCAAATTGAAAACCCTGAAAGGTAAAATAGTTTTGTATTCAACGGACCGACAAAATGGTTTTTATCCAATAAAATGTTTCAGACTGATTTATTCTCATTATTCCGTTTCTTTATTTTGTCCATTTTGTTCTCTAAATTGGTTGATTGATTAGTTTATTGGCTATTGTTTGCTTTGTCGCAGCTTGATTCGATTTGCTTCGTTCATTTAAAAGGTATTCCTTTGACTGTTTGTAGTTTTATAGAAATTCTTTGAATTTATTTATTGATGCTGTGTGTTGAATTATTTATTGTTACTGCTGATTTATTTATTAGTATTTAATTTATTTAACGATTGTATTTTTATTCTTTAAAGCGATCAGGATCAATTCTTGGATGACTGGATGGGAATGAACGGAATGGATGCCGCAAAGTTATTAAATTTTTTATTGTTTGTGTAGACGAGTGAGAGGGCCAAGCTAATGTTTCAGAAAAAGCAGACAAAAATAAGAGGCAATGTTCATTGTATCCGTTGCTTACACTGTGACCCAAAAGGATGGTGAGATAAGATGTTTCCAACTCACAAAAGCTAAAATTATCTTAATACTTACCTAAAATTCATTGCGCTATGGTTAATTACGTCAAAAGCATATCAAAGGTAAATAATGCAGAAAACAAACTAATATCCACAAGTTAAACATAAAAGGATTCATTAAAACTTGTATGTCTGAACACTATACTGCGATGCATACAGTTATTCATTTTGCGTCACGAAAAAGTTAAATTGGTATCATAAGTCGTCCACACTTTGCAGGTAACCAAACTTTGTTTTACGCTTCAAAATTCATGCTTTGGTGTTACGAATAAACTCAAAACTGTCGCCTAGGAGTGCATATAAATTATAACTATTTAATAGGAACGGTAATTAAGGCTGCCAACGATGTGATGAAGAACATTCTAAGTTAAGGTGGAAAATACTGCGATGTAATGAAATTTTTGTAATCTCTTATTTTCAATTTCTAAAAAGTATTTTAAATGTGTCTCGCATAATAAAACATAATATGTGAGACATAAAGCCATACTCAGACTGGTCAAATACTTACTCAGTAGAGATTTAATGAGTGATTTTCACATATCATGTCATGTCAAATTTCGTCAAATAGTTAAGTCTCGATTTAATGAACATCTCTGAGTGCGGTCGATATTATAAAACGCTTTTTCTACAAAAGAATATGCTAATCCAGCGATTTCATCCCCACTATGTAATCTTTTAGTTGTGTTTGGGGATAGTGAATTGTATTGCCAATTGTCTATACATTCGCACTGACTCCCTCTCTCATAAAGTAAAATTAACTACATTAGACAGAAAGCAGATTTAAATGAACAAAAATCCCTAATAAGAGCCAAGCTCACGCCACGAAGCCAAGCTAAAGAACCGAGTTAGCTGTTAAATCGCACAATAAATTCAAACAGCGAAGCATCATCGACCACGAGAATACTTCAACACCCACTACGAATTCAAATTGAATTTATCCATTACTCGTTCAGTTTACGGTTTAAAATCCAATGCATTCTAGTGCATTATCTAAGCCGGTAATGTAATGTTATCATGGCGATCGTGTTGCCAGATTTATCGCGACCTATTCGTTAGGGAACCGAGTTTTATAGCCGGATATAAAATATAAACGTATCACTGGTTTGAGGTTTTGCTTTGGTTTTCTATCTTTTTAGGTAAGTGGAACGAACCGATATGAGAGAGATTTGATTGACGTCATAAAGTCCAATTGGTTTTCTCAATCTATGCAAGGAGCTGCAGAAAGAATGAATCTTGGGAGCTGTATTATAGCGTAGGGATAAGTAACACTATTTCTATATTACTGTACTAGCAGCGCCCCGCGGTTTTACCCGCGTTGTGTCCATTCCTGTGGGAATTTCGGGATGAAAAATAGCCAATGTTACTCGTGGATAATTTAGCTTTCGAATGGTGAAAGAATTTTTAAAAACGGTCCAGTAGTTTTTGAGCCTATTCATTACAAACAAACAAAGTGTAGATGAAAATGTTCATCCTCTTTTCATTCATTTATGATAGAAAGCTTATTTTTTCTTCCTTCCCCTCTCAGGTCAACATACGAGTATTACAGAAACATCAAGAACTTTTAAGTACTAATAGCTACGCTGGCTCTCTCTCTCTCTCCCTCTCTCTTCTTGTCTTTATAGTGGTGGGGTCTCGGTTGTGTGTTAATGTCTTCACTTGCAGAGGTATATTTGCAAAATATTATATAATAAGATTTATAACAGGGGCGAAATAGAGCAAAAATAGGAATTCAGAAGGAAAATCTCATTTGGCCGCGAAGCTCCTCTAGCTAAAGAAGGCACTAGTATTAAATGATTCCTGTTGGTTCCCCAGGTGACTCAGGCAAATCTGACCAGGGAGACACAGATCCCAAGTTCAAAATACTACCCAAACACCATTAAACGACAGATAACACGGACCTACGTTAATCAGTATTAGATAGCCTAACAGAACGTACATCATGAGTAAATACTGTGGTTTTTATCTTAACGTTTGGTACGTGAGGAGTGCTGTTTGATGTCTCTCAACGATTCTTTAATATAAGTTAGGAAGTAGTTCAGAAATGTTTCAACAATTTAACTTGGTGTGTGACCGCGTGTCGGGAGTTTTATTGGGAAAACATCGTTTGTGACATAAATTCGTTTTTTTTAATATATTATTAAATGAGATTGACAAAAATGTTTTACAAATAATTTACAACATAAGTGAGTACTGACTTCTTAAAAAAAAAGCCAAACCTAACCTAAACTTAATTGTAGGTCACTTTAGGTTAAATTAAAATAAAAACACACAACATGTGATCACTGAGCATCACAGATGGGTTACTCCTCTCATACTATCATTGTAACAAAAATCATAACCAATATTAACACCCATTAACAATATAAAACCTCTATTCCTCGGGTCTAATATTACCAAAAATCTAAAAGCAATATCATAAGATAAGATACGTTAAAGGCTGTATCTTCAATATATGGTTGTATTACCCGTCACATAGATCATCCCCCGATTAAGACGTTACCGTATAGTCATGGGTTCCGTACACCGAAGCCCCTAAATAATATCGGTACTCACACCGTTGAAATATAGACGCAATAAAGACCGCTACGTGTCTGCTAACTGGATGCTGCAGGTGCCACGGGAACTCAGCCATTTCGGTAAACGACTGGAATTTGACAGCTGTCAAAATGATCGACGGTAGTGCTGATCTCGAACGTATCAGGTTGATCTGGTGTTTATGTAGTGAATTTATGAATTAAATTTTTGAATAAAGAACATGAAGATGCATTCTTGATGTTCCATATTCAAACGTGGGAATGAAGGCTTAGTTATAGATTATTACGTAGTTGTGTTATAGCCATAGCTAGTCATTTTGTATGATTGTCCGATACAACAACATACCTTTAACATACACAATACATGCTACTGCTGTGTTCGAAGATGCGATTGTGAATTATTGGCATTTATCGACATGTAGGGTCTCGCCCCATTTGCCCCGAGATACAAACACATGTGTATAAATAACACACAGTGTACAACACACAGTACACATGTGTAACACACACATATCACACAAATGAGACACGTATAAGAATCTGTTCAGTAAGCATTGAAGAAAAATGATTTAGTAGCGCATTGGCACTGCCAAAATGTGAGGCAATAAAATGAATAGATGAGTGAGAAATAATTTGAATTTTTCTCCATGTTTTATGTTTTGTGTTGGTGGAATACTAAGTTGAAAATAGGAGCTTCAGAGGATTTGTTGGCGTTAGTCGAAGATAAATGGTTGATTTTAAAATGTTACCTATGAACTTATTAGTCTGTAAGATACCTTGTCAGGTCAATGCCCTCTGGTTCACAGAAAATATTATTGTTATTAGCATTACACTATGAAAATGAGTAGTGTTTTGGCTGTTTAATTTGGAATTCAAAAAGCCGTATTTAAGTTAACTTTGCCTTGCTTGAAATAACACTAAATGTTAAATTAAAAATTGTTTAGTTCGACAAGTATCAAAACTTGCGTCACTTAGTGTAGAGATACTAATGAATTTTTAAGAGCCGTGACTGAGAGATTTGATATTAGTCTGCAATTTTTGACGTGACATGTTTTAAAAATTACATGCGATTGCTGTCATAGTTGACATCTCTGAGTGCGACAATAAAGTGATAGAAATGTAATCCCAATATTCCACTGCTGTATTAAAATATATACTTTAGTTACAACTTTAAAAATACAAATTAAATACTTTTTTACCTACAAAAGTTGCCTAGCAACCTATCACTATTTTCTATTATAATTTGTTCCCAATATAAAGTAATCACATAAAGTTCTAATACAAAGTAAAACACTCGATTCGGAATAGATGGCTTCGATCCGAACCTTTTTATCCTCAATTAATTCAAAGGTGAGCCTTTTTAGTTAACTCGAAAAGTTTTTCGTTAAAAGCCAACTCATATAGCGTCAAGCTGCCCGGTAGTGATGGGACAGATAATTTGATTTCGTTTTTAAAACAATATCGTGTTCTTTTTTCGTTCAAAATGTTGATTGTTTTAAAATATGTAAAAGAAACGTTTTAACTGTATTAGTGGCTGGAATTACGGTTTACTCGATTTTATTATGTTTTTGGCTGTTCTTAATTATATATATATTATTGTTGTTCTTCATTTCATTACAACTGACTAACATTATTATGTTCATTAGTTGTTTTAATTCTTTTGAAGCTTCAACTTAAACTCTTTATTGACTAACATAATTTGTAAGGGCCGACACTGCGTTAAGCGTTTCATACAGAAAAAAACACGCCGCGGTTTCATACAAAAGTGAACCGTCGCGGGCGCCCGCTTAACGCAGTGTTGACCCTTAAACCTGCGCTGCACCCCGTGGTTTTAACACTTACCTGAGAATTTTCAAAATTAAAAGCACTTATGAGTGTGGCTATAAAAAATATTTGTCTTTCTATAGAGATAAATGCAATATAACAAACACACTTACCATAACATCATATATTAAAAACTGAACATGACAAAATACAAAAAATACTTTACGGTTAGCATTACATTACATTAGATTGAATAACCATGACAATTCATAAAAAATACGTCAATTTTTCTAGTTCAAACATGGAAGCCCGTCACTAGCGGGCACCGGTCAAACGTGGCCATATTTAACATAGCTTTGTGCACTTGGAGCAAGTTCGCCCTTTGCAAAACTGCTTGCAAAAGCTGCGCTAATCAACTCGCGTAGCATTCTACTAGACGAATAATTGCCTACGAACTAAATACAGTGTGTTTACAAGATTTATTTTTTATATAAGTACCTAAGTATAACTAAGTAAGTAAGTATAAGCCTGTGATATCTGCTGGGTAAAGGCGTCTCATCTCACCGAAGGTACAATGTGTTCACTAGCTTTATTTTTAAAACACTTAAAGAAAAAAGGTTTGTTTTCGGTAGTGACCGAAGCAGCAAGCAACTACCGCCGAACGAAAGTAATCGTGTCGTTACGCGAAATTTCTTAGAGGTTCTTGCAAACCAGTAGTGGTGCTTGCGGTTGACTGTTGCTGCCTGATGGTGCAGTCGCTACTGAAAAGAGACCTTAAGCCTAGTATCATTTTAATCATGGCAGTCTTTGACTGATTTATTCACGTTTTTTTCTTCTATTTAGAATCTTAGTATTATTGAGAAGAAAATGAGGTCTACTGAACTATTTTTAGCATGATATTTAAGTAAGAGGGTGACTTTCTAACCACTTTCAATAAATTAAATGCACAAGTAATGTAAGTATGTATACGTTGTATGTATGCATTGGGTACAAATCAGTCATGTCACAACAGGGAAATCACTGAAGATAGTTAAACAGTAAATAGCATTTTTTTTATATTGCCAAATTGTTAATTTTACGAACTCTTCTATGTTTCTTCTATGTCTCACGTTACCATGAGAAAACATCTTCCATTTTCAAGTAACAACACCCTTATAAAACGATAGTATTGTTACAGTACATTGACCACAAAGACCAAATATATCGTTGAAGAGAATGTGTTTTTAATTCCACCAGGTTGAGCATCGAAGATCTTAGCTCAAGTGCAGAACTGAGTACCGAGATACGTGAACTAACGGACGCCGGCGACTGTGAAAGGATAGTGACATTTGATGCGGTATACTAAGACAAGTAAATAAGTTCGTGTAGGTTACTGACCAACTGACCAACCCTCGGGTCAGAGTTTTTAAACGCCAGAGGGCTCCGACATAGTCTGACCATTGCAACACCTGGGACCGACATTTTAACGTGCATTCCGAAGCACGGTATCCCTCACATAGAAATGCCACTATCGGCCACCTATTCAAATAGGATTTTGCAGCTCAGCGCAAAATAAATAAATCTTGTATTCATAAATTAGAACTTGTCGTTCTAAACTCGCATTTAACATTGTCATTTATCATTTTACTACGAGTATAATACTCCGTTAATTAATGTATATTGTACAGAAATATCGCGTCGGTACACAGTGGGCCTAACCCCCGAATACACCACTCAAATTAAGAATTAAGAACTACTTTACTGAGTCGAGCATATCATTTTTTTATTTCTACGAAATCAAAAGCGGATCAATTTGAGTGGACCTTGAATAAAGGCGGAAGTCACTGTGACACTGACAAGTTTTGCTAATTTACTACGCGTAGTAAGGTGCTACGATGCTACGGAGTGCTACGACTCCCGTAGCCACGTAGCAAGTCGTAGCTTTTCTACATCATTTTTAGGGTTCCGTAGCCAAATGGCAAAAACGGAACCCTTATAGATTCGTCATGTCTGTCTGTCTGTCTGTCCGTCCGTCTGTCTGTCTGTCTGTCCGTATGTCACAGCCTTTTTTCTCCGAAACTATAAGAGCTATGTTGTTGAAACTTAGTGTGTAGATGTATTCTGTGAACCGCATTAATATTTTCACACTAAAATAGAAAAAAAAAAAATTTTAGGGGGGTCTCCCATACTTAGAAATGAAAAAAAAATTTTTTTTTTCATCAAACCCATACGTGTGGGGTATCTATGGATAGGTCTTCAAAAATGGTATTGAGGTTTCTAATATCATTTTTTTCTAAACTGAATAGTTTGCGCGAGAGACTCTTCCAAAGTGGTAAAATGTGTGTCCCCCCCCCCTGTAACTTCTAAAATAAGAGAATGATAAAACTAAAAAAAATATATGATGTACATAACAATGTAATCTAACACCGAAAATTGGTTTGAACGAGGTCTAGTTAGTAGTTTTTTTTTTACGACATAAATCGTAAACCGCAAAAAAATACTGATTATTCATTCAATAACTCAAATGTAAATAAAAAAACATTTATTTCAAGAACTTCTTTATTATGTTACTCGCTGCTACGGAACCCTTCATGGGCGAGTCCGACTCGCACTTGGCCGCTTTTTGATTCACATTTGACCACAAAAAATACAAAAAGCGTAATAACAAATATTTGTTTCCATAGAATTCAAACTATCCTCCCTAATCTAGAATGTTTATTTACGAGTGAAGTGTTTTTTATTCTTGTTAAATAGAACTAGTAAATATAATATTTTTGATACCACCTCCATCCTAACGCTAACATTTCTTACCTCCGCACCATGCATTAGAGGCGTCCAGTTTACGATCCGCCCCGTGTAGGGTTGCGATGCACAAACACGACCCCTATCACATCATGTGATATCTGCTGTCCCGCTCCCACCCTTAGTGTGGTGATATATCGCTCTCTTTTATATTTTGTATTGTTACTGGTTACATAATTAGTATGTCTTAGTTTTCTTGTATTTGGTTGGGAATAAATGGTGTTGTGTTGGTAACAAGCAACTATGGCATTCAATTATTTTTGTCCGTAATATAAGTATTAGGCTGAAATAGCTGGGCAAAGACCTCCCATCTCACTGAAGATATCAGTACAGTTAAGAGGATGCTCACCAACTTGCATTAGATAAGCGGGGTGTTTACTGCTACTATGTATTTATGAAATCCTCACTATATGACATATAATTAAAAAGCACCTATTTATATTGTAAAAATTATGAATTCATTTAATTTTTTAAATAATTTGAAATAAATGTTTAGATTTTGCTAAAAAAAACTTTTTGTCCCCTAATTAATTTCATACAGTCTCAACACAAAAAAGAATGACTACAGATTGTTTAATTCCAATATCGTATATTTTTGGTATAAAAATCCATTCAAGTTATAACTTTCGGATATTAGAAACTGATTTAAAATGAAATTTAAAACAAAAACGGTGATACAGTATTGGACTTGGAAGATAGTTCGTACTGGCACGCTTGTTCGCACATTGTTTGAACTAGTGATTGCAATGTATAAGGAATTTCGGACCAACAACGGAATACGGAAAATCCAATTTTAATTATTTTATTTTAATAATACACCTGAGCACATTAATAAATAATTGTTATTCTTCCATTATTAATTGTTATAAATGTTTTGAATTGTTTTAATTGACGGTTTTTTAATACATTTAAAACAACGAAACAGAAAATTCATGAACACTATTATACGTATTTGAACCCTTTTCAATGATAAAATGTAGTTTGAAGTTTAATTTTGTAATTTCATACCTTACTACTGTACCAAAAAACTTAAATAAACATATCTTAGGTGTGAAAGCAGTATAATACAACAACAAATTTTATAAGGAACTTTAAAAATAACCCAACAGATGAAATTACCTTACCGCTCTGTTGTTAAAACTAATGATGCACAAAGAAAATTTTAATGCACAAACATTTTTCACATCTTGGCCACTGAAAATCCCTGTAATATTCATGTAAATTTGCACCTGCATGTTACTTCCACGCTTTTCATAAAGATAGAAAACTATGCATACAGCTTGAGCTGAGCTCGTGAAGTATTCAGATGCCAACAAATGTAAAGGCTTAATGAGAGACGTGAAAAGATAACGCGGACAAAGATTGTGAAAGGAAAATTATAATTAGAACTTGCTTTCGTGCTAAATTTGGTCTTAGAGGTAGTTAGGCTTTGTGTTTTGTGTGTTAAGTTATTTTGCCGACGTCTTTATTTATTTATTTCGACGCAAATCAATTTAAATCACTTATTCTAGGCCATAGTAGAGGTCCATATCATATATACTTAAGTATGTTCAGTTTAAAATAATAAAACAGTTTATTCTACATTATGTTAAGTAGATTATTTAGCTTACATCATAAACCAGCCTATAAAATGAATACAACATTGAATTAATATTTAACAACCAAATAGTATTTTACACTACAAAGTTCTACTCTTATACTCTTACTTCTTGCTCGTATGACAATCACAAAAACGCAACCCCTTTGAGTTTCTTGTAAGTTCAAGTAAAGAGCATTTTGTCTTGTGTAAGAGATTACAAGGGCTTGTGTTTATTATTTGTTTATACATGGTACGTGGAACCATTGAGAAATGTCTTTAGTAGTTAATTTACTGCAACTAACAATATTAAAAGGATAATTATTATATGAACGCGAAATCAATAATAATTACAATTACAATCTTTCATAATTCATATTATGAACTTCTATTCAATCTCCAATTGAAGAAGACACTCGTATTGACTTATATGCATTTATTTATTTTATATTAATTGTATAATTATTAATTTATATAAAGAGGAAACTTTCCTGGCTAACAAATTGTATGGGCACGACCCCACGAGAAATCAGAAAATAACGTAAGCGTGATCTACAAATATTTCACACTAGCGCCATCTATCGTATGGCGAGTGGAACCACCGCGCGGAACAGATAGTGCAAAACAAAAAATGTCATCGCTTATATTAGTGACGGAGATATAGAAGTGATTTTCCAAATAATCATATGGTATAACTCTAGTCTTTTTCAAACTTTCGCGATTCTTAAACATTATTAACGTATTTCTACGGGTTTTTTCGCGGCAGAGAAGGTTGTTTTAGTAAGTAAAAACACTTACTTTGATTTCCCGACGTTTCCAGTGGAACAACTCTAACCGCTACGAAAATCTAAATTCCATCAGTTCGTCCGATATCCGGCCGAGTTTACGGTCCACTTAAGCACATCACTATTGTACCGGTGCCGCTAGTTCAAAATACTTCGTCAAAATGACTTATTGTGCTTGTTTTAGCGAGTAATTCACAACTGTTATGAAATTAATTTTAGGATTGGACTCCTAGGCTAAATAGTATAAAACAAAGTCGCTTTCCGTTGTCCGTCTATTTGTCTGTCCCTATTTATGCCTAGATCTTAAAAACTACGCAACGGATCTTGATACGGTTTTTAAAATATATAGAGTGATTCAAGTGCTAGGTTATATGTATAAAAAATCCGGAAATTTCCCACGCGAACGGGCACAACGCGGGTAAAACCGCAGGGCGCTGCTAGTCTACAATATTTGATTAATCATGGGGCAAACAATCAGATGTTGAAGGTTTAGTAGTATAATGATCTTGGTAATGCGTGAAATTAAGTTCTAAAAACTACAACACTCGCTTCAAAAAGCGTTTTGACAACGGCTGTAGTCCTGTAGTAGGCTTATTTGGGCTGAGTATCATTTGCCGCATTTCATATAACATATGTATTTATTAAAAGTGGTATACCTAGATCATACACCTTCAAGCGAGCATAGTATTGACCACGCTGATTCCAGCTGATCTCAATCGTGTTCCATTAAACTTATCGAAATACTACTAAGGCAAGCCCGTTGGCACAGTGGCAGTGAGAGCGCTTACTGTGTCGGGGGTTGCGGGTTCGATTCCCGCCCGGAGTCAACAATATGTGAAGACATAGTTGTTGGCGACGACGTCTGGGTGTCAATTATATATTCATATAAAGTATTTGTGTATATATATGTAGTAGTATCAGTTAGTTAGATGTCATATTACAAGCTTAGAGCTTAGTTTGGGTCTAATTAACCGTGAGTGAATTTGTCCAGGTATATTTATTATTATTATTATTACTTTAAAGCTTGCTCTATCCAAACGACGCGCGATGCGCGAGTACTGAGACATGATTGTATAATTTTATTACCTCATTGTTTGGCTACATCTAAATAAAGAGTCGTACCATTATTCTACAGTTTTAAACTGCAGATACCAATAGGCGAAATGAAATTTTGTAGAGGCATGCGATACATCTGCGGCGGCCCGTTCCGAACTGAAAACTTTCGTTCATCAATATTTTTAAATTTTACAATTTTAAAGTTATGTTTGGGCCAGTTTCTGATGGAATTACTTTTTTGTTTTGTATCGAATAACGTATCTCGTTTATTGAAATACATCAATTATGAAAGTACGGTTACGAGCATTGTTGGCATTTTGAACGCTTGCAGCTTGTAAATTCGCGTTAGTGTCAGCTATGACCATGATTTATTATTTTTTGAGATGTTTTTGTTCGCTTGGCCGCAAATATACAATTAGCAAAATATGCAATACGCAGAATGTAGATTATTAAAGATGAGAGATACATGTCTTGTATTGCGACATGGGAGAGTCCATTCCGTGTGCAAAATGTTCATAAATCCTTTGGGAACAGCTCCATATTGCTGTAGTGTCATATTCATTTCAATATTCGGCGAAACTTGAGTTCAAAGTGGGGATTATTCTTAAAGGACCAATCATTGTAATTATTACTCTATTTAGTTGATTTTTCACACTAATATTATACTTATATAATAAAGCTGAAGAGTTCGATATTTATTTTGAATTTTTTTGTTTGTTTGTACGCAATCGCAGAAACTACCGACTCGATTTGAATAATTCTTTTTGTAATGGATAGATATATACAACGGGAAGGTTATAGGCTATTTTTCATCCCGGAACGGGCACAACGCGGGTAGAACCGCAGAGTTTCTACTAGATAATAGTCATAATTATATAAGTATACTTACTTGAAACTATCGATACAGTTTCATATAAAACGCAGCACCATTTTAAACGTTATTTAATGTGGGCTGTCGTTTCGGGTTTCACCCGCTTGGGACTATCGCGTCGAGCCAATAATGTACGTGACTGTACCTTGGGAGGTTTATTGATAAAATTCAAACCTATAAATGTACAATCAAACAGAAAGGAGTTGAAATACGTTCTGAGCGTCATTTTACAATAATATTGTATTTTATAAACTCGATATTGAATCGATTTGTTGACTCGATTTTGTAATGTGTTTGATTCCTTATTCTTATTCGATTCAATAGCTTTTTTGATGCAAGTTAAGATTTAAAAAAAAAGCAATAGCCTGTTATGTCCCACTTGTTGGGCAAAGGCCTCTCGTCTCACTGAAGATGTCAGTACAGTGAGGAGGTTTCAGGCGTAATCACCACGCTTGCCTAATGCGGGTTGGTGATCTCAAACCCGAGCCATGTTTGAAAAGTAGGAAACATGTTTTCGCTCGACCTGGGAATCGAACCCGGGACCTCAGTCTTGGCAGGCGAGTGCACATACCACTAGACCACCGAGGCGTTAAAATCTATAAAACATTTTTTTATTCGGCACATGTAACGTTTATATCACCTTATTATATAACTCTGGTTTAAAACAAAAGTAGACCTTACTCTAAAAATCTTGGATTTGTGCGAGTCTACCAAATAGGGAGTGGGTTCCGTACTTTGTTTTTAAATACCGTACACTTCTTTCCTACTAATGAATACCAAATATCAAGTCAGTAGATAAGTTTTATAGTTGGTTGTGAAATACAGATAGACCCACTATACGATTGTTTGTTTTTTTGACAATTAAGGTCATTGCAATCAATATTTAAAAAGAGTTCTTGTGGAGAATCCTATGCAGACCTTTTCACCCATTATTTTTGCATGTTCATATATTTAGTAAATGTTCTTACATCTTTATAGGACACTAGCGCCACGCTACGGTTTTACCTGCGTTGTGTGAATTTGTGAAAATTACCTTATAACCTTCCTCTGAAATCTAGCTATCTAATACAATAAGAATTACTCGATTTGGACAGGTAATTGCCAAGATTAGCTCGAACATACAAACAAAAGTAACTATAATATTAGTGCAGAATGACTAGATCATAGGGTATCATAGGACCTTCATCTAACAAAAGGAACCCTAAAAAACTTAGTCTTAAAAATGCCCGTACGAGCTCCATAAAAATTATCTACACCCATTAAATCCATAAAGCGAACAAGTTGTACGGTCGGCAACTTAAGCACTTACTTAGTAACCGAGTTATTTTTAATTTTAACCGCCTGCTACAGGGATTCCCAACCTGGAGCCCCAACAGTCCGCAGATAAAGAAAAAACCTAAAATATAATTGTATTATGAATCAATATGCTCTACTTTGCCACCATTTAAACTCTGAAACGGTAGGACTTTGTTGCCCATATAGTCAAGTCTAGTGTAGTCAAGCAAATTCTAGAAAAAATCTGCATATATGGTGCCTTATCTTTAGGGTGTCTTAGGCCTTATCTATATTATACCAGCCGCACTCCGCGGTGTTACGCGAGTCGCAGTGTTATTCTGATGTTATCCTATATTACTGCAAAGTTTCATCAAAATCCGTCCAGAGTACGACTCAAGCTGCTTAGCGACGGGTATAACAAAACACTATCTATGTATCTCTTTTCAACATCACGGTCTCATTAGTTAAAGGTTGGGAATCCCTGGCTGGTCTAACGTTGTAACGGTTTCACGTACCTCACGTACCGAGGCACACGTAAGGTACCGTAGGTGTGCCCTAATTTACTGTTTCACCCGGTTTTGAGTGTAAATAATTTTGTTGTACACAATAAACGTGGAATTACTTCGTAAAAGTGTGGAACGTAAACCCGAAATTAAGCGTAATTCTTTTTTTATATAGCAACTTTATGGTTACATATTTTTGGCAATTATTTTGCTTTGTTGTTGAGTTTGTGATTGTGTGAATTTGTTCCAAAATTAGGATAACCTTAGCCTTAGTATATAGATTTACATACAAAAGTGCACCTAGGTAGGTCATTATCAAAGGTTATGTATGACTAAGTAAGTTTAAAAAACAATATCAAATCACAATTTCTCCCAATCTACATATAACCAGCACTGACAGACATTCATACTACCTTCATGCTCATACGTAAAGACTATATTGCATTACCAGTCCACAATCTTACCCACTCTTTCAAAACGCCTGACAAAACATTAATAGCAATGTCTTTTCCTACGCCTCACTGCACCAATCCATTAGGCTGCATTGTTCTATAGATCGAAGGCTAGTTGACTCGCTCGGTTCGGTGTTTGTGAATGGAGTCTTACTGAGGATCGAGGGGAACTTGTCAGCGGATCTGATGTATGATGTATTGAAGAGATGGACAAATGATACTATGTATGCCTAGCTTGCTAGGAGTGACCCGCGGTTTTAGCTGCATTGTACGAGTACGTGACCTTGTAGGAATTTTGGCATGAAAAGTAGTCATAAAGCTTCATCTTGAATCACTCTGTATGTTGGTGGAAACTGGAAGAAAATCCGCTCAATACAGACAGATTCTGGAGACTTTATTTTATAAAATGCAAGATGTACAACTTTGCTACCCAGGTACCTATGTCTATCTAGACCTAAAAGAAGCTTTTTGTATTATGTTTGCTTTTCTTACCCACTATGAAAAGAATATTTATTGTCGTTGATATTAAATTTGAAGTTTAATTATTTTACTCGATTAAAAAATGTAGTTTTCAAAGATAAATGACAAATAGTTCGTAATAAGCGTGCTAGTTCCCAAGTTAACCAGTAAATTTCATGACATGTGACGTTAGCTTTCCATTGATTTCCGGCTCGCAACTTCTTCGCTCATTCATGTCAACGACTCTATATTATTTGGTCTTAAACCTGTTGTATATTATTCATATAAATTATTTGTGAATGTATGTGTATCAGTATCAGTTAAGTAATTAAATGTCAGAATATACCTATGTAGTTATATGCTATTTAACTGTTACCCATTTACGCCCTAGTCTAGTTAACCGTGTGTGAATTTTCCAGGGTGTATTTATTTATTATTTATTGTATTACATACAACTTTCACACGTTCCGTTATGAAACCGCTATCCCGATATCGATTTCAATACAAAATTTCATCAACTTCGTATTTACAATCACAGTGACTCGAACTTAACAATTAATTAGACTAGACAAGTTTCGATAATTAATTTGGAACACTCATCTGCAAAGTTCAGCTCAAGTTTGATACGGATGATGGAAACGTATTCATTACAAAGATTTATAACGAGGCGTTATTACAGAATTTGAAATATTAAGTTTTCAGTATGTCAGGATATTTTGGTCTTATCAATGACAGCACTTTGTTTATTAACACATTTTCCGCCTTTCTTAAATGCTCTTTAACTAAACATTGTTATAAATTGTTCTGTCTCTTTTGCTCTTTAGAAAAGCGTATGTCGGAAAGGAACAAAATAGCTGAAATTTTACTATTAATTGAAACGTACGTTAATGTCATTATTATTTATTTAAACGGGAACTTACGTACGACGGATACTACTGTCGAGAGTTCCTCGACACGTTTCGGCCACATAACGTGACGAGGAACTCTCGACAGTAGTATCCGTCGTACGTAAGTTCCCGTTTAAATAAATAATAAAATAGCTGAAAGCTGTTGTTAATACGCGTTTATGAATAATGCCCTTAATACCTGTTTCCATTACACAAGGTTTTTTCCGCATTATTTTATCTATATTAATATAATGAAGCTAAAGAGTTTGTTTTTTTTTGTTTATTGAACGTGGTAATCTCAGAAACTACCCATTCGATCGATCATATTCATCGGAAAGATTATAGGCTAGTTTTCATCCCAAAATTCTCACGGAAGCGGGTACAAAGCGGGTAAAACCGCGGGGCGCTGTTAGGTGGTTAATAAGCTGGGTAATAGAGTAAACGAAAACTCATTGATTTTAGTCTGTACTTTTTTTATTACACAGTACTAAATTAGTACAATGTACACAGACCGATTGCACCGTAAACTCTTAAAAGTACCTAAATTATAATAAAACTGTTCGTTCAAAATTATATTATACAAAGAGAACATTATTTAAATAAACCATTTTTGCAAGATTGTTTATTTTTATTTTCTAAGACACTACCGATCCGGTTTCCAAAAAATCTTTTTGTAATGGATAGCCATATTCAACGGGAATGTTGTAAGCTAATTTTCATACCCAAATCCCCACGGCTATCTACTAAAATAATAATAATTATAATTATTCAAATCAGATTGGCAGTTTCTGAGATTAGCGCGTCCAAACAAACTATTATATAAGTACAGATTGTAATTAATAATTCGGCACGTGAAGCCGTCGGTCCCGGTTTCTTTCTACGGATAGTAGTCGTTACTTGAGCCATGTCAGAGGCCTTTGGCGGCTCAATAACTCTGACACCAGGATTGGTCAGGTTGACCATCCACTCGATGAAGAAGAAGAATAATTCAAAACATAATGATCGGACTTCACAACGAGAACTTCGTTTGATCATTGTATAGAAAACTGAATTTCTTTCAACACCGTGCGAAATGCGCACCGTCGCGCCTTTGTTGGTGAACATATTTAGATAAAACTCTTATTTATATCATCATTTAAATATCAGACAAGATAAGGACAAGATCATTAATTATTCTTAAATATTATATTTACATTCTTTATTTTGTTTGTAAGTAGTTTCATCAAATATCAATATAATATAATAAATGAAACGGGGCTGTATCATGTCTTCAGAATGACCACAACTGGAGTAATTCGGTTAAAACTCCACGATGGGGTCATATTTTTGAAAAACGATACAACTGTAAAGATATAAGTGGACTTGTTTAGAATAATTTACAATAAGTGCAAATTGGGAGTGTGCCACCTAATGTATTTCTCCCAATATATAATTTTATCCATTTTTGTTTTTATCTGCCTTATCAATTGTTAGATACGAATGCTTCTGAGGAATAAACACTTGTAAACGACTCGTATTCTCGAGCAGAGCAGAGAGGAGTTTCAACTTCAACCGTATCACTTAATTTAGAAAAATCGACCATAAAGTTATCGGCGGAATCTTCACTGACCATTGAAACAAACCGACTTCCCCATAGTACATCGTTTGCTGTATAACTAGTTCTCGCCTGTACTGGCTGACCAGTAGACTCGATCAATCCTTCAAAAACTGCCAAAATTTCCAAGTTACCACACAATAAGTCTGCAGCAGATATATTGTAAAGAGGGCTGGTTTCATTAATCTCATGCACTACACAAATAGGCCAAAGAAAAAAAGAAGACTCACAGCCATCAATTTCGATCTTCATTTGAATTTGTTCAAAATCATCCGAATCGTTCCTATTCAATCTTAAAATAAACAGCGCCACATCAATATTGAGTATTCTAGACGTTCTTACATCACCAACTCTGAATATTAAACAAAGTTTATCATTTCTAAGACTTATCGCTACTTGTTTACTGAACAAAATAGTCTGCGTCCTCGCTTTAGGTCTTGTTAATTTTGCAAACAAAATTCCCACCATAAAAGCTTGGAATATTGAGCTGACAATACATTGGAGGCACATGGTAATTATTGTCTCCGCACATTGTAAAGTTATGGCTCTTTTACCGTATGCGACGGTCGTGTGAATCTCGATGCTGAATAGGAATGTGGATGTGAACCCGTGGATGTTTTTGACGCAAGGGATCCAGTGAGAGAGGTTTTGGTTTTGAGGTAGATGGTGTTCTTCGAGGTCTCCATGGAAAAGGGCAATCAGCCAATGGATGAAGCCGAAGAAAAGCCAGTCAGCAGTGAAGGCAACGAAGAAGTTGACTAGAGTCCACCGCCACCTGGTTTTAACCATCGTCACGAACCAGGTGGAAAATAAACTGAGCGTGTTCTTAAATGTTCCTTTTTCAATGTTCAGTTCTCCAGTTTTGTACACTATTCGTTTTGGTTTCGTCCGTGAGTATTTTGGTTTTCGTGTTTCTGAAAAAGAATGCAATAAAAGTAAGTTATAGCATTGGTTTACCTGAATGATTTATGTTTAAATATAGTTACGTAAGATTCAAGACTACCATCTTCGAGTAAACTACATATTTAGGTCACAAATACATAAAATAGAAATCCTTTAATTAACTTGTACTAATATTTGTTGACAAGCGAAGTTATTTTTGGACTGTCTATCAAGATCCAATTAGTAAAGGTTATTTCAATAATACTCAACTCACTATTTTTGGGATAATAAACTCCAGGCGCTATCGACACTGATTCAGAGTGAACCAGCATTGTACCCTTTTCATCATCATTGATGACATCTTTCTCAGTATATTTGAAGTCCTTAAAGCAAATGAGGTATCAAATTAAAGGTTATACACGCATTATTTTATTAAGACTTAGTTTAAAATCAAACTTGAGACCATTTCTGGTATCCTTTTGTACTAAACCTCCTGTCACATGGACATACGAATCAAACAACCCAGTTCAACAAATCACGTATCCTCCAAAGCATGAAAGCGCTCATTATCGGTCATCCTTTCAAGTACGAAGAGGTTGCACATTACTATCGCCATTACCTATACATTTTTTTACCAATCATCATGAGTCCAACCACACCACAAGCTTCAAACATTGCTTCGAAAAAGTAAAAACTAAAAATTTTATAAACTCACCATAATGGCTTATTAAAATACTTCTTTCACTCGACAGCCGAATAATTCACGTTGGAAAACAAAGTGCGCCACATGTTGCGTTCACAAAACACGACTGATGTGAACATCCTTAGATTACAACGAAATGCGAATGTTTGAATAAAAACTACAGCGTATTATGTGATAAGGAAGTGTGACGTGCGAATTATGTATGTATTTGATTTTAAATAGATATCTGCTATTTATAGACTTAAGACTTTTTTGATATTAAAAAAGCAAATGTCAACTATAAACGACTTTAAACAAGCAAATGTAAAGTCGATGAACGTACCTAGGTTATTAATCAGCACGATTTCATTTAAAATGGACGTCACAAAAAATAGAAAAATGATATAAGAAAACCTAAATAAAAACGTGTTCATACTAATTGTCACTACCATTAAACACATGAGACAAGAAGAGTTAGAAAATCATTGAATTTATTTAAAAAGAGAATTTAACTACATAACATGCAAGAAGTAATAGGATACCATGATAAATAAACAATATCAAGTTATATCCCTCCGTATTCAATCTTACTTTCACTTAACCAAAACGAAAGATTGTATTTACACAATATAAAAGCAGGGTCTCAATACTCTACCCTAAGGAACTCCCCTAAGTTTACTCAGGCCGTATCGATGACATTGACGGAACAGATCCGTTGCTTTGCCTACTTCATTACGACATTAGTTAACGTAAGACAATGTTTTGGAAACATTAGTCAGAATAACAGTTGGCAGCTAAAATGTGCCGAGGTCCAATGAAATTAATTAATTTTGTGATGACGTTGCAGGAGAAATTATTGAAGATCAGTTTGTAGTTCAATGTGAGTGTGTAGGTTATGCAACATTTTAACGTACGATGCTTGTCTATTAATATCTATAGTATCAGTGATTGGGTGTCTAGAATAAGTAGCAACGCCCCGCGGATTTACCTACGGTTAAACCAACAAAGCAAGCCGCCGCAAGGCGACTAGATCATACATATATTTGTTTTCTTTACAATTCACCAAATTGCAGCTTTTCCGTCCCAAAAAGGAATCCCTTAATCGTATTTCAACTAGACTTGACTACCCAATAATCATGTGGGTATCAGAAAATTCGACCACCACATATCCACTTTTGACTATTAACACTTGTATCCAAATACACGAATACAGTTACCTATGAATGGATTAAACGTTTCCAACATCTCACTGGTCAACAGAACAACATTCTATCACGCTTCACCCTCCACCTGAAAAGGGATTCTGACACATGACAGCCAATCCACCGTATTCCTTGTTTGTTATTCTATTAGCAAGGAAAACGGTGCCAATACTGCTGGTATTAAATGACAGAAGAAATATAGGGTGATGGAGAATAAAAATCATTAGAAATTACGTCTCGACTTGTGCATCGGTGTCACGATTATACAACCTCATTTTAGACAAGTTACGTATCAGTATGACGGCTGACTTGTAAGATTATAATGGCTTACCCCACTGACTGAACAACAATGTTTCCGAAATCGACCGCAAACCAATAGTCTCAATAAAGTATGTCTTATCGGCAATCTCAAATTTTACATTGTTTGTACACATAAATGTCTCTTTAACGCCCGTACTAGGAGACTTCAAATGCTTCCATATTAGAGATTTAATGAGAGATTTTGATATGTAATGATGAAACATTCCGTCATTAGATAAGTGTCGATTTAATAGACGTCTCTATGACATTGACAATTTTTCTACATCAAAACATGATTAGCCTTCTAAGATTGGCTATACAGCCTGATTTTGAACCAGCTGTTTACATTCGTGGATATATTCACTCGATTAGACATGTGCTTTGTCTAGTTTTGGCCACCGAATTTGGGTTAACACCATTATAATTGTATGTTGTCGGCTAATACTATTGTTGGAGCGGTCTGTCGGTGTATTGTTTGGTCCGATTGAGAACAGATTCTCGTATACCATAACAATGTGCGAGTTATTAATATGTCGATGATTTTTGGGAATACGCCTAGCCTTTGCTTCAATTATTCAAAGCATTTAGTCATGTCTCACTGCTGGAACGAACATTATACTCTACGTTTATGATGTATGTATGTTTGTTACTCTTTCACGAAAAAACTACTAGACGGATTTGGATGAAACTTTACATTAATACGAGTATAGGTTCATCAGAATAACAAATGGGATATATTTTGTCCCGAAACCCACAGTGTTACCCGCGTTGTACTTGTTCCCGCGGGAACTAGTACAGCGCGGTAACACCGCAGGGAGCGGCTAGTCATACTAGTGTTCGTATACCTTTAAGGTGAAGCATGGCTGTTCTTTACTACAATGATTACCACCTAAGATTGTACCCATGTTTATGAACAAATAAATTATAATTGAATTGAATTGAATTGAGTCATTTATAGTATACTCAGTCACAAGAAATAACTTCTCTTTAAACAAAATTATCTTAATCATGAAATAAATTAAATTAATGTAAATATTCCAATAAAACTGTGTAGTCAACGCCGAAATTAATGCCAAACCAAATATTGTTTCACAAAGTGGAGTCGTTTGCTTAGACGACGTTATTAATATACGTTTAGGGAGATTGTTGTTATACCGACAGTTTTTGTGTGTTCATTTAATTTGCTTGTAACATTTTCGACAATTAATAATGCCTTAGATGACTTTGGGTTATATTTCAATTATAAACCTTTTAAAAGAAACCTGTTATATTACTAGTAATCTATTCTTAGTAATCTAATCTCTATTGTTAACGTAATTAATAGTAGTATGTGAAAGTAATAAGAAAAGTAATCGTGTTATTTGAAACACATCTCCAAGTAAAAAAGTTTGTACATGTACTAGAAAATAGATGTAGAAACCTATTTTGATTATCGAAAACATCTGTACAGCACTTGATAACTTTAAAGAAAACATTGAAGATAACATTTTGAATGTTTAATGCAAGAAAGAATCACGTCACGCTTTATCAAAATATCTACATGACGTTCAAACTAAACCGTTATAATTAAAATGACAGTTGTTTCACGAGCGCCCTATGTCCAGCAGTGGACCTCCTACGGCTGACATGATGATGGTGATGATGATGATCATAAATTCCAAATCCGACAAAATGAAGGGAATACTCGTACTAAAAAGTATGATAGTCGTACTAAAGTCATTGTGGCAAAGATTTGAGCGTTCTTTTTCTGAAATAGAGATGTTTTTTCTAAGTCATATGAAAAGCAATACCATTAACGAAACAGCAGATGTGGGAATAAATTCGTATCCATGCGCCGTACATTATTTTGCTCGCGCACGTCATTGCTACACTGATACAATAGTTCACATCAGACCTCTCTAAACACAAGCCCGGATATGAAATCTTCAACGTAGGGATAGCAGAAACGTTTGACGTTTTGTTTTTTTTTTATATGAGGTTATTGAGTAAAACATGATGCAGAGATCCATTGTTAAAGGTGTGTTTATTCATTATTGTGCGAAATAGTGATTTTTTATTAAAGATAGTAAAAAACATGAATTTAAAATAATATGAACTGACTGCGCCGTACTCAGAGATGTCAAATTCTTCATTGGTAGAGATTAAAAATTACGTCATTTAGTTAATTGTTGATATAATGGCCGTTTTCGAGTGCGGCAGTTAGTATTCAATATTTATTAATTTACTGTAATATTGTTGTCCATATACCTACTATATATAGAGAAGACTATTTCATTTTTTTTAATGATGTTTAAGGTTCCTTTACCTCAAAAAACCAATATACAAATAAGATCTCCTAAACTCAACACTATTGCACCGCATTTCAATTCACCAACTGTTTCCAAACATGGCATGAATAGAATACGTTTAAAATAAACGTATTCTATAATCTTAAGCTCAGAATATTGTACACTTTTGTTAACGTTTCTTGGCGTTTCTCTGCTGACCGTACGTTGACCGACGCCCGTGATGAAATTCTTATGCTAATACAGGATTTCGTGTTTTCGGGTGTTATTGTGGGGAAGAATGTAAAAATTCCATCTGTGACCCGAATATGTTATTTAAACTTTAATTGAAGGATTTTGAGTAAACATTTCGGTGAGATTAATGGAAAGTATGTCAGTGAACTTCGGTTTGATATATTAACGTTATTGTTTAGTCAAAAAATCTTTATTACACGCTTTATTTATTATTAAATACTTCATGGGTGACTAAGTCTTATACCCGGACAAATTCAATCACGGTTAATTAGACCCAAACTAAGCTCTAAGCTTGTAATATGGAATCTAACTAACTGATTTTACTACATATACATACACAAATACTTTATCTTATATATAAAGTTCTCGTGTCACAATGTTCGTTCGCGAACTCCTCCGAAACGGCTTGACCGATTCTCATGAAATTTTGTGAGCATATTGAGTAAGTCTGAGAATCGGCCAACATCTATTTTTCATTCCGAAATTCCCGCGGGAACGGGTACCGTGGTTGAATTCCTCTGAAACGGCTCGACCGATTCTCATGAAATTTTGTGTACATATCGGGTAAGCCTGAGAATCGGACAACATCTATTTTTTATCCCGAAATTCCCGCGGGAACGGGTACAACGCGGGTGAAACCGCGGGGCGCAGCTAGTAAGAATATATAATTGACACTCAGACGTCGTCGTCAACACCTATGTCTTCACATATTGTTGACTCCGGGCGGGAATCGAACCCGCCACCCGACACAGTAAGCGCTCTCACTACTGTGCCAACGGGCTTGTCAACAATTGTATCAACTTCTTTGTAGAACAAACAGCTAATCAAACAGCGCGGTGTGAACAATGAACACGAAACCAATCAGTAACAGGCTGATTATTAATCAATCGAAACAGTTGATGGCACATGACAAACGCGCGTAATTGATCTTCCTAATGTTATTACTTGATTGAGATGCCAATTAATATGTAGAAGACCACGTGTAGTATTATGGTCTATTAATTCGAAAGTGACTTGTGTTATTGTGGTCGGAAATCAAATTAGGAGTTCATAGTGAAAGCTACAGCGATTTTTTAAACTCTTGCACCATAATTTACTGTTATTTTATTAAGTCGCTGATTGTGATTACTTGCTTGCACCGTGGCATCTCCACAACTGGAGGAAAAATATTTTAGTCGAAACTCAAAACTGTACTCTGAAGAAAAAGTTCACTAGTATATTGATTTATTTATTTATTTATTTTATTTATTTCAGTGAATTAGGAAAACAAACAGTTGAACAAACTAATTAACATAAAAACTAAAAAACTTACAACCATATTAATGTTTTCGCCTATAGAAACTAAAAACACATCACGTCCAAAGTAAAAGTAAACATAATTAAAAAAAAAAATAACAAACACAAAAATGCAGTTCAAAGTTCAAACCATTCCCTGGCTATAATATTCTTGAAAGTATGCACTTTAGAATTAAACATATCTAAATCAGGATCGTCAGCCAGCTTATTCAGCTTGATCTCAAACAAAATTTGTATTTAGTAATGCAAGAAATACAACTATTTAAAACGGATGTCATTTGTTTATGAAACGTATTTAAGTGTTAATTACAATTAAGAATGCTTGTACAATCTACTTTTAAACCATTAACAATGTATTTAAATTTAAAAAAAATGCGCTTCCAAATGGCAAAATATGGGTTGGTCTTAGTTATGGTAAAAGTTTATCTCCCGTCTTATTTTGACTAGATCGCATTTCTCCCAGATCTATCTATGCAATACTACTACGTAAACTATCTATGTATGTATATACTAGCCGCGCCCCGCGGTGTTACCCGCGTTGTATCGTTGTATCGGTTCCCGCGGGAATTTCGGGATAAAATATATCCCATGTATTATTCTGATGTATTAACTATATTACTGTAAAGTTTCATCCAAATCCGTTCAGTAGTTTTTTCGTGAAAGAGCAACAAACATACATCCATACATCCATCCATACATACATCCATCCTCACAAACTTTCGCATTTATAATATTAGTAGGATAGGATATATATAAAGGTGCATAGCAGCCAATGTCCTCGAAAGCTCAACAAGCGAAGCTCAAACTTTAATCAATCATTAGGTTATAGCTTTTGAAAACTTTCAAGTTTAGTTTAGCATAAACTTGTTCGAAGTGTATGCGGTGAAACTAATTAGTGAAACTTAGTGTAGTGCCTCCTTTACCTTGTAAGAGTATATGATCAGATTATCGTATCTACAATGTGCTCTTAGAACAACACGGAATATTTAACTATTAGCTGTTCCGCACGGTGGTTCCCCCCGCGATCCGATAGATGGCACTAGTGCAGAAATTTTGTAGATCGTACTTACGTTTTTTCCTAAATTTAGTGGTGTCGCGCCTATACACTTAGTTAACCAGGTAAAAATCTTCTTCTATATAAAAGTAGTATAGATTATATTATGAAGTAGTTAACATTTAAGAAAGTCCAGTCGCCCAGATCATTTCTTTAATGATTCCTTACGAGAGGAATTAATGACATGTATTGTTTAAATGATAACGTTTGATAATAATTAGTTATTTAATCTTCGTAGTACGGCAGTTAGTCTTACTAAAAAGTTATCTAGGTTATATACAACAATACTACAATGCTCAGCATATTTTCAATATCATTATCACTATGTATAGCATATTTTGACTTTTCTCTCGGGTATAACTATACCACGGATTATAATAGCTAAAGCACAAAACACATATAGTGCGAGTGCGGGTACGTTTCGTTTCAGTGTGCCGCCTTTCATACAAATACAAGGAATACAACATCACGCAACCCGCACCCAGACCGCACCCGCACTATGTGTGTTTAGCGCTTAAAACGATCGCCTTCTAATGAACTCGCTGGATCGCAGCTTGAAAGCTCGCTCGCTCATACAGTCAACAAAACGCCTTCAAATAATGTCCCAGCTAAAGTTATAACCATTTTTCACAGGTAATTGTGTTGATAAAATGAGTTTCAAGCGCTTTAAATTTCCTTCCAGTTCAATATAAAATATAAGCTATCGACATGCAATAAATTCAAAAAGTATTATAATATAATTAAATCGTAAATTCTAACATCCCCAAGATTCACGGTTCAAATCCACTAATATATTATTTAAAAGCCCATATTCTCACGGCAGGGCGCGCCACTGAATTATAGAATACTGCACTTAATGGTTAAAATTTTCTAACTTTTTGAAAAATCTTCCTCAAAAGTTTTACAGTTGAGTGTCTTGAGAAATCTTTGGGTTCCTCGGATTTTACTTAAATATGAATATTTAATTCTCTATCCCTTTGTCCGAAATGAGATTTTTGTGGTTCTATTATAATATTTTCGAGTTAATTCCACTCATAATTGGTGTTTTGTATACTTTTAACGTTTTTACGTGGCGTTAGTGGCCTTCAGTACGCTGGTAATGACGATGTTACTTTTTAAAGTTTTTAGATAACGTTTAATATTTGGGTGTTTCCTTTTTGGATATTATGTTTCTATTAGACACGTTTGAACTCATTTCTATTCTATTTAAAATGTGAATAACATTTTAACGTTATATCGCTTTTTTATCCACGACAGAATGGAGGATTACTGTAGAATGTTGGTGTTACATGATGATTTTGGAATACAATATAAAATATTATTTTAAGAAAGTTAGTTTTTAAAATTACTCACCAGGCGGCACCACAGCAATGAAAACTTTGTAGAGATGGGCCTCCTCTTTTTTCTAGTCGGTCAAAAAGAAATATCAATGTAAGTAATATTGTAATCCATACAAGATCCTTAAATAAGATTTCTGGTTTTTTTATCACATTGTTTTCGTCATCCATAATTTCCCTCAAGTGGTCCCAAACTAAACATCCACAAGTAGGTATTAACATTCAATACCCTAAAAGGTAAACACACAACACGCCCAAACTCCAAAATAAACTTTAATATAAGGTGGTTTAAACATAAATTCCAAGCATTTATTCGTGTTGGTAGTTGTCAGTTGGTTGTGTCAAGCAAATATGGCGAATCTAATCACAGTTTGATTGTTTGCGACCCACAGTCAGAATTAGTTTTAGTTTCGGTCCTCAACATATGGGATACTTGTGATGGGCTAATGATGAGATTTTTGTTTCAGCGTCTAGTTTGTGGAGGAATTTGTTACGTGTTCGCCTTGGAAGTGTATTTGTAGTTTATGAGTGAATAGAGAATAGGTAGGAGTGAAATTGGTAACGTTGTAAACTTGACTAACGCCAGTTTTGGAATTGCTTGAGGTACGGCAGGAGTGCAAAAGCCATCGGGGGCTTGCTGCCAATTGAAGGGCTATAGTATAAGTAAAATATCTAAAGGAAAGGCTAAAGTAGTAGTAAATATCTAAAATTAGTTATGATATTTATTTGAAGTGTTTACTTTACTAGTCTGCTTACTGTAGTCTCTTAATTATACTAAATGAAACGGGTCTTTATCGCGTCAGATAATTTAACGTATTTTACTAAAATACGTACCCGACGTTTCGAGCAGAATACACCGCTTAGTTATCCCGTGACCACGAGCGGTGTAACCGCTCGAAACGTCGGGTACGTATTTTAGTAAAATACGTTAAATTATTTGACGCGATACAGACCCGTTTCATTTAGTATAATGAGTGCAAATCGTGTGAGTTTAAAAAGTATGTAGTCTCTTAATATCAATCAGATTAAGATTTCCCATATCTACTATGCTATGTTACCTAACTATGCTACGTTTAGTCGTTACCAACATTGTTTTATAAATTGGCATAGCTCTTACTATACTTATGTTGAATGTCTTTTGGTACTTTCATGTATAGTATAAACCAAAAAATCAATACGACAAGGTATGTATTTTAATCTTATACGTCCCTACCTCGCATTTATAACTTAAGTAGGATATTGTGTTTATTAAAAAGATATTCGGTATGAAAATTAACCATCCAAAAAATACCATTTCATCTCCAGCCATACATTCCCCAAAGTAAAAACAGAACTGAACAAAGTCTAAAAGAACAAAAACAATCCATCAGGAAATTCTGTCATTATCTGAATTGCAGCAATTATCGGCAAACAGTGGGAACTCTTAAAACGTGCAATAGTACGCCATTGTTGACGTTACCGACAGCCAGGAACTTGGCAAAATGCGGGCAAGGATTTTAACTAAAATAAAAGATTTCCGGAACGTTCTCAACTCAAAACTTGCGCAGTTCGAGTTGATTTTGTGTGTGTGTTCGGAAATTTGGGATGACCTGATTAAACTAAGTGTTGGGCGTAGTTTGCATTTTTAACTTGAAATTATGTTTTGTTGATTTTAGGTAGTTTGATTCCAGGTATACCTACTAATATAATAAACCTGAAGAAGTTAATTACTGAAGAGTTCATTTTTTGTTTGTTTCAACGCGCTAATCTCAGAAATTGTCTATCTGGTTTTAATAACTCGTTTTGTAATGGATAGTCACATTCAAGGTAAAGGTTATAGGATATTTTTCATGCCAAAATTCCCACGGGAGCGGTCACATAACCGCGGGGTGCTGCTAGTCAGGTATATTGATGGTTTTTTTTTTCAATTGTTTTTATGAATGATGGAGGCAAATGTCTAGGATTTTTTCGAGTAGAGAAATCAATTTTTAAAATAAATACACTTTAGCTCATATTCTACAAAACTGTTTTCTAGTAAAATAAATAAAATTGGTGTAATTTATATTTTCAAGAAGAACAATTAATGTCTTATCTTAGTATGCTTAGTTCTTAAAACTTAAGTTTTCTAGAACAATCGTTTAATACCAAAAGGCTCTGGATTTTCTTTTAAATTCGATTTCATTAGTTAGTTAATCAAAGCTTGATTCTAAGAACTTTAAATTATTAAAATAGATTATTCCTCCCTTTACACAAGGGTAGTTGGTTTTTACTTCATTCTACGTAATTTTGTGATAGCCAAGACACAATTGCCTATGTCTGCCCGGTTGCTATACAATGCGATCTAATAATAATTATACCTAACCAAATGAAAATCGAATTAAATTACGCTATAATGATATTAGCTCGACAAAAACGTATCGTTTCGGAATCGTGGTACCCAACTGATGAATTTAATTAAGATAATTTTTGCTTTAAAAAAACTTGAATTTAGGTCAATAGTTGCTTCTCTATCTGATTTACTTCTTACGTCTCTTTCTTACTTCCGATAGCATATTAATGTTTCTTACATTGAAAAGCATATTAATTTCAGTATTGTCAGCCAATCCTTAGACCACAGTATAAGCCTTAAGGCGGTTCGAAAACTTCGAACCCAGGGTTGTGGTAGTTAGTGGCTCCTTACGTATTTATCTACATTCTATGACGTCACTATAGCCCTCAGTCCACATGTTAGTCTTGCGTCCCGTTTGTTCCTAAGCAAATAGGTAGCTGAATTGTTGGTGCCCTGTGTCTTGTGATTGCTTAGCTTACTGATCTGATCAACGCTTCGGTGGTCTAGTGGTATTAGCACTCGCCTGCCATGACTGAGGTCCTGGGTTCAATTCCCAGGTCAAGCGAAAACATGTTTCCTACTTTTCAAACATGGCTCGGTTTTGAGATCACCAACCCGGCCTAGGCCCTTTGCCCAGCAACAGGCTGATACTTATTTTTAAACTTTTATTACGGTTGCCTTACAGCGGAGTTGTTTAGGCTTTACGTAGTAAGATGGAAAATGCAATGAATTACTTCAATTAAACGAATAGTGTCAAGGATTAAGATAAAAGCGCCTTCTAAAGATTATCTAAATAGTAAGATGAAAAAATTATAATAGTAAAAATATGTGATTTTGTTTAGGGGTGCCTTTCTACTAAATCTACACGATGCTACATTTAGCTATGACACGTCGATATGCTTCTTCTAATATTTGGAGATACCCAAAATTACCATAATAGAGCTCCGATGGAAAAACAGCCTTAATACCTCGTATTATTTACGGTTAAAATTCCAATACCATCCCTAATAAACTTCCAAATAAACAGCGCCCTCTTTTCAAATCCCACTATTTCGAATTCACTTTACAACTATTCACAAACTGGAATCGGTTCTAATTACGAGTATTTTAACTTGTTACATTTGAAACGAGCAGTCACTGATTCAATAGTATTGTGCAAATAAATCGAGTGCATTTATCGAATAGTCAATCGATTCGATTACATTTTAAAAAACATATTGAAAGCTATTCCAACGTTTTGATGCGGCACTCTTTGTTTTGTTTGCTTCACTATAAAGCGATATATTTCAATTGCTTTAAATATTTTGTATTGAAATACGATTGCTGTGTGAGGAATTGATGTGATTTTTCTTAATGGATAGCAATAAAATGGTATTTTACAATATTGAATATGTAATAATATTAAAATACTCTTAGTAACACTCATTTTGAATTGAAACTATGTACACGTTTACAGATACACGTTGTCTTGTGTGGCTCCAGTAAAGGAGCAGAAATGTCAGATAAAAATGTAAAATAAAAGCGAAGTGTATTCTGAATCGTAGTTTCAATTCAAAGTAGTAGTATTCGCTTAAATGTAAGAAACCAATGGCAATACTTTTCCTTACTTTAATTCAAAATGCATCATCACTACATAGTATAAAACAAAGTCGCTACTTTTGTCTGTTTGTTTGTCTGTATGCTTAAATCTTTAAAATTACGCAACGGATTTTGATGCGGTTTTTTGTAATAGGTAGAGTGATTCAAGAGGAAGGTTTTTATGTAAAAAAATTCCCGAAATTCCCACGGGAACGGGCACAACGCGGGTAAAACCGCGGGCCGCTGCTAGTTTCCTTATAAAAGAGCAGAGATTTTCGCTCATTGAAGTGTTGATCAGTTAGGGAAGGGAAATGTCTGCGAGTTGGTGATCTCTTTACTTTCTACCGATAGTAGTCGTTACATGAGCCATGTCAGAGGCCTTTGGCGGCTCAATAACTCTGACACCAGGATTGGTCGGATTGGTCAGGTTGACCATCCACTCGACGAAGAAGGTGATCTCAAACCCGAGCCATGGAATACTTCACTCTACCTGGGAACTGAAGCTAAAACCTCTGACTTGGCTGTGACTCTATCTTGACACATTTTCGCGAAAAGCATAAATAATAATATATTAACCATATTATTATATTATACATATAATATCACCTCTTTTGTGCAAATTGGCCACCTCTCTGAACTTCCAAACCTCTCGGTTAGACATTGCTTAACTATAATAATTCTCATTCAATATTAGTCTTCGAAACTTCCCACAAAGCTCGAAACTTCTAATAAATTAACGTAATTAAAAATATTTTAAGGTCCCATTATTAAACATTGCCAAAAGGTTTAACTTTTTGCTGACAAAGAACCGAAATCTTCAGTGAATCAAGAATATTCGCGGGTTCAATGTGCAAACTTGCATTTTCAAATTTATACCCCGCTTTGATTAAAATTGACTTTACATTATCCGTCTCTTTCTATTGCCTAATGTGAGACAAAGACCTAGATAGTTAAATGAGATAGGATTCAAAATTATGATCTTTTTAGTGCTTGAATTGAATTTCAAATGTCTCCTGTTGGAGTTTGTTGGATTCTACTAGTTGGCAAGTGCCTTTGTGATATTTGATTTGATTTAATTGAAAGGATAATAATTTCCCAAATTACGAAATTACGAAAAACTATGGAACAAAAAATTTTTATTAAAATCGGCCATGCCGTTAAAGTGACGCTCATATTTTAATAAAGTAAAAGTGTATTATGCCCCAATATCATCCCATAGTTTTACCCGCCTTGTATTTCCCGTAAAAACTGTAAAAAGTAAACAAAATTACCTTCCCTATGAATATACAAGAAGAACATTGCAAATCCAATTTTTCCACCAACCAATACAAAGAATTTTCTCATAAACAACCTATCTCGGTAGGACTTTCGCAATTAATAATTAAAAACCATTAATAGACATCTTAAACATTCCCCATTTAAACAATAGTGTGTTATATTACACTGAGAAAGATAACAGTAATAACAGTGTCAAATTTTACGGTGTAATGCTAATTAGTTTGTTGGTTATCACCATAATGGCGGGCATTTTGAAGAAATAATATTTTTGTGGGATAATAAAAGGAGTCCTTGGGCGTTTGGAAGCGAAAATGAAATAATTAAACTTGTATTCGGTCCTTTTGTTCAGTTATATGAGTCCATGCTGTTCCTGTCTTATAACTGATATTGTTAATTTGTATTTTGTTAATTGTATCTTTTACGAGAGTTTATGATGCTAGAAAAATCTTTTCAACGCTATAGAGTTCACTTGCCTATGTATTTTGTCTTTGCGTGTTTGATCTCCAATATCTAACTATTTTAAATTACTTTGTATGATCAATCTACGCTCACTGAAAAAGTATCTACGTTCACTGAAGATCAGTATATGAAAAATATTTCGAGCAAACATCACGCAAACTAAGAACTAGAGTTTTACAATCAAATTATAGATATCATTTGATTAGTGTATTTCTAGCACAATTACTAAGCGTAACATAGCAACGTAGCATAGACATAGCATAGACAATTTAAGAGTAGCATAGACTGTTTCAGTAAAACGTATCATAGCGTACTTCCGGTGGAAAAGCACTGATAAGATCAACACAATGCGAGGTGTTCATAAATATTGTAAATAAACAATAAAGTATTTTCATCGGCTTAATCTGACTCCCTCCGATACGGAAATTAAAATATTCATTGTTGAGAAACGAAGCGAATACCTAACCGGTTTGAGAAGGTTGCAGAGTAAGCTTTTTAAAGAGATTTTGTATTCAAGTATTTTTACCGTGTAGGGATGATTTTCAGTTGCATGAAAAATAGAGAACAACTTAGAATGGAAGGTAGAAAATATGATTTTATCGACAACTGAAGTCGTTTGTCATAGTTACTAAAATCCATCTAAATTTTTACAAATGATCTCAGGTATTTTTTTAAATAGTTATATTCATTACATTATCAAATTATTCGCTCAAAATAATATGATCATTATAAATTTTCAAAACGTTAGGGATAGTGTTTTTAAACTGATAAATGTAGGTGTTATCTTTAATGTAGGGGAAAACAAAATTATGGATGTTTCCAGAGATTAATTCTTGGAAATAGGCGTCGCTATCATCGTAGGAATATTTGCTATTTAATTAATTATTATATAGTAGGTACATTTGAAGTGACTTTTTGATAATTCTAAACAACCAGTTTGTTTCTAAAATACATATGTTAGTTTACAATTTAACTAGAAAGACTGTCAACTACCGACAGATTGTCAAGATAGTTCATAATCTGACCATACCAAACCGTTAAATATTCTGATATTCCCACTGGAACGCAGGACCGTTAATTTTAAAATATGAACACAAATACGAAAATATCTCAAGGCATTAATAGAATTTGCTGATTGTCTAGACTACTATTGACGGCTTACTGAATAAACAATTCGAACATCGAATTAAAACTACTTTTGTCCTGCTTTTTGATGGCATAAAAGAAAAGGATAGGTAATGCAATCATAATACATTATATCACAAGCTTTTGAGTTCAATAGTTAATTCGCATCGCATGTGCCTTAAGTTGAACATATAAAATCCAGGCGAAACTATATCTTTTTGCTATAAGCCGCCATGGTAACCGAAGTTTGGTAATCAGTTACCTATGAAGAAATTTTGCTCTTTCCTGGTAATCCAGTTACAAACGAAGATTTTAACAGAATGAAACTTGTTCTTTTTTGGCACACGAAAGTAAGTTAGGTACTCCCAAATCTCAAAGAAAATACTCAAAGTACTCGTAAATACATGCAATTCGGTAGGTTAGGGTTTTTTTTTTTTAGTACCTACCTATTTTTTGGTTACGAAAAAATTACGAAAGCAGAAGGAAAAATCTTCGTTTGTAACTGGATTACCAGGAAAGAGCAAAATTTCTTCATAGGTAACTGATTACCAAACCTCGGCTACCATGGCGGCTTAAACCATCTTTTTATGTATAGCAAGTAGCTATTAACCTCTTTAGACAACAGCCTCCGTGGTTTTGTGGTTTGAGCGCTCGGCTCGCGATCCAGAGAATCCGGGTTCGATTCCCAGTGGGGACAATAGCTCACAAAATTCTCTTTGTGAGACTATCCTCAGTTTGGTTAGGGCATTGCAGGCTGAATCACTTGATTGCCCGAAAAGTAAGATGATTCCGTGCTTCGGAGGGCTCGTTAAGCCGTCGGTCCCGGTTACTTTCTACGGATAGTAGTCGTTACATGAGCCATGTCAGAGGCCTTTGGCGGCTCAATAACTCTGACACCAGGATTGGTCCGGTTGACCATGCACTCGATGAAGAAGACCTCTTTATACTTGACAATGGACAGGACTATGCTAGACTGTCGTCCAGACAATCTGAAGGATGCGTTTCCAATGAAGCGGAGTGGTGCGAATCTCAATCAACCAATCAAAGCATAATGAAAAGATTTGACAAGCCCGTTGGCACAGTGGCAGTGAGAGCGCTTACTGTGTCGGGGGTTGCGGGTTCGATTCCCGCCCGGAGTCAACAATATTGCAGACATAGTTGTTGGCGACGACGTCTGGGTGTCAATTATATATTCTTATAAAGTATTTGTGTATGTATATGTAGTAGTATCAGTTAATTAGATTCCATAATACAAGCTTATGGCCGGTTCACATTATTCCAGTCCAGTGATCCAGCGAGCTAATCCAGTCCAGTGCTGGACTGGAGCATATCGTTTACATTGTTCCAGTCTTTTAAGAGTAGCTGGATTGGTCCCCAAAACAATTGACTCGTATTCACTGTTCAACGTTCAATCTAGCACTGGATTGCAACTGGAATGGCTGTCTACACTATTCCAGTGGCGCTGGATTAGGTGAGCTGGAATGAAAAGTTGACGGTCTCTCCAGTCACTGGACTGGAATGCTCACTGGAATGGGTACATTCCAGTGTCGGTTCACATTATTCCAGTACTGGATTGGATTGCTGGACTGGAATAATGTGAACCGGCCATTAGAGCTTACTTTGGGTCTAATTAACCATGTGTGTATTTGTCCAGGTATATTTATTTATTTATTTTGACAACGTGAATGCGTTGTCATTGATCAAGTGGACTCCGCACCGCTCGCTCGCTTCAACGCATAGACTAATGAGCAAGACACACATAGTGCGGGTGCGGTCCGGGGCGGGTCACGTGACGTTGTATTCCTTGTCTTTGTATGATAGTTGTCACAATGATCGGTCGCAAGGCCGCAACATGTGTGTATAATGCTTTAAGGTGATTATAGTAAGTCATCCGCGGCATGATACTGCGAAAACTTAACGTTGGCGCAGTCTCTAACTTTCACGTTATATAACTTTCAATTTATTATTATTTTAACGTTATTTTTTAATTATTAATTATTTTCCTCTATTTTCGGATTGCGGAATAAGCAAAGAAAAAATCCCGAAAGAAGTGTATAAGTAATAAAATGTTTTTGATTGTAATATTCATTAAAAGTTCTCATTGTCAGATAAAAAATACGCCCCAAAGGATACAGCTAATTGGTATTTGTTATTGTACTCTGTTTTCTTGGGGGGGCGTTTGTTTTTATCACGAAAAACAACTTTATTGTTATCTAGTCCTTGATGGTGCAATCAAATCAACCCACGATTACGGTATGCAATTTGCATTGAGACCTACAGTTTAACAGATTTTATCTACACTAATGTTGTAACATTCTACTTATGTTTTCAATACTTGACTTATAATTACTACTGTTATAGCGCAGACAACTAAAACACTCAATTTAAGCAATTGCACATGATGTTATAATATCCACATCGATATCGTAAAATCTCATTATAACATCATTATAACGCGACCAATTAACCTGGCGAGCCTTATGTCAAAATCCTCATACTAGTTGTATAAAATTTTGATATTAGGCTGGCTTTTGAAAACAGTTGGGTTATACGTGAAAACTTCGTCGAAACTACTAAACTTACATACACAAAACTCGCTCGCTCCTGATTGGCCCTACGCGCAGCTGCGCTCTCATTGGTTAGATTTTAATGGCGGCAAGTTCACTGTGACAATACACTATTGTCAAAAACTATTGCCAGCTTTTACTCTTGTTGTTTGATTAATTGCATTAGTGAAGATAAAGTAGTGTATGCATATAACACGGGTATTAAAACATGAGTGTGAGTTTATGAAACGAGCGCAGCGAGTTTCATAATAGTAACGAGTGTAATAGTACCTACCCTTCCTTATATGACAGTTGCATAAACTACTATTAAGCTTAAGTTATAGCTGTAATAGCACCGTAAAGATACGGGATTTAGCCGGTTATGGTCAGTGAATTATTGAACATAGTTCGTCAAATAGTTTGTTAACTTAAAAGATTAGTACAAGACTTTTACTAAAGCGTCATCAAACATTCGATCCAGCCTTCAATTCTTCAATTAACAAGCATCTGATATAGCGAACGTTGAATTTTCTTCGTTTGTCGTTGGGTAATCGATTACTAGAGTTTTTGGCGACAGTGATCGATCGGCCGACACAGGCATTCTGCCTTCACTAGATTTGATCACGGCTCAAGTTATGTGATTTTGTTCGATTAAACTCGTATTTTGTTGGAATAGTTTGTTTGGAAATAAATGTGCGAAATAAGGACGGACTGCGACTAAAATAAGGGATTTCTAACGCTCGGTAAATTGCTAATAAGTTACTTAGTTCTAACATTAGCCATAACTCAGTAAAAACCGAGGGAAACCTTCGAAATCGAAATCAGTTAAGTAAATTCAGAGATTATCTCAAATGACACTAATTACATCATTGACACTGACGTAACAGACGTCAACGCTAAAACCGACACTCCGTCAGGGACGCGGTCGGACGAAAACACCCACGCTGACGCCATAGGACACAAACGCCACGCCCGTCGCGAACATCGATGTCAACCTGGCGCCGACGCCAGCGGTTTAATCTTTTAGTCAATCTTAAATAACTTTAAGTCAATATTAAGAATAATGAATCAGGACAAATATTCTTCTTTATTTCTTCCTGGCTATTTGTCCCAAATGGTGGGATCAGCCCTCCTTGTTTGTCTTCTCTACTTCACTCTATCATCGACATTGTCTCCGTAAAACTTGCACTCCCTCATACCCTTGGACATATCCGGCTTTGTCCTGTCCTGTACCTTGTCTTAGGTCTGCTTCTAAACATTCTTATTTAATAGTATTAGATACCGTATCAAGATTAAAAGCATACACTATATAATATATTGCAGGTTGGCCGTCCATCACGACACCGTGGCACCCCGAGTCTCCTGACTTGAGCCAAACAATTACTTTCATTTAGTAAGTAAATATCACAAAAGTTTTCTATCGACGATATTTATGAAATACTTCCTTTCATTCCTTTGTCACAGCTTCTTATTTCTGAGAAAAGTTTCTGGTATTATACGTGGTTGTATCTTCATAAGAATCAATAAATATTTTATTTACCACTAGCAGCGCGCAACGATTTTACCCGCGGTGGATCTGTTCCCAAGGGAATATTGGGAAATAGCCTATAATCTTCCCGTTGAATGTGGCTATCCATTACAAAAAGAATTATTCAAATTACGTAGTTTATGAGATTAAGTTATCTATCAATTTTTACAATGAGACACTTCTCTCCTACCCTATCCTATCTTCAAATCGCACACGATGTGCAAATCAAATTTACATATAATCGGTTCATTCGTTGAGGAGTCCATCGCGGACAAACAACGTGACACGTAATTTTTACAAAGATTTAAGTCATAAATGTAACATTTCATTCACTAATTTGCTTGACGGATAAACTCAATACACCCAAAACATTTTGATGTCTAGGTAATCTGAAACGGTTCGATCAATTTATTCAAGTGTCGCATCTGAAGCCCCGAATTATACCAAAATTATACGTTTTCAGAACTAACAACAAACAATTTGATTTCACTTACAAATCAGTATGGAAATCATTATAATTATAACTTTACTGTTTTCATTACTATGTATTTCTAATCTATGGTAACAAGTGGTTATTTTAGGTACTTAAGGCTACTAGTTGTAAACTAGCCGCGCCCCACGGTTCACGTGGGAATTTTGGGATAAAAAATACCTTAATTCGAATTCTGAACTTATAGCGAACTTAACAAAGAAAATCATACTTTTACATTATTATCTATAACTATACTAATATTATAAAGAGGTACAATTTGTAAGTTTGTTTGTTTGTATGTTTGAGCTAATCTCGGGAATTGCCAGTCCGATTTGAATAATTCGTTTTGTAATAGATAGCCACATTCAACGGGAAGGTTATACGGGAAGGCTATTAATCATCCCGGAATTCCCATAGGAACACAACGCGGGTAAAACCGCAGGGCACGGCTAGTCTTTATTTATAACCTGATTCTCTTACTTTTTTATTGCCAAACTTACTTTTTTTTACTGACTGACTCACTGACTATTAACGCACAGCCGAAACTACTGTACCTAGAAACTTGAAATGTTGGTACAGGGGTTCCTTTCATGATACGAATAAGTGAGCACTAAGAAAGGATTTCGAGAAATTCAATCCCTACCAGGGGGTCCTTTCACCCGAAGCGAAGCGAAGTATTTATTTAAGTATGGAATGTTCCAGTTAATCTACTAGTTATTTAAACATTGTTACTGTTGCCTATACTTGTTGAAATTGTTAACTAAACCAAACATTGATCTAAGTAACATGAGTTGATACTTATAAGTTCAAAATGTTGACACAAAAGATACTTTTAGTGAGTAGGTGTAATATGTAACAATTTGATCGTAAACTTTGACAAATATTGACTGTCACGTGAACTCTATGAACTGTAGCTTAAGGCGCCTTCAATTTAGGCGCAAAGGCACGAGATGATGCGGTTGCGGAAGCATTGATTTTACTAATATAACAAAGCTGAAAAGTATGACTTTGTTTGATTTCAGAAATGCGTTCAATATTTGTGTAATGGATAGTAGTCGCGTGGCCGCGTAACAATGGGAAGGTTATAGGCTATTTTACATCCTCAACTTCCTACAGAATTAGACAAAATGGATACAACGCGTAAAAAGCACGAGGCACTGCTAGTAAGTAGGTAAGTATTAGCCTGTAATGTCCCACTGCTGGGCAAAGGCCTCTCATCTCACTGAAGTTATCAGTACAGTGTCCTCACTGTACTGATAACTTCAGTGAGATGAGAGGAGATTAGGCATTATCACCACGCTTGCCAAACGCGGGTTGGTGATCTCAAACTCGAGCCATGTTTGAAAATTAGGTAACATGTTTTCACTCGACCCGGGAATTGAACCCGGGACCTCAGTCTTGGCAGGCGAGCGCACATACCACTAGACCACCGAGGCGAGGCGAGGCGCTAGTATAAATATCAATTTAATAACGCTCGATACCAACCAAATACACAACTGTTAGTTTTTTACATAACAATCACCTAGATTTAAATTTACACTATAGGTACTATAGGTAAAATTTAAATTTATACTAAATCGAGTAGGTTATTACGCACTTAGTGTCAAATATTCTTAGTATATGCCAGTTAATGACGACAGTTGTGCACGTGGAACTCGACTAAATTGGAAGCACCCAATGTCGAACGTTTGCTTACAAAGATTCTGTTGACATGTACGTATTGGAAATTGTTAAAATTATTTAGAATACTTGCTCGTAGTTATTTAGGAGGAAGTCTCAAGGAGCTTTAAAACATAGCTTTCTATAGAAACCCAGGACCCAGTAATAAAAGCTCTCTTGTCTCACCGAAGATACCAGTACAGTGCGGAGGATTCGGCGTAATCACCACGCATGTCTAATTCAGGTTGGTGATCTCAAACCTGAGCCATGTTTGAAAGAAGAAAACATGTTTTCGCTCGACCTGGACATTGAACCCGGGATGAACATCAGTCTTGGCAGGCGGGTGCACATCCCACTAGACCACTGAGGCGTTAAAGTTGTAATACAGAGAGTATTACAACTTTAACGCCTCAGTCCTCGCCTTCTCCATAGCATTTTCCCATTATCTGGGGTCGGCTCTTCTTGTCTATCTTTTCCATGTTTCGTTAAAGTAGTAATACGATACTAAATTTTTTAACCCTAAAGATTACGCCACTCAATAAATACAAAATAATTTGCAAAAAGCTTTCTTAAAATTAATCATTCATTTATTCCCAAAATCAAGTCCTGAGTAATCTTGCTCCTCAATTTCCCAATGCTTGTGACTTAATGACTGACAATAATTATAATATTTTATACATAGAATTAAGTATACACAAAGTTTAGGTTCTTGCTTGTCTGTTCTATTAGCCGCCGTCATTGAGGTCAAGTGTGAGTCGGGTTGTCCAAGTTTATGTAAACTGTCATGACATGGCACAGTGTGGGGGAGATTACGGTAGGACTGTTGGTTAGGGATGATTATAACGTAAATAAAAACTGGGTTAAGATTAGTTTATTTTTGTATGTAATTAGATTTTGACGGATCCGATATTTATTTTAAGTTTTCATTTAAAGGTCAAACTGTAAAATAACAATACGTCTTATTTTGCCTGATTGTTAATAAAAATCTATTGGTGACAATACAAAGGGGCTACGCTTTTACACGATCAATTTAAAATCCATATCCAAATATTATCAACTTAGTGATAAACCTAGCATTAATAAACATGACATTAGGGCTCGATTGATCAGGGGGCGTTTTAATACCATAAGTACCATGCACGACTTAATTAAATTCGTACATCTGACCAAGCGGATCATGAATAAAAGCGCCATAGATCGATATTTTAAGCAGACACACAACATCTTACTGCAGCGCCTACCTACCACAACTTAGGTTTAAACAACTTTAATTCTCATAAGAACTAATACATGGTTCACTTAAATTGAGATACAAAGAGAAGAATAAATGTGTAGGTTAAGCCTCAGACTTCAACTTACTTCCCCAATACACATTTTCAATACCGACCTACTGTTAGCTCCCCTACACTATGCCCAAGTGCTTCACATCGTGCCACAGCCTAAATAAATATGATTCTATTGAGAAAACAGGTCCAACTCCGAAGTAGTAAGTCAGAATAATAATGGAAGCTTCTGTTTGACTTGCATGTAATGAACGCAATATTGACTGCGTTTTGTAATACCCTGGTGTCATCAAATCAATTAGTTTTTGAGAGAGGTGCCATTAGTATTTTTGTAAAGATAATAATGACATTGGAAGAACTCGTATGGAGTCGCTGACATTTGGCTGGCTGTTGATATCTTTTGCTGCATTCAGAACACAACTTTGCTATTGTATTGCAACGTGAAGCTCGGTCCCTGCTTAGATGGGTGATAGTGTTTCTATCTAAGCGCTCCCTTGTTTCAGAGGGCACGTTAATTTGTCGGTCCAGTTGTTTCAATCGATATACCATGTCGGAAGCATTGAGGCGGAAAGTACTAGGTGCATAAGTATTTTGTTGAAATGGGTTATTACCTCTCTCTCGTTAAGTACATTGAAGACATAAAGATTATTTCAAAGATTATTCCTGTTTTTTTTTAATTTAAAACTGAGCAAAGACACAATACTCTATGTTAAACTTTGTTTTTATTATTAGTATCTGTCTATCTGTTTCCTTCTCACGTATTTTCATTTCAGTCTAGCATGACACATCTGCTACCAACAATATTGCTCCCACCACATGTATGCTAAATCATATTGCTAGGTAATTGTTAATCCGAATTAATAAAATAAACAGCTGCCGTTGACAAATGTGGTAGAATACCGTATCTGTTGCATTCACTGCATACAAAAGTAATTGCTTAAATTGAGCGAGTTTACAAGCCAGTGAGTTCCTCAGAACGAAAGCCTTTGTTATATTACTTTTTAACCAACTTAAAAAAGGAGGAGGTTTCTAATTCGACCGTATATAATATGTTTTTTTTTAATTTGAGTAAGTGTAACTGGCCCTTATTGTACGTTAAACGCATTTCAAGGAGATTTGACTCTGAAATCTGACTCTTGAAAAATCTGACTCTGTCTTTTTAAATCTGCCTCTTTTAATCAAAACCTCTTGCCAAAGCGATTGCCTCCAGGGTGTTTTTTTTTTGTATTGAATGTTTGTCTATGGCGCAAGTATTAATTGTAAGAGTACTTTACCTTTTACGGACGTACTGAGTTATTTGTTATGTAACGCTCTTACAACTATAGAATTTTGTAGCCACAACTGTAGAGGAAAAAGAGAGATATCCTTCCATTTCGCCCATCACTGAATCTTTATCTTCTAGAGAATAAAATCTTTGGTTCAAAAATCGGTTAAATAGGTTACACTTTAGAAATAAATAAAAAACACGATTATAAAAATTTTAGTTAGCATTAGTTTTACAGTCACCTATAAAATACAGTAGTGATAAGAAAAAACATTTCATTCTAATACTCAAACCATGTATCTTTAAATGTCTTCCAAAAATCCACAAAAACTACTTTTCACCCTCCAACTTCCAGTTGACTTTCACCGTTTCCAACCAAAAAGGTTCTATACAAATAGGTTTAACACCTAATCTTGAGGCCCTTTGGCTTCCGACTACCCGGATCAATCATAGCGTGCACCAAGGCAATTCTGAATGGAAATATCGTAAGTTAACAAGATGATGATATAACTCCTAACTATGGGTTCCCAAAAACTGAAGGTCAATCGTGGATTGCTCAGTTCAATGTTTTATGAAGGAGTTATAGGCCTATATTCTTCGTTATGCTTATTTGGTACTTCTACAGTATGTTATTCAATGTCACTTACTACTTTCTACTTACTTACCATCAACTGTCTTACAGAAAACTGTAATATTGATAAGAAACCATAGACACGATTAAAGTGTTTATGCAGAAAGGAATAATATAATATAACCAAGAACAAAAACGAAAAAGGTAATGAATGACCAAAACCCAAATAAAAAAGCAATCTAAAGCACAGATTTCAAAGCCCCGACCCATAATTACCTGTTCCCGTCATCAAAATTGATATCCCCGCATTGAGTTCGCGTCAATTACGGTTCAGAACACCAAGAACCATAAAAAATGACACTTCCCTCACCAAAACATAAATTCGGTAGCCCTATTGCCACAATGTGTCGAATGTTGACGATAAGGGACAAGAAAAAAAACAATGAAAAAAAAACCACGTGGGCTTTAAGGCGCAAGTTCTAACGCTCATGTACGCGTGTAGGATGCATCTGTGTGCGTGACTCTGCAGGTATACTACAAACGGTCTCAGTTCCCATCGGGCAGTGAGACAGAAAGCACGTCTTTATCGCTTTCTTCTACGCATCGCGTTTACGACACCGGCTACAGACGTTCGATTTACAAAACATAATATCGAATTATAAAAGAAAATAATTTGAATTTTTGACAGGTTCTATTTGACGTTGACAAAGTTTAATGTGTTTTGACAGATGTGGTTAATGTGATATTGTTTTAGTGGAAAGTGGATGGTATCAATCAATAGATACGAATTGTGATTTAATTTGATTTGTGATTGTCTCGTTCTTGTTATCGTAATAGGAATAGTCCGTCTGCTCGGTGAGTTAATTAATTAATATTATTATCTTTACGATATATATATAATGTAACTATAATTCTATGAGAAACTCATACGAATTGCTAGCTTAAATTTTATGAATTTCAGCTAGGTACTTTATGTATAAACTTTTCACTTATATTTTTGTAGGCAATCATATTTCACAAATTGGATTAAACTACTTATTAAACGAACGTGTTACCACAGATTACTAAATAGTACTACGTGTGTTACGTAGAATAAAATCGTCAGGTCGATATTAGCATAAATTAATTAAATATTTTACATCATTTAATCATTTTAATGTTGTTTTGCAATTAATTGAATAATAACTATTTTATAAAATGCAGGAAATAGTCAACAATATAGAAAAATAAATAGTCACTTACTGCATCCTGTATGAGATCATTTAATTAGAATTTATTAATACCTATCTACTAATACAATTACAGCAGATTTTTTTATGTCTGTTTTTTTTATATAAAGTAGTGCCTTATTGGATCTGCTTTCTATTCGGAACTGAAAAATATTTTTCTATAAGAGTTTAAGCCTCATTCAAGGAGGTTGTTTGCAAATTATTTTTCATAGAAAATGTTTACAGTAACGGACGCAACGCGAGTAAAACCGTGAGATGCTGCTACTACATAATTAAGGTGTTTTTTCGAAAATGTGTAGTAAGGTACAATATTGTTGTAACATCAGGCAATATTCAATGAAAATTAATTTCAAAAACCAGTCACAGGATATTAAATAAAGTTATTCATAACTATTGTCTGTTTCCAATTATATTCCATTTATATTTTAATTGCTCATAAATTAAGTTTATTGTTTGAATTCATTTTATAATTAAATTGTCTCTTACAACTAAGTGTCTTTTCTTTTTTATGTTTTAGTGATCATCTCGTAAAGGCCAAAGGCCAAACTGGCGTAGGAGTTTTCAGACCGCCAGATAGAAAATGGTCGATCTGCTTTAGTCTTCGTCATGACATCTATTTGCCAAATAACTTGATGCACTTTACTTACTTATCGTATATTGCTTATTGGCTTTGAAGAGTCATTTAAAACCTGAGCCTTTATAAGCTCGAACACCTTAGTTTATAAAATAAAAAGTCTTTGACAGACATAAAGGTATGTTAGACATTTGTATATAGTGTAGCTCTTTTTCATAATTATGTCTTCGTGCTAGAAGCTTGTCTTACTACTGTTTTGTCTTTAATGGACACAGACAGCTTTTAAAAAATGTTTTTAGTTTAATTAATTTTACGTCATTTCCCAAACCACCTTTATAAAATACTAGCAGCACCCCGCGGTTTACCCGCGTTGTTCTCATGAGAATTTTGGCATGAAATATATCCTAAAACCTTCTAGTTGAATGTCGCTATCGATTGGTAGTTTCTGAGATTAGTGCGTTCAAATAAACAAGAAAACAAACAAAAAAACCCCTTTTCATATTAGTACCTATATGGTCCTTTAGCTCCATTTCCATGCCTTTTTTAATAATTAGAGAGACTGCTGTCACTGGTGGCGGACAAACAAACGATCACAAACCAAACGGGCGAGAGCAAACATTCGTTATTGAACAAATATTTTCTTCGGCGGATCGCAGCAGGAATCTCGCCCCTTTTGGTCCCTTTGGCCCCGAAGGTTAAGGGTAGTTTTAAAAAATAGACGCGCAGTACAAGAAATTGTACAATCAAATGGGAACAATGATTTTTAATTATTTATAGTGGAATCTTGGGTAACGTAAGTCTTATTTGGCAATGCTTTTCGTGTCAAAAAAGTCGCACCTTTTCCTTTTGGTTTGGGGTAGTAAAACATTACCAATATCTTAAATAAACATTACCAATATCTTAAATAATGTTAAGTCTAGTAATAGCATTGGCGTGAAAAATCCCAAGCAAAGTTCCTATAGGTATTTTACAGTGTACTGAGATAAGAATTAAGAGTAGTCTCCCAAGTCTAAGTCAAATATTTTTATTCAGTTTTGGCCCCTCTTTTGAACGTATCACCCATTCGGAAGAATATCAGCAGAGAAGAATGGGCAAGAAACTCTGCTGGTTAGCACTCTACACTTACCTAATGCTTGCTGTTGATCACGAACCCGACTTTTTACTATTTCGTACAACAGTTTTCATGGAATTTTCAAAAAAAAAATGTACCTAGTCTTTTTCTGAAAAACATCGTCGTTTTGTCCGTATCCGACGTTTCTAAAAATCTATGCATAAAAAAATTGGTTCAAAGCCGCAGTGCAGATCATTCATGAAAAAAATAGGTTTTGTGGGTTTGCGTTAAAGCGTTAATAATAATATACAAAAAGAGGTACTTCCATATATATTGTACTAGCTGCACCCCGCGGTTTCACCCGCGGTGTACCTGTTCCCGCGTTTTCCCGGAAATTCGGGATAAAATGTGTATCCCTTGTGTTATTCTGATGTATATATAACCTATATTAACTGTAGAGTTTCACCTAAATCTGTTCAGCAGTTTTTGCGTGAAAAAGTAACAAACATAACATTCATCCTCACAAACTTCCGCATTTATAATGTTAGTAGGACAAGTTGTAGTATAAATAAGGATAGAGAAACTATGTAGTTATTAAATAAGTAGGGCTGAAAAGAATTTAATTTCATAATATGAGGGAAATTAACAGCTATTTTAAGATTAACCCGATGAACAGAATCCTTTACAAACATCGGTCTTGTGTATCTGAGGATCTATGGTTTAATTTATACGTTCTATTATTTGCGTCTATGGCTCTATTAAAGAAGTTTAGTAAGCTTTATTGATAATCTTCTTAGAACAAGGTTGATTTCATAACGTATGTATATATTGTTAGATTGAGATAAGTATTGATCTATTCTGTGTATGTGTGTAGTGTGTGCGTGTGTGTGTGCGCAGCGTGTGTGTGTGTGTTTGTGTGTGCGCGTGATTTTCCTAAAGAAAATGTGCAGCAGCCTCTGTGGTCTTGTGGTTTGAGCACCCGGCTCACGATCTGGAGGTTCCGGGTTCGATTCCCGGTGGGATACCTCACAAAAATCACTTTGTGAGACTGTCCTCAGTTTGGTTAGGGCATTGCAGGCTGAATCACCTGATTGCCCGAAATTTAAGATGATTCCGTGCTTCGGAGGGCACGTTAAGCTATCGGTCCCGGTTACTTTCTACGGATAGTAGTCGTTACATGAGCCACGTCAGAGGCCTTTGGCGGCTCTATAACTCTGACACCAGGTTTGGTCAGATTGACCATCCACTCGATGAAGAAGAAGAGAGAAAATGTATTACTCGTAGTTATACTTATCACGAAATCAGTATTTGACAGGTCTCGCAATTTCTTTGTTTCTAATCACATCCTAAGCTAATTAGACACCAAAAATGGGTTAAAAAAAGAATTGACATCCAAAATGAACGCCTATATTAGGGCTGGCTAGTTTTTTTTTAAACAAAAAAGTATTTGATTGTCTCATTCGCTCTTCATTATAATCATTTGCTTGAAAAATATTGTAAATATAAAACAACAAGGAAATCTCGAAAAACCATCTTAAGGGTTAATTTTATTTATGCCCACGTCACTTCAAAATTAACGAAGACACTCAACGTAACTTAATTTGCGTGAGACATTAAAATTTTCAAGACATTTTCTGTTATTACGTTATTACAAAGAGGGTATTGTCTTTTTAATCGAATTTGTTTTGAAAAACAGACGACATTTTTATGGTATTATTTCAACAAGTTTGTTTTATTGTGGAATACAGTTAAAACGTAGCGTATGTTTATATATTTTAATATAAACTTTTAACATATTTTGAAAATATGTTTTTGAATTTATAATTTTAAACAGTTCTCAGGTTTTTTATTGCTATAGTTTAAAAGATGTGTGTCGAGTTTATAAGACCGGGAGCCAGACACATGTCAAATTTTATTGTTTCAAACCATACTTTATAATCTCGCTAAATCCAGATGACATTAAGCTGGGTACTGACGCGACGTTACGTAGCGTAATGTTACATTCACAGCGAGCAACGAACTATTTTTTCACAGCAAAGATCCACCCGTTTCTCGCCGCGAGCGCTGTGTTTCGTCATTCTGACTGCACGAAGGCTGCACGCACGCTGTCACACGTTACATTACGCCTTGCAACGTCGCGTCGGTCGGTACTCGCCATTAAGTGTCATCAAGTTTAATCTTAAATTACAAACAAATTTTATTTTTTTAACGTAAATTTTCTTATTTCCATCTCGCTCAATATCTCCATTTTACCCCAGAAATCACTTAAGCAGTTGTAAATAGGTACCCTAAAGAATTCATTATGAAGATTGTAATAATGAAGATTTGTTGTAATCGCTCTTCTTGTTACCAGGATGTTGGAACGTTACCGTTTAATTATTATTATGAGTTGTATCTCTCAAGTTTTACTCTAGACAATTACACTAGGTATTCCACTTTAAAGTGCGTTTAATATAAATACCTGCTTAAGCAGAACGGAGATAAGATTTCAAGCACTTAATTCATGGTATGCACAGGTCCGCTCCGCTTTCATGGGAGCGTAAGTTAAGCGTTTTTGGTATTGAGCGAGCTTACTAGCAGGCGAGGTGACGAGTTCAATGGCGATCGTCACTCATTACGAACTTTTACATAATTTCGTAGATTTTTTTCGACTCGCTTAATGTAAACAATCTATACTAATATTATAAAGCTGAAGAGTTTGTTTTGTTTGTTTGTTTGTTTGTTTGTTTAAACGCGCTAATCTCAGAAACTACTGAACCGATTTGAATAATTCTTTCACTGTTAGATAGTCTATTTATCTAGGAAGGCTATAGGCTACATTTTATCCCGAAATTCCCTCGGGAACGGGCACAACGCGGGTAAAACCGCGGGGCGCTGCTAGTACTTTATAAACTCCAATTAATATGTTATGTTAGTTAAATCAGTATCCAATTGATAACTAAATCAATTCAAACTACTACAAATAAGATAATTAAAATTGAAGTAGGTTATTACGTGCCAAATAGAATATAATTTGAATCGAACATTATTTGTTTTAGAACCGTATTAAGTATTCAGGCATTAACTAAATAACTAAATAATGAAGTGAAATAAAATAAACATATTATAAAATAAACACAATTAAATCATATTATTTACTGTGGTCTCCTCGGTGGCCTAGTGATATGTGCACTCGCCTGTCAAGACTGAGGCCTGGGTTCAATTCCCGGGTCGAGCGAAAAAAAATCCTACTTTGAAAAGTCTCTTAAGTCATGTTGAAACATGGCTCGAGTTTGAGATCACCAACCCGCGTTTGGCAAGCGTGGTAATAATGCCTAATCCTCCTCACTGTCCTGATATCTTCAGTATGATGAGATGAGAGGCCTTTGCCCAGCAGTGGGACATTACAAGCTAATTTATTTTATTATTTACTATAACAAAAGCTCAAACCTTCTAACTGGATTTTAAAAAGTATCTAAAGATAAAAATTTGGGTCAAGCACCATCACAAATTACTACGAGCTCTGTAAACCACAAAGTACCAGTAGCCACAATTAATTGATAATTTGTCGTTTACAATATTTTAGTGTTAACGATCAAAAAATGATTTGGAATGCGTTGATTTATCACATGTCAGATTGTGATTAATTTTCTTGTTTCACTCTCGCTTGAACACGTTTTCTAAAACTAAATGTCAGCTTTTGAATTTGGAACGAGTTGTTTTTTAATATTTATTTAATGTTATTGTATTCAAATATTGACATTCGGTGATTAATTAGTCTGTGGACTCTGTGGTTATTGTTTACGTGCTTTTACTCAAATGATGTAACGTATGGAAATATGAATTACGTACGAGAAAGATTTTAGGAGGAGCTTTTTAACCGACTTCAAAGATGGAGGAGGTTTCTCAATTCAACTGTAACATATGTTGTAGATTTGACACTTTTGACACTTTCCAATAATATCGTTTAGTTATATGAGTAGAAATAGAAAGAACTACTTAGACATAAGTCTGATTATTAAGTCTAAGTAGTAAGTTAAAAAAGTACTTAGATCTGTAGAGTAAACAATCAAGTTATCGTTGCAATAATTCTAAAGAATATAAACCATAAAGATATTTTACCAGTTAAACGAAATCAAACTCAAACCAGGATATCTTATCAAGAATCTTGAAACCGCCACGAAAATGTGAAGCGTCCGAATAAAAACAAATCTAAAATTAAACCAGATCGGGAAAGAATTAAAAAATCTCCCAACGAAAATAAATTTTCACTTCACAAATCACCCCGAGTACTTAATCATTATCTCGAAAAACACTCGCCGACCGAATGTAATGAAACTTGAAAATTGTTGAGCACCAAAATATCTCGATTCTGAGGACGTCCATTACACAACGTTAAATTTTAACGATAAATCTAAACGGGCCCGTTAAAGAGTTTTCTTTAATTACTTTTTCATTCTGACGAAAAAAAATTCTGCCCAAATCGAAAATACCTTTACCCCGGAGCCATAATTTACATTGCAAAAAATTTGCTCGCCCCCGTTCAAATTAGACGGAGGTATATTTATTTATATTTTTAATTCAGTTATTTTCTACTTTAAATTGGAGTTGGTCTAACTGGTAATCTGGACTTATTCTTTGATTAAAATACTCTTGCCTTTTGTACATTACATATTGCCAGTAATAATGCATTCATAAGTAAAAATAAATTGGATTCGTTGGGCGTCTCATTATATTTTTTGCGAATACCCCATAACTGTCTTAAGGGGTAGATAATCAACCACTGCATTCAAATAAGCATAAAATTATTATTGCTACTCGAGAATCAAACCCAAATCTTCACCAAATAGAAGCGCTGTACTGTTACAAATGATAAAATAACTTGGTAGAATAAAAATAAAAGAAGCTCGATCATGAAACATAACTCCAATAACATCTAAACGAGGCCTGCCGGGTACACACGAGTCGGTTTTGTTCCTACGGGCTTTCATCTAGGTATACACGATGCGGTCTAGTCTCTGATTTACGAATTCAAAACCATTCTATTCCAATTATTTGGTTCACGGCCTTAAAACAATATACTTTTTGCCGCCGTACATATTTAGTCAATCAATCAGTAATTTCGAGTATTTTAGACCGCATAAAGCTATCGACGTGGACTATCGATTGAAACAAATATCACAAGACGATTCCTTCTGAAGAGGAAAAAGGTTCCCTCATTCTAACCCCATCACTGTACCCTTTTCTTCAAAAGAAGCAGTTGTTTTTGGTAAAAAATCAGTCATGATGGTTTGAATTTTATCTCGCAAGAAAAAATACGTACCGTTATCTGGGTACATCAGCAAATCAAAACGCACTTATGTACTCTTGTCAAATTATAAATTCGCCAAATCTCACTGACATGTAGTTAAGTAGTTACAGCAAAAAATTTAATACAACAAATTCTTAGTATTTTCAGCTAGAATATCTAGCTTATTTGGTCTAACATCTATAGGCCCAAGTTACCCGGTTGTTCTAGGTTAAATTCGTCTATACAATGCACTATTCTATACTGAAAACATCAACCATAGTGCAGCCTGCCAATCATTGACTAACGTTACTAACAAGCCTAGCACACAAGCTACACAATAACATATCATCCTAAGGTGAAATTCGCCACCGGATAACTTACTATGCTTCAACTAGGTAACGGACGTAATGGCTAGTGATGGGCAATTATTCGAAAAGATAGTATCCGTCAGTCGAGTGAGAATTAACTTACCGAATACGATTTTTGAACGATTATGAACAATTGGAAATTAAATTTACGAAGTTTATTTCTTTTAATTATATTTTTCAAAGTAAAGGTATTCTTGAAGTTAATTGCATATAAACAATTTTTTTTTTCATTTTCACAGTGTTACTAGGTAAAAAAAGGTAAACTGTGCAAAATTTTCGGATTTAAGACAGTAAAAAAATCACTTACATATCTTTGATTTCTTTTAAAATCCATTCGAATTTGATTATCTTGTAAACCAATAATCCAACTCACCTCCCATTACTACCTATCCGTACGACCATCCGTATTGTCCCATCACTAGTAATGGCTTTACTTGACGGAACAGCACCTTGATGTGTATTTAATAGCGTAATAACAATAACAATGTTATGGCGTTGTTTCTAGTGTATACTACCCCTAGTTTAAACCGACTAATGTACGAATCGTATCAAAAAGGATATAGTGCTAGGGGTACCTATGTCAAATTATTTATTTATAAGGAAAAGTGCCATCTGGTTTATTTTAAGAGTGCTTTGTGCCGTGTGTTTATGGGTTAATCTCTGTGTGTGCTTTGTTTTGTGTTGTGGAATATTTTTTGTATATTTGTCGGATTAAAAGTTAATTTTTTTTCATAGTGTATGCGTTATTTTTCGTGTAATTGTATCGAACGCCCTGATGGTGTATAGGTAGGTCCACTCGAATGTTAAAGACTGGGGTTTGGGTTCGATACCCGGGTCAAGCGATGCATGTTTCCAATTTATAGCATTGAGATCACCAAGCCGCAGTGGGCAAACGTGGTGATTATGTTTAATCCTACTCACTGTATTCATATCTTCGGTGAGACGGTGAGATGAAAGGCCTTTACGTAGCTGTGGGACATTATATATTAATTAATTTACCTTCTTGACTTATGTCGAACACCTCAGTATCAAACATCTGACAAAGGTCTTATTTTATTGTTTACATTGAGAAATGACAAAAACTATATTCCTCGATGTCTGGAGAGATATTTCAGCTATTTAGATTGAAGAAAACTAGTCAATACATTACTTTACTTACGTAAGATCCTAATAGTAACCAAGTTGTAACCTGACCAGTGATTTACATTAACTCTGCGTAACTTTATATAACTTAGATATAACTTACTTACTTGTTTTTACAAGTTCAACCTTTTACTTTCAAAGTCTAGCTTATTGTTAGACGTCCTTGAATGCCCTAACGAGCTAGATAATGATTACAAAAACTAAAACAATTTGTGATATGAATACTGTTTTGTGTCCTCTTATTATTTTGGTCAATTATTTTATTTGACTCCAAGGTTGTTTTTAATTTGCAGTTTCTAGTTATTATGAAAGAGGAAGGACATTTCGGCTTAATCCCAATCGACAATGTCGCTTGTAATGTAATGATTTTTTTTATCGAACATAAGATAGCTCATATATAACACTGTAGTGTTGTGTTCTTTCAAAGTCATTTCAAAGTCAAGTCATTTCATTTCGTGTAGTATTATATAATCTTGATGTCGGAGTGTTTAGACCGCCTAAAGGCCTCCGACATGATCTGACGATTGAACAACTTAACGTGCCCTCCAAAGCACGGTGGCGCTCAGATAGAAATGCCGCTTTCGGTCTCCCATCGGCCGAGCCCTACGTTGCTTTACAATAACTTAACATCGTTTAGCTAAGCTACGTCACGAGCGCTATTTCAAAGTTATCGTTAGTCACACAGTCACTGTAGCCGTCGTTGCACCGTGGCGCCCGAACCAACTATCATATACAAACTAAGTAAAGAAGGTTCAATTTCGTGGGTTCAGGTCACCAACCAATATTTACCATAGAGCAGAGTTATTCCTTAAGGTTAGCTTTATATTCTGAACAAAATACAACTTTTCCAGTGCGTGATTCTTTACTCTGCATTACATTTTGCTTGGAAAATATTTTTCCTTTTCATGCTCGGTTGGCGAATAATTAAAAACGTTTTATTCTTAAATTAAACCATGGGTTTTTCTTTATTTTTTGGTAAATATAAAAAGATGTTGTGGTACGAGTACTTTTTATGTAAAAGTACTTATTTAACAGCCTATTTTTGTTATTAAAAAGGTTTTGTTACTGATCATTAATTCTTTTAAATTTTCTAACTACTATAAAGTATTAGCCTGTAATGTCCCACTACTGAGCAAAGTCCGCAGTACAGTGAGGAGGATAAGGCGTAATCACCACGCTTGCCTAATGCGGGTTGGTGACTTGAAAAGTAGGAAACATGTCTCACCCTGGGCATTGAATCCGAGACCTCAGTCTTCGCAGGCGAGTGCACATACCACTAAACCAGCGAAGCGTAATATATATAGTAGTATCAACACCTACTCTATATTTCGAAGTAAGTACACCTCCATACCACCTACACATAAAAAAAATATTAATGTGGTTACCTTCGATAAAAAACACAAAATACTTATAATGATATGTAATGATTCTAGCGAATAGTTGCGTAATCATATAACAGCTGATTTAATTAAAGAATTTTGCGGTCATAATATCACCAAAACTATGGCTAATAATAGTTTCTAAGAAAACAACTGTAGACAATTACGTATTACTTACGATAACAGTATTACCATTGCCTATAGCAGTCTTTTTGTACGAGAAATACTCCGTCTACATAGATATACAAAGAACAAGATGTGTCAATTTAACAATTATTCACAGTGGTACGTCTTTAAAAGGTTCATACTTTGAATCTTTGTACACCTGCCGAAAACAATTATAGTGAAAACCAATCAAAAATGTTTCAGACCATTATCTTCTAGAAGGTTTATCGCTATGGGTGTGAATGACAAGTCTACTTACGCCGTCAACTAACTGGATGTTGAACTTGATATTGTATAACCCGCATTACAGAGTGAATCTTAATAAGATAACGTGAATTTACAAGCTACAAGCTAAATATAATGCGATCATTATACATGTCAAATCAACCGCATTTTATACAACTCGCCGGCTCACTTGCAAACTCAATATCAACAAAGGTTTATTAGAAAAACGACTTTAAAACAGAACGTCACTCCGTTTGACAATCCGCAGAGTCATGTGAACTCACCAAGCACATTATTACAATAATGTTAAAGGCAACAAGTCATTTTGTATTTTCTTATTTGTTATGACGGCGCACAATTTCTTTGGAACTCTCTATGTAAGCGGATACTTGGGAGATAACTAATATACGAAAGAAAGTTGAAGACTATTGTGACCTATACCTAGAAAAGATGAGACTTATTATTAAATCTTTTGTGGTTTCATCGTAGTATTTAGTTTGTTCGGATTTAGGTAGAATTTAAGCTGTTGGGTGTTATGTAGTATGATGACGTACAGAACTACGACTAGGTAGTATCCAAGGATAAGTTTTTGTACCCAAGGTTGTTTTAAACGAGTGGTAATCGTGACATACGTACGTTAACAAGTTCCCGAGTACGTACGCCTGTTAAATGTCTGTTTTACAAAGCGTTGTTTCAAAACTTAAATGACATTTTGTTAAAGTTATTCGGACTGTCAGTAGGGAGCCACTATTTTTAATTTTCTTACCTCTGTTGAGACTGACATTTTGTGTTAACGTTCACTGGCGCGTAAACGTAAGCTGAATCAACCAGCCCTTGGTGTTATACAATTTACATGATGTTATTTCATTACCGTGAAATTCTCCAAACTGTACCAGGTACCTCTATTGAGTATTCATCAGCTATTTGCCCAGGGATATTACTAGCTACTTATTAATTAAAAAAGTACTTTCTTATCAAACTGTTGAACAAAATATAAAACCCTATGAATCTATTTGCATCATCATGTAACTCGATTGTTATATAATAGTTCACGTAAGCCCTTCTATACAAAATAGAGGTAATTTTCACTCCAACTTTATTTTGTATCTTTGACAAAGGCTCTAAAAATAGTGAACTTGTATTGTTCGGAATCAACAAGGCTTTTACCGGGATCATCCTTTGAAAGGCTATATTTTCACGGTCACTGCTTTTCAAGAAGTTGATTGAAAAAGAAAGTATTTTCCAACAAGAGATACATGAAAGTGCTTGTAAAAAAAATTTAGTAACTGATTTTTTTTACAAGTATTTCTAGATACTTGTTCTATTGCCTGAATCCGAGCTAATATACCTTGACACAGGTGAAGGCTTAGTTATTTGGTTTGTAAGTATATTTCTTTGTTATCATGTTACTTGTCTTCTATTGAATGTGTTTCGATTCTAGTTCGTTTTGCGATTAGACTTTTATGATTGTATTTTTCTACGATATCTCTATTAACAAGACGAGCCCGTTGGCACAGTGGTATGTGAGAGCGCTTGCTGTGTCCAGGGCTACGGGTTAGATTCCCGCCCGGTGTCAACAATAGCGCAGATATTGACAAGCCCGTTGGCACAGTGGCAGTGAGAGCGCTTACTGTGTCGGGGGTTGCGGGTTCGATCCCCGCCCGGAGTCAAAAATATGTGAAGACATAGTTGTTGGCGACGAGCCGACAAGATCAAGAACACGAGCGAGTGAGCGAGTAATTTGGCATTTTGTAACACTCGCGTTTCATTGTATTCCGCAGCTTGGAGCTTATAAATTCATTGAATCAAAATTAAGCCATATACATAGTAAATCATGTTTCTCTAAAACCCTTATTATATATATACCTCTTATTATGTTCAAATATTGTATTCTAGGAATTGGCTCAACTTCATGAACATTTTGTTTGAACTAAGTTCTGAATTGAATCCGCGGTATCGGATTAAATTTACCTATGTGACTCGGTAACTAACCCTGTTAGTCAGATTTAAACTTGTTTCATTATAACTGAACGGAAATTATTTTAAATGAGCGAGAAACATTTTGGCCCTTAAATTAACATAATCCGGGTACGCAAAGGGGTGCCCGAGGGTTGTCTAACTTTTCGTTTTAGTTGAGGGATGGTATTTTTCGGGTGTTGTGATCATATTTTTGTGGAATTTTTAGATTTCAAAGAATTTTACTCAAGCTCGAATACTTTGGGATGTCGGTTGCTGAAAGGATTCCTTGAATTATGAAAAATAACCTTTTATGGGTTTTGTTGTTCGCGAACCACTGGGTTTGTGATGTTTATTAGATATTTGAGATTAAAAGCGTCTGAAGTGTTATCTTATTTGTGGGAATTTAAAAGGAAATAGCTTTTAAGCTGAGGACACACGGTGACACTGACACTCATCACAAATGTCGACACTAGTGTAGATTGCGTCCTCATGGTAAGCAATTTTTTGTGTCGACATCGGTGTAAACATTTTAATGTCCCGGTTATGTGTGGTTAGCTGTCTACACGGATCGATGCTGCACTGCAATTCAGTGTGGTTGCTGGTTCGACGTTCGGGGTTAAAAACATTAAACTTGAGAAATACTCCCACTTGCTTACATAATTTTCATCTGTGCCCTGTCCGCTCTTCTTTTTCTTTAGTTTTCTTAATTCATTATTAAATTGAATCCGCAAATTGTGCAGTTTTCTATTTATTTCTACAGCAGTAGTGTTAAATCGTTCCGCCAAACATTCTATTGCCGCTGTCTTTTTAATTCGATTTTTATAATCGCTATTTGATATTTGCCATAGTTCTGGCAAGCCTTCATAATATAAAATCAATAATTTTATGTCCTCTGCAGACCATGCACGTGACGCCATATTGGTCTAGCTAAAAATTTCGCGCAGGTTCGAAATTCGCGACACGGCGTCGGACACTGCGCACGACCTGTCTCCACGGCTGCAACACAGACACTGACCGACATTGCCACAACAACTGCAACTAAGTGTCGCGGCAGTGGACACACACAGACATTCGATGTATACATTGAGTGTCTAATGTCAAGTGTCGCCGTGTGTCCCCAGCTTTATTTAATCGACTTTGACAATAACATGAAATCAGAAAACAGAAACATGTTTGCATTGATGTCACATCACATAAAATCTCTCTCACTGAAGATATTAGTTAAATAAGAAGGATTAGGTGATGTTGAAGATTTTTTATTGATAACATACTTGTTTTTCCAAATCAGAGTCGTACTTCAAAAATAAATCACAAAAGTTCATCAGTAAAATAAAATAATCAAATCAATTTGTAGTTTTAGTAAGACATTATCCATTACCTTCAATAAACATGTCATAGAGCTTTTGTTATACACATTAAACTGAACATAGACATCAGATGTCCTTTCAAATTGACGGGTTTGACCTTTCTATATGACATTTACAAATAACGTCGTTCTTACATGTAATTACAATCAATTTTAAAACATAACTTTATCGAGTAAACACTTTAAATGGTACTCATGGTACTCTATTATTTGACAGGGATATTACGCAATTCGTCTTTAATTATAAGAAACCTCACAATAGACTATATTTTCATAAATACCTATTTAAAAGGCATTGTTAAAAATAATGACCGCACACATAATTGTTTGACACAAAAAATACTGAGGCCGTCTTTGTTGAAACCGCGCGCCAAATTAGGGCCTGATCACACTAGCGGTTTTTGGCAGCAGTTTTTCGGTGGAACGGAATTACAGTCTCAATCAGGCTACGCTTCGCATAAAAGCTTGTTCCTGAGAGATTTATAATACATTATGTCTCCTAATACTCTGGTACCAAGCAGCCAAATAGTAGTTAAAAATATTAATGTTAATTTTTTACAAATACTTTTTTAAATAATAGAGTATAAATCGCTAAGACGCTGCGTTCAGGATGTGGCCGCTCGCAGGCAGTGACATTGCGAAATAGGCGCTGCGTTCACGCCGCGTTACCATCCCGCTGTACAACGGCCGTTAACATCGCCGCTAGTGTGCAAAGGCCTTGAGACCTTTTGCTATCGTTAATAGGAGTTCTAAATTTCGTACCTTGGGAACCTTCCAATAATTTTGAGCCGTATTTTTGTAGTGTTTAAGGTTGGATTTAAGTTGTACCGTTTGTTTTTTAAAGTTGACGTTATTGACACATATTGACATCGTATTATAATTGAAGTTCTTGTTAAGTTCATGAACTTTGGTTACGTGTGAGGTGAAGTCACGTTCAGTTGTTTTGTAAAGCTACACCAATTTGGTTTTGCCGTGGGAAAATGACATTGTGAAAATGGTTGTTACAGAGTTTTCTTTGTGACGTATGTCACGGGTTTGAGATTTAAGATTAGTTGAAATGTAAAATTATTTGTAAACTAGGTTACGTTAAATGTAAATAAATTTATTAAGCTTTTAAGTATTCTAAGTTGATTACGTTACTTCAGTATAATGCGCTCGCTCGCTGTTAACACGCTCCTTTAATGCAATAAGACGAATTTTAGCAGTACGTTGCACGTTGATGTTACTATTTCAAAGCAAATTCACTTGCTTTTGCAACGCTTTAAATAATTTTCACATTTTGATAATTTTTCATTTGAATACTTGATTTTAAAACGCCTTTTTGCTTTAACCGTTTTACTTGACTGTAAAGTTCAAATAAACAGTTTTTTAAAATATTACGTCCTTTTGAGTGTTTTGCAAATGGACGCATGACTTTTAAAAAGAAATGAACAAATTAGCAGTTCGCAGCGAGCACCATAATAACATATTAAAAAATATGTTGATCATACTCGTGTAGGTAATAGAAAAAACATCGTTAGTGGGGACTATACAAGTATTCGAGGCTAACCGCTGTCTTTTATATTGAATTTTCATCTAAAAGCCTGAAAATTTCCTATATTCGTAGGAGGGTTAATTCAAAATTACATCAGCGTACTAAAACTCCATACTTAACGGTTCTTAACCTACATGGGCCGCGTTAAAACCGTGTTTAAGCTCTCCATGCTTGGCTTAAGAGGCTCCAGCCAGAGTCCGATGGGTTTAGGATATTTTTAGCAAAATATTAATTTACTTTCCAAATTGGCAGTTACTGATTTTTACTATTTAGGTGTTTTGTTTTTAAAAAGTTTTAATTTCGTGGCAAAATAATTCAAGGTAGGTATTTTAAGCGATTTATATTAAATTTATGAAGTTAATAATTTTCATTAGTATTTTTGAAACGTAGAGACAATAATTTCCACTATTGCGTCCGAATATATCAACCTTGGTGTACCGAAGTTTTTAGATCACCTAAAAGACAAGCTTTATATGAAAATCATACTCGTATATTAGTAGAAATTACAGACAATATGCCAAATACTTTATGAAACATAACTTGCCATATGAATCCATTTTACCTTTCGGTTACCCAACTTTTACGACGTCATTACCTTTCTTACCCTTTACCTAATTAATTCGGGCTAAAGTTATGGCCAGGTGATAATTTTACTGGCCAAAGATTTAGTTTAATTATATTACCCTAGGGTCTTGTACTTTACGGACTGATCGGGGCAACTGATAAAATTATGTAGGTAAATTAAAAGTAATGAGGAACTGGATACAATAGCGTTTGGAGATAAAGTACTGGGGATCGATTGGAAACTAAGGGAAATATGCTACGTGTGAGGGTTTCATTCCGGCGTGCTAAGTCACTAGAGCTACGCTCTGCTATGTTATTATGCTAAGTTTATAATATATGATGTAATATTATATACCCGGACAAATTCACACACGGTTCATTAAACCCAAAGTAAGCTCTTAAGCTTGTGTTATAGAATCTAACTCACTGATATTACTACATATAATACACAAATACTTTATAAGAATATATAATTGCCACCCAGACGTCGTCACTAACAAGTATGTCTTCACATATTGTTGGGTCTAGCCGCCGCCTCGCTGAGCGATGAAGCAGTCCTTCCGGGGCCAAGTTCTCCGTAGGGACACTTAGAGTAAAAAATATTCCATAGCAACGTCTCAGTGTAGCTGTTATTTGATGCTGCCAAAGGGTAATGACATTCACTATGGGCTTCTTGCCCAAAATGTATATAAGGCATGGTTTGTTTAAAGCAATATATTAATCAGTATGGCCAAGTCGAACATTACAAGAGATACCAAGATCTTTTCTAAGGAGGTCAGCAACTTTGGTGAAAAAAAAAACTGTATTTTTTAATAGCGATTTTCATGATGAAATTTAACAAACTTTAAATTTAAAATTCGCTCGATGGTGGGCTGTAGACTCGATCGATGTCACCGACTTTAGTGGTGTCTGTCTAGCGTCAGATTAGGAAAATTCAATTAGTTCAGAATATCGATTTCACGTTAGACCAAATCTTGTGTAAATATAATTAATAGTTTCCCAACTTTCAATATCAATCAAGAAACTAAAATCGTAACACTTTCTAAAAGATACAAAACCGATTTGAACCCGAAAATAATCGACAAAAAAGACCGAATACCGAAAATAATTGAAAGAGTCCGAAAGATCGAAGTGACAGTTGTCAGAAGATAGATTAGTCATCTCAATTTTCCACTGAGTGAGCACGAAATGAAGCAATTATAGAAAGGAATAGTTCTTTTTTCATAGAATGGTATTTGTTAAATGTTATTGCCCCAGTTTCTATGTCGGCGACTGACATTTTAAGTCATTGTTTTTCGAATAGAAGGGGTGTTTTGTGGTTAATATGAAGGACAACCATTGTGTGAAACATTAAAAGGTGTTGGTAAAAATACCTTACAAAAGTACGTAATGCTATCGAATTAAAATCGATTTGAAATCAGATGTTGTTGAATGTAAGACATTAGCGCATGATCGTTATAGGATCGTAGGACCTTAATATCGAGCTTTGAGTTGGAATCAGGAACAAAATTTACAGGTCACTCTGTTGGTGTTAAATTACCAAATCTTTAGGAGGCATTGCTATTTGAGCGCTACCGTACTTCGGAGGGCACTTTAAATTGTCAGTCCCGGTTGATTCAATCGTTAGGCCATGTCTGAGGCCTGCTACGACCTACTTGAACTTACCTCCTTACTAGTAGACAAAAGTCTGGTGGTCTGAAACACTGAAATATTTCGATTGACGAAAGAATTTGCCCAAAAGTAAGATCTTATGGGCCATTAGTTTACTTTTTATAAAAGTATATAATTAGACCAATATTTGAATTTTTTCTCAAAATTATACTAATATGACCGAAACGTCTACGTTTTAGACCGTCAAAAGAAACTTCGATAACAAAAAAAAACTTTTCAGGAAAATATGACAACTCAATGTTTCCAAAAACTTATTCCCGGATGCAAACCCGTGTTAAGAATATCAATAAAACGAATTTAATTAAGCCGAAACGTGAACTTTATTTGAATTTTAATCGAGTTTTAATTAGAGATTCCTTTGATTCTTTCGCAGTGGTTCCCAGTTTGGTGCGAGCGGCCCTATTCTCGGCTTGCTTCCTTTATGAATTTTAATATTTCTGAATAATATTGTTTTTTTGATACGGACTGTCGATATTAGGTCAAATAATACCTTTATATTAGATTACGTTATTGAAGTTATTTAGCTTTGTTTTTTGTGCGAGTTATTTTCTCAGTGTTACCGTTATGCGCTCGTTTAGATCGAGCGAGTTTACAAGCTCAGACTCAGGAGTTTAATGATACGCTAGCGAGGAGCGAGAAATTTGATATGTATATGTATTTGACAAGCCCGTTGGCACAGTGGCAGTGAGAGCGCTTACTGTGTCGGGGGTTGCGGGTTCGATTCCCGCCCGGAGTCAACAATATGTGAAGACATAGTTGTTGGCGACGACGTCTGGGTGTTCATTATATATTCTTATAAAGTATTTGTGTATATATATGTAGTAGTATCAGTGAGTTAGATTCCATAACACAAGCTTAGAGCTTACTTTGGGTCTAATTAACCGTGTGTGAATTTGTCCAGGTATATTATTATTATATTATATTATTATTATTATGAGTATGATACCAGTAGTTGAGTACTACGAATATGCACTGGCTAGTACTCAGCTCGTAAACGCTAAAAAACGTAACTAGAAAAAAATAACTGACAAGTATTTAGTAAGATAAGGGTGTGTTCCCACAGAAGTGTTCATGTGTTGTGATTGGAACACTCCGCTTCTATCAAATCAATAAGAAGAAATCTTAAAGAACTTGAAAAGGGAAAAGTAAAGATGTCAGTAAAATGATAGCGTTGAAACAATTCCATTTAAGTCGATCAACAGTTAAACCTCGCGAGATTAGAACGGTTCAAACTTCCAAACAAACACTCTAACATAAAAGTAGTGAGCAACTTAAATTGATCAACTAAAGTCGAAGTGAACATAACTCGCTTCTAAGTTATTGCTCGGTTAAACACGGGTTATAACTTAAACTATACTTTTATGATATAAACTTCGTTTTAAACATTATCTTCTTCTTAATTACGAGTAATGCTTACCCATCTGTTACTCGGGAGATTCAAGTTTCCGTCACGGATGAACAACTTTACTAACTTTTCGCGAAATCGGCAAAGAATCGAATCACCTCGGGCGGGATAGATAAAACAGTATTTTATTACAAGTATAACCCTTTTCTAGAGTTGGAGCACTTTAATTTAAGGCTAAAACTGCGGTCAAAGTGAGGCCCCGTTTGGAAGTGAGCTCCTAACCTTTTGTTAACGGCGATTAGTGCGACTTGATTTATTATTTTAGTTTTGTGAAGTTTTATCAAGTTATCTACTTGTATGACTTTCTGGTTAGCTTTTGTTTTATATTAAAACGGGAGAAAAACCTTGAGAGTGGAGATGGGTGAAGGCCTTAACTAACAATGGGATAATCACTACATAGTATAAAATAAAGTCGTCTCTTTTTCGTGTCTGTCACACTGTTTGTCTGTCTGTATGCTTAAATCTTTAAAATTACGCAACGGATTTTGATGCGGTTTTTTGTAATAGGTAGAGTGATTCAAGAGGAAGGTTTTTATGTAAATATAAATTCCCGAAATTCCCACGGGAACGGGCACAACGCGGGTAAAACCGCGGGGCGCTGCTAGTCTATAATATAAAAATGAATCGCTGAATCTGTTGCTAAGCGCATAACTTCAGAACAACTGCACCAAATTGGATGATTCTTTTTTTAATGTGTTCCTTATTGTTACGACAAGGTCTTTATATAAGAAAAATAAGGAATAAAAATCTCAAAATTCCCACGGGAACGGGGGCGCTGCGGGTGAAACCGCGGGGCACAGCTAGTACTTAATAAATTGTCAGTCCCGGTTGTTTCAATCAGACCATGTCGGAGGCCTTTAAGCGGTCTAAAAACTCCGACACCAGGGCTAACCACTAACCAACTAGATCCTACATTTATAATAAATAATAATAAATATACCTGGACAAATTCACACACGGTTAATTAGACCCAAAGTAAGCTCTAAGCTTGTGTTATGGAATCTAATTAACTGATACAACTACATATACATACACAAATACTTTATAAGGATATATAATTGACACCCAGACGTCGTCGCCAACAACTATGTCTGCACATATTGTTGACTCCGGGCGGGAATCGAACCCGCAACCCCCGACACAGTAAGCGCTCTCACTGCCACTGTGCCAACGGGCTTGTCAAAAATTTATAACAGTTAAGAAAGTTAAGGAGCCCAGACTATAGTGGATAATGACAACAATCATTATTATTGACCTGTTAGACACAAACAAAACTGTCTTTTTTCAGTCTAAATTACTCTATTTAAACATTATAAATGACTAAACCTAAACATGTTCTAGTTTTACTATAGTTAATGGACCATTAAACATTAGGGATGAATGATAATAGAGATTACATATACATATTATCATATTTATCTGAAGTAATAACTATGCAATGCACGGAGTTATAAATGAAGATATCAACCCACGAAAATACACGTTGATAATATAATTATGAATTTATGCAAATTTTATCTAAACATCCGGTTTTATTGTATGGCTTTTGTTATCTCTAGTTTTATGGTGTTATAAAACATTTGACTTTAATTATTGATATAAAATATAGTGGTTATTTTAGCGATGAGTTTTATCAAATACCAGCTGTGCCCCGCGGTTTCACCCACAGCGCACCCGTTCCTGTAGGAAATACGGGATAAATAGTCCTATATCCTATATCCGTCTCCTGGTTCTAAGCTACCTCACCACCAATTTTCAGCCAAATCGGTTCAGCCGTTCTCGAGTTATAAATAGTGTAACTAACACGACTTTCTTTTATATATATCAAATATAGTAGAAAAGTACCTACAGTATAGGCAATAAGGCACTTTGTGATATGAGCCTATAGAGTCCCATTACAAACATAACAAGACATGACTAACGCCCGCACTCAGAGATGTTGAATGCTTTCTAGAGGTTTAATGATTGACATAATAATGTATGAAAATACATCAATTATTTAAGTGTCGATTTAATAGATTCTGAGTACAGCAGAATGGGCGAATAACGCGAACAATAATTAAATCTAAAAAAAAATATGGTCCTATTTGTTTATAGGGGCAGAAAAAAATAGGAGCTGTGATAGGGATTTAATTTTTTTTTAATAATACCTGGATATACCCGGACAAATTAGACCCAAACTAAGCTATAAGCTTGTAATATGGAATCTAACTAACTGATACTATTACATATACTACACAAATACTTTATAAGAATATATAATTGACACCCAGACGTCGTCGCCAACAACTATGTCTTTACATATTGTTGACTCCGGGCGGGAATCGAACCCGCAACCCCCGACACAGTAAGCGCTCTCACTGCCACTGTGCCAACGGGCTTGTGGAAAATAAAATTATAACGTATACAAAACTAACAGTATCCACATTAAAACCACGAAAGTGCTTAAACGCACAACCTCATTTTATCATACAATCAACCGATCTCATCAAGCGTCCTCATATCCTAATAAACTTGCAACCCTTCCGACAAAAACTAGACATATGATTACTCCAATCAACTTCAGCCTCTACAGCGTTACAATAAAGTTTCATTTTCATTACCATTTTAGAAAAGGCCTAATCCACACTGCGCCAGACACATCGGATCCCATTTGGGGAGTGTGTCCGGGCCCTAATTGCCGGCTACTTGTATAAGCGATTGAAAAGGGCCTCAAATTTATAGGGGACGCGAATTTACTGTTTTTCGAATGTTTGTTGATGCTTCCAATTATTTTGCATGTCTCTGGATTTGGAGATATTTGATAGTAACCCCTTTTTATGTGTGACGTATTATTATTCCGAAGTTACTATGGGTTTACTTTTATAGGCAACTATAGTGGATTCTTCTCTTTATCTGTAAAACCTCTTTATAGTCTTCGCTTTTGTTTTATACCTGTCTGTAATGAAACATTATGCCCTAAATACTCTACTAAATTCATGGGTGGTCAGTTTTTTTTCCAATCTGATTTGATAGCCCATCGTCACCATCACACTAAAGTTTTTTGCCGACCAACGCCTTATTAGTTAAAAGTTTACTGTATCGTATATTATCGAATATATAATATATATATATACGACTATATTACCGCACCTTTATTAACCAAATAAAAATATAAAAAAACCAGCAATTTCTTCTTACACTAGATGGCGATCTACATTATTTGCTAAACAATATTACTTCAATATAACCCTGAAATACCCCTTTAGCAAAAATCTTTGCAAATAGCCCTACAGAGTACATAAATAAGGGCATATAAGCAATTTAGTTCCAGCCGTAGAGTAATACGAGACGAGGGGGAGTAATTGGCAATAAATACATGTTATTCACCCTAATATAGTCATTTGACATAATTAAATCAACAGGGTTGTAACAGAGAGAATAATTAAAATCTGAACTCGCGTGCACTGGTTACTAGCTACGCAGTGTTTTAACCGTAGTTTGAAGCGAACTGCAGTTCAAAGTACGGTCTATTAACAAGTAAAGACCATAGGCTATCTATATACTATGTTCAATGTTCATAATTGTTTCATGAAATAATGTAGAACTACATGTTTTTTTAGAAAATGTATTATAACTATCTGTGTTGAAATCGTATTATCATGAATGACTTTTCAACCAAAGACATATTCCAGACAGACAGATACAGACAGATACAGACATATTATACACTAAAGTTATTTCACGTTAAAACCATTGACATCAAAATGAAGTAGTAAAAGTAAGGCAAAAGCCTAGCTCACTGCATACATCAATACAATGAGAAGGATTGGCGATGTAGTACAACAGTAAACAGTTACCTCAAGATATACGAAATACATTCACAAACCCACCACACCCGTTGAAATTAATTATCTCCAAGATGAATGAACTGCGTATAAAGTGGAAAAATAAAAAGTATTGTTAATGGCACGTGTCTACCCGGACATCGAGCTCGGCGGTAAATCATCCTGAAGGAACATTTTCTGGGCAAAAATGCCGGTTTCAATTAGAAAACTCGTTTCTTGTTGTGTCTCTACTGAATTTTGGTAATTACTTAAGACTTTTTTTAATAGATTAGGAAGTTGTGCCGTGATGTAGGTTTGGGGAGTGATCATAAGTTTTTAAGTAACTTTTTTGTAACTCATTTTGTTTCGGTGTTTTAGTTGGGTTATTGTTTGATAGTGATTTACGATTAGTAAATTGAGTAAAGTTTGAGCGTTTGGAGATTTTAATCAGTCAATTATTTCTCAAATAGTAGTTCTAATTTGTAATATAATACTTTAAAGTACTCAGCAGTCTAGTTAGAGCTCTTTTAGTCGTTTTTTATAAACAAAAATTGTAAATAAGTTTCCTATTTTAAAAGAGCACTTTTTTCCCTGTTTTAAGAGCTCTATATTTTTTTACCTTTACCTTTCAGCATTATTTGTGAACATTTTCGAAGCGCCATTTTACTTTGAGCATCGGTAAAATAACCCATATCAACGTATCTATTTCAACAGTTCCTCTATAGAGTGCACCGAAACAAATTCAATTTGAACATCACTTAACTTCCTCTACACGTCAACAAACATCAATAAAATAGCCCAAATGTGTGAGAATTTTTGCCTTTTTCAACCATGTTTGAACATGTAAGGAATATTTCAGTAAAAACTGAATCCGACCTGATATTATCATCTTTTATCACGTAAAGTGTCATGCTTCTGTATCCTAGTATAGAATATGGTGGTTTTTGGGTGGGGTCCAAGTAGTGAGAGGCGAGCGGAAAGAGTTTTTTTTATTCTGAAGATATATTTTAATTATATGCTGAAGAATAAGTATATTTTTAGATATATCCACTGTGACAAACTAAAATAATTTAGATTTTCAAAGAACTAAATTTGTCGTCTTAGCCACCGCTTCAAATACTTGAAACAGGTCCTCTCGCTTATCGTTAACAGGTAACAGAGTTAATCGAAAACCTGTGAGGAATTACATCCACTACTATTTTTCAGTTCGTTCGTAACATTTGAGTAGAGTGGTCGTGTCGCCTCGCTTGGATAAGTGACCAGAAGTTGCTGTTGGTGCTCTACCCCGCTTATTTATCGGTCCCTCCTGTTCTATCTTGGGAGGATCAACGTAGACGACCGCGGCCATATTGCCTGGTGTCGGACCTCGCATTCGCTCACCCCAGTCGAATAGGACGTTGTTCAGTTCACTGTGTGCCTTGTGACGCTGTTTGAAGAGTGAATGGTTGGTAACAAGAATAAACATTGCTGCCAAGAGGACCTCCGAAGAAAAAATCCAGGTGCGGTTGGCCGGATTTGAACCAGGTACCGTGCGCGTGCAAGCCGTGAGGCGGATCCCCTGAGCCAATGTTGCAGTGACGACGCCGTTGAAAATTTACCTTTAGTTGTTGCTTAGTTTGGCGATGTCAATATTGCTATTATAAAAATCAAAGGAACTTGAAATCATTATTATTAAAATTATATTTTTGAGCACATTGCTACGAACTTTTTGGAAGTAATTGCCGGAGGACATAATGGCATCAACACAGAACTGCGCTGGCTGTAACAAACCTCCTGCATCATCTCGGGAGGTAATGAGGTGCAATATTTGTAACCTTATTTACGACTTGGATTGCGCTAACATAACTCCAAAACGCTTTCAGATGATGGTTAAGGATAGTAAACTGAATTGGAAATGTCCAAAATGCCGTTGTTCAGAACCAAAAACTGGTAATTCAAATACACCAATCCGTTCTGCTACCCAAACAACCCAAGAAATATCAAATATAACCACTAGAAACAACCAAAAAATTAGGCGTAAATCTTCTGATGAGGTTCCAAATACAGACATTCCTATATCTACTGAAAATCTACGGTTATTGATAAGGGAAGAGCTCCGGGCAACTCTGAAATCAACTATTGATGAATCAATTACAGGACAGTTAAAGAGTTTAAAAGATCAAATAACGTCCCTTGAAGAGGCACTTAACTATTACAGCTCTGCCTACGAAGATGTAAATAAACTATTACAAGAAAAATCCAAGAAAGTTGAGGCGTTAGAGCAAGAAAATGCTTATCTAAACAATTCTGTTAAAGATTTGGGCAACAGACTTGGGCAAATGGAACAACATCTCCGGGAATGTAATCTCGAAGTAAATGGTGTCCCAGAGAACTCAACAGAACATCTTCCCTTGTTGATCTCACAATTAACAAAAACATTGGATTGCGATATTGGCTGTGATGATATCGTTCAAGTTACACGGGTAGCAAAACAGTCTAAAGAAACTGACCGCCCGAGATCGATAATTCTAAAACTAAAAAATAAGTCACTCCGAGACAAAATTCTCTCTGCTTCAATGAAGTTTAATAAACAAAAAGCAGAAAAATTGAACTCACATCATTTGGGGTACGGAGGCAAGCAACAGCCAGTCTTTATTTCGGAGCATCTAAGTCCGGCAAATAAAGCATTGCATGCTACGACCAGAAGGAAAGCGAAAGAGACAAACTACAAATTTGTTTGGATAAAGGACGGCCGAATCTATGTTAGAAAAGATGAGAAATCCCCAGCACTGCTAATTCGTAACTTAGACAGCTTAGTGTTTATGTCATAATTTAATATCACCTTTTCTTTGATTAATTATCAGATTCTTATTGTAATCATGGCTAGCACTGTTAAATTAATATCTGATGTAGATTCTACTAATATTAATATAGGTGAAACAGTACGTATTCAGGACCCCCAAGATTGTGAACGTTTGCTGTCTATCCATAACTCAAATAATTATTTAAATATTATAACGCAAAACATACGTTGCTTAAACCGCAACTTTGACGATTTTAATGTACTCTTATCTAGACTGCACCTTAAGCTAGATGTATTAGTTTTAACAGAATGCTGGCTTTCAAAATCTGACAATATACCAATAATTAGGAATTACAATAGCTTTGCATCGACTAACCTGTATAATCAGAATGATGGTATCGTTGTCTATGTTAATAAATCCCATGATGTAAGTTTTTATGAACCAGTTTGTGCGAAAGAGTGTAATTGTGTAGTGGTGACTCATAAAAATGAACTAGCTATAATATGTATCTATCGACCTCCATCTTTCAGAAAAATTGATACGTTTTTAACTTCTTTGAACGACATCTTATGCGAACTTAACGATTTTCGGGAAATTATACTTATAGGGGACATTAATATCGATATTAAAAATGATTCCTCAGATAGATCTTCTTCAAAGTACCTTGACCTAATGGCTATTCACGGTCTCGTGCCTACACATAATCTTCCTACTCGAGAAAATAGCTGTCTAGATCACACTTTTGTCAAAAAGAGTATGAATGCAAATACGGGGATATGTGACTCTACAGTTACCGACCATAAATGTATAATATTATCATTACAAAAACCAAAAAGAAACAATAAGTACCAAGTTAAAAAAACATCATTAAGGATAGATTACGGGGCGGTAAATGAGGAATTAAAGACAATAGACTGGTCTGCACTCTTGGAAAATAAGGATTCTGAAACGGCTATAAATATTTTTACAAGTAAAATCATGAGTATAATTAAACGCCATTCTACCACTACTAGTAACAAATCTAACAATATCATTATCAAGCCATGGATTTCGCCAGGATTGATAAGATGTATTAAAAATAGGGACAGGTTGCATTTAAAACTAAGAGCAGATCCAGAAAATATCATACTAAAAATTTCATATATACGATACCGAAACACATGTAACAAAATTTTAAAAAGACTAAAATATCAATACTACAAAGATGAACTTTTGAAATATAAACATGACGTCAAAAAGCAATGGAGTATTATAAAAGAGGTCTGTCATATGAACAAATCAAAAGAAGATAACCCAGAACTATTAGGTATTAGGAAAACCCCCACTGAATCAATGAACTACATTAATAATTATTTTTCCAACGTTGGCAGCCAGTTGGCTCAAACAATTCTGGATAGAAATCAATCTAATGAGACTTCTCTTAGTAATAATATTTTAAAAACAAACGGCAACCCAAACTCTTTTGTTCTATTAAACACCGATGAAGACGAGATAAAGAATATTATACGATCTCTTAGAAACAGCAATAGCACAGGGTGGGATGGGATCCCAGTAAAAATATACAAAATGGGAGCTGATCATTTGGCCTTACCAGTTACATTAATTTGTAATAAATGTTTTGAAAGTGGTAGATTTCCCAAAGCCTTGAAGAGATCTAAAGTAATACCAATCTATAAGAATGGAGATAAAAATGACATTGTCAATTATCGTCCTATCTCTCTTCTAACTACTCTCTCCAAAATTGTTGAAAAAACTATCAATAATAGACTAAAATTATATTTTGAGAGCAAGCATATATTATCTAAGAATCAGTTTGGGTTTCGAAATAAATTATCTACTAAAAACGCAGTCCAGAATTTATTTTCATACGTAGTTAATAGCTTAGGCAGAAAAAATAAATGTTTAGCCATATTCTTAGATCTTTCAAAAGCTTTTGATACAGTATCGATCCCCATTCTTTTAAAGAAGTTATTTCACATGGGAATTCGGGGAAAACCATTTGACCTTTTGTCTGATTATTTGACAAACAGAAGTCAAATAACACAAATTGGTTCTACCGCAAGTACTCAATCTCAGGTTAATTTTGGTGTTCCCCAAGGTAGCGTACTTGGACCGACTTTATTTTTAGCTTATTTAAATGACATGTGCGAATTACTACTGAGAAATGGCAAAATTATAACCTATGCCGATGACACCGTACTATTGTTTGAAGGAAAAACATGGGAAGAGGTAAATCGTTATGCCAATGATGGACTGAAAATAGTAAATAAATGGTTAGATAATAATTTACTGACCTTGAACCTATCTAAGACCAATTTTATTAGCTTTAGTAAAAGGAAAGATGGACAACCTCCACCCAACACCATCATTATAAAAGCACATAAATGTTGTGATGTAACAAATTCATGTAATTGTCCAACAGTCAACGAAACATCATCCATTAAATATCTTGGTATCTCAATAGATAATAAGCTAAATTTTAAACACCATGTCTCGAATATAACATCGCGAATTCGTAAATTGATATATATATTTAAATCTCTAAGATACATATGTGAAGTTAAGCATTTAGTGTCAATATATTCTGCTCTATGTGAATCTATTATAACCTATTGCATAAGCTGTTGGGGTGGATGCTCAAAAACGACTCTGCTTACCCTTGAAAGAGCACAACGTGCTGTTCTAAAGGTAATGTTTTTTAAACCTTTCCGTTATCCCACTGCACAACTTTACGCTGATAGTTTGATTCTCTCCGTCAGGAAATTGTTCATATTGACATTGCTAATGGAACAGCACATGGTCTCAGTCTCGGGTAACTCGTCTAAAAGACGTAAGGATAGGGTATACTCAGTCCCTAAATGCTCAACTTTTGGCCAACGGTTTTCCCATTTCCTTGCCCCTTTTGTTTATAACAGATTTGCTAAGTCAATCCCTAACATAAATCTTCTATCTAAATTTACATTTAAAAAAACCGTGGTCCCTCTTCTTCTACAAAAAGATTACAGTAGCACTGAATCACTTCTCACAGTAACTAAATAATAATTCAATCTATAGCACATACGTAAATTAATTTTCAATCTGTGAATCTAAAATAATCTAAACTAAGGCTACATTTAAAATACAATACGAACTACTACCTTCTATAATACAGTTCCCACTAGTTTAGAAGGTAGGGAAAATATAATTTATTAGCCTATATACTATAATCATAGATATTTAAGTTATAATCTAGTGTGTCTATGTTTAAGATTTAATGTATCAGGCATTTTCTTGAAATAAACCATTTGTATTGTATTGTATTGTATTGTATGACCTCCCAAAATACCATTATAATTATAAACTGCCGCAGGTACGACAGTCCATAAAAAATGATAAAACACCTGGCTATCTTCTACCACACGCTATATAATTATTATCGCTGCCACCTCATAACTTGTACCACAACACTAATGTGTCTCTTTGAGTGAAAATTTTGCGGAAAATGATAAATAAGGGTACTGACGAGAGGCGAATTTTGATGGGGCCCCTTTTGTATAGATCTTGTTTCAAAGTAGGCTTATCCTTCCATTGAATAATAGTGAGGACATTTCGTTGTTATCTTGAATGGAACAGGGCAAGTATTATGGATAATGGAGTTACAATAAAGCCACCTATATTTTACATCGATTCTCTTGTTTGACAGGATGAGGTAACCCTATTAGGCCTTATGAGCCCGCCCGGGTTGGGTGACTCGAGATCTTGATAAAGTGATAGTAATTTATAATTTATCCAGTTGTTGTCTTGGTTCTTGTCTTGTTTACGGTGATGAGCCAGACGACACTTTGACACTATGTTACGTAATGTATTTTGTGCTGACTAAAGTAAAGGTGAAATGGATTTGGTAGAGTGTGTCTATTTTTGTCATCCGTCTTTTCAATTTACAAGCTTTAGGAAAGGTTTTATAAAAGTAGTGACACAAAATGAAAAATCCGCATCAGTATTGAGTGTAGTTTTGTCTTTTTTGAGCAGAAAAGGTCACATAGTGTGGACGTGACTCCGGACTGATCCGGGCCCCAAAATACGGTCATAATAATAACATTTTGATAAAATCATAATACAAGTAAATTAGTACGTTTTTTTATCCTATATTAATAAAATTGTAATAAACTCTCCAGTACATTCTGTATCAGCTTCTGTTGTAGGATCAAAAACCAATTCCAAAAATCTAAAGCAAACATGTCACAAATGAACTTGGAACTATTTATCAACATCAAATATCCCAAAAAATCCAGACAGTATCCCTTAAAAAGGGCGATTACTGAAGTTAAATTTGAGGGAAGCAGGGAACCGTGAAACGGTGGCCGTCCACTCTTAGATAGTTCAAAGAAACCGTTGTGTACTTATAAATCCACCTTCAAAGGGACTGCAAACCCTACGTATGGTTTTGCGAGGATTATTATACCCAGTTCCGAGAATACTAGAATTTTCCTCAATAATTTTGGAGAATTTGTTTACTAAGTGTTTGATACAAAGAAAATTTAATAAGAAGCGTGAAGCAAAAAAGAAATGTAAGATACCTTCCTTGAAGTATGTTAATGAAGGGAGTGGATGATGTGGAACGCGTCAGATTGTAGCTTCTCGATTTCGGAGCTTTATGGAAAATAGCTACCTAATAACGTCAATAATTTGTATGTTAATACACGTTTTTTACAATAAAAGGGCACGTAAAGCAGTCGGTCCCGGTTGTTCCAATCGATAGAGCATGTCGGAGGCCTTAATGTGGTCTTGAAACTCCGACACCAGGGATGGCCTAACCTACTCGAAGTGATGAATGAATAACAATAAACAATACTATTGGTTACGTAAATACAATGCAGTAACAGGAACTACTGACCAATGTTATGTAATAAGGTTTGATTAGGTAATTGATCAACCCTGCTGTCCGAGTTATAAGCTTTCATATTGTCGAATAATTGAAAAAATACTTGGAGCTCTAAAACATAGTAATACTGAGATAGAAATAGGGTTTGTATCCACGGATCCCGGGATCAGATGAAACTGCTCACTGCTAACTTGTGTCCGCCGATATCGGGATCCGTTTTAACAAAAAAACAAGCGAACAGTTTTACCCGCTAATCCCGGGATCCGTGAATACAAACCCTCGACCATACTATTCGGCCAGCAATCCAAGTATTGCTTAGGCGGCAGATTATTTAGCAATTATAGCTATAAGTCAACGTCGTTTAATGACATTACCCCACTTGCGCTACAAACATGATAATATTAAGTTTCCTTTCACAACCATTTCAGACATATATTAATTCATCAAATATTCACATCAAAGTTTACACCGAAAGTTCATATCGATGTCAAAGGCCTCCATAAAAGGTATATCCAAAACCGTTTTATGGTCCAAGTATCGTATCACTCATTCCCATAACTTGGTAAGACTTACACCGTTTTGGCACACTGGATAATGTAGGATGTCGCCAGGGACTCAAGGGCCCAAAATGTCCCGTGTAAATGGATAAGTATTACCGTTATTCCCGAAGGACTCTAAAGAGGTTTCGCCTGAATTTTGTGTCTCAATACCGTTGATATTTTAATCATTTCCTGGTGATCAGTTACTTAAGGCTGCGCGATTGGATGTTGAGGATTTGCGTTTGATAATTGGGCCGGTAATTGGCTATGGCTTTAGTCGATTAAATATTATTTTCAAAGAGAATTACGAGAATATTGCTTAGATATAATTAGACCTAAATTATCCATACAATGATTAATATGGATGCTAATGAGTAGTATGGATAATTTAGGATACAATTTGAGGCACAAGCGAAGGCAAATTTATGACCAAAATATTGGTTGAATCGCATTATGCCGTTCGCTGCATGCAACATGTGCCGAGCAAATACAGTCGGCTGCTTCCAACGAGTGACAGCAGTTGTCACCTAAAGTCCGCAATCTAGGGTGTAGACGACATTCGGTGACCGAAGTAGATTACAATAAATTTCGCATTTGTATTTACTTTAGCTGCAGTTATACATATGTATATTTTTTCATGATCAAAAACCCATAGACTAACATAGACTAATTAAACTTTGTTAAAATAGTAACCTAATAGTTATTATTTTGATTACAGATACATCGAAACAGTAATGTGAGTACACAAAATGAAACCCCAATCCCGAAAGGTAGCGAGTGAATGAAGCAAGTAATACAAATTAGTTCAGGTAAGGTTTCATTCACTCGGTCCACCGGTCACTCAGTCAACTGAATGAATGAACTGCCGTAAATAAAAATTGATTCTACTTTGTATTTAGAGTTCAGTGGTTGTTTTTTATTGTGAGAAATCCATTAGGTGTAATAATATTACTTTTTGGCTTCATTTAACTTATTGATAAAGCTATTTTGTAAACTACTATGTTTTTCATCGGCGTGAGTTTGTGAAGGTTAATCTTTAGCTATAATTAGTGAGTGCATTAAAGATAATCCTATGACCTTTAAAATTGATGTTATCGAAGTACTTTCACATTATAATTATACTAGCAGCGCCCCGCGGTTTTATCCGCGTTGTGCCCGTTCCCGTTGGAATTTCGGGATTTTTTTTACATAAAAACCTTCCTCTTGAATCACTCTACCTATTACAAAAAACCGCATCAAAATTCGTTGCGTAATTTTAAATATTTAAGCATACAGACAGACAAACAGTGTGACAGACACGAAAAAGAGACGACTTTATTTTATACTATGTAGTGAAGAGAGAGAAGTTGTTTTGTCTGTTAAAGCATTTTAGCCAAAACTCAATACCAATAACTGCAGTATAATTCGGTGATTTAAGACGGGCCGGATGCGGGCCGGATGCGGTTAGCGTGACGACGTAAGTATTCCTTGCATTTCTATGAAAGGTGTCACACTAGTCCGTAGCCAACTGCGCGATCCATACCAGTTACCGTGGGTCTTGCGTTTTAATAAAATATCTAAAAACAGACTTAGCAACGTCGAATAAGTCACTTTTAAAACTGGATTATAGTGTACCGTTCATCCGTAGACGTTCATTCTTTTCTCGAACAATGTATAACAAAGGCTCTCTATATAATATTCCGTAAACAAAATACGCTAATTCAGTAAAGCTACACCACTTACGCTCAAACGATCCTCCAAGCCCCTTGTGTTGGGTGAAATTACCTAATTTATAAGCTGAAGCGGGTATAAATGGAGATGGGATGGCCTCCCGAAAATAATTAACAGTTTCAACCGACTTTCAAAAGGTGTTGCGAATTTTTTATCATATTTTGACGGAAACGTTTATTTTACAGCTAGCTTTGAGAGCCATATTTGCTTCGCGAGGTTTCTTAGTTTTTTCTAATTTTGAAATGAGATACGGTAAGTAAAAGACAACCTGGTTCTTGAATTTAGCCGCGTTGTACCCAAAAATTTCCCATGCATTATTCTGACATTATAAGACCTATATTACTGTAAAGTTTCATCCAAATCCGTTAGTAGATTTTGCTTAAAAGAGTAACAAACATACATACATCAATTCGTCACAAACTTTCGCATCACTACATAGTATAAAATAAAGTCGTCTCTTTTTCGTGTCTGTCACACTGTTTGTCTGTCTGTATGCTTAAATCTTTAAAATTACGCAACGGATTTTGATGCGGTTTTTTGTAATAGGTAGAGTGATTCAAGAGGAAGGTTTTTATGTAAAAAAATTCCCGAAATTTCTACGGGAACGGGCACAACGCGGGTAAAACTGCGGGGCGCTGCTAGTTTATAATATTAGTAGGATTAACTGTATGATGATGACAACTTTCTACCTAATTAATTAACTTTATACTTTTGTAATAAAGTTAAACAGTTTGACTTTTGTTTGTTCGAACGGGCTAATCTTTTACGGGTTCGCCGGATTTAACCCGTCCTATTTGAAATCAATATTTTGTTTTGAGCCCCCACGGTCAAGAAGAAGGTTATACGCTATTTTTTGTCCCCGAATTCCCAAGGTAACGGGTACAAGGCGGGTAAAGCATCGAGACGCGGCGTGTAGTTTTAATAATACTGTAGACCAAGGCGCACTCTAAATTGCATGACTTGTAATGTAAACTAAATTAAAATGAAAGTATTCATTTTTAATGAAAACCTTTTCTCTTAAACCAAGCACTTGAAAGCGTCATGACTCTATTTCATTAAGTTAATTAGTAAACGTTGTAATTGTATTAAAAGAGGCGTCTAATGACTACTAGCCAACCCATGTAGACAAGTGGCAATCGGTACAAATTATTTTTGTCTGTCTATGTTTACTATGTAAATATATCGAAATAAAGTATTATACAAACACAACATTTAAAACGTATTCAAGGTACGACGATATACGCGACAGCGTTAGCTGTGTCGCGTATATCAACTGTATCATGATGATCACGTGACTATCACGTGATAGTCACCATCCGTTACGTTTTGATAGTCGTGAGACAATCATAATGTTAAACGATTGCGATTGGTCTTGGAGCAAATATTATTCATTAAAAACATTTTAAGTAAAGAAAAATATTATTTTTATCTTAAACTAATAGTTAATACCGTTCACTAAATCCATATAACAAAGTCTGTCTGTCTGTATTTCATCGTTTTTATCAAAAACTACTCAACGGATTTTCATGCGTTGTTCATCAATATACCGAGTAATTAAAGAGGAAGATTTGTAATTACCCAGGAACGGGTACAATGCGAGTTAACCCACGGGGCATTGCTAGTACATCAATAAATAAATCAATTGTTAGGAATTTAATAAACATTAGTTTTTAACAAAAAATGAACGATATTTGGCGAATCCGTCTAGAGTAATAAATTGATTATCGAATAATTTTATTAGATCGAAACAGGTCAGAGGTTTTATATTTTAACTAATGAATATTTAATATTATTAAAATTGTTTATGTAAATAGTTTCTCGGAAGATGTTCAAGGTTTTCGAAGGTCGTTGTGAAGATCGTTTCTTAACCTTTTAGTATTAACTTTGACCCAAACTGTTTTATATTTTTATGTATGTAAAAATATAACTGTTATATAATTTGAACAGATGTTCAGATCGTACATGTGTGAATATAAACAGATACACTGAAAATCAGTTACTTTTACATAAGTTACAAAGGTACAAACAAGTAGAATTACCATCATACACGATCGGTCTTGCTTCTGAGTTACGAATTCAAATAGTACAAATGATGTATGGTCAATTATTTACGTTATGTCAAACGGTTGACTATCGTAACATACGTACATGTGTACACTTCAATAGAATTCGGGGTTCTCAAAACGCACGTTAGCAAAGCGCGCGTTTCAAAACGCCCAATGTGTACCCGCTGTTAAGGTTCACGATTTTTCACGCTGACAAATGTTCGTTAAATACAAAGTATTGTTTCTAGGGCTGGCAATAAAAGCCACGTTTTTTAATTTCTTACGTCTGTTGGGAGTGAAATTTTGTTTTAACCATTACTTGTGCGTACGACGTAAGCTGAAACAACCCGCTCATATTCTTACAGATAGACATTTCTGAAAAAGATCAAAAAATCTTATTGGCAAAAACGAACAATTCTTTTTCTTCATCCGTTTACATGTACAGTGACCAATAGGCAGTCTAAATCTACACAAGATTTAAGGTCATCGTAGGCTCGTAAACAACACTTCAAAACAAATATTTTACTTCGTAGCACAAATCGCCAAACCAGTTGTAACAAATTGACGATCAGGTGTACAGTCCGACGATAAATATTACATAAGTTGAGGTTTATGAATAGGAATGTTACGTAAAACTTTGAGCAAGACTGATGAGACGCAATAACTATTAATGGTATTTAACCCGGCGCCAATGACGTGAAAATAATTTCAAAGACAATGACCCTGGGTCATAATGACCCAAATTTCATCGATCGATTTTCAGGAAATTTAATAAGTCAGCTTAATTTTAATTATTGTGTATGTATAAAGGATTATTTACTGAGCTAATAAAACAAAAATAAAACTATTGTATTACATAAATCAAATCTTTATTAATTATTTAACAACACATGCAAAATCATCTATAAAAAACACAACGAGTCTATATTTTTAATTTTTGGCAAAAATGTCTTAGTAATAATAGGAATTATAGATAAGATAAATAATTCCTATTATTACTAAGAAATTTCACAACAATAACAATAATAATAACAATAAATCAGTCTTCTACTTCACAACTCACAGTCATAGAACTGCTGCAATTATTGCAGTATGAAATTAATCTCGCTGCGCAGGCGGCGTCGCACTGAGCGGGTCAACGAGGCGGGTAGAGGGGGGCTGTATCGCCAGCTACACTAACGCTCGAATCATGAAATAGACGCGAAAAAAAAATATGAACGTTTAAAACTGCCTCGGGTCAATATGACCCAGCGTCAATGACGCCGGGTTAATAAATAAACATTAAGATCGTTATTATTATTAAAATCTCATTTGCAACCGTTGAAATCGTATAAAGGTAAGTAGCAGCGCCCCACGGTTTTACCCGCGTTGTGGGCAGAACGCGGGTAAAACCCGTGGGAATTTCAGGAATTTTTATATATATAAACCGTCCTCTTGAATCACTCTATCTATTTAAAAAAACCGCGTCAAAATCCGTGCAGTAGTATTTGAGTTTATCGTGAACAGACAGACGGCCAGACGCGGCCGGGGACTTTGTTTAATAATATGTAGTGATTGTATAAAGGTAATAAGTATGAATCAATGGTATAAAGCCACTCGCCAGGGTTTAAAATTCAGTATTCTTTGTAGAGGGAATGAACGCTGGGACCAGAGTAAAAATGTTTGAAATAGAAGGTACTCATAATAAAGCTTCTTACAATTACATATTAACACGAGCTTTGAGATTAAAGGTAAACGCGTTGATATATGAGGATAGAGAGAGAGAATGAACAATAAGCTTTTTGTCAAGTGAATCACCATTTGAAGAAACAAATAATAATAAACGTTGTAAACCACTATAATAATATATTCCACGATCATTAAAAAAGAAAACAATCATAGATATGACAACTGCCCAGAAAGCACGTTTCAAAAAACATCTGTTAAATTGCTACGACTATGCAATGACTCAAATCTCAAATCAAAGTCACTGTAAGCACCCGTTAAAATTACGCTGTAGCTTAGGGCGCTTTCAAATTATGCGTTTCGTGTCGGACCGCTGCGGTGCCGAAGCGGTGCGTTTGTCGTATTGTGTACGTACGATCGTGTGTTTTCATACAAATCGAGCAGCTCGGCAACAGTGCGGCGTCGGTACCGCGAAATAATTTTATTACATAAAAACCTTCCTCTTGAATCACTCTACCTATTACAAAAAACCGCATCAAAATCCGTTGCGTAATTTTAAAGATTTAAGCATACAGACAAACAAACAGACAAAAATAGCGACTTTGTTTTATACTATGTAGTGATTTTTATCTGACGTTTCGGTCCCTTTACAGGAACCGTGCTCACAGAAGTGTATCTGTTAACGTAGTTTCAATTCAAAATGACTAGTGTTTGTTTAAACTTAAAAAACCAAGTCTTATACTCACAGTTTGAAATTAAAATAATTACCGAAAAGTCATAAAAAATTAGTCGTGGTAGTTTTAGAAGCGACACTCGCGCTAGTTTCAAAAGCCCTTCGGTTCATGCTGTGAACACCGCCCACTATAAAACCACCCACAAATACTTTTAATAATTACAATATTTAATTAAAAGTGATCATAAAAGGTTATATTTATCGTTAACTAATTTTGTGGCGAAGTAATCTTGTGAATAACTAGGCATTCCCGCGGTTTTGCCTGCAACGTATTCGTTTCTGTGGGAATTTGAGACGAAAAGTAGGCTTTGACCTGCCTTATGAGTAGTGTAACTAACAAACTTTTCGGATTTATTATTTTAATACAGTATTATGGTATTACTAGCAACGCCCCGCAGTTTTACCCGGAACGGGCACAACCGTTCCTGTGGGAGGTTCGGGATGAAAAATTGCCTATAACCTTCCCGTTGAATGTGGCTATCCATTACAAAAAGAATTATTCAAATCGGATTGGTAGTTTCTGAGATTAGCGCGTTCAAACAAACAAACTCTTTAGCATTATTATATTAGTATATAGATAAAGATGTTCTTAAATGACCTCGAATTGAAATAACTAAATGGAAAAATTGAACAGCCATAGTATATAAAAACTTGCCCACTTATCCAACTCTGTAAAACACTGAAAAGTCGTTACAGAACCTAGAAATTCCATCTTTCAGCGAACTATTCGTCATGAATACAAAACAGGCTTTATAATTTTTATCATAACAACACTCTGAAATCGCAATCACGAATTGAGAACAATAATTCTATTCAAGAGGCGAAACAAAGTGTACTAGTGCTTTTTATTATTCATGTCCATGATTTCTTAGTAGGAACAAAAGCCGTGGACTAGAGGATAAATAATTAATGAACGACTCAACGAAACAGAGAAGTTTTTACTGGACTACGTTGAAATGCGATCCGTTTGCATCCGATCTATGTATGTGAGCTTTTTACGTATTTCGCTAACAAGCAGGGATTTTAATATGCGTCTGCGTGTGTGTGTGTGCACGCGTGTGTGTGTTTGTTAAACGCTCGTTTAGATTAAGCATCTTTACAAGCTTCGAGTTTGCGAGAACCCTACGTCATTTGTGTATAGTGATAGATAATATGATTGGATATCTTCACAGCAGTATGCCAAAGCTTAGAAAGTCATTCTTATCTAGCAATTGCCTATCTTTGATAATACATAAAAAGTATATTTTCGAAGTCGTATATTACACATAACTATTACTAGTCTAACGAGCGATACACTTAGTATCAAACACAAAACAAACTACCCCAATAAAACTGTAATTACCTATTCCGGAGCAGTATCGCAATAAAATCCCTTTTAATTATTGCTTTCACATTGTATGTATCATTTCGACACGAATCCGCTAAGACCTCTCTTAATTATTCAGTTTGGACCCACAAAGTCTGTCGTTTCAATGTCGCAGAAGCGGGGGGAGGGGGGGGGGGGATAATTCTGATCGGTGTTTTGCGATCGAAGGTTTAAGGTTTAATTTTGATGTTTATTTCAGAAATTGAGCAATACTAAGCTTACAATAGTCACTGTAGTTCGATAATGGACCGGTCTTCTTGTCTATGAAGACGAATGAGACATTTTAAAGATTTCTTGCCGGTCAAAGCCTTTTTTGTCTATTGGAAGAATTTATACTGACAACTATAATTTGTTGTCTAGACTGACAAATACATTTTTGTTAGAGTTAAACTAGACAGTTTGAACACTGTAGTGTCTAAAAGGGCTCAGACTCTTAATTATGTTTTTAAACCAACATTTTCAAGTTAATTAACATTCACAATTAAAATACAATCGTTCCGATACCCATTAGAATCGGAACCCTGTTTTATTGCGACTCCAATTTAAAATTCAAATTTGCTCAATTTCACGAGTATTTTAGCTTCAAATATTATTTATATATTACGTTACTGTTTTTAAATGTTTTATGTGTGTTTCTGAATAGAGTCGGTGTTAAAAAGCGTATAATATTTCAAGTTTTACGATTGTTGATTTGATATTAATAATTGAAGATTAAAAGTAGTTTTATAAGCTGGTTATTCTAGTTTATGACCTCTGAACTGGATGGCATTTGTACAAATTGTAAGGAAGATCATTGAGATAAGCTATTATGGTGCCTATTAACAATTAATTTTGGTTTTAGCTGACAAGTGTTTACGTAGAACTAAAACAAGTTTATTCAAACAATCAATTAAAACTATAGAGTATAAAATATCCTAATTAAGTTTTTGAAAATTTTCTCCATACATGACAATAATTAACAGTGTTTCAAATGATAACTTCCTTAAAAAGTGAGTGAAGAAATGACTGTGAGTGCAAGATTTCAATCAAATCTTAATTGATATCCTGTAATGTTTCAGCGAATAGCAATCCTGAAGATATGAAATCCAATAAATTATCCTTTAATTAAATTATCATTTATTACTGAGCCGCAATGAACATAATACTACACATCAGAGAGCCTCGTTTTACGATGAAACTCCGTGCCCAGAGCGACATAAAAATACACTTATTACGACGTTAAAATGCCGACGTGAATTTTAATTAATTCAGTTATTATCTTATGGTTTTCTGATTCTACCTGAATATATTTACTGGATCAGTTTTCTTTGGAGAAACAATGTTATTTCATGATTAATTGTATGTCCGATTCCATTAATTTATAAAACATTAATTTTATTTTCCTTTTTTTTATTATGAGTGGTATTTTGGCAATGCGGACTTTTATACACATTCGGTATGCATACGACGCTAACTAACTGCTGTGAGACCACTCACCAAAAACTGCAGTAGTCAAATGCGGTACGCAGCAATGGCAAGTGATGCTATGCAGTGGCTGCTGTCAACGAGTTGTCAACTGCAATTGACTGCAGTTGAATACAGTTGAATCTGCAGTTGACTCAACTCTACTCTACTGATTTCCATGTCCCTTCTCTTTCCTTCCATTTTTGGATCAGCGATTAAAAGATTTTACAACGTAATCACTTTATTTATAGTCGTAAGGTTTAGCGTTATCAGTTAAGGTTATCTGTAACAGCTAATAATTGCGTCGTACGCGATTAATATTATCAGGTTTAGAGTATCCAAATATATTCGAATTTCCATAGTAACATCCCATCAAAATATTTGCTATACTAATAACATGAAGCGAACGTAACTTTGTAACGTCCAATTTAGATTATAGATGTTCCAATAAATATCGATTTGAATATTAATTAATATCGAAATTGGACATAAAGTAGAAGTATTTATCAACTGATTTAATATTGAAGATGTCGAATAGAAATATTTTAATTTCGTATTCGATTTAATGTGTTAAGAGTTTGATGGAAGGTTGTCTCATTTAATTTGTTTTGAATATAGAAAAACAACTTTGACATCTTCATCAAATGACGTACGTTAATATATATTCTTGTTTACGTTTATGTCAAGATACAAGTCACAGACAGCTTCAAACTGCACTGTTGTCAATGAGTGTCTCTAAAATTGAGTCTTTATGTGAAGACACTGCAGTCTGCAGTATGCAGTCACCGCAAACTACAGAACTAATTTAATAGCAATGCGTAGAAATCTGAAGAGATGTGGCCTGCAGTTGGCAGCCACAACTTAATTTCTGCGGTCCGTCTTCAACTTTAGATGTATTTTAATAAGTATTGGATATTAATGTAATAACATCTCACAAAAAACCACTTACGATCACAAACATAATCATTAAGAATAGCCTTTTGGTTGACAAGATAATTTATACAACTAATTTACCTAGTTCTGCATTACAGTTTTTGTTTCGTAAATTAATGTAGTTATAGTAATCAGAGAGATTTCTGCATTCAAGTTAACATTCTCATGCTATAAAGTAACTAGTGGCGCCTGGCTGTTTTAGTCATATTGTACCCGTTCCCATGGGAAGTTGCGATAAATATACCTCATGTTTTATTCTGATGTATAACCTATATTTCTGTAAAGTTTTATCCAAATCTGTTCATTGGTATTATAGTGTATAGTGTGGAAGAGTAACAAACATGTATACATAATCCCCACAAACTTGTACCACTACTATACAACCACCTGAAGTTTACTATGAATTCGGTGTCCTGTATTGCTATCTGCACCGTGGCACTTCCCAAATGCGTGACCGCTTAAGATATCAATGAAAATTACAACAATGGGTACAAAACTAATCCCATAACAAAATAACTAAACCGAAAACAGGATAAAATAATATAAATGAACATCAAAAGCAAATCCCAGTAAGCAAGTAACCGTTGAATATTTTAGTGGCCATACACCGCACTGAAGTTCTCGCAAGAAACGTTCTAATGATAAATTCAAATCTCAATTCCTTCGGGAGCGGAGGCAATCAGACGTGGAACAAAGGTTGCCCGATCGGCCCCGGGCTAAAGTTTCACTGAACTTGCTAAATAAACTTAGATATTTACCAATATTCTATGTACTACTGTTTTTGGTGTTCTGAATAATCAATCAACATTCCGCGGCTTTTAGTTCTTTTAGGTTTTTTGTCGTTAGAGCTTTTTTAAGCGCGTTATAAAAAAAGCGCACGAGCAAACGAAGCTTTTTACAGATGGCATTAGCGTGATTGTCAATATTTTTAGAAAAAATATTATTATTAGCATCTACTATAAAAATATTTAGTGCTATATCGCGCCATCAATAAAGTTAATATTACTTTATCGATTATACCTTCATATAAAAATGTGTTTACGTCGATTTTATATGAATAGGATATACCTAACACGTAACTGTTAAAATGGTAGTTAAATATGATTTATGTTTACAAACCGATAATTTAATATTAAACATCTGTCATTTATTAATAATTTAGGTGTTAACTTACGCCTAATACGTAATTATTTTTACATAATATTTTATGCGAGATAACTAATTATTAATTTAACGACATAATCTTTTGGGCTAAACTATAAATCAAAATGAATTTTAGCTGTACGAAATTAGGATTCAATTTCAGTTAAACCAAATTAGGTTTATACGCCCTTATCAAATAAAAGCAGCGTAAGGGTTGCGGCAAAAAATAAATGGAATTTTCCTTTTAATTTTTATCTTTGAACTTTATCAAAGCTATTTCGTAGGTGTTGGGAACACCTTTGCCTGTCAGTTGAAATGAATTGCGTACATAAAAATAATATTATTTTAACAAGAAACTCCCGCTTGACAAGAGTGGTGCTTACGCGTGATCCTTAGTGTACTGTGGAGTTATAATATAAATCAAGGTATTCAATATACCTAGATTATTAATTAAAGCTGGATTAAAAGTGTTCTTTACACCATCCAGTGTTGTTCCAGATTTAAGAATAAACAACATCTTTATTTGAACGGGGTAGACGATACAATTTTGTTCAATTTTGAACTGTGTGAGATGAAAGGCCTTTGCACCGCAGTAGAACATTACAAACTGAAACTTGCTTTTATACCTGTATTATGTTTTATGTGAACATAATTCTACCATACTGTTAAACTGTTAGCCTGTACCATCCCATTGTTGGGCAAAAGCCTCTCCTCATTCCCGCCACTCTTCTCGATTCGAAGCCAATTAAACCTTCAACATAGGTAGTGTTAATAAAATTCATTTTTGGTAAAATGACTTCACATACTAAAACAAAAGCTCTAAGCATCCGTTTAAGATCCATTTAAAACCACTTTAGATATAGATATTTCTCACACATAAAAAGAACAATAATATTGCTTGATCAACCATTTGTAAGACCTGCTTTCTTTTTGATAAGATCGGAACTGTATTATCAAATATTTTTCAAAAATAATTGTATTTATTTGTCTATTTATAAAACAGATTACGGTGGCGCCCTAATGGATCTTACCACAGAATTAGAGATGCATGGAAGCGCTACATGGTTGAAGCATGTTTTGGAAACCACTTTTAACTTAATCGATAAATAAATCATTTTTCAAAAATACTATAGATAAAATCATCTTTTAATTATCCGTATGTGCTTTTGGTGATCGTTTAGGTCTCATCTATAATTAATGTAAGTTCAAGCAGGTTAGTGGCCAACCCTGATATCGGAGTTTTAAGACCACTTAAAGGCCTCCGACATGGTCAAACGATTGAAACGACCGGGACCGACAATTTAACGTGCCCTCCGAAGCACGGAAGCGCTCAGATAGAAATGCCACTATCGGCCGCCCATCCAAGTAGGGATCGAGCTGCACGTTGCTTAACAATCGCAATGAACTAACAACGCTGAGTCTAACTACGTCACGAGCGGTACGATATGAAGAGCATAAGTAATGTGTATGTAACACGATTTAAAAAAAATGGAGGGGAGATACAACATCTTGGATTTCTTATATATATAACTAGCAGCGCCCCGCGGTTTTACCCGCGTTGTACCCGTTCCCGTGGGAATTTCGGGAATTTTTATACATATAAACCTTCCTCTTGAATCACTCTACCTATTACAAACCGCATCAAAATACGTTGCGTAATTTTAAAGATTTAAGCATACAGACAAACAGACAGACAAAATAGCGACTTTGTTTTATACTATGTAGTGATAACATAGAAATGTAAGTATTCATATTGTAATATAAACGTTAGCATAATCATTTTACATTTATTTATATTTCAAGTTTAAGTAAACACATTAAAATTAATGTCACTTAATCTGTAATTTGGTTATCATAATGCTATGTTTATTTACAAATTCACATTTATTTGCGTAACTTATTATTCGACGCTGAATTTTGGATATTTTAAAACAGATACAAAGCATAAAAGTCAAATAATGAAAGCTTTTACAGCAATTTGAATAATTTTAAGTAAAAAATATGTACATAAGTTGAGTTGGACTATTTATATGAATTCACATTTATATGGAAGGAATGCATTAAATTTATATATTAAGTACTTTAATTTACGGAACTTCGAGTATTTTTCGATATTATTTCTCGTTTGCATTTTACAGGATACCGCAAGTAAAACTTTTCTCGGCAATATTATTTATCACCAACGCCAAAATAGTTATTAGTTTTTGAGGTGAAAAGTGATTTGATCCCGTTTTACTTAAATATGATACCTAGTAGTCAAAAAAAATTACTTTCAAATATTTCATGCTCGTTTTTTCATAATAACTAACTACAAACAATAAAAACGGTATCATTACAAACGTATAATCAATTAAGATACCATAACAACTCTATCTTCCAAAATAAAATTCTTTAAAACCAAAAGAAGTTATGACAGAGATAGCTAAACTAGTATTTTACGATTAACTAAACCATATCCATGTTGACATCAAATGGACCACTTAAAAAGTTCTATAATACTGGCTATTCTATTGGTTCTTATTCTGTGGTTGACCGAATGACCGATAAGGCATACTCGTATATTTGATTATTTGTACCATATTATACCCAAATTGGAGCTTTAAATCTATACTAATATTATAAAGCTGAAGAGTTTGTTTTGTTTGTTTGTTTGTTTGTTTGTTTGTTTGTTTGTTTGTTTAAACGCGCTAATCTCAGAAACTACTGAACCGATTTGAATAATTCTTTCACTGTTAGATAGTCTATTTATCGAGGAAGGCTATAGGCTACATTTTATCCCGGATTTCCTACGGGAACGGGCACAACGCGGGTAAAACCGCGGGGCGCTGCTAGTGTACTATATTTACGTTATAAGAGTTATAAAGTGTATAAATGTAGTTTGAATTCAAACTGTTTTTAATCTAGTTAATCTAACAAAAGTAAGGTGCTGCAAAAAAGTTGTAGTCTTTTCATCATTATAGCGTTAATGAATACATTATCAAACACACGGCACGTCAATTCTAACCCAAGGCTCAGACTTTAACACCGGACCGGCTTACGGTGCCGATTCCTTTATGAAGTTACTGCTGTTACTCCAGTGACTTAGGCTAGCGGCACACTTGCCGAAAAATCCGTCGCGGAACTTCTGGCAGTACAATTTAACTATATTTATATAATAAATTTGAATTTGAACGCGCTAATCCCAGAAACTACCAGTACGTTTTAAATAGTAAAACTTTTTGTAATGGATTCACATTTAACGAAAAGGTTACCGGCTATATTTCATTCCGAGATTCCCAAGGGAACGAACACAACGCGTATAAAACCGCGGGGCCCTGGTATTGGCATATAATTTACAAAAAGCGAGGATGCTACGCGAACAATTGGTCGCTCAGTAGCGGCTTAAATTCGATGCGAAAACATGTATTGACTTTACGTCGCGGTTTTTCCGCAACGGAGATTTCTCGAAGTGTGGGGCTGAGCTTAAACTGCCTGTTAAGGTCGCGAAGAAGTTTGGTTTGAGCGTTTTGATAAAACGCGAGTTTTTCTCAACTTGCTACAAAGTCAAACATGTCAAAATACTTTTTAAAAAATAAATTACAATCATGCCTATGTCTATGTCATAGCAGAAACTAGAAATTATTAAATGCTATCAAAAAATACTATTAAAAATTCTTTGTAAAACGCTGCCGAATTAAAACAATTTTGTAGACAAAAAATATGTTAAACTTTAATTGAAATGTAAAAAACAAGGAGTGCTCACATTTCTCGAAAGCTCCTGGAGGCGTATTATAATATCACGGCTCCGAGGATGTTTTTTTCAATTTAAAGTAATCTGACTCGAAAACACGATTAGGTCCTTCACAATCACTTCGCTCGCTGTTAATCTCGTTGGCTTAATTATTTGTGTTTTATGAAATATTTCTTTGCTTATTTTTGTGAGAATTTCTTTAGGACAAGCAGGAGATAAAGTGGAGTGGAATCTTTGTAGTGATTTGATTGTTTTGTGGCGTCTTAATGGACGGTGTTGAATGTCTGCGAGAAATACTTGGATTTTATGCACTGAATGGAATGAAATTGTAATGGTAAAAAGTAAATTAATATAAAGTAAAAAGTAAAGTATTAGCCTGCAATGTCCCACAGTTGGGCAAAGGCCTCTCTTCTCACTGAAGATATCAGTACAGTGAGGAGGTACAGGTATAGGTAAATTAATATGCACTACTAAAAAAGGAGACTATCAGACCATGTCGGTGGCCTTTAGGCGGTCTAAAAACTCCGACAATAGAGCTGGCCACTAACCTACTCAAACTTAACTTTTAGAATGCTTAAAAGAGCAAGCCAATTATATACCTACATAAAATAGCATACATTATTGCTATAAATATCTGCTTTAGACATCACTACAATCGTCTACCTACTGTATTCTTATATACTGTTACGTACATATGTTTAATACAAAACAAATCCCCAAAAGGTCTCACCCAAACTAGAGCACATCGTCTCACACACTACTTCTTCTGATCTCTAACCCTTTGCCATATCTCAAACAGAGAAATAATTAAAAAGGGTTCGTTTGTAAGAAGATCTTGAGTCCCGTGAGCGAGTTGAAGACAGGCTCTTGAGCTCCGTGACTCAGATTCTGAAAATTCACCATTCAGATCGAAGGTTAAACGAAGCGTTCAGGTGCTTTCGTCCTACACTTGTGTGTGTGGCCACGAAGAGAACGGTTCGAGATCTCGGGACGATGTTTCGAGATTTAAGACTTAAGGCGGTTAAGGAAATCGTGTAGGTTGATGAATACTCTTTGAACTTCCGCGATTTGAAGACATAGTAAACGTACTCCCTTCTTATTTCCCAACTTTTCGAGGTACTTGCACCACTTGTGGTCGTGAGTGAACTTTGATAGACATACTGTTGGATACAGTAGATTATCAACCTGGAATCGTTGCCATAAATGTAGGGCACATATTGTGTATTCGTGTCGTTTACTCGATTCATGCATACACAACCTTGCAGGTAAACTTGACAGGTATAAACTAGCTAACATGGTACGTAAAACTGTAATAAAATGTTCTGCTGGACAAAGGCTTTAGAGATTGAAAGCTTTATTTCAGATCTACTTTTTGTTGACGTACAGCCATTTATATCCTGGAAATATCGTAAATTCTATGGCTCCAAAATAATTTCAACTCTCGAATTTCATCCCATAACTCTATGGCGAGAAGCTCACAGCCGGTAATCTTGTCGAGGTGAATGCAAAGCCTCTGTGATTGGATCGAACCTGGTTTTATCGCGTTATTTTTTTTAAACCTTCACACGAGGTGAGGTTTTTATAAAAACGCCGCTTCGTAAAGATGTTCTATTTAAATTGTTCTTTTAGGTAATCCTCTTTTGATGCGACCTTGTTGATGTGGGAAATATTGAACGGGGGCTTAGCTTGTCTGTTAGAATTATTCAAGGTTAATCTGAGATTAGGATAAAATCGTAATAGTCAGAAGTCTACCATTGGTGACGCATGCATAATATTTATTGTCTATAAAACAGGGTTACTTACAAAAATAAAAGGTGGACTCTTGACAACTTGCGCAAGTAAACCTGTTCTTTACTCGAACAGTTCGCCTGCGCAGGTAAACCCGGCGCTCAATTCAAACCATGCCAAGCGGCAGTGATCTCCCAAACTACATTTTCCAAGCACAGTTATTATCTAACAAGTAAATTACGTCAGAATCGGTGACGTAGTACATAATTAAGATTGTGACATTAATTTATAACTTTACATTACTATAAATCTTTTCAGTTAAAAGCATTTGGACGGATATCTTGGTTTTTCATTAAAAGGTGCTAATTGATTCATTTATATTAAAATGGGGTGATGTCAAGACAAAATTAAATGTTGATGAGCTACGGTTTAAATTAAAACTGGGTTGGATTCTCTTTTGATGATTTTGATCGCAATTGTACTTACTTATAATATAGCCTTCTTTCACATAAACGTACTTTTCTTAAGCCCTCAGATTTTGTGTTCTTTTACAAAAAAATGCTTGTCACTGTGGCCGTGACTTACCGTAATCTACTTGGAAAGATAAATAAATAAATAAAGGGTAGGATTAATAAAGGGTAGATCTTTTACCCTTTATGAATCCGTACTGAAATCATATTTTCATAGTCTCAACTGATCCTACGAAGGTACCTACATAAAAGTTGGTGTAACCTCTCAAAAGAATTTAATCTTAAACCCACTGCCTCGAAAGTTGCGTCAGATACGAAAACTCAAGCTTCAAAAGAATTTCGTAAGGAATTTTTGAAAAGAAAAGAAGTGCTTGGTTGAAATTAATATATTTTTGGGTAATCTTGAGAATTACATGGTTTTAACCAATTTTAAGTAATTAAATATCTGATATAGTCCTATCAACAATTCAACTTAGAAATGACACGATTGGTTTCGCATCAACGGTAACAACCAATAGGCTAATCATGATACTAAGCATTGATTATCTTGACTCAGACTGGAGACATAATATGACGAACTTTACTCCAACGAAAAAATTAACTGCTGTACTCAGAGACGTTCATTTAATGGATACTTAATTGACGTAATTTTTCATACACTACTTGTCAAAATCATTCATTAAATCTCTGCTAAGGCAGCATTTGATGTCTCTGAGTACGAGCGTTAGTCTTGTTAATAACAGTATGCTTACTTAGGTTGATTACACACTGGGGGCATCAAACCAAAAACTACTTCATGTTAAAATGAATTGTGTTAACAACTCCCAAGCTTTACCCACACAAAATATTAAACCGAATCAGCCCTCGATAAAATATTCAAATATGTCGATATCCTTAACAAGGATTCCCAGTTGTCATCGATAACTCTATAAACATTGAGCGTAAAATGTCCATCAAATACTGTTGGAACAGTGCAATGCTCACTAATGAATACGCGTCAATCAGTCCGTTTGTCTGCCAGTGCGTGCCGTCAGTGCAAATTAGTGACAACGCCTGTCCTGGAATCTACATTAATGACTTGGTACTGAGAACGGCTTATGTTTCTGTGTTATTAAGCTTTTTGGACTGACGGTCGTTTGGGGGTTGAGTTTCGCACGGTTTTTAAATGTATTTTTAACGATTTACATCCATACTAATATATTAAAGTTGAAAAGTTTGTTTGTTTGAACGCACTTATATCAGAAACTACCAATCCAATTTAAATAATTCTTTTTGTAATGGATAGCCACATTCAACGGGAAGGTTATAGGCTATTATTCATCCCGAAATTTCCATGGAAACAGGCACAACGCGAGTAAAACCGCGGGGCGCTGCTAGTATGTAATTATTATCTTTGATGGGTAATGTTCCCTGTGTAAATTCAGTGTACTTATTATCCGCTCAAAAGAAGACCAAAACAAGGCACACTGGACCGCTCCGAAGTCAGGGATGCTAAGAACTGTGTGTCAGGGATGTAATTAGGGGCTTCAAACAAGAACAGTGACGGGAATGGGGGGAGGCATTTGTCTAACAATGGGATGCTACAGGCTCACAGTAACATGAACAGTATTATCCTGAGGCCTTTGCCCATCTCGGCTGCTTAATTCTGAATTAATTATAATACCTTACTTAGTATTTGTTCCACTAATACAAAGTACATTAATTGATGAAAGTAAATAATATTTTTTCTCAATAGGATATCTTATTATGTTTTCTTTATATAAATCGCTTTATATCAATTCTCGCTAAACAAACACCAACACCAATTCATCATACACTAAAACGATCAACGAAAACACAATTACAAATCTTGGAAAATCCCAGCGATAATGGCACATCTATCAACAAGTCCTCGATAGCGCTCCATAGTGTTTGAGTATCGCCTATTAATTGGTTTTCGCAGCAAACACTCGCCGCCTATCTATAATAGATCGTAGATAGAGGTCAAATCGTCATAAATTATAATGTTACTAGATCGAACTACTGTCCGGTAATGATTGTTCGGACATCTAATGACTGTTCATATTAAAGATAGCGATTGTGTTGCTTGGACTGTCAATTTTAATTACCTTTGCTTTGAATGATGAATACCTTAGTTTCTATATTATCATGTTTGCGTGTTAGGTCAATTGTTTTAATAACATAGAGATCGGAAAATAGAATTCATTTGTACTCGTATTAAATCAGTCGGTAGATATGACACTTTAAAAATAAGTTTGGATGGTTATTGGCCAACCCTCGCGTCAAACTTTCTCAAACCCTCCGACATGGTTTAATGACTGAAGGAACCGCACCGATGCACGGTAGCGCTCAGATAGCAATGCCACTATACAACGCCACAAATCATCTGTGCCCACGGTTCCTGTAAAGGAGCCGAAACGTCAGTTTAAAATTGTAAATTAAAAAACGAAGTGTATCTGTAAAGGTAGTTTTAATTTTAAATGCCACGAGCGCTTCAACGTTTACATAACCCGTAGCTTTTAAAAGCGCTATCATCTGCACAAAAACTTAGTTAAAACAGTACCATTTATTCATTTCTATATCTACGTTTGAGTGAAAGCTATTCGTCATCAATTCACATTTCGTCGGTAGATCTCTCGACCGATATAAACTTCCCCCAAAATGAAAGCTTTCAAAGAACTTTTCAAGGAAGCTTTTTGTTGCTACGCATAACGTTGCCTCGGTCACGTGAAAGCCTCATTTAGAGGTTTGCTTTTCACAGAAACGGCTCTCGAATAAGAGTATTGCTTTGATTTATAATTTGGTTTTAGGTTGTGATTGTTATTACGGCTCTAGAAATATATAAAAGCTGTTCTCTTCAATGATTTACTTTTATAGTATAACGTATGTCAAGTGAATCCAACGCGTACCTTGAAACAATAGATAGCTACCCTTATTAGATAAAACACAAAAGAATCCACATAAAAGTACCTCAAACGTGAAACTCTGAGACAATAAGATCACCCTTACAAGGAAAGATTCCTTATCAATTAAAAACTTCCAGTCAGCTCCCGCGATCAAAAGTTTGGGATCATTAAAAAGTTTCGATGTTACAGATACTTAGTAAATTGTCTTTAAGGACGTGATTTGATCTATAGTCTATAAATTTTGGTGTAAATGTTGAATTAGCGGATTTGTTCAATTGTTACCAAGTTTGCGCGTTAACTTGATAAGTGATGAATTTGAGTTTTGGGAAACTGGTATCAAATCTCAACTTAACTGGATATGATGTGTGCTCAGTTTGATATCGAATCGTTGAGGTGAGCGTATTGCGTAGTGCAAACAACCTTCACTGAATTACGTATATTGAAGTATTTATGTTTCTTAGAAGGTTAGATACTTACTCAGGGAATACAGGCATGTGTCAGTAAAACACAGTTTGTAATAGTTTGATAAAATGCTTACTTAGCCGATCGTAAGTTCGAGTGTTAGTGGCCAACCCTGGGATTGGAATTTTTGAACCAGCAGGCTTCAGATAAGAGGCAAAGCCAATATCTTTTTCATCTTTTATCTCTTTTCTTTATATAAAAATAGAGCGAGAGAGATAAAAAGGAAGACAAATCCTTGGTCTTGGCTTATTTTTTAGCCCTACAGGAATAGTACGACGAGAGACAATTGTCTCGCATTTTACTTGGATGTCTAGTATCAAATTGTAAAGATGGCACGTGTTGGTTGGAGCTTATGAAATCCTACTAATATTATTAATGCGAAAGTTTGTGAGGCTGTATGTATGTTTGTTATTCTTTCACGCAAAACTACTGAACGGATTTGGATGACACTTTACAGTAATCTATAATATAAAAATGAATCGCTGAATCTGTGAATGAATCTGCTAAGCGCATAACTTCAGAACGACTGCACCAAATTGGATGATTCTTTTTTTAATGTGTTCCTTATTGTCAGGACAAGGTTTTTTTAAAAGAAAAATAAGGAATAAAAATCTAAAAATTCCCACGGGAACGGGGGCGCTGCGGGTGAAACCGCGGGGTACAGTTAGTAGAATAATAAGAATAACACATGGAATACATTTTATCTCAAAATTCCTGCGGGAACGAGTACAACGCGGGTAACACAGCGGGGCGCGGCTAGTATTGTATAAAAACTCAACTATCTGCGTTAGTTAGAGCGAGCTAACAGTTCTAATAAGCGCTCGTAAAAAAGATAGAAAAAAACTGAATACGAGATTTTCTTTAGGTTTCCTCTTTCTATTAAGAATTCTTTATCAATATTTACATAGTATTTTTTAAAGTATCTCCAAGTCTACATTCTATCTATAGTTTAATTAACTTCCGTTTAATATACAGCATTAATATTAGATCGGTCACAAACATAATCACAAGTTCAATACTACCAAAGCTATGTCGATTATAACTCAATCACAAATAATATCGAACATTCCACGAATGCTATCTATCAAATCTCTTAATTATAAGCCAAGGGACAGCAAACATCATGTCACGTCGTTAGCTGAAAGTTAATTATGTTCTACAAACACATATAGAGGTTAGATAGTTGTTTGATCGAGTTTTTATTGGAAATCGTAATTGGGTAGAGGGTAGGTAGTAGGGGCGAGAGCCTATGGCGTGTCACATAAGTGGTACGGATTGTAATGGGACTATTTTAGGATTGATTACTTAAGGCAACTAAGATAATATTACTTAGATGATTACTTAAATTACTTTGTTTAAGGAGGATTATAGTTTTTGCGATGTGGTTTTATCTAATACTAGCAGCGCCCCGCGGTTTTACCCGCGTTGTGCCCGTTCCCGTGGGAATTTCGGGATTTTTTTACATAAAAACCTTCCTCTTGAATCACTCTACCTATTACAAAAAACCGCATCAAACTCCGTTGCGTAATTTTAAAGATTTAAGCATACAGACAGACAAACAGACAGACAGACACGAAAAAGAGACGACTTTATTTTATACTATGTAGTGATATAAAATTCTCGTGTCACAGTTTTCGTTGCCATACTCCTCCGAAACGGATTGACCGATTTTGATGAAATTTTTTGTGCTTATCCGGTATCTATGAGAATCGGCCAACATCTATTTTTCATCCCGAAATTCCCGCGGGAACGGGTACCGTTGTTGAACTCCTCTGAAACGGCTCGACCGATTCTCATGAAATTTTGTGTACATATCGGGTAGGCCTGAGAATCTGACAACATCAATTTTCATCCCGAAATTCCCGCGGGAACGGGTACAAAGCGGGTGAAACCGCGGGGCGCAGCTAGTTATAATCTAAAAGTGTTGTAGTATTTAACGCCTTATTTATAAACGCTCTCTAACTAAACACTGCTTAAAAAATAAATCGCAAATAAAGTTTGTCTCTTGTGCTCTTTGGAAAATAGCGTGAGTCGGAAAGGGATAAACCATTTGGCAGCTAAATTGATGTTAATGTTTTTCAATAAGGCTTTTATGTAGTCTTTGTTTCTTAAGTTTAAGCGAAAACTAATCATTTTGAATTAAAAATACGTTTACGGATACACTTCGCTTTTATTCTTTTTAGACTTTACTTGTTAAAAACGGCAACGCCTCGGTGGTCTAGTGGTATGTGCGCTCGCCTGCCAAAACTGAGGTCCCGGGTTATATTCCCGGGTCGAGCGAAAACATGTTTCCTACTTTTCAAACATGGCTCGAGTTTGAGATCACCAACCCGCATTTGGCAAGCGTGGTGATTATGCCTAGTCCTCCTCACTGTACTGATAACTTCAGTGAGATGAGAGGCCTTTGCCCAGTAGTGGGACATTACAGGCTAATACTTTTTTTACTTTACTTGTTAAAAATGTGTCAAAAATGTACTTTGATACAGTTCAAATAAAGTCTACTTAACACTATTCATAGATGAAGAAAATAACAACTTTGTTACAGATAAAATATGTCCAAAAAACCTACCCATGGGATCAATTAAGAACCTTCACTTTTAAAGTCGGTTAAACCAGTACAAACCCGAACCATAACAAAAGCTCGCCGAAACTTACGAATACATTTCTGAATTTCAGTATTTCAATTAAATTTGTATCTCGTCCACGTTTCGGTATGCAATGAAATCCATCGGATATGGTCCTGTAGATTAAAACCAGGTAACCGAAAATTAAATTTCATTGAAAATTCCTATCACTTCCTAATACTATTAATATCTTTGCCATTGTCTGTGCCCGTTCCAATTAAATTTTGCGGCTTTGGAATTAGCTGGTAATGTATTTAAAGTTTCTACGTTAAAAAGTTTGGTTAAGCGAGTTTACTAAATGCGAACAGGCGAGTAAAAATCGATTAAGTGATATTATATGATGGAGAACAGTGGGCGAATCCAACCCAAGGATCTCAATAGATTTAAAAATATACTTTGTCTTTAGAATTCTCTTATTTACAGATTATAAACTCAGTACCATCGCTCCAGATTTTTCTATAGAAACCTACCTTCGTGATACTTCATGACACGATACAATGTCTGCCAAAGGCACATTATTTGAAAATAGATCACTGACATATTTTATCAGCGACATTTAGCTTTTAAACGTCATATTATGTTCTGTTTTCAAAAAAAACTCCGGTTCCTGTCACATTGTTGTGCCCAAAAGACTCGGTGTCATCACTGCACTTCTACTGGTATAACAGTATAACATTGAGAGTTGAAACCCGTGCACTCAATACATTTCATTTGCGCCGCCTCGGAAACAGGCTTGAATAATATTCGCAACACTCTGCATTTGCCCAATTTCGTCTGGTTAGAGGAAAATCCGAATAATTTCTGTGTATCTAGAATACCAATTTTGTGTTGAAACCTAACGGTATAAAATATACATTTTTGTTTGTATATTGTTTTATTCTGGAGTCGATGTCACGTTCTAGTGAACAGATTGTCGAATAACATTCTACATAATCTATAATATTGCTTAATAGGAAAATTTGCACCAGACAGTTCAACGGTAGAATGTCCTCTGATAGGCAATCCCACACATTTCTACCTACAGAAAACAACCAAATAGAACGCGAAAGATTGTAATTTGTTTATAAGAACAGCTATTAATGAAATATTAAAGCTATTAAACAGTCGACTGCCGGTATAGTATTCAATTAAATTGAACGAGTTGGATAGCTGCAAATTGGCAAATTCGATAAAACACGAGAGTCATATATATCAAATCTACTCACTCACTCACTCACAGTGAGTGAGTGAGTATATCTGACACTCGCTTTCTATTGAACTTGCCGTTACCCAGCACGTTCATCAATAAACATACTTAAGGTCAGTTCACATGACATTAGCTTAACGCACGTTTTGACAGCGCGCGCTTACGCTACACATTTTATTCAAAGCGTACAGTGTACACATCCTAACGGGCACTTGTTAAATGAATGCAGAAGTAAACGCGCGTTAATAGCTTTTCACGTGAACCTAGCCTAAAGCTATTTTCAATTATAAGTCTCATTATAATGATATAAACTCGTGCTCTGTATAACCAGTCATATTATACAGTAATCAGTCCACGCAAACCGCAGCGGTTGACCAAATTATCTGTGATTTTGGGTATATAGTTAATAACGCAACTGTAGCTTCGAAACTGTATTATCTTTTAACAATAACAAAACCACGTTATTGAATGTGAATACGATTTTTAAAAGGTATATTGAGAGTTTGCCGATGAGTTTATTTGTATTGGTTTTGCCAATGGTTTTATGTTTGGATGAAAACACAGAAGGAAACGCTGCTTAAAAATGTGAGAAGGTTAAGTTTGATTTCTTCAAACAAATAAATAAATTACTCTATTCAGATCTTTAAAGGTTTTTATTTCAATTGAGCCAGACAAAACATTTAAAATGTATATGGAAGTTTTTATTCATTCGATTTTCGCGTCGCTACTTAATTTCTTTTAAAAAACAACCACACCAGAAATATCAAATCACACACACAATTTCTTGACACCGATTTGATTTCTCCCATGGTGTAATATTGAATCATACTCCGCTGACATCTACCAAGTTTTCAATACTCCTACAACTTTCTAGACTATTCACAATACAACACAACACAGCAATAAAAACATTTTTATTGCGATATCATTTATATCAATAGCGTTTCAGCGATTGCTATTCTGACCAAAAACGAATTATGTGAAAAGAATATTATAGAAAATCGTAAAAAATATTTCCGGGAGATAGTAAAAAGGAATAGTTTTATGGAGGTTTAGTTTGATGACAGGTGAAGCTTGGAATCGTCTCAGTATTTTATGGTTCGGAACTGAATTTCGTACGTCGAGCAACAAAGAAGAGCTAGATATCACAAGAAAGTATTTTACATAAGTACTTCATATATTTTTGGGCATAAACTTTTCAATAAAAGACAATGTAGAGAATAAAATGCTCAAGATAACAATGTTTCAGTGTTTATTTTTGTCTATTCTTATGTCTATGTGTTATTGTTCTTCATGAAAAGTAGAAGTACTAGCCTGTAATCATTCATAGAACAAAAGCTTCTGAAGATATCAATGCTTGGAGGAAGATTAGGCGTAATCACCACGCTTGCTCACTGTGAGTGAGTGATTAACTCGAGCCATACTTGAAATGTAAATCGACTGCTCTTTTTCTTTTCGAGTCAAGATGGTTATTTTAAATTAAATATGTTTAGACCAGAATTTAGCCAGGGCTATTGCACTGTCATTTGCGTTTCAAAGACCCTCCGGAGCGCTAGACACGGGGGTGTTAGGACACTGTAACAAGTAAGAAATAGTTTGGACAGCGCTGCACTCGCAAGTTGCTCTAAGAGAGTTTAATTCGGGATCCTAGTCTTGGCTGACGACGGCATATGCCAATACACAATCAAGATGTTATTCTTCAGGTATTTCTTAATATTGACAATATGGTAAGCGTATATTGCCCGATTTTCAACGACAGTATTAAATATCTGTTTCTCTTGTCTTCTTATGAATTTGTGCACATTTTCAAACAACAGAAATATAAAAGGATCAGTCAGGTACGCATAATACAACACTCGATACCTTATGGAATACACATCCAGGAAAGAAGAAAGCAGAAAACTCCAAAGTTTCCTGTACAATAACTGAGCTATAAATAATTCTGTTACCCAAATAATAGAAGCAGGTTTGTAATAACATCACTAGTGAAGTGAGAGTCAAAATACTACGGGCTTCAGTAGCTATGTATAAATTGAACGAAATTTAGTTTTGTACCGCATACCCGTAGATTCTAGTCGGTTTGGCCAAATAAATAAGGGTATTCGGAGCGTTTCGTCCGATTTCAAATATTTATCCAATTTATATGTTGCTGATTCAGGCGGTAAATTCTTATTTATTGACGATGTAAGTCGGCTGAGTTATGGCGTTTTATGATTGGCCGTTTTAAGTGCAACCCGTGATGGCTATTGGCTAAAACGGTTGTGGTCTCCGATCTAAGACGTTGCCTCTTGTTTTATTGGTCTAGTTAACGACGTCGGTTATTTTATGATGGTCGATGTTTTAGTTTTGATCGAGGGTTGTAAATGTTAGATTTTAATCTCGCAATTTTAATTATTAATGTTTATTGCTTACGTTTTATTAGTTATTTGATTGCTTATAAGTAATCAATATTCATAAATTAAAATTGTTATAAAATGCAGACAATTTCGTTTTTTCTACTGCATTATTCTGTAATCAAAAATAATATTTAAAGGTAACCGCCTACCGCTCGAAAACAAACAAGTTCACACGAAAACAGCTATTTGAGCACCATTTATACCAATTTGGGGTATTCAAAGACCTGTACCCTATTATTAAGACTTTGATCATGGAATTTATCTGGTTCTCAAATCGGAATAGCCGACGGGGGATCGATGCGGGCCACACACGCGCTGCTTGTACATGTATATTAATTTTGATTTGTGTGCGATGTTATCAATTAAGGTCAAATGTCTTTATCTAGTACTAATTACCTGGGCGTGTGATTCGGGAACAGTATTGTAAGCTTTAGGATATCTTTCTTGTTGTTGTTGTCAGCAATGTAACTTCAATCGCCGTTTTTTCTTCAATATAGTTTAGATAAGAAATAATAATGTTTACAGGAATAATTCACACACGGTTACTTAGACCCAAACTCAGTAGCATCAGTCAGTTATGACTGATACTGATACTACATATACATACACAAATACTTAATATAGAATTGACAACCTGACGTCGCCAACGACTATGTCTTTACATATTGTTGACTCCGGGCGGGAATCGAACCCACAGCTTGTGTTGTGTCCCCAACACAGTAATCGTTCACTGCACTGTGTCATCCTCTCATCTCACTGTAGATATCAGTACAAGAAGATAAGGCATAATCACCACGATTACCAAATGCGGGTTGGTGATCTCAAACACGAGCCATGTTTGAAAAGTAGGAAACATGTTCAGAAATGTATTCTTATTTAAATTTTATTTTGTGAGAATAATGATTAACTTATTTAGATGTAAGTTTCCTTCATACAATGTTAACACAACGATAATAAAGTATTTAACACGATTAAAGCAACAACACCACAATTCTATAAAGGACGTAATCTATTCATTATGTTTTGCGCATTTTCAGTTTCAAAGAGAATGTTATGAAAATCACTTTATGAAGTTTTGTCTAGACATGTTTAAAACGTGGATGTTTTATGAAACAACGTTTTAAATGTAATACTTATTTGTATTAACACAAAGAGAACGAAATAAAACAGTAAAAAGAACAAAAAATGTGTATTTTGTAGTGAATTTAACTGAAACGGTTAATTAAAAAATATAATTTCATTATTCAAAAAATGCAGTTTTAATTTTGAAAGTTCTTTTTAAGTTGAAACAGTGAATGAGCGTCAGCTAAAACGGCACAGAGAAATAAACTCGTCAAAAAAGAAACAAAAGCGGTTATGAAATGATTAAATTTTATCTTCACACTAGAAGTGGCGTAAAAACCTCAATGCAACGTGTTTCTCCACTTAATTCCGTACAATATTGTTGTAAGGAGATTTTTCTTCGCTATTCTTTATTACTTCAACAAACTCTTAATGTTTCTTCGGGGCGGTTCCGAGTGTCGTGTTTTGTATCTGTTTGGTCACAGTTTAGCGGCAATAGACCAGATGGCAAACAGGGCCTTTTAATGAAATGGTTTATATCAAGGATAATTTTATTTGAAGCCTCAAATCTTTTCGTAAATCGAGATAGAAGAACGTCTTTATTACTTTTTCTTTGTTCGTCAGGATTTGTAAGGGCAAACAGAGACTATAGGAAGGAAATATTAACTTCTGCTCTCCGAAAACTTATGACGTCTTTCAGTCAGTGACACGCCGCTAGCTCATTGCCCATTTTTAGGCAAGCTTGGCTCTTACTTGAATGGGTGGCCGATAGTGACAGTTCTATCTAATCGCTACCGTACTTTGGAGGATACGTAAAATTGTCGGTCCCGGTTGTTTCAATAGATAGACCATGTTCTGTAGGCGGTCTAACAACTCCGCCACCAGGATTGGCCTCTAAATAATGACATATGGCGTATGTAAGCCAAACCAACTTACTTGGCGAGCAAGTGAGTTATTTAAAAAGTGTTTCACTCGCGTATTGTAAATTCGCTCAAATTTAACGACACTTTAATACCTAAACTTTAACCTCTAACTCTACTTTTGTACTACTTCTATTAAAAATAATTACAACCGCCCGATAAGTCTCAGAAATAATATACAATACTTCTTAGTGTCTCAGACTGTGACAAACGTTCGCCGTTCCGCCAGCGCTTGTTTAAAAAATAAATAGAAACGGCCATCGGTCTAACCGCAACGTCTCAATAAGAACGCTCTTGAAATAATAAGCTTTCTAGATTCTTCTGTTGTGAACTTTGTTATCGAATCAATGGTGTCTTTGATAAAAAGTTTGCCTTTCAGGAACATGAAGAACGTTACGTAAACAGGTCAACTTGATGGTAGACAAGTATTTAGAACAAATACCTATGATTCTTTTGAGGAATTATTGGGTTTAGTTGTTTTTATAGGACTATTATTATCTTTGTGGCTTCAGAAAAGAAAAGAACGTAGTCAATGGACGGGAAAAGTTATTCAATAGGCTAACTAACCTGCGATACTAACTTAATTAAAGACAGTAAATTAAAATTAGTAGTTAGGTTTTTAATCGCAAGATAGCAATTATAAAAATGTAAATCCCCAAAATGAAAGCAAAGCAATTAAAGGTACAGAAAAATAAGTCCACAAGTAAAATTAAAAATATAAAAAAACTTACGCGAAAACGGTTGGACCGAATTTTACCAAACATTGGAGGCTCTACTGCAAGGAAACTGTCTTTAAAATAAAGAAAATGATACGGAAGATGCTACGATGCTACACACACAGTCATCGATTAAAACTTATAAATAAAATAGGGTTAAAAATACTTACAACTCTTTAGAAACAAAGCCGACCATTGTCCAAAGAGATGAACCCTTAAAACATAACTACACAACCAATTATGGACTTAATTCGGCTATCTGAAAACTCACCTAAATGCTAATTTCCAAGTGAAATGACGGAGAAAAGATCCAAGCATGACTGCTTAGAATTTAACTGGTTCAAAGATAGTGACTGGTGAAATTTACATTTATAGCGAGTGCTGATCCTAGTTCAGACAGTTTTTAAGCTGTCTTCTGAATTATGAAACCTACAGCAAATTACAGACAAAACTGACTGTTGTCTTTATAAAAGTAAAATTTTTCGAACAGATAAAAAGTCGGTCCAAACTAAAAAGTCTGTGGCACTTTTTGCATTTATTTTGCATTCTTATAGAGGCCTTAGATAGATCAGAAGACCTAGTTTGAAGATTGGGTGGACCATAGCCTGCGCAAGCTCGGTAAACTTTGTTGTCTAACACTGAAAAATTGTATTCATAATATATTCGTTGTATCTTTAATGAATTCTATAGTCAGCTAATCCGGCAACCGTTGTTTTTCCATATAAAAATTAAGGGGTTGACTACCCTAATCACTATAAATTAAGATGTAAGCTATCCTATCTTTCAAGTTGGATCAAATTGCACACGGTGTGCAAATCAAATTTAAAATCGGTTCGGTAGTTTAGGAGTCCATCGTGGACAAACAATGTGACACGTTAAAGATAGACATAAAACAGTCCAGCCACTGTTGCAAGACTGACTAAATATCACACTGCGTCAAACAAGTTTGTGAAAAACTGTCTGGACTTTAATCTGAAATGCCCTTAACTGATAAAATTTGCATTTACCGAGCGCCTTGGAAGCGGGACTTTTGACATTTTGAAGTATAACCAGCCTTGCCTCGGAATTTTTGGGCGCCTTAGATTACTTTTCTTTGGTATCCTTTGCCGCGGTGTTTGCATTTTAATCTGAATTGTAAAGAGGTCGGTGTTAACAGGTTTAGTGTGGATTCGACCAAAAATGCACTTTAAAAAAATCTCAATAATTTAAAGGATTATAGGCAATTGTATGGAAAGTTGAATTTTATTTAAGATAGCAGGGCCTCGCGGTTTTATCCACGTTGTACCCGTTCCTCTGGTAGCTTAGCATGAAAAGTCACAAAACTTTTATCTTGAATCACTCTGTCCGTCAATGGAAAAGTAAAGTATTAGTCTGTAATGTCCCACTGCTGGGCAAAGATCGCTCATCTCACTGAAGATATCAGTACACTTTAAAGTAGAACCGCGGTTTTATACATTTTGTTAAGTAGGTAAAAATCTTATCACAAATCACTGTACTAACATCCATTGCCCAGCAGCGGCAGATAGAGGCATATTCATTATCATCACTTACTTATTTAATACACTAATTCATAAAAAAATACACATTGGGCTGAAATATTTCATGTTGTACAATTCGCATACAACCTTATTCTCACGAAATTATAATTCATTTCAGGTAAAATAAGAAAAAATGAGCCCATCCACATAATTTGCTCTCCATAAGTAGACATAATCAATAGATTTTTCCATCATCTCCTCCAATCAAAGGTCTTTAAAACTGTTAATCTCAATAATGCCATCTCTTTCATCTATTGACTCAATCTTCTTTGTTCCGATTCTTTCTCTCTCCTTCACTAACAAGCTTAGCCAAATGATCAAAGTTTAACATCACTAATGAAATGACATCACTAATGAGCAAATGATAAGTGTCTGATCGGTACAATGATACTTATGGCTCATTAGCTTTAACGGGATTGCCTTTAACGACGGCGATATGGCTAAAGTAAACGATCGAAGCGATTTCATTGCGATTAACCACACCTTGTATTTACAACTTGGGCTGTTGGGGTTCGGTACAGTTTATGATATGATAGGTTAATGATTATTGCTTTAAATGGCAAGATTCAAAGTTATATAATGCTGTAGGGCACGAGTTTTGAAGTAAAGAGTTGGGAATATTATCTTAGTTACCTGCGTTTTGGATATTTTGGAGTTATCTTTAACTGGGGTGCTATGGGGGTAGCGACGGGCAACTAGCGAATTTTTGAGGAACAAACGTTGAAAGACATTGTCTTGTATTCTACATTTTATAACAAACTTTACATGGGTAGTGTAATAGTTACCGGTATACAAACTCTACTACATCCAGAAGTAGACAAGCAAGATCGGACTCTTCTCTACATACGTACAATTAAAGTACATAATATGCATAATCTTGCCAAAAAGAGGCAGAATGATATCTCCATCTCATTACTACTAAAAACAATTGCCATATTATCTCCTCTCATTGAAACTAACTTCTAACCATTGTTAGTTCGTTGAGCAAATCGTTATTTCCTGCTAATGAGATGAAAATGCCTCCAATACTCAGATAGCGAGAGATAACGAGTTCAACGTATTATGTTTATTAAGTGTAATTATCAGTTGGATAATGTTTAGGTAAAGTAGTGATTATCATTATGGCTCTGAAAGGTGACACACTTACCGCCACTTTACCGGCCCGGCAAAGTCCGACAGACACTGTCACTGCTACACGTATCGCCAGTTGTAACGTAGTGATTATTAATAAATATTATGGAAGATGCCACACTTATCGGCCTTCCGCAGCTCATCCATCTGGAACAAAAAACAGTTGACATTAGGTTGATATTCAACCCAATAGGTTCGCCTATGTATGTATACCCAAAGTTATATTTAATAAGCTTGCCGAACGTGCTGGCGACGACATGTCGAGTCGGGCCAGCGAATGTGGCTTCTCTCAATGAATGCTGGTGAATTCTACGTAATTATATCTTGTTAACCTAGATATGGCTTTTTGATTATTAATTTTCATTTACGTTTTATTCAATGATTGAAATATGGAATTAATTTTAATTATGTGTAGTAAAAGTACATTAATTGGAAATGATTCGAATTCCTTAATGAGGTTTTACCTACAGTTTTATAGCTTACATAGAGAGATATGGTATTTCTGTTACCTATTTTATTATATTAGTATATGTCCTTATACTGTCAGTCTGTAATTTAACAATGTGCTGTAATTTCACTATTCATCTCAATGTATACATAGACAAAACATCACATTCCATTTTTTAAATGTGGATACAGACATGCAAGGCATGCGCCGCGAACACATGCCCTTAAGCGGGATTTACATTACGAAACTAGTGGCATGCAACTAGTTTCATAATACTAATTTCACCAGTAATTTCACGTGTAAACGTTCAGTTTCACTATGCATGCATTACTTTCGTGAAACTAAATTAGTTTCGTGCCCTGCGCGATTTTTAGGTGAAATTAGAGTCATGCAACTAATTTCATAGTGTAGATGCGACGCGAAACTAGTGTCGCGACAGCATTTCAGAGGCAGCAGGAGCAATAGCTATGATATTGACAGGGCCATTATCTCCGCGATACTGATAATTTCACGACACTATAATTTAAACGAAAGTAGTTTCACATGTGCTGAAATTAGTTTCACGGAACTAGTTTCATCATGCATGACACTAGTTTCGTAATGTAAATCCCGCTTCACTGAGGTATAGAATGCATGCATCTATAAACTACTTCTTCTTCATATTGAGTAGGTTAGTGGCCAACCCTGGTGTCGGAATTTTTAGACCGCCCAAAGGCCTCTGACATGGTCTAGCGATGGAAAAAACCGGAACCGACTGCTTAACGTGCCATTCAAAGCACGGTAGCGCTCAGATAGAACGCCACTATCGGTCGCCCCTTCAAGTACACGTTGCTTAACAATCGCAATGAACTAACTTTGCTTGGTCAAACTACTTTGACCCGCGGACGCGGCGAATGTTTATAGTGATCACAAAATAAGTCAAAACCGCTCAATACATACATGACATATCATTCGAAGCGCGTGTCTCGCAATATCTGTCTGTATCCACCCCTAAAACAAATGCGAAAATTCAAAAGCAATAAACTCAATTTTATTACCCTAACACCTCCACGCATTGTATTCATTATGACCGCAACACAAAACGTCCCTCGTACCCACAAATTCTCTAAAAAAACTGACATCAAACATTGTAAATAGAGTTTATGTTCAAATCGACGTCCACAAACAAAGGCTTATCCGAACATTGCAAAGCTGTGAAAAATAAACTCAAAAACATAGCTGATATTGCTAAAAAAAAGCGAATGACCCCCGGTGATGTTGCGCTACGAAACCAACCAATAAGTTCAACAGAAACACGGATATAGAGCCTTCGTGCTGGATGCGGCATCGCGATTGTGAGGGGAAGTGATTTTGTATGTTGATACCGATCTATGGTTCAACCACATCTATCTGTTTGTATCTGGGTTCTGATGGCGCCCAATATAAGTGTAATAGATAAATTTGATTGATAAAATGTAGCGCAGATTGGAAATAAAGATTCTGGTATCAATTTAGTAACGTGACTTGAATTGCTGAATATATTTATGACGTGATTTTACAAAAAGTATAGCAATATATTATATTATTAATGTTTTAACATAAAGCTTATTTTGAAGATTAAAACTACAGCTGCATTAATTATAACAAACTAAGGTCAAACGCAACAAAAACGTTATTAATTCTTGAAACTTATATAAAATTATTTCAGGTTGAATTAATTTATGTAAATATATTCCATTAGGTGCACTCATGAATAAACATTTTATCAAAACAGTATTTTTAAACAGCTATTACCCTTTTTTAATTCCAACGAAGCGCGTTGAACATCTTTATAATGTTATGGTTTTATTAACTAACCATTTAAGATCGAAGTCTTTGTTTCAAAATTTCAATTTGAAACAAAAACATCTTTTGAGAATGCAACATCAGTGTTGTTTTTTGATTAAAAAGTAATTACTTCTCCGAGATACGTTGAATATTAGGAACTGATAAGGGCCTTCCCTTAATTAATGTTTTTGTTACATTTCAGTTGTGAAACGTTTAACCTTGGGTTGAAGTGTTTACGTCTTTGACTGATGACCCAAATTAAGGTTTTCTATGTAAACTCATTTGTTTTAAGTAGCCAGTTGGCACTGTTGAATGATGTTGATGTTGATGATGTTAAACCAAATGTAGCATAGCAACTTAGCGAAGCATAGCAACGTAGCGTAGCATAGCAACGTAGCCAGCACAGCAACGTGGAGTAGTGTAGCGTAGCAACGTAGTGTAGCAACGTAGCGTAGCATAGCAACGTAGCCATCACAGCAACGTGGAGGACCGTAGCGTAGCAACGTAGTGTAGCAACGTAGCGTGGCATAGCAACCTAGCGTAGAATAACTGCTGGAAAAGCAAAGTTCTTTTTATGTTTAAACAATTTTAATTTAAACAACATACTAATCAAACTTTTATCATTAATTTTCGCTCTGTGCTCTTTTATCATTAATTTTTCTCTCTCTCTTTCTGTGCTTACCGAGACTCGCGAAAGAACACACACATATCAACGACGTTTAATATTAAGTATAATACCGAAAGAGAATTTAAAACGTGTCTGTATGTATATGTTAAATGTATTCACAGTCCACTGCAACTAAATTAAATTTCAACAGAAAATATGAGTTTGGAAATCTATTCAACAAACTGTGCGCCTTTGCCTTCAAAGGAATTAAAAAGTTTCTCTTTAAGAATGGATAGAGTATGGAAAGTAAACTGTTATACTTGATTGTTTGTGAAGTATTCTCCTTTTTATTTACTCGTGTTGTACTATTTGTTTAAGAATCTGCTGGGTTTCAGAGTGCTTCGCAGACAATGCTATCAGAATTGTACAAATTATATCTTTGTCTAGGTAGATAAGTAAGTAAGTAAGATATCGGTATAACTTGCAAATCGAATGAACAAAATATCGGAAATAATGTCGAGATGTCACGTTCAGAAATAATCACGTTATTAACGATATTTTATCTAGAATACCTAATAAAGTTTTACTTAATATCTTTCACAAATATTCTCAACAAAATATTTAATAACTAGAAATCTTCCCCCAATAAATTTTAAATCTGATATGAGCTGTCACTTCCATCGTCTCTCCATCCGTGTAACGCGAGCGTAAATGATTTTTTATTTCACATAGAAATCCGCGTTTGAGCATAAATCACCCGTTTTACTTCGCGTGTTGCCGTCAAAACGTCGATTTCGCCATTATTGGAGAGATACCATCCATATCTGGAACTGCTGATGTAGATAATATCGGGAATTTATTTATCTTGGTTTCTAGGTATTAGTCGATATTTACTGTGACGTTAATGGAGATTTTCTCTCATATTGGTTCCATCATTTTATCTACTATTTGTTCCATTAAGATGTAACTTCTTTTTGTTTATTAGTGTTTGAACACGCCTTCACGTAAATTGACGATCTTTTTTCTCTTTCAGGTTATTCGAGTTTTTATGAAGAAAATTATGTGTGAGTATTATCATCTTTTCTACTGTTCGTTGGATAGCTAACCTTTTTTATTGGTTTGACATTTCAATTTTGTTCTACATAGGCTTTTGATGGAGTAATATCCATTTCTCTCTGTTCTGTATTTATTTTTATTTTCTTTATATTTCTCCTAACTAATATAATGTGTCCTTTATAACGAACACCAAAGAAAGCTTTTATATTAACCCTAAGTACTTATTTGACGCGTGTACATAACAAGTGACGAGAAGTCATGTAACGTGTCGTACATTTTGATAGTAAAGTAGGTTCCTGCACGTTAGTGGCCAACCCTACCGCACGGTTTCTGCTTTACGTGCCCTCCGAAGTACTTCGACAGTCGGCAGCAGTCAGTCTCATTTGTTTCACACCAGGGTTGTCCACTCATTCAATCATTTCGAAGTTAGTGGCCAACCCTGGAGTTTTAGACTGCCTAAACACCTCCAACATGATGTACCGATTGAACAACCGGGACGGACAGCTTTACGTGTCCTCCGAAGCACGGTAGCGCTTAGATAGAAATGCCACCCATCTACGCAAGAGCCGAGCTGCACGTTGAACAATCGCAATGGGCTACCATCGCTTAGTCAAACTATACACTTCATTGATAGTAGCTTTTCCTGTATTTAGAGGAAGGAACTTGAAAGCTTCACTTCCATCCTATAACTAACCAAACATCGTAATTACTGCAACTGGACATCACTTTGTACCGGTGAAGTACCTATTTATTTATATAATCGCGCTCCCACAAAGAGTCCTGAAGGACTGGCACTGAAGCGATTGCTTACGCCCGGCGCAAACCACGAGATCTAAAGATCCTGTTTATTGGATAAACATTGCTGTTTGATCGTTATACGTTCTGTTCTATTTATAGTTATGTTTGCTTGTTTGTGCTGTTATACGTTTCCTAGCGTTTTCTTGGGATATTGAGAGAGATGGAATAAATGAGAACCTTTTTCACTCCGATTTCTTTTGCATTTTTTTATCTTCGGCAGCACAATATTCAAATAATTTCTACATAAGTTATGCAATGATTCTTGCTATGTTATGTTTCGTTATGATTTATGGATACCACGCGTAGTATTTCAACATAGAACAGAATAGTTCTGGTGGAATGGCACCCTATTTTTCTATGTTTTGAATTAATATTGACATAGGTGTAGAAGCCCTGTTTACAAAAAAACCAGCAGAGTTTCTTGGCCATTCTTTTCTGTTGAGTATATTAGATACAGGCTAATTCTAACATTGACCATGTGAGGGTACTTCCAACACTTGGAACGCCCTCCCATCACTTACTCCGATGTCTTCAGTTCACCCGCGACCACGAGAGATGCAATCCCCTCGAAACGTCAGGAAATATAAAGTAAGTTATTACTTTTATAAATTTACTACCGCGGAAAAACCCGTGTGAGTACGTTTACTATGTTACATACAGGCTGATTGTCTCTTAATTAAGTGTTGTTGGTTACCATAAACCATACTACAAACGAACACAAACCTTTAATATTTTATGGTATAATAAACTGGCAATAATTAAGATGTGTTCAATTTTACGAGTGTAAAATACGTGCTAACGAGAGATTAACTTTAAAGATTTATTAAAATGAGAATTTTGGAATTTATTGGCTTCCGGAATTAAAATAAATCGTTAACTTAAGTAGACACTTGTGTTAGGAAAAAAATTAAAAACTTAATGACGGATTATAAAATAGCTTTTTACCTATTTTTACCCAAAAATCTATACATAGCACGGTGACGAAATTTTAATATTGAGGTAAGTTCGAGTAGATTAGTGGTCAACCCTGGTGTCAAAGATTTTAGACCGCTTAAAGGCCTCCGACATAATCAAACGATTGAAACAATCGGGCCCGACAATTGAACGTGCCCTCCGAAGCACAGTAGCGCTCAGATAGAAATGCCACTATCGGCCCATCCAAGTAGAGGGCGAGCTGCATGTTGCTTAACAATCGCAATGAACTAACATATTTTAATACTAGCTGCGCCCCGCGGTTTCACTCGCGTTGTACCCGTTCCCGCGGGAATTTCGGATTGAAAAATAGATGTTGTCCGATTCTCAGACCTACTCGATATGCACACAGTTTCATGAGAGTCGGTCGAGCCGTTTCAGAGGAGTTCAACCACGCACCCCGTGACACGAGAATTAATATATTAGATTTGAATTATGTTTAAGAGTTTGTACTCTGTATTTTAGCTCAAGGGGGCTTTGAAATCGTTCACGCTGTAATCTGTAAACCTATCTATGTCTTGCAAAGCTAAGCTAAGGAAAACGCTGAAGGCAAAGTTATCAGACTTATTTCCACTTGCATCTTTTATTTTCTTGTAGAAAAACAGAAAGTTAAGTCTATAGAGCTATCCTATCTTAGCCGTTTGAATACTACCGTCTAAATATACAGAACTAGCAGCGCCCCGCAGTTTTTACCCACGTTGCGCCTGTTTCCATGGTAATTTCTGGATGAAAAATATCCTATACATTCCTGTTGAATGTGGCTATCTATTACAAAAATAATTATTCAAATCGGACTGATGATTCTCGAAGTTGGCTCGAACATACAAACTTACAAATTTTACCTATGTATATTATTAGTATAAATTTGTAGACAACAAATTACTTTAAACATACTTTTTAAACAATGTTAAAACAAAAGAATATCGACATAAGCCACACGGTTTCAATTAACATTGATTTAATAGAGGTTTGAAAAGAAACCACTTCGCCACGTGTGAGGAGATCAAACGAATCAATATTACTTTAAAGTGTTTATTTCTTTAGATGCTTTGAGCTCGACTCATAAACTGGCGGCATACCGCGGTTTTACCCGCGAAGTGTATCCGTAAAAGTAGCATATGTGTCATACGTGTTTCTTAAATTCTAGGGATAAAAAAAATTGAGGTGAGCGCGTGCAAACAAATAAACAATAACAAACTGTTCTGGTTTACGAGTATTGTATTTGTTTAATGTATTATATGATTTACTATGATGTGTATATGATGATGGATGTAATATTTATTTACTATCTCTAGCTGTACACGTAAATTAATAAAATCTTAACATCAAAGAACCCATATCGTAATAGCATGTGTTAAACATAGTTATATTCATTCTAAGGGCTCGAAACAAAAAGACTATTTTTAAATACTGGATTTTTACTTTTAAGTGAACAGTACATCTTTGTATTGAAACAACGTTTACGAATACATTTCTTTTATTTTAAATTTTGAAACTTCTGTCACCACGGTTCCCTTAAAGGAGCCGAAGCGGCAAATAAAAATGTAAATCAACAAAGTGTATACTTAAACTTGAGGTAAAAATAGTTTTAATTCAAAATTACCATTTTAATTCAATACTTAAACAACAAATCAACTGCTTCAACTGAAACGCACAATACAAATAAAAATATTTCATAACATAATTGAAGGGTCGAAGAGGGAACATATTTTTCATATGACCACATATTTGCCATCCATTCTCACAACATTTCAAAGCGAAACCACTGAATGAACTAGTAACTTTGCTAATATAATCTAATAAATATCTGCATGTTCCTTAAGCGTGTTTTCAAAAGGGATTTCGCCCTCGTTGATGGAGGTCAACCCTTACAAAAACTGACATTAGGATAACTGTAACGCAATTATTTTGACAATATATTCGGTACATAATGGGTACGGAAAATATGTGCGAATTTTCTTGTTGAATGAACGAATATGTTCTAAATTTAGTTTAAATTTTAGAAATAGCATAGTTTAAAAATCAAAATTCGAACCTAACTACTTCAATCATCTTTAAGACGAAACATTTTTTGGTAATAAATTACAAAACTAAGTACTTTATTTTAGAATATAAGTTTGTTAAATTTTCAATGAAAATTGTAACACGGATTTTTTTAAATTTAGCTTTAGATAACAACAAAGAAATAGAGTAGTTAAGTGTTCTTTTATCCCGAATTTCCCACGGGAAATGGCGCCATTCGGGTAAAACCTCGGGTAACTACTTGTCCATATGTAACAAAGCATACCCATACATTAACCTTGCATCATGTATACTTATAAATAATTCATTTGATACCCATCGCTGAATGGGGATAATAGGGAAAACGGATACAAATTGGAACCAAATTTATATTTATTTTATACGGTCATACCGAATTCTGTAGCTTCTTGTATCTATTTAAACATGTATCACTAAGGTTTTATACTAACGCCTATACTCAGAGTCGTTTAATACTTCTTTACTAGATATTTAATGAGTGATTTTGTCATGTAATCTATGAAAAATTACGTTACTTAGCTAAGTGTCAATTAAATAGACGTCGCTGAGTGGGGCAGTTAGTATTAAGGGCTCCCACACAAAACTGCGATGCGATGCGATGCGAATTCCATTTAATATATTCATCTCTTTTCTTTGTACTGTAGTAATGGCGATAGATATAACTATTTCAGTTCGCATCGCATCGCATCGCAGTTTTGTGTAGGAGCCCTTAGACAATTAAGACTGAACTATTTTAAGTGATGATTTGAAGACTAGTTTTTATTCAAAACATTCCTACAAACGTAGAATGGCTAAAACACAGATAAAACCGCAGTAAGGTAAAATTATAATAACAACTTCAATACATCAACAAAACTCTATTGCATTATAAAGGTTAAGTCAACATTATTACCGTCACTGCAAATACTAAAAGCACACAAACATCCGTAGAGAACACTATCAAAAGTAAACACACAAGAAAAAATAGCAGCCATTTTAATAATACCGCTATTGATCAAAGTAATAACCTGGTAAGAACCACTTTGAAACTCCCAAGATGTTGTTTTGATTAAATTTTCATGTTACACAAACTAGTTTCAGTTCGAATGGACCGGCGACTTTTAGAGTTGGAACTTTGATCAGGATTTTAATAGGTAATGTGCCTCTCAGGAGTTAACTGAACGATGTAATTGAAATAGAAAAATGAGGGACTAAACAGTTAAGTATAGTGAGTCGTTTAACTCGACTGCTTGCACTTTAAGCTTTGACAGTTTGGAAATAATGTCTAATGATGTTATGAAACGGTTTTTGAAGGAGACGTAACTAAATATAATAATGAGTAATATTGAATAGTCTCATTCGAATACTACTTCCATTGCTAAGTAGTTTATAGTGGCTTTAAGAGCCGGACCCCTATATAGTCACAATAGTCTTAAGATTGACTAGTTACATGCGAACAAAACTGCCTTTTAACGGTCTGTAACAGATAGCAGTAAAAAAAAAATAAGAGTCTGTAAGACGTTATATCATTGCTGTACGTTTCTTGGTATGTCTTTATAAACCAGAAGGCTGCCTAAGAACAGACTCTTTTGACTAAAAGTTTTCACAATTGGTACTTTACGAATAGTTAAAAAAACAATCAGCTAACAGAATTTCAGGTCTGAAAAACAAACCATTAACTTCCCCAAAAACAAATGTATACCAAAAAACAAGCCTCACATTTCATTTCGATTGACATTCAAAAAAGTTAATCTAAATACATTCCCACAAAAATAAACAGACCATTTACGCAATTAAAAAACAAAACGGTTCTGAACGCACCTCACAAAGGCGGCCCCATTGAATATTGATCAATTGAATAAAAGGAAACCGACACCTGTTATACGTAAAATCTTCTTGTAACCTAAATTGGCAATTTACATTTGAAATTACTATGAAACTCGGAGCGTAATTTGCAAGTTGTTACGAGACTGTTTGCTCTGAAATATAAACCACATGCTAAGGGTATAATGTAAGATTATTTTGATATATTAGGACCTTAGTTTTAATGTGTTGTTTTGCAATTACACAAATTAAGGTTAGAGAAATCGTCCTCTGTAACACGATAATAATGGCGTAGGTTAACGATCTTAAGGCTTAGATTTAGGATTTTAGGCCGCTTACGAACAAAGGTATCTATGTGCTTTTTTCTGTATGATATGGGTACCCAATTATTTAATGTAATTTATTCAGACCATTAGTTTTATAAAGGTATTTTTATACATCACCAACAATACCTGTAAAAAATGGGCAGTGTAATTAGTCACGAACCTTCCTATTGAATCGCTCTATAGGTATCTGTAAAAACAGCATGACAATCCATTGAGTAATTTTTGAGAAAATTAACTATGTTTTATACTATGATTCGAGTATATATTTCCAAAAAAACATACAGTTGAATTGAGAACCTCCTCTTTTTTTTAAGTCGGTTTAAAAATAATCGTAATCTTAGCACATTGTTTCTTGTTACGACTGACCACACCACTAACGATCCTCCGCGTTTCCAACATATATAAACTTAGTAATTCTCCATATCACTTACAAAACACTTTAGCGCGTATATTATGTACAACGAAGCTACTACTTCCTCGTAAATCAGGCGTGGAATAGTGTTGGTTTGTAAATTTTCTTCCAACGGCGTTGCAGTGTGACGTAACAAAAGGTTTACCAGAACTGAAATCAGACTTGGAAATGTGGATTTTGTTTTGAATAGAAACGGGAGCGGTTAAATATTTGACGTGATTCGTTTGATGTTTCTTGTCGGTGTTTGATAGTCGATATAGGTACCTTAAATGTAAGTATTGGAACACTTTATTGAACCGGGTACTGTTTTATTAACCTATAGGATACACGGGATTTCAAAAGAGTTGATAAAGCAAGTAACTATATTTTATTTGTCCCGGAAAATTGTAAACGCCGTTGGTTCATAATACAACTAGTAAGATTATGAATTGTTAAAGATAGTGACATGTGCAAACCATTTACAATTTAATGTATATTCTTTCGTTAGTTCATAATATGTCTATAGCAAACCGTAAAATTGTGAACGAAACGACAAAGTTGTAAGTGGTTTGTACAGTTCACTATCTGTCAACAGTTTGTAATATAACGAGTAAGATTATGATCTATTATTCTTATAGGTAAGATAAGTAAGGTACGATAACTTCAAAAATATCATATTTTCAAAAAAGATTGAACCTTCAAAATATCGAATTATTTTTATATTCAAAGCTCATAATATCGAATAATTAATTTAGTTGGTAAGTTACATAACTTATTCCATCATAAACAGGAGGATGATATCTGTGTCGTGTCGTGTTGTGTAGTGTCGAGGATCTGTCATTCTCGTGATCTGCTATAAACCTACTGCCAGAGCACTTACGATATACGAGTAAATAATATATTTAGTTCACAAAAAAAAAGCAATATCGCAGAAATTAAACGAAAATCTCAAGGACGAAGAAAGAAATGTATAAATGACAAGAAATTCGAGCGACTGGAAGGAAGCGAAAGAATCCTAATAAAACATTAATAACAAGTCGCCTTGTCTGGCGAAACATAATTCTTGGCGACAAACAAACTCAGATTCCATCTGACTTTTTTATCTGTTTTACGAGTGTTGATGGAATTGCCGCAAAGTTATTATGAATTATAAACAGGTATTTAATAAGAACACGTATAAAGAACGAGGTTTTAATTTTTTTTTACCAACCTCCTTGGATAATTGGACTTAGAACCAAACTTGGAGTAGCAATAGCTAATGCTCTCCAAATAGCACACGTGTGCTATTCTTTTCACTTCATGTCAACACTAGCAGCGCCCCGCAGATTTTGCCGCGTTGTGGTCAGTCCCGTGGGAATTTCGGGATGAAAAATATCCTGTTACCTTTACGTTGAATGTGGCTATCTATGACAAAAATAATAATTCAAATCGGACAGGTAGTTTCTGAGTTAAACGCGTTCAAACAAACAAAAAATCAAACTTCAGCTTTATCATATTATAACATGTATGTTTAGGCGGGCACTACATCTGGATTCAATGAATTTTGTAGTAAAAGAAAGAGTTACTTGTGTCATGATAGATCTTCATCTAATGCGTCTCGCTCAGTAAGATATTCTTTATAAATGAAAAGGATTAAAAGTACAGAGTCTTCGCTTAAATTGGGCGATTTGCATTTCAATAGTCTAGCCAAATTTCTGAAAACACACTTTATGTTCATATTCTAAGTCTATCTAGATCTCAAACTGAACTGAAATACGTCTTCCAAATTATTTATCCTTTGACTGCGAAAACTTAATAGAGTGAAATTCATCGTTTCACTGCATTGCAAAGAAAAAGGTAAATAAGGGTTTGTACGTACCACTACCACACCACATCGCACGATATAATGTGGTCACGTGTGAATAGTGTCGCTGCAGCTTTTTGCAGTTGCGCTGTGATACCGAAAAGTTCTCGATGTGGTTGTGTTGTAGCTCGGGGTTGCGATGTGGTTAAGTGCTACAAGCACAAAAGTTCGCGGTGTCGATGGTGGTTGCATTATAGTTGAGTTAAATAAATAAATACAAAATTATTTATTCCTTTTTAAGAAGCGAAAAATTACACATCTATTAATACTAAAAATTGGTGATAGCGTTGTGGTTGTGATGTGATCAGTATCACTTGACGTGGTCGATAATGATGGCAAAATGTGGAAGTGTAAATTGTACTATTCATTTTCAATAAAAAATATGCACCCGTCCAGAGGTGTGGTTGAGTTGGTGGTGTGGTTGTGGTACGTGTAGAAACATCCTTATCGATTCCCATGGTTACTGAACCAAAATACGACATAAAATTTTCATGGCAACTAGAAAACGAACGCGTTGACAAATACAAACAAACACGTTTTACAGAACGTGGCTCTGATATGTGCCAACTCTCTTTGAGTGGTCAAATACGGCCAGCAATTTGTCACCAACATTTTACTTACGAAATAAAATTTGTAGCATTAGTTCTGACGTTTCTATTAATATTATGATATCAGAAAGTCTGTTACGGAAGAAAAAATGAATATTTTTGGAACTATCAATTTGTAATTTTTTACAAAGCAATTAAAATTGTCTTGACGGGGCCATGTCGGAGGCCTTTAAGCGGTCTAAAAGCTCCGATACCAGGGTTGGTCTGGTCACTAACCTACTCAAATCTACTTACCTACTTAATTGTCATGAAGGACAAACTACTTTTTAAAATTTCAGTTTTCATTCGCCATAAATCTATAATATAAAAATGAATCGCAAAATGTGTTGCTAAGCGCATAACTTCAGAACGACTGCACCAAATTAGATGATTATTTTTTAAATGTGTTCCTTATTGTCAGGACAAGGTTTTTATATAAGAAAAATAAGGAATAAAAATCTCAAAATTCCCACGGGAACGGGGGCGCTGCGGGTGAAACCGTGGGGTACAGCTAGTTATTAATACAATTCCAAAGAGCGGATCCTTTTTCTTTTAAACACAAAATACTTGGTTTGGTAAACGTTAACTGACTTTTCCGTAACAACTACGTACGAACAATCATTATACTTGCATCGGCTCGGAAGGTACATAGTTTAGTTATATACCTGATGCTTTGTTTTACATGGTTCCTCCAGGTTTTGTGCGTCGAAACTTTACAGCCTATTAGGCAATAATAATTAACATAGAACGGCCCAGTAGAGGACCATTAAAACAACCTTGTATAAAAATTAAAGGTAGAAAATAGGTAATAAAAAGCCACACAGTTAGATATCATGCCAGCATGCAGGCGGTAAAGAGCTACTCCTATAAATGTTTATACTCTTGGCTTATGTTCAGGAAATATTCCGGTTGAAATGATAATGATTATATAAATCTCCTTTTTAGGGTGCGTCACTCGAAATAGGTATGTGAATGATGTGTCTCCTCCGTTTATGATCACATTTATAAATGCTTCGTTGCGAAAAAGGAATATTTAGGGATAACTCCCCGTTTTACGAGATAAATACTTTAATCCGTCAAGGGGTCGGATATAACGGTTTATTACATCACACTCTTTAATGAGACTGTGATCTATCTTTTTACTATTGAATAGATTTTGTTTGAATACCTTTAAAAAATAGGAATGAATACTACACTAACTTAAAAATTGAATCACTTTATGGCAAAACCTTTCAAAACACAAAATATAGCTTTTTATCTTGCTTGGTTTATTAAACAATAATTTATTTATTTATCTGAAAGTTTTATTTGAAACTGCACTTGGTAATAAAAGAGTTCTACTATAAAACCATCGTTTTAATTCAGCGCAGTATTCATTGCTGATATGAACTTTCAACACATATATATAAAGGCTAGGTAGCTCCAATGTTCCTACTTCATAATACCATTTCATATCATAAAAAATATCAGTACTTCACATTTTTACAACCTCAGCCGAGCATCGCAAGTATCCAAAATTATTAACCAGCACCAATGTAAGCAACTTTTCAGGCATTTTAGTTTCAGTTTGGAAAAATAAATAATATCGATTGCGGGCCAGTGTAGGCTTTAATATACAGGCTACATTTCATGGCAATACGCCAATGTGCCACACATTCCCAGGATTCTGCTCGTTTAAATGCCGCGTATATTTTAACTTACTGCTTCCACTACTTTTAATATTACTGTTGATAAACAGCGATATTGTAGCGAGGGTGAGTTAGGAGGCTCTTTATCTGCGTTATTATTTACAGCGACACAAAAGTAACAAGGAAGTTTGCCTTATTGACTACATAAATAAATGTTACTTGCTGAACTGTTACTGCAAGCCCATATGGTCCTACTGTTGGACAAAGGCTTCCCTTCATTCCCAACACTCTTCAGTCATTAAGTTACTTGCTTCACGTTAGTAGTAAGAGCAAGCAATCAAGTTCCGAGTTCAAGTTATAACGAAGGCATCGCTTTAACAAAATTGCTGGGCACATTGTTTGAATAAAGTCCAAAAATTGAATCTAGGTCCTCACTTTCAACAAGCAACCCCTACACCACAAGCAAATAATAGAAAAACAAAATCAAAGCCAAGGCTGAAGCACCATTGATCCATATTGCGAAGGAAAAATGCCATCGGACGAAACATTGAAACTTGAAGGAATACAACGGGAGATAAGATCATTTATTAAGGGAAGGAAACAAAAGGAGCCGGTATTATATCAAGAAGGTTTCGGGCCGAGCTCCGTATCTCGGTATCTCCGTGAGTGATTCCTCAAGTATGCCCTTTTTGTTGACTCCAATTCAAAAGTCTTTCCTTAATTACATTTTTCTTTAGTAGGTACGTGACGTTTTTTTGTTATATTTTTGTTAACTGTATTTAAATTCTTAGTGTTGAAAACATTATTTTTTTAAACTGGACATAAGATGCAAATACAGTAAGTCGTTCGCCGCACGCAACATGCGGTGACCGCTTCAATGTAAAAATTTGGTTGCCGGTCGCTTTAATCAAAAGACTGCAGTAGTCCACTTATTCTATTCTAAGTACATAGCAACATGATCGGTGATGGTATTACGCGCTGTTGTAATTCGGGAACTATCGTTAAATTAGTGGTATTAGCAACGAACACTAACCCAAGATCAATTTAAGTTAGTTCGAAAAAACGGAAAATTGTTTTAAAATTAACTGAGTGTTGTACAAAAGTTTTGAATTCCTAAACCAGGAACAAAACCGAATCTTGTATAAATGGTATTTGTGATTTCTGTAGGCACTGATGAAATGGAGTTTAACGTCCGTCATAAAACAGAAAGAAAATAGAAAATGAAATGGAAACGTCTAAAAGGTACACTGAAACTCAATTAGGTAATACAGATTTAACTCCACTCTTTAGAGATGCTAAATGAATAAAATCCGTTCGATATGGGTTAGGTATTGTACTAAAATAATGATGGTACAAAGGTTTTAAAACTGGTTTGATTCTTATTTAATTACAAGCAATACTTTGAAATAATGGAAATGAAATAATCTCGTTATAAAATGAAGATGAAATATCGGGCTAAGGTGCGGCGGTGACAATGGCGATTTTTTTTAAAATTTGACTCATAAAATTATAGCGTTATAGCTTATTACTGTTTGTCATTCGACGCAAAAACACACGGTTAACGCTACAGTTTAACGAATAAGGATGTTGGCTGCAGTCGGCAAACGGCTGCAACCAACTTGTGTGAAGATGACGATTAGCGACTGACGTAGATTGAAACATGATCGACGATCACATTAGGTCTTCTTCTTCTTCTTCATCGAGTGGATGGTCAACCTGACCAATCCTGGTGTCAGAGTTATTGAGCCGCCAAAGGCCTCTGACATGGCTCATCACATTAGGTGAATGCAGTAGTATATTTGGGGTCTATTCGGTTGGAACTTTTTAAGTTAAACGTTTCCATTGTTATAAAGTATCTATCTAATTTACTTGGTAGATAGTTTGAAAACTATATCTTGCGATCGTTTCTAAAAACTTAGTATTGCTAGTTCCCATATAAGTTTTATATAACTGCTACGTGTAAGGCGACGCAGTTTGAAACTCATAGTAACATATAGCCTCAGGGCAGCTGCAAACAATGCACTCTGACTGCCATTTCAGCAGTAAAGAGCCCAGTTTTACAGTTACTGCGGATTTTGTGACAGGGCTCTAATATTTTATGTAATACTTTTTGTAGAGCCTTCAAAACAAGAAAATATTCCGAGAAACTGATGGCTGAAAAAAAATTGAAGTCGGTTCAAAATCTTCAATACTTCAAGATTAGAAAGTGAAACGGTGCAGCGGTGCATTTTTGAATAAAGAATTTGAGCAAATAGCTCTTACGCTATAATGTTGTGTTCAATATTCAAAAGTCGCTAGTCGCTCGCGCATAACTTATGACTCGGTCTATCGTTGAACGGACGAGTTTACAAGCTGTCGAGCGCTGGCGAGTTCAATAGCACGCAAGCATATCAAAGAGACCAACATTTAAAATAGCTGTTCCCGGTTCCAAAAGGGGAACAACCCATAAAACAGCGAGTATTAACTTATTGAAAATTCCCGCTAATGGCTCCAATTCGTACAAGCACCTTTAATATTTCACTATCTCCCGGCAAAGTATTGCAAATAATATTCGCTAAAGCCACGTAGACATGGGTAGCTCGCGAATGAGAGATAAAATTGAGCTAGTTCTTTGATCATAAACTAGCTCCCAGTCGCTCACTCATTCACGGTATAGCTCACTAGTTCATTTAGCTCGCCGACTAGTTCACTACTCTACCGAATATGTAGTCTATGGACTCTACCGAAACCGATATACCGATTGCCGACGACGGCCGACAGGGTCCAAACTTCCCCGACGAACAGGCGAACGATTTCGCATAGCTCACTGACCGACTCTTTCGCTCGCTTTTAATATTTCTTTATCTAGATTGACAGTCCTAAGCCTGTTCAAGTATGAAGGAAAATCATTGGCTTTCATCGTTTTAATATTAATTAGTAATAAAACAATCTAATGTATGTACCCAATTTTATCTGTAGCTCGCAACTGAGCTAAAAGAACTAAGGAACTTTAAAGATTCTAAAGAACCGTTGAGCTAGTTGTCTCGTTTGACTCGCATTAAAAAGCGCGTCTCAATTTGATCTGTAGCTCGCAACTGAGCTAAATGAACTAAAGAGTTTTTCGGTGAGCTAAAGAGCTAAAAGAGTGATATAGCTCTTTTGATCAAAAGAGCTATATCACTCTTTTCTTTTCAGTGAGCTAAATTTCGCATGTCTAAAGCCACGTAATAGCAACTTTGATTTATTAACCCATATTTTACCCGAACATTCGCACATAACGTTACGTAACATTACTTGATAAATATGCATTTTCCCTTCACAGACCGCGATAAATTATTTACCGTACTGAATTAATTACAAAACGAAGTTTCCTATTCTAAAGAAAGCATGGTTTTATAGCGGATTAATGTTAATCACAAACGGTTTGAGAAAATAATTTGTCTGATTTGTTTATTAATAGTTTTCTTCACACTAACAAGAATGAGGAAAGTTTTATTTGATTTTAAACTAGCAGGTACATGGATGTAACTGTAGTCGCTAAGACAATTTTATGCCGGCGATAGACTTGTACCGAGACGGTCTCGGGAACTCTCGATAGAGCTTTCTCTTGAAGCTTGGTGAGAAGAATGCTTCATGTAAGCTTAAATTGAAAATACAACCACCTTTAACAAATTGCTATCAATAATTGATAAAAATCAGTTGTTTAAATTGAATAGTTCATGTACTTAAATGACATCTATGAATAACGGGTATTTCAGTGTTGTTTGTCTACAATTACCAATTAAATTTTAGTGTGTTTGTTAAAATTGTATTGTTAAAATATCCATATAATATAATATATTTTGTACCTATAAACTGGGCACAAGCTGACTCGGTTTACAAAGCATACTTGCACGCAACTGGACTATCTAAAAACATCTCGTCAATAATGTACGAAAGGCCTTACTTTTTCTGATTGCTTTCAAATTACATTTAAATGTAAATAAGTATTCAAAATACTTACAAACATTAATATAACGCAATTGCGTTCCATTTCCTTTTTATAAACAAATTAATTCACTTTAAAAAGTATTTTACTCTTAAATTAAGTGTTGATTCGTATCTGAGCAAGATTCTTTGATCTCAGATCATTACTTATACGGATTAGTGACTATTTGCTTAATTAACTTAAAATGTAAATTATTAAAAAAGTAAAAGAATAAATAAATAGAAGACGATGTTTTGCTCCCTAGACCAGTTATACTTGTCGGGGATGGAAGTATAATCAAGCAATAGAAGTTTAAGAGTAGTCTGTAAATTCAGCTGACTGATGGAATCTGTAGTGTTGTTATTCCGTGACGTGAGTTCTACCTTCGTGGTGCAGTCTGTGGTATGGGAATAGACTGTGTTAAGCACTATGATAGTGTAGTCTGTGGTATGAGAATAGACTGTGTTAAGCACTATGATGGTTGTTCGATAGAGGGAGGAGAGTCTATGATATGAAAAGGAGGGAATATATTAGAGTTTACGCGGGAAATGGGGATGGTGGTATTGTGATTAGACGGGAACGTGGATTGGAGGAAGGATGTGTTGACGACATCACGATCGTATTGCGAATCGAGTATAGAATTAGGAAAAGAATAAAGATTCTATGGCGTGGACAGGACGACTATGGGGTGTAGGGAGGTCGTTTAGGTTCCATCAATTAATTGAATCTAGACGTATCCTAACTGTAATCTGTAATCCATGATGATCGTGTGTAAAATACAAGCAATGTCATTGTAATGAAGTCCTGTGAGTTATTATTTCAAGATCAAGACCTAGGAATCCTAAGATATCTGATGTTGTATTGACAGTATAATGCTCGTACTTATCCTGATGTGACATGTCCCCAATATCAGAAGTAGGATAATGATTGCTATTCCTCGATATCAATATCAGAAGTGGGATAATGATTGCTATTCCTCGATATCAATATACTGATAAAATTGTTTATTATCAAAATGGTTAGGAAGGTCACGTGGTAATAATATTATGATAAGGGTCAAATGTCCCGTATTGATCAATCTAGATGCCAAACCAAATAAAGTGCGAAGTGATAGCCACTCATTTACAAAGTGACGTTTGATGTTAAGAACTAATATTTATAAAACAAACAACAACTGCATTTCGTTTTGTTTAAACACTACTATCAAACAAATCTTCAAACTTAAGGCCACACGCACACGTAACGCTAAAAAACTACAGCCAATAACGCTTAAAAATTTAACGCGACAAAATACCAATAACGTTCCAATACCGTTACATAACAAGCGAGATATCTGTCCCAAATAGTAATCTATGGCATTAGCACCAATAAGGAATTCACGCGATTTTTATAGCCACTTGAATTACAAGGGCGAGACGTTTCCCACAGATGGCATGATAATACGATTCGAGTGTGTCCCGACTTAGTGCCCCCAATCCGAGCGATCCGCGCGGAATGACTAAATTCAGTTTTATATGTGTTGATATTCTTCGGGATTTTCTTGTTTTTATATGGTTTTCGGTATTGTAAAGTTTTTATGTTCTGGCGATATATTTTGGAAGTTATTTGGTGGTGTGTTTGAGGCTCTTTGTGTATTGAATGGTTTGGTCGTAGATTTTTTGTAATGCGGTGATTAGTTGGTACTCTCTTTACGGTACCGATTTACTTGAGTGTTTACTCTGTAGTGGAATATTGCACGAATTATATTGAAGTTAATCAGCTTTAAGCCCAATAAAAATTAATGTTTGGCATACTTTAATTTTTGTACCGAACAGTATTCAATGCAACAAAAAACTATCTGATATTTTTATCACAATAACATTAGTAAAGCGTAAACACAGTTCCTTCCAAAGTGACACAAAGTAACATCAAAACGCTATTTAATAACGTTATAACGAGACATTTATATAACAGTAACGGTAAACGCTACGGGTAACGATTATGTTAATTATCTGCCCAAAACGTGCCTCTTGGTAATCGTTCGCCGTGATAATGCAAACTTAAGATATTATAAACATGGCTTATTATCACATTTTATTATGCCGCTGTGTATTTTATTCCTTTATCAAGTGATGTCTTGGAATATTATGAGGAGTGTATATACGAAAGGTCTGCTTGAACTTTGACTATGTTTTGATTTAAAAAAAAATACAGCCTACTCTCATAATGGGTAGTGTATATTGTCAAGTATGCTTGCTTGGTATATATTGTTATTATTAGCACTCATAAAAGTCTCGGAGTGCAGCGGTAAATGCCATAAAATCAAGGTAAATTTGGGCATTTGGCTAAACTGTATTCACTGTAGATAAAGCCTACTTGTCTACCTGTGTAAAAGATACTTTATTGTTTTTTATTGTTTAAACAATTTCAACATCTATTACAAATAAATTCATTAGTGACATCGCTTTGTTTGATGGATGTAATACACATCCACAAAATGAAACTAAACAGTGGGACATAATTTCGTTAAATGAAGATGGTGAATGTGTGCGATTTTTAATGTTTTTAGGTAGGTATTGTGCATGACTATTAATATACGAGTATGTATCTGATCTTAAGTGTATGAAAAAGATAAATTAGCTTACTCTTTTTTCTGACAAGGCAAATGTCTCTCTAACGACTTTGGAAGGCCGGAAAAATGTCGCTTTGTTTAGGACGTTTATTTAATGACATCTCTAAATACTTTCAAAACCAATACGGACGTCAAAACAAATAAAAAACCTTTAAAACCCGCCATAAAAGATCTTTTCTCCCACATGTCCCTTCTTAGAATCCTGTCGTAAAAAAAGTACTCGCAACTTTGCACTTCTGCGGTAATCTGTTACCAGTTTGAAAACCCGACCACCGTTCACTTGGTAAGTTATTAAACCAAAGTGGATCAGTGAGAAAAGGTTAGGCAACAATAAAAAAACGTAAAGGAGCCAAAGGACCGGCTTTGTTTCGACCGGCATTGTTTCACCGCCGCTCCGGACGCACTCAATGGCCACGATTTTTCAGTCGGAGGAGCGACTGAATTTTATGTTGACTCAAAATGACTGGTATATTTTGTTGGAGAGTTTGCAAAGGCTCTTAATCTGACTCTGTTTTAACAGAAATTATTAATGGAAGCAAATTGTTTGTAAAACTGTTACGGAAAATCACGAGGTTTGATTTACTGTTGCGGGTTTGTCCAGATGTTAAACAATTGTGGCCTTTTGTTATTACACACCGAATGTATTTGAATTAGAGTTGAATGTGACCGTTTGAATATATTTGAGTTGCAAATAATCTGGTTGATTACTTGATCATGTTGATTGCTCATTTCATATGCAGTGTTCAATAATTTCTGAGCATAATGGAGGTATGGCTTTGTGGAGGCCTCGATTGACTAGTAATCGAACATAATATTTTCCCGTTACGAGTAATGTACATTAGGATATTAAACATTAAATCAAAACGCTTACCCACGATCAAATAACACATTCAGTGAGCAAAGTACTTCGATACACATCGCGGGCCTTGATTTATACGTTAAAAAGTTACCAACATACTTCAACTAAGGTGGATCGGAGGCTCGATAGAGATTAAAAAAGTTTTTCAAACCAAGCGGTTTCGGAAAAAAATATTAATGAAATTTCCACAAAACGGACCACCGTTGACCGGAAAGTAAGGAAGTTGTTGAAAGTATTTTCTCTGTTGCGGATAGGCAATTAAGAAATTCAATTTTGAGCGGGCTCTCTTGGCTTGCGCTGCGCTGCTGTCTGTGGGCTGATTAATCCGCAGCGAAAGGGTCCGCCCGTGTCGGCTTTTGTCATCGAGAAATTGATTTTTTAAGTATCCCAAAGGTTGGAGGGTTGATTAAACTTTTATTGTTTTCAAACAGGTTTCGATACTTTTTTTGGCTTCCACGCCATTGTTTGAATGAAGTTTGTTTTTTGTAATACTTTGAATTTTAATGAATTGTACTTCAGTTTCGGATTGCGAAGCGGGCTTTTGAAATTTTGTTTCCGCATCGAGTTTTTGTGTTGGAATTGTTTGTAGGTTTTTATATGGACAAGTTAATTTAAATGAGTGGAGTGAAATATCAGCGAATTCATTGTTTATTTTTTCCTACAAGGCTTGCCATACAAGTATACAATGAATTACAATACAAGTATACAAATAGATGGAAAGTTTCGTTGAATATAGCATAAATAGTTATGTTTTTGCGCACATACCTTCTGTAATAATAATAACTTATTGTAGACTTTAGTAATATTGCATGACTTTGACATTGATCGACGTTAAACTTACAACAACCCTCTTTTGCGTCGGGTTATAAGCAAGGTTACAATTCGATGTTTGTGACGCTCATAGCTTATTAAATCGCTTAATGCCATAAAGCCGTAAGTAAGTGCTTCTCCATTAAGTCAAAGCAGGATAACATAATTATATACTTAAAACAAAAACAAAAGAACAATACCCCAAGTATGTTAAACAAAAGGAAAATAATTTAAAAACATTGTATAAAACTTCTCATTTTAAACTGAGAAACCTCTCATTTTTCACACAACCCATTTCATTCCATTCGTAGATTCAACTCTCCAAGATTCATTGGTTACGTTCTAATAAAACATACTCGATAACTCAGAGGCTAAGCAATATATCTTATCAGCATGATCCCATTGGAGTCTGGATCAAAACCCGTGATATAGTCCCACTCGGAATTTCCCTTGAGGCATCCCTGTTTAGGTTGAGGCTAGGTTTTAATAGTCTAATTTACATTACACAGACATGTCCAAAGCGTTATTGAGCGCCTAAGGGTTAATTATCTATTTCAGTGTGTATTAGTCCTTGATAACATCTTGATTTTCGGCTTCTAATTAATCTGGTAACACGTGAGATGTGATAGCTAATCTTATATTATGTAGATTAGAATGTCAATCTTCTCAGTGACGCAGTTAAGTTTGATTCACTTTTTAATATGCCTGGCGCAAACAATAAGCCTATAATATAAGTTTCATGTGTAGAAAACTAGCAAAACTGAGATCTGGCATTCAATTCCTTGGTCAAAATATTAGAAAGAAGAACGAAAGAAAAATAAAGAAGATCTCTAACAAGTGTACAAATGATATAATGGATCTTATACACTGTTTAACACTGAGTAAAAAAAGTGCTGAATAAAAAAAAATATTTTTAATATAATGTTCATTTGATAATTAGATGCGAGAATTCATTATGAAAATAACGTCTCCAACATTATATAGTGAAATATCTGAACAGTGAACAGAGAGCTTGCTCAGACGAGCATGTTGTGAAACACAGAGACTCATTGTAATTTATAATTCAGCTCCACAAGATAAATTTACCAAAGTAAAAATCGTACAAAGTGCACAAAATGTTCTCGAGTCAAGTCCAAGATAAATGGTGTAATTCCCTTTATCGCTAAGAAAAAAAGTCGCTACGATAACAAAGAAAAAAAGATTTTTAAAAGACTATAATTCACAGAGTAGAGGAAAACCCTTCTTGCTAAGCTGCTGGATAAACCGAGTAGATGAAAACTTTTTTGTTTACTCAGATGACAAATCATCTCAATTTGAGAGTCGCGACTCAATTTCCAAACAATTTTGCTCAATTTTTTTTGGTCTACGGAAATGTTGCAGCTCTTGAATGGGAGTTAATGAGTCGACGCGAGATGAGAGATGGCGTCTTATATTTTGATCTGCTTAATGTTGCTCGGGCAGTGATTTAGTGTACGACGGTGTATATTACTGCTACGCTTATGTTTTCGAACTCAGGGTCTTAAAAATAAAACGTGCTGTATAGTTTTAATTAACTCTGATTGTAATGTATTGTATAATAAAACTATTCTTTTGACACGCGCAAAGTACGTGTTTCCGTGATATTTTTACGTCAAAAAAAACCTTTATCCTTCTTGAATGAATAGCAGCTTTTAGATACTTAGCGCATTCAAATAGGTAATAAAAAATAAACTGTTCAGTTACTTCATTTTAATATAATGCAGATAAATAGATTTAAAATTCGTTATATGGACCCTCACCAGGCGATCCAATGCTTGGGATCGCGCGCGACAGGAGTGTACTTCAACAAATGTTACTCGTACTAACCATTGCTTCGCGCGAATCTAACATAAAGAAGAGCATATTGTACCGAAATCATAGATCATGGATTAAAGAATATACGATCCAAACTGGATCGTCTAATGTAATATTGAACAAAATTACCATACAAGTTCGCAAGTTTCCTTTCAGTTTCCGTGCAATATTTTTAATTCCTACACTACATTAAAGAAGCACGAAAGTTATAAATATGAATAGACCAGAGCCGCCAATAACAGAACACTTCCTTTCTAAAACGTTTAAAAGCAATTACCTGAAGGTGGTCTGCAAACTTTCGACGACTTGATCCTTCAAACTTTGCTTTTGAAGCATTTTACTTTGAAAAAGTGCACCGAATGAGCCCCTTGACGTGGATTGCGATTTTTTTAATAATAAGGAGCGAAATTGTATCTCATATAATATGTTTAATGATGTTATTTAATCACAAAGAGATGTGGTAGTAATATCTTTTCATTAGATTGACAAAATTTTACGATTTTAAATCTGATTTGCATACCGTGTGCTTACATCTCAATTTATAGTGATTAGGATGGTCGACCCCTTAATTTTTATATGACAAAATAACGTTTGCTGGATCAGCTCGTAATCTATAGGAAGTAGATACAAACAAAATCTTTCTGCAAAAAACAACTAGCCGATCGTGCGCTTGAGGCGTTTCCAAAAGCCAATTTTGACACAAAGTTAATCCAGTTTGTTTGAATGGCTTTAAATTCGATCGCGTTGGTATTTATTAAGTTCTAATAAAAAATTAAAATCGAGAACTTTTTAGCGAAGGTGTGTCACGATAACTGTTTGAAACAACCTACTCTTAATGTCAATGAGAATTTTCAAGTTCGTAATTTGACAAAATACCAAAGTGCATTTGGATTTGCTGACTGTAAACTGCACTAGCAATTAATGAACACAGGCATATAGGTATGCCTCATGTGTGAGTAAGGCATTCGCGAAAGAAATATGACTGTAAGTAATAACGACCTAGAATATGTAAAATAATATAATAAAATCGAAAAGAACAAACAATAAATAAAACTAACAACAATTATATTCAAAGTCATAAAATGAGTAACACAACACTTAAATGGTAACTAGTAAAAATATGACAGTTGTAAATAACGTTAATAATAACGTTACAGTAACGAAACGGACCGGTATTTTGTAAAACACCGTGTTCGGATTCCATTGGTATCGGTTTTACAACTGATAACGACTTGTTATAATAGTAGATTATGATTGTTAGTTAACAAGTAGAAAGTCGCCCATTTTTTAAATAAATGTCCGTATTTCACACTAGCTTTGGAACGTCGCGCGTTCTCTGTTGCTGTCATCATCCTTATCGTCAGAAAACTTATTTTTTGAATTTCATTTTCAATTTATAACGAAAGTGGTTGTCTTGTATATTTGAAACTGAAAACAAAAATAATGTTTCTTAGGACTTAAGACAGCTGCACACTTTGTATCAATAGCTCAAGTCGCGGCTACAGTACGTCGTTCACCGCCGTCGCGTCAACTATATTATTAACCATATTTTTCTTTGAACTGAGTCGCTATTTGTACTCGCATGTGAAAGTTACAATCGGGCACAGCTGCTTACCAGTTAGCCGGCATTTTAATTAAATTAACACAAATATTTTACGTTCGACATCATTTTCTCTTAACGTTTGGGTATCGATTCTTTGTGACGTCATAGCTAAACCACCCAGAGAGAGGCTTTTATGCTATTCGAAGTTATACGCAGTAACTGATAGTGTAGTGTATAAAGATAGTACACAGTGATTTAGATTGTATTTGAATGACATATGTCATAACGGACGTCTTACTGCTACTCAGAGAAACGTCCATTATATGGACACTTACGTAATTAAAGTAAATTTTCATATATTAATAAACATTTGTATGAAAAAACGTGACAGAAAAGGGTTATTGAATAGACCAATACCCATGCATAATATACAAAGGTTAAATATCTATGAAATAAATACCCCAATATCAACGGCACCCTATCTCCATGTATCATTACGCTGTAAATAAAAACAAAAACCCGTCCCAGTCAACATCCTGAGCAGAATTTAATAATACGACGAAAGCGGAGTAAGAAAGGGAATACTTAATATTAACCTAGCATTAAATTCACCTGAAAAACTTCATTCTTATTCAGGGGCTGGGTCGCGATTTTTCCACAACTCTGTTACTTTAGTTCTTGAAGCATACTCGTAGATGTGATGCGCTATGCTTTTAACAGTTTTAACCAACATCAAAAAGGAAGAGTTTTTTATGTACTTTTACTTAGTATGAAGTTGGTTTTACTGATAAACTGTGAATGTATCTGTTGGCCATTAACCTAGTCGATCTTACAGCTGCGAAATACTTAGATTACTATCACACACTGTATTACGTAAATACATTTAAAAAATGGCGTTATTAGTCATAGCCACAAATAATATTTTTACCTAAGCATTGCCGAATATGCCATATGAGTTCGATTGTCGGTTGCGATAGATAAAATTGTTAGAAAATGTCAGAAGTATGTATACATAATTATGGAAATATTCTAGGATTTCAAAAATGCTTGGATATAATGATACCGTTTTGTCTGGTAATAAAAGTCTATGTAGTTATTTAGTAGTACTAACTGCACTACAAAACAAATATTAATAAAATCGTATCAGTTTTTTAATAACAGGAGTATACATTTTCTCTAAGTAACGATTCCAATAGCTTTATAGTGCTTTCCAAGAAATGACTTATAGAGAAAATTCCTTCTATGGATGAAATGGAATCAAAACTTATCTTCATGGAAAAAGTATTACTAAGCAAGAACCGTTTCTTAGGAGTACTTCCTAGAAGAGTTTTTAATTTATTTTAAAATTAGTTTTATTTTATTTTAATAACAAAATATTAAATCTTACTAATATTATAAATGCAAACGCTTGTGTTCTCACGAAAAAACTACTGAACGGATTTGGATGAAACTTTATAAATGTAGGTTATACATTAGAATAACACATATAATGGATACAATTTATCCCGAAATTCGTGAAACCGCGGGGCGCGGCTAGTGAACTGATAAATTTGGTCATCGTAATACACCTTAAACTATCCCAACTTTGATATCGCACCCCTAGAGTTTAAAGACCCCTAAAGGCCTCTGACATGGTCTATCTGTTGTCTGTTGCAAAAACCGGGACTGACAAATATAATTGCCCTCCAAAGTACGGTAGCGCTCAGATAGAAATGCCACTATCGGCCACCCATCCAAGTAGGGACCACGCTGCACGTTGCTTTACAATCGCAATGAGGTAACAAGCTTAGTCACTCTACGCCACGAGCTACCTAACTAAGTGACAGTTCCTGTCACTCACCGAATTCCGAATACCGTATTCCGTACACTAGTACGGTCACCGTAGATGTATGCGGCGACCGACTCATTCTATGCACGTTCATTATTCACCTAGCGCTTGGTGCCACACAAAATATATTTGCATAGCGCCTTATAGTATAGCTATTCGTACAAAACTAGCCTTAGATAACGGATGGCAAATACATATTCATTATATGAGTTTTTAAATTACTTTAACAGTCATATTTCGAGTTAAATAACAAAATTTGAAAATGTGTTTTAGTATGTGCATAATACAATTACGGTGACTTCGTTAGTTTTAATGTAATCCATGCTTTTTATCGCGAAAGCGTACGTTTATTTGATTATATTAAAAATGTTTACGTGCGTGTTATTTTATGGAAAAGGATTGGTGCTTTATCAGTTTTTTTTTTGTGTTAACAATGTTTTTGACGGTAACAGACTGAGAGGAACCCCGAATACTAAACATGCTTAAATAAGTAGGACTATTAGCGCCTCCGTGACAGCCTCCGTGGTCTTGTGGTTTGAGCGCCCGGCTCACGACCCGGAGGTTCCGGGTTCGATTCCCGGTGGGGATTCCTCACAAAAATCTCTTTGTGAGACTTTCCTCAGTTTGGTTAGGGCATTGCAGGCTGAATCACCTGATTGCTCGAAAAGTAAGAGGATTCCATGCTTCGGAGGGCACGTTAAGCCGTCGGTCCCGGTTACTTTCTACGGATAGTAGTCTTACTTGAGCCATGTCAGAGGCCTTTGGCGGCTCAATAACTCTGACGCCAGGATTGGTCAGATTGGCCATCCACTCGATGAAGAAGAAGAAGAAGCGCCTCGCAGATTTACTTGCGTTGTACCCGTTCCTGAAGGAATTTTGGGATAAAGAATAGCGTATAACCTTTCCGTTGAATGTGTTATCATTCTTCATTAATTATTATTGAAATCGGATTGTATTGATTGACGCTTTACAAGTCGACTAGAATTCAAAAAATACCTAGAAGCTATTACTACATAGTTACAGTATTGATTTTCATTAAGAACCATTAAGAAACGTTACGAAACATTTCAATAAGTACTTTTTTACCCAGTATACTTTACTATTTTTATATTTTAGTACCCAGTAATTCCGAGAAGTTCGTGCTGGTAACAAAAAATATATACGAAGTTAAAACTTTCGGTTATGTCGAAACGGATTGATAGATTTCCTGGTAAAGAAAAAGTATTAATAAGTACCTTTATAAAACCGTATTTAATGTTATTTTTATACTTACATCTTATACACCTATATAAAAATCATTCGTAGTTCGTTTGTCTCGCTAAAACTCGGGAACGGCTGGGCCGATTTAGCTAATTTTAGTTTTGGAAGGATAAAACTGTAAGCAGTGACGGAATAAATGCAAGTAAACCACAGGGTGAATCTGCTGACTATTAGATGTCACAGTATAATTTGTGTTTTTCAATAAAATCTGAATTGATCCGTCGCCGCCGCTGCACCGTGGCACCCTTCTTGCCGTCAATACATCAAACACCAAAAATATTCCAGCTCATAAAAGAAATAAAATTTTATCACAAAAAATAAAATTTATCGTACATGTTCCAACCGAGTCCATTAATAATTACAACCACCAAAACCATCTATTATTCGTGCTAGCGCATTTTGAATTCTAATCCGGCGTGTTAAGGTCGTAAATGGTACTAAGTTTAAGTGGTTTATAAATCGTTTTGTGGCGAGTCTTGGTTAATTACGAGGAAATAGGCTGGCTGTTCACGCTACAAACCTTATCTACCCCTAGTTAAGTTTTTGTGTTAAAAAACTGTACGTTAATAGATAATTTGTCTTCGGAATCAATTATGTGGAGTTGTAGCGTTTACTCAAAATACCGTGGAATGGTAAATTGAGTGTGTTTTATTTACTGATATTTGTTTTTGTTAACACGTTGGAGGTGACCTACTGCCCGATCGGGCACCCTCGGCGGAAAAGGGTTAAACACGGTGCGCTACTTAGGTGATCGAAATCACATGTTTTGTTTATTGGATAGAGGAGGCGTATGTTTAAGGTTGATTTACCATCAGTCCTGTGCTTTACTTCTATAATTTGCCACGTTTGATGAAATAGTCAGATTCAGTTCGATACAAAACGTAGCAAAGTAATGTAGCAAAAGACCGTAGCATATCATTACTCTAACCTTAGTGTTTAAATAAAATTGAGTATTAATTTAAAATGCATTTTTAAGAGAGAGATACTTAATGAACTTTATTTTAAGTATTTTGTTTACACTCGGTGGTGATGGACGCTTCGATTTTTTTTTCTTTAAAAAAACCGCTAGTCACCTTTGATTATTAGAACTAAGATCCTTTATCGTCACAAGTCTACTCAACGGACTGATAACTTCAGACTACAGTGAGCAACAAACGCCTACATCACATCATTATCTAAAACCATTACCAAATGTCCTCCACTCCACTCCATACTCTAGTAAAGTAAATACCCTGTACTCTATCTAAACTCATATTTCCGTATTCCTTGTTACAGGTAAACAAACAAATCAGTGACAAGTGAATGTGAAATCAGTGGTGTGCGTGTGTGAGTGATGCGTCAGTGAGCAGGGTCGAACTAAGGCCATGAGGCCGTGGGCGACAGGGCCGGAGCGCGCCGCGTGGGCCTGCCTCGCGGTCTTAACCCTGGGCGGGGTGACGGCGGGTTATACCGATACTGAAGAGTTTCTGAGCGATTTGGATAAACCAGGTAAGGTGACATAATTGAAATGATAGATCCATTTTAATTTCTAAACTACCTTGTTATTAAATGCCTTACTACTCAGAGATGTCAATCAAATCGGTAACTAGCTTATTGATGTAATTTTTCATACTTTATATGTCAAAAATGACACACACTTTTTCCTAGGGAATCATTTGATGTCTGCGAGTACGGCCGTAAGAGCTTAGTCAAGACTGTAGCTAGACAGACTAGAAAACATATTATGAAGGTCTGCACAATAGACACAATACAACAGCCTTTGTCTATCACAGACTGTAAGGCAATCTGTACAAAAAACTTAGCGACAGTTTTTGGTTAAACCAGACTACTTTGCGTTAAACAAGTCAGCTTAAAGACTGTCGGGCCTATGCACATAGCTTCATAAATAAATGAATATGCATCGTATTGTGAGAAACTCTACTTTTAAGGCGCCCAACAAATTAAGTCCCCATTAAAATCGATGTAAAACATTGGAAACAAAAGAATAACCTATAAAATAATGGAGAACACGATCGCTGACATCGAAATCATGTTAATAATGAGATATTTACAATAACAAGCCGACCCGCCGGGTAACTTATGGATTTGTGTTGTAATAAATTAAAATATTGATACTTTACATTTTGTTTTTTGTATTTGTACAAAATGGAGAGTACGAGTATTGTCTATTGGAAACAGAATGACGATAAAAAGAACTCATTAAAAAGGATTATGTGTTACTCTATTTTATCTAGAACTACCCTTTCTGCGAATATTCAAGGACCACAGTCTTCTCGGTGCATTCCATCCTGTCTTTAAGGTTGCCATCACAATTCTTTAGTCCAACAGACAAATAAGACAGAGGAAAAAGTCTGTTAGATGCAGAGTTAGACATCTTGTCTCTAGTGTATGCTCATTCTTCCGGTTTTCATAGATCCCAAGAATTTGTTAAGTAAATATATCTTTAGACACCCGTCTGAAGGAGTGAAAACCATAAAGAATTCATCATATTTAAACTCCAAAAATAATAGCAAAAATTATTTACAACGTCTTACTTCAAAAATAGTGGAGATCCGCAGGTTGAAAACCTCTCGCAGAAGATATCAGTGAAAATATAAAATGTAAACATAACGACGTTCTCAAATGCGACCTTAAATATGTAATGGTTAGATGCTTATATAAGATGCTTATACGACTTACCGCGGGTTCGCTCGCTTACATTCGACTGGCATTGTGGCAGTCTTTATGAGAACATGTCACGCGGCCCGCTTGTAAAAATGTGAATCATATTTCATGAACAAGTTGGGTTCCGCAAAATATTTGTTATATTTAAAAGTTTTGTAGAATAGTTTAAGGTTTCGCAGAAAAGTTTGTTAGGTATCTTTAGGTTCGTTGAGAAGTTATGAAGTTATTTGTGATATTTTTTTCGAAGTCAAAGTTTTTGGAATAATTAAATTATTTTTAACCAAAAAATAAATCAGCATTCGTCTTTAGCAGTGGATTCTATTATTGACTGGTAAATAAAGAAAAACAATAATATTTCTGAAATATATTACTACGTACATCATTATAATATCAAGTTTCTTACTTCAAATCGACACCATCTCTCTTAGGTTTACCTCGACCATCACAGAACTCTAAAACATTTCATACATACACGTACAATACATCAAAAGCTTAACGTATGACCCTACTCGATAATACTATCTTGAAAAGATTATTGTCGTATTTTACCTCGTGCCTGCCTTTATTTGTAATAAGCATGAAATTTTGTGATACACCAACAAATTTAATCTCAATGATTATTGTTCATGTTTTCGGGGTTCCTGAATGGCGAGGTCGCATGACATTCGGGCTTGTTACGTCGTGTGTTGGTTACATATTCTAATCCTAGCCGATATTATGTTTGTGAACGCGGTATTCTTTTGATACTGTAAGCATGTGAGTTGGGACAGGCTTATTTATATGGCAGGTATTTATGATGGTGTTGCGACTGATATGATCATTAAATGAAATAAAATAAAATCCACGTCGCTTTACGACGTGATTTTAGGCACTACGTGGCAAATTTGAAATAAATTAATGGATATCGAACAATAACAAACAAATCAAAGCGTTTGCAACTTAACATAGAAAACAATTATAATACACAATTAATAATGAACAGAATATATTTGCATACATAGTAATTAATTCAGATTCATAGAGAGTAACATTAATTTAGCATAATTACGTACCTTTATGACTTAATTCAATTTGTAATAGACTAACATCGTTACGGTACAAAATAAACACCATTTTGTACGGAACCCATTAAACCTTGCTTGCACTTGACCTCTCGAAAGTTTGTTTGTGTTTTGAAAATTGATTTCACGGCTAAGAGTTGGAGACTCAGTTCATTTTGAAAACATTCGTTTTGAGATTATCGTTAGGTGTTAACGTGTTTGAAATATTATGTTTTGATTGGCTGTTATTGGTATTTGATTCGATTAGATGATATAAATTAAGTCTTCAAGTCGTGGCGTAACGGTAGCACAGACGGTAGTGTTGTTTGATGGGTCCGATATAAAACGCCGATGATATTTACCTTGATGTTTCTACCTCGTTTTGCCGATGGATCGTTACCTCGATGATATGTTTTTTCGATAGGTTATTACTTCGATGGTACGCTTCGCCGTTGACGAGTTTTGTAAGGACTCTGGCGCTTAGGCCACTAATCACAAACAGAATATTTACCACGACATAATTAAAGGAAGAAATAGTATTTAATATGCTTTTGTTACAAGAGTTAACTTTTAAACTAGCATGACGGATGTTTCTACGAAGGACATCTTCTTTTATGGAGGAAGAGGGTTTAATGATGGGGTAAGAATGGAATGAAACCACTAAATCATTTTCCGTTTCAAAAGGAATCATCTCTTGCTGGTAATTCGACCAAATTTTATCAAATGTTGATATTATTAACCTCTAGACAGAATTATGATAGAGTTTTGCATGTTATTTTTGGCTGAATGATTTTAACTTCAGTAAAAATACCTCTCAAACTGCTATCGAAACTTTCAATAAAAACCACAATATCATAAACTATCTAAGTTCTAAGAATATTTGTCCTGATGAAGATATAATACAAATAACTTCCAGACTCGCCCACTCGTATCTCATTTCTCTATTTTCCTAGCCCAATATTATCCTGATTACCCAAAGCAAAACAAGATGAAATCCCTAGTCGTAGCTATATATAGAAGTCAACCATTCTCATACGCCGCGTTATATCAAATTCAAATCCTTTTAGGCACGACGAAGGGCCGGCCGTACCTTTGTATTTTTATCCACTAACATATTTAAAAGGTGTTTCTCAGACAATGTTTCCTTCCCAGCTTTCTCATATACATGTATAAAGAATGCGAAGACTCCAATGAAAAGTTGTTCCGTCTACCAATTTGGGCCAATTGCTTTCTTACGGTTCGTTTTAGAATTACATTTGTTAAATGGCTTGCTTAAAGAGTTGTAAATAGAATATTAATGCGGTTGTTTGCCTGTTTTAGTGGTGTCTTAAGCTGGATATCCACTATAGGCAGCTTTGGATTGAGCAGCCTTAACTTGAGGCAAACAGCCTAACATAAGTACAAAATATATAATGTGTCGCGGACCTCGGGTGGAGGCAGCGTCTCCACTTATGCAGCCTCAGGGCGAGGCAGTCGCTTAGTCCGAGGCTGTCTCTATATTAGTGGATAATCGGCTTTATACATGCGTTAAGGCATGATGTTTTAGGACCTTTACAAGCTGTGTTTCTCTTGACGAAGTTTAAAAGACGTGTGACTTGCATCTTGTAAATTCGTTTAATGGAAACCATAGTAGGCAATATCAAAATTATGTTTCACGATCTCGAAAATACTGACTCTTTTGAGTAAACCAGTGTAGTGCTTATTATACTAGTCCTAAAATATCAAGTAACAATCCCCATTATATAAATTAAGAAACCTTTTACATTTTCTAAAGTATCGATTTACACAAACGTCTGGTTTCTTTCAGAACCTCTCAGAATACAATCGACATTAATCCAGTTACAAGCTGTTAAGGAAACTTGACCATTAAATTAACTGGGAGTGGGAAAAAAGAGAAACCATAGAAATTAGTTTAGTAATAAGATGGAAACCGCAAACTTCACAGTTATGAAGTGAGTCGCTGGCTATTTTAATAAAGTAGTTTTTTTTATTCGCCGCTCGCAGCCGAGGAAACCCAACTCATAGTCAAACAGTTTTATTCTAACACTTTTTAGTTCGAGCTTTTTGTTTGAATTAAATATTTTAGTGGCCTTTTGTTCTTTTTTAACGTATATTCGTCAGAGTATAACTTTGGAAATACCCTTGACGAAAGAGTTTAATTTATAGTGTGACAGACAAACACAAAAATTGTGTTCTTAATTCAAAGTTTGACTGATTGGAATTGTAAGAAAAATATCTATCTTCTTCTACGAGAGGCTTGGCACTACGATTCACCTGAGATTGTTCTTTATCTGATGAACTAGCAGCGCCCTGCGGTTTTACCGGCGTTGTGCCCGTTCCCGTTGGAATTTCGGGATAAATAATGGCTTTTGAACTAGTACTTAGACATGCAATATGCTGCTGATATTATTTTTGAAAATGGAATAATATTTTTGAAGGTAACTAACCTTCTTTAGCCGAACAAACATAATGTTTATACCTCCTTATATTTCAACACTACCGAAACGGTTATTTATAAACTGTAACTCAAAATTGTAAACCCTCAACCTTGGCATTCAATTTAAAGTGCTTTCCGCTCCACCGGGATTGAATTACAAAACAACTTCCATCTTAATGAATCAGTTTCAAACTCAATCAAACCATATCGAGTCTAAATTTAAACCTTTTTGCTGTCGTCGACTCTTTGGGACACCACAACTTAATTACAAACTGAGTGACTACCTAACACGACCGAATTTAACCATATCGAAATTGTTTTAACTGACTATTAATGTGAGTTTTGTGCAGATTTTACGACAAAACTTTTTGCTGTGAATTATTTGAAAAATGTGTTCAAATTGAATCAATTTATTGTCAAAACTGGCATTTAAAAATGACTGGCGCACGATGAAACAGGTGGTTCAGATTGAGTGACAAAAACTAAACATTGTGTGACGAAAAGGATTTAAATATTGTACTACCGTATGATTGAATCTGGATATTTCAGTAATTTTGATCTGAAACAAGATCGAATCGAGTGTAAATAGTATCTCGGTTAGCGACGACTTTTTGACATTTGTAAAGAAAACTCACTTTAAAAGTTGAATAAACATGGTTGTTGGCAGTTTTTAACTTTTTATTGTATTGTCTGACCGTCCAGCGATAAATTATCTCGGGAACTCGAAATCTGTCTACTATTATTTGCTCGTAATATTCGGGTTTTTTAAATGCCTTAAAGGTTCAATGTAAGAGGTTTGGATGTGTTTTAAAAGACTGATATGATTTGTGAGGTTACCATTTATACACGATCCGAACTTTACGATTTAAAATCGATACTCATTCGATCGTACGAACGATTGATCTGATACGATATCTTATTTGTCATACAATATTTGGTACGAATTTCTACCATTATTATATCGATTTGGTGTAATTGCGATCATGTTATATGGCAACCCTATGGGCTGGTTATTAGGTAAATATATTCTAGTATTAAAAGCATTTTCGTAGTATTCTTAAAATGGCAATGGTCGTTTATCATGTTCAGTCTTAACAAAATACCAGTTTCACATATCACCATAATTACCCCGAAAAAGCCAAGTGCCACAATCTAAAATCACATTACTTGTGTAAGTATTATACGAGGTACATATTTCCTTTACATCAACCGTTAGTTATAACATAACATTTCTAAAATATTCGCCTACGAAGTGATACATAACGAATTCATTAATATTCAGTAGCACATTTAATGTTAGAAGTTAAATATATAGCCCAAGTTAGGGGTACGTTCATACGCATTGCAAATTACACTTGGCCTACTCGAGCTTGCCGTAAATCATAGTGGAAAAATTATAGGGTCCACTGACTTTGAATGTTGTGATGTATTGGTAGTGGACAAATTTAGAGGTAAAAATTGGTTGCGATGTCAAAGAGCTTGTGATTTATGGTCTCCCGACGAGAATGAGGCGGAAGTAATAAATGTAATGCCAGGGTTTAAAGTTTTAGTGTTTGCGCTTCGACCGGTAATTGAGCTTTGAGTTTAATAAGTATTCTGTTAAGGTAGTAAGGTCGAGACGGTGAGTGGCCATCCCTAAGTATTCTTGTACCCTAGAATTCTGCTTTTTTTAAATTCTAATTTGAATACTGTAAAATATGAGTTTTAGAGGAAAATTATTGTGTATGGAAAACTAAATATTGATGAAACCATTTATTTGGTTTTTTGATCCTGGTAGATGGTAGCCAGTGTCGTATAAGAGAAGCCATGACGGTGCAGACGTAACGTCAAATTCGCAACACCCCTTAATCTATATCACGGTGAAAATAACTTCGAGAAGATTAGTGGTCAATACTAGTGTCAGAGTGTTTAGACCAACCGAGGCCTCTGATACGGTCTTACTGTTAAAATGGACCGATAATTTACGTGACCTCTGAAGTAACGTTGAAAAGAGCTCAAAATATTTTATCGAGGTTACGAAATTGTATTACTAAGTCAATGGTTATTTATGAATTTTAAAATGTTTAGACGACGTAAAAACGGAGAAGGTTTTCAATTCGACGCGTATATTTTGTAAATACCTACTTATTGAATTATTCAATCTAATGCCAATTAACGGAGCTATTAACTTGAAGATTAACCTTTAAAATGGCGACGACTAATTCGTTTTATTTACCTTAATCTACCACGCAGATCACACTAATCTGAGATTAGAGAATTTTCGAATCAAACAATCTATTTTAAATTCAAAACTTAATCTGTTGACATCAGCCAAAAAAAATATGCTTGAAAAAGTTAAGACTCTAAAATCTGTAATTAAATTACAAAATGAAAATAAAAGCCGCCATTACTCTGAATATAAATTGATTATCATCTGGGCGGAATAGCGGAAATGATGTCTATACACATTTGGGATACATTCAATGGCTACTGTTAGCTATAAAACTGTCGCCCACGCCAACTAACGTTTCATTTACACTAGACAGCCCACAGACTGTATTTAGTCAGTTTTTGGTTTTGTAACAAGACGACTAAAGGGACAAGACTACATCGTACTTGAACGCCAGTATAATATAGTATAGAAAGTAGTTAGGCAGTCTTATGGGCCTTCAAAATATATTATGAAACAGCATACACTAGAGACTAGATATTTTTTTAAATTTTTTTTCGTCTCTAATATACTTTTTATCCGACAGCGCCTTTTTGTCTCTTGAGACTTTTTTTGTCGCTTCTTTTTACCACAGACATTTTAGACCATTAGACTTATTAATTTGCACCAAACATTTTGTTATGCCGTTAGACAGTTTGAAGTCAGTTTAAAGACTGATAGGACTGTAGTGGGCGCAGACTCTTATCGTAACAAGAAGATGGTCTTTCTACATTTTGTTTATCTAATCTCTGAAGTCAGGCGCGTGGACTGACTAATGTATTGATATGAGATCACACACGACGCTTAGGGTGCATTTACACTAATTCTATGCTATGCTACGTTGTCATTTTATTACGTTAGGTTAGGGTTCGCATATACCACAATTGCTGGGTCAGGATTGGTGGATTGGTGAGTCAGGATAGTATGGAGGTTAGGCATCCTTTAATATACATAAAATCGAAAATAGTCAATTACTCCATTCAAAAACGGCTAAATTAAATAGAACAATTAACACTAAAATATTCCTATAACTCATTATAATTTTCGCTCGACCTAGAAATCGAATCCTGGACCTCAGTCTTGGCAGGCGACTGCACCGGCCACTCGACCAACGAGGCGTTAAAAATTACATTTATTCATTAATTATCAGTCAGTCCAAAATCTAAGTAATACTCAAAAATAGTAGCATCATTATATAAAACCTCACACTGGATGACCAGCTCGTTAATAGATCGCGTTAAGATTGTACACACGATAAGATGAGATACACATCTCCATTGATATCACACATCTGTCGCCACGTTTACTATACGGAATAACTAAATAGTTAACGATAATGGGTAAACATTGTTAAAAAGATTTCGGTTTAATTATTATGGTTGTTCTATAATCAAGAGATAAGTAAGGATCATATTTTTTCTTTGAATTTTTTAATGAGATTATTTGAAGGATCTTGGATAAATATCTTATCTTATCATTCATTATAAATAATTGGTTTTTTTTTATATGAGAATATAATATTTATAATGAATCATTATACATATTAAATTGTCATCATTATACATATTTAATAATTAAATTATTTGTATGAATGCATAAATCATTAATACAACACCATAACGTAAAATACTTATTTAAATTATTAATGCCCTTGCAATCCCTGGGTTATATTTTTATTGTAGAGCTGTTCCATTGACTCTACTATAATTTAAAATTGGTCATATTAAAGGAAAAAAATATTACTAACATTTGTTCCACGGTACGACTATTCGTCTTGAAGCCAAGCTTAAAACCACTAGTGATGAAGTACAACAGAACCCACAATAAAATAATGAACTTACAGTCTAAATACATTTAAGCCCTCCCTGTTTCAAATAAAATTAATGCCATAATACTTACCTAACGCAAACCTCCATAATACCTAAACAAACAGAAAAACTGTAGGTACAGAGATACATAATACCTCTTTTATTGTAGTAGGTTAGAAGGCTAAACAAACCCGGTTGGGACCGCAATGCGTCATAATTCGGTATTGTGACCATGGATTCAGATTTTGTTCGGATTTTCGCGGACAAAAGGCGAAAAATATGAGTTGTGTTTATTAAAAGTGAAATCTTTTGTGTCTTAATCGTGCGTGTGATATTCGAGAATTGTTTTGTTAATGTTTAAAGGTTTAGCGGGATTATTACTAATTGTATGTTGTGGGGACGTAAAAATATGTTTTTTGTGTTGTCGGGTTGGTAAGCCTGTTGTTTAAATTAATTTTCATTGTTATTTGCCTCTATTCAGTATTTAGAGATGAAAAATATACTAAAAATAACAAAAAACGACGAACGAATTTTGAAACTTATTAATTCTCAGACTTATCATAGAGCACTTTTATTTTCGTAAATGCACCTAGTTTACATATTTTTTTAACTTTTATAGAAAACTATTTAATTTGGTTGTATTATGTTATTTTGTAAGTATATCGTAACTTTTACTAGCTGCCTTAATTAAGAACAACAAACAAAAGTCCTAACCCATGGTCACCCTACTCAGAAGACTAGACACGCCACAAGCCCTAGGTCTTACGTTAAGCACTGGAGCTCTTTCTGGGTAATTAATATAAGACGCCGTTATTTCGAAGGCGACATCTCATTATAAGAAAATCGCTTGCTTTCCATTAAAACGTCATAAAATGATAAGCTAATGAAATGCAACTTAAGTAGATGGAAAATAGTTTTCATTGAGGCTTTCAGCAGACTTTGAGCTTTTACAGGGGTTTTGAATAGTTTTTGAGCTCGCCTTGTAGTTTAATGACGTGAAATATTATTCTAGTGCACAGAATTTCAATCGTGTGGGTTTTATAACTACTTTGGATAGCTCTATACGATTCCAGAGAGGTTACCATGAATACACGATTCGCTTTTGTTTCTGCTTTATGAATTCACTAGCAGCGCCCCGCGGTTTTACCCGCGTTGTGCCCGTTCCCGTGGGAATTTCGGGATTTTTTTTACATAAAAACCTTCCTCTTGAATCACTCTACCTATTACAAAAAACCGCATCAAAATCCGTTGCGTAATTTTAAAGATTTAAGCATACAGACAGACAAACAGTGTGACAGACACGAAAAAGAGACGACTTTATTTTATACTATGTAGTGAAGACAATTGACTTATATTCTAAAAAGGGCTTTTTGCTTACTGAAAGGTGATAATGAAGGTACCCCTAAACACTATGCTTGCCTAGTGCGTTAGCAAAGCGAGTTTCATTTGCCCAATCTATACCGTATAGGAGTTTGATTTTAGTCTATTTGAAGGCGCTAATCTTAGGAACGACGAATTCGATTTCAATAATTATTAAAGTAATATCCACACTAAACGGGAAGGTTTTAGGTTATTTTACATCCCGAAATTCCCACGGGACAGGCACAATATGAACTACGGGCGCTGCGCTGCTTTTTACTTTATAAACATGAAAATACCTCCACATTTACTCAGACTAGTTTCACATTAAATATTGATTACTTAAGTATAGGGCAACATTTTACCACAATTTATATGGAGTAAAAAGTTAACCAAAGCGAGTAGTCAGTAACTCGTAGCACTCAAAGTATCGATACCATTAACGCCTACAAGGTCAGAGTACCAATTACTACCAAAGGTCAAAAGGCGATACTTTTCCGTTGACAATCACGACACTTGGGTGTTTTATTAAGTAACTAATTAAAGATGTGGTAGCTATAACATGGTAGGGTGAATTAGATGTATGGTAAAATGATTTTTGAAGTGTTCCGAAATTCCGAATGTTTCTGCCTAATTTTGCTGTTTATAGAAGACTTCATTACCACTTTGGCATGAGGTAAAACAAAAACATTTTGATTGGACATGTTGAACCTTTTTTTAAGAAAAATCATATTATGTTTAACAGTAAAAAAATATGGATTTAGAAATGTAGTACGTTAACACACACACACACAGATAGGAAATTAAGCGCAGCTCACGTTTTTCAAATCTCACCAACTTGTCTGTCGCCATTTCGTTGAATGTAAACGACGCGTCTAACTAATTTATTCTAAGCTCAACAGATAGTAAAAAATGCAAAGCTAGTTATATCCCACTGTTGGGTAAAGGCCTCAACTCATTAAAGATATCACACACCAAGGTACAGTGAGGAGGATTAGGCGTAATAACCACGATTGCCTAATCTAGATTGGAGTTTTCAAACCCGAGCCATGTTAGAAAAGTAATAGAATCAAACTAAATACTTTAAAAAATCTATAATACTGACTTAGGTTACTTAAATGCTAATAAGTTTAACTTGAACCGCCTCATAACGCCAACTAATTTACATATTAAATTAAAAACAGATTGACATCATTTAATTCCGAGTCACTCGTCTTGACCTGCTAATTAAAAGATACTCTCATTACCTTGGCTTCGACTTAATTAAATTTTGATGCGTCAAATTAATAAACATATTATTTTGATTGAAATAGTTTAAAATATAAAGTTCCAACCGACTTACAAATGCTTCCAACGGGACTACCGTTTACATCATACCATAATTCGGGTGTAAATTTATAATAATACTAGCAGCGCCCCGCGGTTTCAGCCGCGTTGTACCCGTTCCCGCAGACATTTCGGGACAAAAAGTAGCCTATGTCTTTTCTCAGGCTCTGGACTAACTGTGTACCAAATTTCATTCAAATCGGTTCAGTAGTTTTATGTTAATATTAGTTAGGGTACCTGGACATATTCACACACGGTTAATAAGACTCAAAGTAAGCTCTAAGCTTTTATTATGGAATTATTCACCGGTACTACTACATTTACATACAAAAAATCTTTATAAGAATATATTATTGACCGTAACCCCCTGACACACGACGCGCTCTCACTGCCTATATGGCAACGGGCTTGTCACATTTGGAGTTATATGAAGCCCTTCTAACTGTACTGATATCTTCAGTCAGATGACAGGCTTTTGCCCAGCAATGCGACATTACAGGATAATGTTTTTTTTTTATAACCCGGCTATTTTGGTATCTAACTTAAATTTTAATAATATTATTTGTTATATTTTAAAAACACGTCAAACACATTGATCACAATCTAATCATCATCAAATAAAACGTAATATTCCATAGTAACGTCTGAATACCTTCAGGTCATATAAACATGTTAATGGCCCATAAAAAGACCTTTATGTGAATATTCATAAGGTTCATTATTATCGGTTAGGTGTGGAGTTGTTAAGTACTAATTGTTAGGTTACGTTTCGTTTAAAAATTGAAAACTTTGCGTTTTTACACTTAATTAAAATAAGAATTACGAGCATTTAACTTACAATAGTGAATGGCTTTCTCTTGATTTCATATTTGACATAAATTAAATATTTGATATTTTCATATTACTTCATTATTTCATCAAGAAATATACATAGAACTGTTAATCAATGTTAATCAATTCATGCAACTCAGTTTATTAATATCATATTATATTTATCAAATAAACAAAATGCTAAGGGGTGTCTACACTACTGAACTGACACTGCTACTACGAGTATGCTACATTGCTATGCCTTATTTGGCATCTACCAATCATTTCAAACAAGCACATAATGAGCAACATCTCCGTCAAACTACAACAGTATGAAAACAAGACAACAGTTTCACTTTCGTTGTAATGCTATGGAGGAGACGGACAGAATATTCAAATCAATGGTAATTGTACTAGTTGGATAACGTCTGGAGCTATAGTTACACTGAGAAGGCGTATCAGATATCTGTCACTTGGATTGACTTGACGTCGGATGAGTTTAATACCATTATGGTCGGAAAAATTAAACAAAATGACGTGATAGTAAATAGTAGTTTTATGAGTTTTGAATTCCGTGAATTGATGATTCCGTGCTTCGGAGGGCACGTTAAGCCGTCGGTCCCGGTTACTTTCTACGGATAGTAGTCGTTACTTGAGCCATGTCTGAGGCCTTTGGCGGCTCAATAACTCTGACACCAGGATTGGTCAGGTTGGCCATCCACTCGATGATGAAGAAGAAGAGTTTTGAATTCGTTGTCAAACTTTTGTTGGTATATTAATATGAAGAAAATTAACATGAATATACAAATACATACTTGTTTCTTAATTTGAAGCGAACACTACTCCTTTTGAATTGAACATTTTGTTACGTTTACGGATACGTCATTTTGTTTTTATTTTTCATTTTTCTTAATTTTTATTTTACAGTCAAGACTGAAGGCGTGTGTATCCCTAAAAGTAGTTTGAATCCAAAATGAAATATACTAGGTGTGTTGGTGTCGGGTCAGTGTTCTCACCTTCGATCAACAATACACAACTAGATGTCGGGTCGGCGCAAAAAATACGTCTCGGTGAATAACGCCTCATTTGAAAAGTGAAGTCATAAGATTTGCTACTTTATTGCTAGGTGTCATGGTTGTAATTAGGTTGAGCTTCGAACTGTTTTAAAACTTTTGTTTCAGTTCGGTAGTAAACAAAATAAGCTGTCTCACGTCATCCACGGGGACAGTATTTAGCTTTGATTTTGTAAGTGACCCGATATCTAGTTGTGTATTGTTGATCGAAGGTTCTCACACTTAAAATAATAATAAAATAAATAAATAAAATAAAAAATGATTTATTGCTTTTAAAAAAAATCTAATGTCTTAATGATCTATCAAATCATCAGTATGAGTGACATCACGTCAAAACCTCACGTTTTATCAAATCCAATTACATTGTTTATCATACTTAATTCTCAATAAAATCATTATAACAATATTTTAGCAATGTCATTACCAAAGGAGAGAAAAGTCCCACAAAATAATAACTTATCAAGAACCGATTGCGTAAGGCACATAGGCACATAATTCCGTTCAATCATCTTGACAAAAACACGTATACACACTTAACCCAAATCCGCGGTCTTTTAACACGGGATCACATCAGAAATAGCATTCAATCTCAAAACATAATAATCTCATAAAATAACACATCAAAGTATAATCTTTTAATGTTTACATTTTTACACTTTACGTCATTGTAAGGAGTGTTGCAGACTAGCGTTTCATGCGCTCGTGTAAGAGACGTGGGACGTGTAATGTATTCCATGTCCTATACTAATGTATACTAAATATAACTTAGAATACTATGTATGCATAAACACATTCTCACAAACTGTAGCATTTATAGTATAAGTAGAACTTGAGAGATTATCGCTGTCGGTAAGAGCAAATGCTCAAATAAGCTCATGTTTGCTCGTCAAGTTATCTGAAGCGCAAAACGTGTAAGTGCGTATGCCAAAACGCTCATATATGCGAAGATAAAGCCGTCAGTGTGAAACAACCCTAAACCGCCATCACAGACACCAAACGAAGTAATTTTCCTTGCTTTTAATAAAAATAGCTGGTCTTTTTTTTTGAGCGCACACTGTAAAGGGTTCACGGGAAAGTAATCGAGTGTCATTACCCGACTATGAATAAATTACACCAAGTTCCCGCCCTCGCTTTGGATACCAAGTTAAAAGAGATGCTATTAAATTGTTTGGATATACATTTTTTATGAATTTTTAAATTACGAACGAAGTTTTCAATTTAGTTAGCTGAGTTTGACGAGTATATTCTTTGTGGTGACAAGAAATGAGGTTGTATGTAATTAAAACCCTTTGATATAAGTACGGTGTGTGTGTTTTCAGTTCAATCTATACATTCATACTTCATTGTAATGGAACACGTGTAACGTAACACGACTCGAGTTCAAGATCACAACACATATCGAGCACGATGATTGTACCAAAATTATTGTATTTTGACTGAAATGGTAGTTCTTCTTCTTCATCGAGTGGATGGTCAACCTGACCAATCCTGGTATCAGAGCTATTGAGTTATGGTAGTTGTGATTGCGGCATTAGGCAAAGTGGCGATTACACATATTCCTCCTAACTAACAACTTCAGTGAGATGAGAGACATTTGCCCAGCAGTAGGGAATTACATGTTAATACTTATAGTTCGATTCAATTAGCACTTAACGAATTGTAACTGAATGTTCAACAAGCTTAGAGTGACATCATTATATTTATGGTGCGTTTAGCACACAACATGATAAGCACAATTTTGAAGGTAGGCTGATAGACGCATAACATCTTCAAGTCTTTTTGGGACCAAAGTTCCTGTAAAGGAGCTGAAAAATCAGATAAAATACAAAGTGTATCTGCAAACGTAGCTTTAATTCAAAATGAGTAGAGTAGAAAATGATTCGCTTCAACTTAAGAAACCAGTATGACTCACAAATTCGAAATTACTTGTCACATCTATAATCGATCCCGCAGCTTAGGCGATCCATGCCTTAGGCAAGTATTTATTGTTCTAACATCGTTCGTCTTATAACTTACACCACTCCCAAACTGCGGGCTCGGTAAAGGTAAATTTCGTTATTATATAGCATTTTAGTGCGGCCCGCGCGTTAAAATTGTGCGATATTGCATCTCCGATATTAGGTCATAGTTCAGATAATATCAGTATTACGGGTATGATTAGTTTTGTTGTAATATTGTTCTAAAATGTAGCTCATAATTGGTTTGCGTTGGCATATTTTTAACCGACGCAAAATGAAGGGTGTTCAAATAGAAATATGAGCCGACCATACTATTGGAGGCTGCAACTACATTTTGCTTAACAATCAATAGATTCCAGTATATTTAAATGACATATAGTTCAAGGCATGGTTTGTAAACAACATTTAATTTCGAACACCAGGGTTAACCATCAACCTGTACAAAGAGTTGTAAAAGGGGCCATAATTAGAATAAGGCCGATATATGACCCGCCCCTGACCTCAGGCTATTATTGACTGTGAATGCAACATCGACGGTTTGGTGATATTTTTCTTAGTACACCGCCTTTCTGAGAAAAGTCTTTATAGAAATATTTTCAACAAATAAATAAAATTGGGTAGACAGCTTTCCGGGACTCTGATTTAAAATACTTTCGTATATATAGGTATTAATAAGTGCCTTGGTTGATCAGTGCACAATCTACAGTGGATAAGTATACACTCTATACCTGCAAAGACTGAGGTTTCAGATTCAATTTCAGGTCGAGCGAAGCATGTTTTCTATTAAGTTTCTAATACGGTACAGCCTTTGAGATCACTTATACTCACCAGACAAGCATCTTAACTATGCCTAATTGACCTTCTTGCGCCTAATTACCTAACGCCTGATTACGCTTGGTAATGATACACAATGAAGAAGCCTTTAGCCCTGCAAGTGGACATTACGAACTATTAAGATTTATACCCCACTAGCAACGCCCCGCTGTTTTACCCGCGTTGTGCCCGTTTCCGTGGTGATTTCGGGATTAAAAAATTACTAATGACCTTTCTGTTGAATGTACTATGTATAATACCTTACAAAAATAATTATTCATATCGGATTGTTAGTTTCTGAGATGATAACGTGTTCAAACAAACAAAACAAACTCTTCGGCTTTATTATATTTGTATAGAGTACTTTTGTGTCGACTTCAGTTAACCATTTGGTTAAAGGACGTAGGTCACAACCGTTAAATACAAAATCCAATAAACTTATCGTCTTATTAAGTGTATCTAATAAATATTAAGGCCTTTTCCCTCATTACTCGGAAGTCTGAAGCTGGCCTCCGAAGTTCAATTTATTATCATATTCCGTGCCTTATCTTAGCATGCCGGCAAAATTTATATATTTTCACGAGTTTTTCACTATTTTCTACATATAATAAGTGCTTTTTATATTTGAATTTTATCAGCTATTCCCTCGGTGCTTCGATTTTAGTGTTTGTATCCAATGAACGGGCGTAAAAGTTAGTGGAATGAAAAACATTATGTTACTCATTTGTTTTATGGAGTTAGTTTATAACATGAGTATTGTATGTTAGTTTAATGTTGAATGGATGCGCTGTAAATACTCATTGCAGGGTAAAACTATTTTAAGCTGCAATTCGGTAACAAGAAATAATAAAATAAATAAATATACCTGGACAAATTCACACACGGTTAATTAGACCCAAAGTAAGCTCTAAGCTTGTGTTATGGAATCTAATTCACTGATACTACTACTTATACATACACAAATACTTTATAAGAATATACAAGAGCATCGCTCATGTCTAAAAATCTCTGTGAAGACAACGTTTGTTTTCACCAATTCGTAATTTATGAATTGATTCAATGATAATGATGTTTAACTGAAATGTTAACACTATGTGGAAATATCAAATCAAACTAACATCTTAAAAGTAATAAAAAATATTACAAATCCAGTGATAAAAATATAGAACTCATCCAACACCACAGCCTCAAAGCCTCACACCAGCTCGCACTCAACATATTAAACAAATCTCATCACACAAACGCTAAAAAGCTTCCTTCAAAAACATAAAACGCAACCCTAAAACAAATCCTTTCAAAATACCACAAAACCTAATGAGGTAATTTCATCAAAAACAGTATAACATAAAAGCTTTAACTAACGGTGAGGAAAAGAAGTTTATTTTTTTAATGTATCCACGATGGAAGGGGTTTTCGCGCCGAGGAAATTGGAGAAGCGCCGCATTTGGGTAGCTGGGGTGACCATGAGGCGTTAATGTGCTTGGGATAATATGGGAATTTACTTTTTATTGTTTTATTTTATTTCTAGAACGATTACTTATAGTTTTGGCCCTTGTTGTTGGTATTGTTTGACATGGTGTATGTTGTTCATGTACAAATATTAAGATCTAATTTAAGACTGTAGTATATAATAAAAAAACTAGTAACGACTACTACAGCTAAATGTAAGTCTTTAGCAAGATTTTTGTATATTGATAGATATGCCTTGACTTTCCCTTTTTCAGTACAAGTCATTATAGTAAAAAAAAAGGAAAGGAAAAAAAACCTATCGAAAAAATGCAATTCAAAAATAAAAGTCTGATAGTTTCCTAACCTAACCTAACACACTTGAAATGTCTTAAAAGAAAACTCGCGAGAGTGACAAGACAATGTACTATGTGTATAATGAAATTGTACCAGCTTTTAAACAAGAATATCTACAACCACACACAATTAAAAGATAATCCTGCAAAAAAAATCCCTGAAACCACGCAACAAGGGTGTCACTACAAGAGCCATCCCCTGTCAAGTTTTGATGTGACACCGTCGCGTACTTCCTTTGTACATTCTGTACATTTATAACAATATTTTGAACATTTTTAAGGTGAACCAGGGCCTTTGCTTAGAGGAAATTACTCCGTCCTCAAGCTGAATACAAAAATGGTTTCGTTGAGTTTTACAAGATGGCTGTAGTTATGTTAAGCAGATTTTTATACAGTTTAAACGAAGCTGTGTTTGTTCTACGAGGGGTGCTGATTATGTATGAACATCACACACAAGTTGCATTAAATAAGTGATTTTAACATTAAATGTATGAAAAAATACGTCATTAATAGTTAAGTGTCAATTTTATAGACATCTCTGAGTGCGTCAATAAGTAATAAGTCATTTGAAAAGTGCGATACGAAAATAGTTCGTGTTACAACTAAACTTAAAAGAATAAATTTCAAATTGTTCAAAAAATTAAAATTGATTTATATTCGTAGAAGACAGAGTTGCGAGTATTTAAAGTCTCAAAATGTATGAGAATGTGTCATGACCACATGAGGACATGACTACATGACCACATGACCACATGAAATTTTACTATCGTAACATTATTTAATACACATTATTACACATTTTGATTATCGAATCGAAACTAAACAGATTACAACTGGGAAACAAACATACTGAAATTCAGCCCCATAAATGTCACGTCTAAAACCTACCTACAAAATACAACCCCGCAGTTTAATATAATATTTAAACATGTGTAACATACATACTGTTATAACATCTAGAACATCTTGTTTCGCTGGAATTTTATTCAAGTTGTAACGTTCATCCTTATTGTTAACAAAAACTTCACAAGCGAGTGTTATGAATAAATTAGAAAAGTTTGCCTTTCAGCGGGGCTCGAGAACTAGCGATTCCATTATGGAGTAACATTAACTTTACAGATGTAAGATGAGATAAACTCGTGTTTTGTTGATAGTTGTACAGTTTTACACACTTTTCGTTTGTCTTTAGGCAATTAGACTTTAAAGCTGTTACTAAGCGACGTTATAAAATATGATATGAGTTTGAGATCGTATTTTCTGTTAGTTTCTATTCTGTCTATCATGGCGTGTATTCGTAAATGTTACAATTTTACAATATTTTGTTGTGTTTGTAATTTTTTTACAGGTAAACAGTATCATCATTTCTTTTTAAGTTTATTAATTGAATAAACACCAAGTATTTTAATTAGGTTATCATACGAGTAGTTTACATTAAACGTGTTACACATATTTTTAATGAAAACCGTTGTGACGTTTACACAGCGGAAGCCGCTATCATCGCTTTTGCTCTAAATGCACAGTGTTATCCGCGAACAACGAGTTTTCTTCTCGCCAGTCCACGATTATATCTCGCGCACTTCGACCTTACGACTTTTTGCCCTGACAGTACCTCAGTAACAGACGATTTCTCAAGAATTTTACGAAATTACCAACTTTCCGACTTCCCTGCAAAGAGTTTGAATGTACTTTCAACTGATTGTCGCTAGCTTCTTGATAAAAGCTGTTTGAAGGGCTTGATCGTTTTGAGTAAGTTGGTTTTATTTTGTAAAATGTTTTGAAGTTGATAACAATTGAGAGATCGATGACTATCGAATTTTTCAGTATGTACTCCTGAAAATCTGAAATAATTTTGTTCTTCAAGTAAAATCAATCTCACATCTCAACTGTAAAAAACAAAGTGCTTTTTGCCTCTTACAGTCTTGAAATTCATGCAAAAAATCCATTTCTAAACTAAAGCGTCACAAATCCTTCTACTCAACACTCATAAGAACCAGCATTTTTAAATAGCCTATTTGGAAATATTTTATAGAAAGGCTTTTGATCTTCGTCAGCCATTTTGTGAAATATGTAGTAGCAATTTTGTGGACCTCAGTTACTTAGGGTCAGAAGTGATTGTTGGAAAGTACCTCTGGTTTTTCACACATGGATTGGAGTGGTTATAAGGTCACAAAGACCCAAATGTTAATACATTTTTTTCATACCTTCTTCGTCTTGTTATCATCACTACATAGTATAAAACAAAGTCGCTATTTTTGTCTGTTTGTTTGTCTGTTTGTCTGTATGCTTAAATCTTTAAAATTACGCAACGGATTTTGATGCGGTTTTTTGTAATAGGTAGAGTGATTCAAGAGGAAGGTTTTTATGTATAAAAAATCCCGATATTCCCACGGGAACGGGCACAACGCGGGTAAAACCGCGGGGCGCTGCTAGTGAAAAATATGTGACAACACAGTATGTTCAAAAGAAATTCCTGCAGAATGATCAATTGATTTTTTCATCTAATCATAACAAAATTTGATGTCCGTCCTTCTAAAACTGAGGTACCATCAAATACGAACGCATTTAAAGTACAGATAATAAATAATTTTACAATTTTGAAAGTGCACGTTACAAAACTAATAGTAATTGTATCTTTTTTTACATGGTACCTATTATACCCGTACTATATGTAACCCGTATTCGAACAAATAAATAATTTTGATTTTGATTTGATTTGATTTGATATAGTATGATCGAAAAATATTGTATCCTTTTAGCAATGTAGTACCTATCGTACCTATCGTTCGAAATATGAATTACTATTATAAGGAGTCAGTGTCTACTCCTAATCCATAATGCCCGGTTCCGTGGGACGGATTGCCAACCTGGGTTAAATCTATCAAAGTAGGATTTTTAAGAGAAGATATCAAAAACTTAATAATAACCACCCAACCAACAAATTAAACCAACATACTCAATACCAACAACCCTATGAGCATGTGCGGATCATGGTAACCCATAGCAGTGATAAACAATCCGTTTCCTAAGAAATGCCCACAAAAATCAATCATCCGATCAATTTTCCTCAAACAATTTGCCTGTCCTCAGAACTAACACTACAAAAACAACTTATTTGCCAGCAATTTCTAATCCTAAACCCTAGAAGAAGCACTTATGAGTGATAGAGCTCAAGTCAGAGGTTATCCTCAATAAATACACGTCTGATTTTAGATTACGTATTGCGCGGTATTTGAACTGCGACCCCCATTCTGAAGCACCATGGGATCTGGAATTATTTAAATCAGCCCCCATGGTCCGGGCATCTTTTAGGGAGGATGCAAAACCCACCCTGTGCGGTCGACCAACCTTCTTAAATAGTTTTTACTGTATGTTATGTAGAGGTAATTTTGTTTAGATTTTGATAGTATTTTGTTGCGCACTGTGATAATATTGGCCCCGTAGCATTTCTTATTTTTGATCCGACTGCAGCGAAGTCTAGAAGGAGGGTTAATTTTGTACATTCTATGAATTTATTCATAGGTCATAGTTTGTAATCTGTGTATTATTTACAACATTTTATTTGAGTTATATGATCGGATAAGTTTATTTACACCAAGCAACCCATTTAACAATATTTTGTATTACTTTCAATTATATGAATCTATTGTTCTCTTTTACTTAAGACTTAACTAAAACAAACATTGAACTTGAATTCACAAACTACTTTTAAAAGTGATAACGAAATGAACTCATTCCCAACTATTTTTAAAACAAAAAAGCTATCTGAACAACAATAGAAATGTTACAAAACTTGTGCAAAACTAATAAAAAATTGTGAAAAGTTAAAATTAGTCGAAGGAGCGAATCTCACGCCATCGGCGATTTGTGAAGGGTAAATTGCATCGTGCAAAAGTTTTATTTTCAAAAAAGAACTAATTACTTTCATTGCAATACCTCGCTGAATCGCTACCCCGGCGGCATTAAACTTAACTATGCGTGTATAAAACAAAGTGCTTTAATTATTTCAGAGCGTTCCGGCTAATTTACGAATACGTAACTATCGCTACGTTTATTTAGCATTTAAATATGAATATCAAAAGCTTTCATGAAAACATTGGATGTTAACTCAGTCATGTTCAAATTGAATCAACGAATTTGTTGGAATTGGGCTAATTTTTGAAAACATGCCGAAACTCTTTGCCCTAAGGACTTGAGACTACAATTCGGTAATAAATTGAAATGTATACTTTGTTTGTACTTTGTGGTAGTAATGTTAACATCTGGTCATCAGAGACTGGCTGAGTTTGAGTAACCTTGCTAGGTCCCTGTGGCACTAACAATCTCGTATACAATTAACATGAGGATTGGAAGTACCTAAACTAATTACGGGGGCATCGGGGTGTAACTATAATCTATTTCTTTTGGATTGGCACAAAAGGTGGACCAATGTCGTCAATTTTCCAGCCGAAGACGATTGCTTCTGAAGAGGAAAAAGGTTTAGAGATAGGGTAAGAATGATATAAAATTCCTAAACCTTTTTCCTCTTCAGGAGCAATCGTCTTCGGTTGGAAAATTGACGATATTGGTCCACATTTTGTGCAAATCCAAAAGAAATAGAGTATACAATTATGAGAGTGACAAGATTTTTTTTTTTTAAAGAAAAACATATTGAATTATAACTCTTACACTATAAATGTAGTTAATGAACGCCGGCGCCCTCACAGTGGCATTCCGCAAACACTTAAGTTTTCATTGATATTTCGTTTCCTTCATATTCTAAGGCGTAAAATCTATAGGATTATTTTTATATGAAAAACAGCGGTACTATTCAAAAAGATTGCCCATTCATTGCATATTTCTGTGGTCCATCCAATTTTCCAACTGCACTCGCCTGGAAACACAGATAACAGTACACAGACACGTTAATTCCTCAAATTCCTTTGTATTTCAAAGGCAGTCAATTCTTTTTTGTTTTTAATATGTCATTCAATTTAGAACTTATGATTTCCAAATTGCTCTTATTCCATTTGAATATTTGGAACTCCTTTCTAGATACGTAAGGATCGTTTACCTTTAATTACTTGACATGACGACATAATCAAGTTTAACCTCGATTGGATAAGATAACATTTAATTAAGTATACAGAACTGATAATTAAATAAATTTAACCTTACTTCATTAGTTATTGGGATATTAAATATTCTGTAAAGCATGATCTCCATTAACTACGTATTACATACGTTGCAATTATTTCCAAAAGCATTATAAGTAAGTATTAGCCAGTAATGTCCCACTGCTGGGCAAAGGCCTCTGATCTTACTGAAGTTATCAGTACAGTGAGGAGGATTAGGCATAATCACCACGCTTTCCAAATGCGGGTTGGTGATCTCAATCTCGAGCCATGTTTGAAAAGGAAACATGTTTTCGCTTGTTGAAGCCGGGACCTCAGTCTTGGCAGGCGAGCGCACATACCACTAGACCACCGAGGCGTTCTGAGGCGTTTCGTTTCGAGATTCTAAATTATTCTGTAAATAAATGATCACCCAAAACACAATGAATTCTAGTTCCGTTTCAAATGACAACCACTTGTCCATTAATTTAAATATTTCCAACAAATGTCGTAAACCTTTTAACATAAAACATTTGTCTTTTTGTAAAATTAAGTATCCGAAAACGTTAACAGATAAACAATTCCTCTAATTATAATTGTCTCAAAAGGGGCGGGGCTAAGATATTAATAGGAGCAGTTTCTTGTAGCAGCAACGATTTGGGCCAGTGAAGGGACGCCAGGATCATAAATCCGAGCCATTGTTCTACTCAAAACATTGCTTTAAAATTTATCGCTTCGAAACAATTCCTTCAGTGAATTGATTTCAACTAATTTAACACTCTTTGCGAGTCCACGATTCCTTCCGTCGAATGTTATGAATAATTTATTCGACTGAAAAACCATTCCAATTTGTTTGTTTTTAATCGACGGACTAATCGGGTTTTGAATGTTTTAGTGTGTTCTTTCCGACTGATTATTAATGTCAGGTGAATATAAATTGGATTTGAAGTAAGTAAATACACGATAATCTATTAGTGGAGTTTATTGAAAGGGTAACTTTGTAAATTGGGAATTATCCAATTATTTCTTTTAGCTTGAAAAACGTCAGTTGGTCAACCGAGGTGACAAAGTTCACTGAATTGGGCTTTTGAAAAAAAAAATTTTTTGTGATAAATGGAAAGATTATATATTAGTTTTATAACAAAACTATTTTTTTTTTTCGCAATAATTCAAAAGTTATTTCAAAATAAAAATTAATTTTTGAATCCAGTACCGAAAACACTCGGACAACTCCCGAACAAACCCGAGCGGCGTGTGACGTCATAATGTATAGCCCCATTCGGTTACACGTGTAATAGCCGTAAACGCTGTACGTACTTATTGTTAAATAGCTATACATTATCACGTCACAACCACGGTGACCAATTATGGCGCGTTTATAGTCACGTGATTTTTATTCAATTTTTAATTGTTGATAATTAATTGAAAAAATATTTTTTTTAAGATTTTTGCTTTAAATATCAATATTATTAATAATAAAGTTTTAATAGTAGTTTATGCAACGTCATATAAAGAAGGGTATTAAAACACGAGTGTGAGTTTATGAAACGAGCGCAGCGAGTTTCATAATAGTAACGAGTGTTTTAATACCCGTGTTATATGCAGTTGCATACACTACTTTATCTTCACTATTTAATGCAATTAATCAAACAAAATTTTAAAAACAAAACACATTGCGAAACATTAAATTCACGCGTAGGTACGTGTATTGTCACAGTGAACTTGCCGCCATTAAAATCTAACCAATGAGAGCGCAGCTGCGCGTAGGGCCAATCAGGAGCGAGCGAGATCTTACCAAAGAGTTTTGTGTATGTAGTTTCGACGAAGTTTTCACGTATAACCCAACTGTTTTCAAAAGCCAGCCTAATATCAAAATTTTATACAACTAGTATGAGGATTTTGACATAAGGCTCGCCAGGTTAATTGGTCGCGTTATAATGATGTTATAATGTTATATTATAATGATATTATATCATCATGTGCAATTGCTTAAATTGAGTGTTTTAGTTGTCTGTGCTATAACAGTAGTAATTATAAGTCAAGTATTGGAATCATAAGTAGAATGTTACAACATTAGTGTAGATAAAATACATAAAAAAATCATTTTTTTTTTTCAAAATCCCAATTATATCCACTGAGGTTGAGCCGAACACAATTCACTTGTGTTTGAAACACAGTGATTCAAATGAGTGATGCCTCGTTTTGCCGATATTTTATTTGCCCGATCTAACGTTTAACCGAACATATATTTATGACATATCTGATAAAAAAAATCTTCTATAATTTACCTCAACGTACACGAGCGTTATTAATTATATATTATTTGCAATATTCCTCCTCAAACCAATTTGGATCTTTCACGCAATATACACATATTAATTTCTAAACACAAACAAAATTAATTGTGTGAATGTGCTTATCGAATATAATAGAGAGTACCATTTAAGAGGATTGTCAAGTATAATCAAACGCCTGAACGATTTGGGGCCGAATCTCTAGGAATTTGCTCTTTCAAGGAAATTAATATATCTGCCATATTCATACAAGTGCGTAGGGTGTGATATAAAGCGTGTGTGTATGAACATTGTATTCTAAGCTTCAGAAGATTTGGGCCATTTCCAATTGGTTTTGTTTACGTATATAGGGCATTGTTTGTATGTAAGGCAGGGCCGGGTAACTTTTGACGTAGCGTACATTATATTAGTTCTGCATTATCTAGATTGCTTTTAGGATACCTACCTAAAAATGTAGAATACTTGAGCTATATATGTATTTCAAACATATAAAGAAAGTATTTGTAAAGAGGCAAAAGACAAGTGACGATCGTTTCGCTACTATAAAAAACGTCCCATTTATTGTTTGTGTCTCGCCTAGCAAAGATAATACGACCCCATTGTCATTTTTTGTATAAATGAATTAGACAAAAAGAGAGTACAGAGTTGCATCGAATCACTCATAAAGAATCGAATCACACCTCTCACAGCATAACTACTACATTTGTGACCAAAACACTTGGAAATCAATTACCCGCCGTAGCGCCGTAGAAATCCTTGTTTACTCCGTCATATTATGATCCCTTTATACTCCAAAGGGCCATTGCAAGATTAGCACGTTACTTTATCACTATCCGAAAGATAAGGCGTAACAATAAAACGGTCCAACAACCTTACTTATTCAACCATACGGTTCATTTTCGCTTGACTGATTTCCTTAGTAATTGTTTTCTGTTATTCGGAACAAATGTCTAAGCTTCTAATAGAAATTGGATTATAAGATAGGAGTGGTCTTAGGGATGTGCTTTGCTATTATAATTCTCGTTACGACACATCGGGTTGGGAATTAATTGAAGAAATGGACATGGAACATATTGGGAACTACCCAAATATTTGGGAGGTTCTCAATTGTAGTAGGTACGAATCTAATTTGAAATGACTTACATGGATTAGACAAGAGATGTGTGATTAGCTAAATGGATTTTAGTCTTAGTAAAGTGACTTGGAACATGGTTTGTAAGAATGTTCAATTGTTCAATCTCTTTGAAAAAAAAACTTTTAAAACAAATTAACGAAGTCATAAACCGAACTCAACAGATTCAACGTGAATATTTATCAAGTTACTAGCTATGCCTTGCGGTTTAACCCGCATTTTTACCTCACTACTTACCGTTTAAACCTTCCCTGGATTACGAAAAACATTTCAAGACCAAAATTAGCCAAATCGGTTCAGCCGTTCTCGAGTTTTTAGCAGACTAACGAACAGCAATTCATTTTTATATAAATAGATAACTCATAAAATGTTTCACGTGTTTACGTAACAACTCTTTAGAGGCATACAATTTGAAATAGCATTAACGATATGCAAACAGATCAAACTGGAACAGCTGTCAATCTGTATACGAATGAATTGGAATTGATAATAATTCATTATTTAATTGATATGTTACTTATTAGGGCGTGCATTTAGATTGAGTTAGATGGTGAGTTCATTACGAGTAAGCGAGCGAGCGAGCAAGCAAGCGAGCGAGCAATTTCGCAAATGCGCGAATTAGAAAGTTCGCAGATATACAAATGCTTAGTGCGCTTTCAATTTATGCGTTTCGTGTCGGACCGCTGCGGTGGCGAAGCGCTGCGTTTGTCGTATTGTGTACGAACGATCGTGTGTTTACATACAAATCGAGCAGCTCGGCAACAGTGCGGCGTCGGTACCGCGAAATAATTTAATACTACGCACTGTTGCCGAGCTGCTCGATTTGTATGAAAACACACGATCGTACGTACACAATACGACAAACGCACCGCTTCGGCACCGCAGCGGTCCGACACGAAACGCATAAATTGAAAGCGCACTTAGTGGTGCGTTTTCATATAAGCGAAGCGGTGTGGAGTTCAATTGTCTTATCACAATGCATTAGGGAAAGAGTTTCATAAACTAAATGCTTTTATGTTGTTTGATAATTTCAATGCGCTGTATTTTGCGCTGGATTTGGGGTTCGCACCGCTAAACTCCGTTTCTATGGAAACACTAAATGTCACCCAACCTTATCTACTATATTAAAATAAGTCGGGTTTTCCTCCCTGACGCTATAACTCTAGAACGCACGAACCGATTTCCACGGTTTTGCATTCGTTGGAAAGGTCTCGGGCTCCGTGAGGTTTATAGAGAATAAAAATCTCAAAATTCCCCGGGAACGGGGGCGCTGCGGGTGAAACCGCGGGGCACAGCTAATATTTTATAAAAGAATATTTGAGTAACTTTTATATGTATAAAAGAAAAATATTCTATTCTAAAACAAAATCCTCTGTTTAACAATCCTAATAAAAAACATAAGAATCTTAATAAAAACATCTCTTGAACAATGTAAATAAGTAGATTTAAGATGTCAGCTGTCGTATTAAAACAATATTTGCGAAAAAATAAAATGATTTATGATTGGTTCAAGTGCGAGTGAATACACGAGTAGGCACCAACATGAAATAATTTCGTCAGAACAACATCCGTTGGCAACGTCGCCGTTTAATTAGGTACTCGTGTGTTTATTCTGCTTTTTCTTGATATTAAAACAGCCCAATTAGCATTCACGCCCAATTACAAATGAAAACATTTGAATTTTATCAAACAGAGTTGTTTGGTTTCTATTAATTCTGTTTGTTTTATCAGATTCCTTACTTCATTTGCATGGAAACCTTAAATGGTTTGCGGTCGCGTACTTCTCAGAAATATGTTGCATAATGATGGAGAAACATCGGTTGGTTTGGGTTATGCCTTGTTCTAGATTTCAGATCGTCTATAATTAAGGTTGGGTGGGCTGTTGGCGAACTGGCGTCGGATTTTATTTTGTTTAAAGGAGTACTCGGAAGTTATTGAACGCCTAAATGCCTCTATGATCTATCTGAGCCGAAGCAAAAATATACATATACTAAAAACACACTACTTCCACAGTCAGCAACGTTTTCGTTAGGACATTAATTATATTTTAATTACTTACTACCTACCTATACTTATATCATTAAGATGAAGATGTTTTCGTTTGTTTGAAAGTACTAATCCCAGAAACTACCAATTCGCTTATAATAATTATTTTTGTAATGTATAATAACATTCAACGGAAAGATTATAGGCTATTTTTGATCCCGTAATTCCGGAGAGCGGGCAAAGTGCGGGTAAAACAGCGGAACGCTGCTATTCGTAGTAAGTATATCAATATATCAATTGTTATGTATCCAACCAAAACTCAATTCAAATAGGGTACCACGTGGTAGGCTTAAAAAAGCTTAATATTGAGTCTAATTGAAAAACCTCCACCTTTTTCAAATCGGTTAAATAGTAGTTGCTGTGTGTTAGCTAATTCCACGCCCACAAGCTTGTAAACTCGCTCAACCCATACGGTGAAGCAATAAAAGTTTGCTGAAAATTATCACCAGCCCTCATTTATTAGACTGGACTTATCTCATAGGCACCGAACATAAACAAAAACTGCTCGAAAGCCCGACAGAAAGATTAACTGCTCGGGGTCCGGACAAACAAAATGGGTTCCAGAAACGATGGAGTTTTGTTTTCGCGTCATTTTTCTACCCATTTTGCTCATTTTTACACCATATTTTTATTATTATTTATATAGCCTTCTTTTCTACGAACTAAGTAAAACCAGCCGAAAACTATGTATGTTTGAATAGAAATAAAAGCCTTCGAAGTTTGAGTGTTATAATTGTGTTTTACTTTTCATGGATTTGTATCTTTGATGTTTTCAGTTATTAACAGTAGGTAAGTACTTATCACATAATTGAAAACTTAATTTAAATATTGAAGAAAACTCACTTCATAAACACAAATAAAAATGATAACATACCTACTTACAATAATTAAATTTAAACTAAGTATGACCCGCGGTTTCATCCGCATTGCGCCTGATCAAACAAGGTCTAAACACACATACAATACTAAATCGGTCCGACCGTTCTCTAAGTTAAGCTGGACAAACTAATACCAAATTTCTTTTATAATATTTGAGTCCAAAAATACTTCTCTCATAAAAATGTTATCATGAAACAACCAGCTGCTTATGTAAACACGAAATCATAATAGTGATAAATTAAAAATTTAACTTTAGTTAATTTTTAATCTCAATTTCTGATTTAAACATGACTTTTATGTGTAAAGATTGCGTGACATTTATTAGTTTGGTTTAAGTTGTGAAAATACAGCGATTATCACTGAAAACCTGAAAATGGGATTCAACTGATGGACGCGGTTTAGTTGATGTGACTGATGGATAATATATATGGATTTAATTGATGTGGAACTTTACTTCTCTATGGTTGGGAATATAAGAGCAAAAGTATATTCAAAACTAAAACTAAACGCCATCGTAAGTCTTGGACAAACTGTTGTCGATGTTGCCGCCGCTCTTAAAATACAAAACAAACATTCTATGTAATCCAAATCACTAACACTGTGATATCATCTTCTTCAACAAAATTTTTAAACAAAAATATTCAACCCTCTACCAACCCCACACAACTCCCCATCAATGACGTCATCGATCATTTCCTCAGGGTGTTGAAAATTACTTACCTACGAAACACCAACAAAAAATAACCAATAGCTACCTAAAAATGTTGGCACGGTCTTTTAATAGGTTTAGGCTTTCGGATAGATGAGAGGGGTTGTAGGGCGCAATATCTGGGGGATGAATTAAAAGTAAATATTTGGGAATACACTAGGGAATGAAACAGATTGCAAGTTTTACGGTTTTATGTCTGAAATGTTGAATGAAAAATGTTTCGATTGTTAAGCTTATTTTAATTGAAAGTTGTTTGGGTTGAGTTTTGTATATTTTTACATTTATTTTTTGTATTTTTGTGTGTGAAAGTTTATGCGTAGGTATCAAACAAATCATTTGTAAACATACACAAATGTTATAAAATAGAAGATTTTTACCAGCTTAACTAAATGTGTATGGGCGCGAGCCCCCACTCATTCCGAGAATAAAAGAAAATTACGCCCTTTCAAAAAAGTCTGATAGAAAAACAAACATCACACAAACCTCACAAAACATTCCATAACAGGCTAATTTGACAGATTTCAAGTAAGTGCCATATTAAACATCGATAAGTTACCGTAACTCCTGTAATAAGTAAGTCGTGAATCGTAAATAACGTATTAAGCGAAGTGGTTGCGTGATTTTAAGTATAGTACGCACAACGGTTAATTCCAATGAAAGAACACTATGAATGTAGAATGCTACCATCAAATTGGTGTTAACACACACTGGTTTGGAAAACGACTAACTGTTAAAAATACTTTTTAATTGCATTAATAATAAAGGTAATTTTCCGTCTGAGCAATTCAATGTTACCTATGATATCCACAATCCACCAATAGTATTAAACTTGGCATAGAACCATGTCACATGGTAATAATATTATCATGATGCATTTGAATTACATATTTTCAATGTTTGTCAAAATTAAATAAAAATGCTTTGGAACAACATTGATACCCACACACCGTTCTTAATCACAACCTTATTAAAGCCAGTCATTACATCTAAACAAACATCTACAAATTCGTTTTTATACCAAAAAGACCGCACGTTCAACAAATAGTAGAATATCTATCCAATATACTGTCAACGTAATCCTCATAAACATTAATATCTGCTAAGTTCACCAACCTCTGCGTACGTGTGTATCGCGCTATTCACTCCATACGCCCTTTTATTAGCCGTAGTGGAATGCCTCACAAAGGTCAGAGAGTAAAGAAACTCCTTTATTTGTTATGCTCTTTTCGGTACCCAGTTATGTAACTGAAAGCCACCCAATTCTCAACCTTATGCTGCAAGTGACAAGGTCATTATTATTGAATTACGCGAGCTAGTCTCATTTCCCGAAAAAATGTTTGCTCTCATTTTTATTTGAGGTACGTTATCGTTCGGATTTTTATGTTATTTAATGAAAGTTTTCTGTTTGATGTAACACCTGTTATTTTATGTAATTAGTGCGAACAATTCGGATGTTTTTGCAAGACTCGACAGCAATGTGGCGGTATTTATTAAATGTTCATTTTGGGATTAATATCCGTCTATTGGTTCACAATTTTATTTTTATATGAGTTAAGTTCATTATCTGAGGGCCACATGTGTTGCTTGTCGAACTTAGGAGGGAGAGTTAGCTGGTTCTGGTTTTGTTACCTATCTGTACTAAGTAAGACTTACTAGTACAACCTCTGGCAAAAATACACATGTGGCATTCATCTATCATCTATCAGGCATCTATCTATCTATGAAGAGCTAGACACATCTCCTTCAGCTGGATCCTATGTCTTTTGTATTCAACTGTACTTCAATAGCCTATCTACTAAACTGTTTTATCATTTAAAAATAAACCGTTATGTTTTTTTCGTTACATAAATTGTGGAACGATTTGTAACGCAATAACGAAATTGTGTAAGAAATAACGCAATATATTTTTAAGAAGGAAATTCGCTGGAAATTGCCTCGATCCATATCACAGGGATCACAATTTATGAAACGTTATCGATACACGTTTAATTTGCGTATGATCAAAGAGTCTTTTACGTATACGGAGTACGATGTTATGAAACAAATTAGACCAACTTTTATATAAATAAAATTGTTGCGATGTGTGACGGGAATTATTCAACTGAACATATTTTTGGAAGAGTTAAAGTTATTTTTAATCAAGTGGAATAGAAGTCTTTTTAATGACACATATTTAACACCTATAAAAATATAATTTCTAGCAACTTTACTAGCTGCGAGCTGGTGAGTTTGGGTGAGTTCAACATAACGCGAACGTCACGTCAGGATAAATGTCACGACGTCAGAACAACGTTAACGTCAGACATGTTTTTTATACTTTGAATTTAGAATTTGTCGACTCGCAATTTATAATCCCGCTTATAGATACAAATGACGCGCGTTTTCCAAAGTACTGAGCATTAATTATAGAGCATAGTAGGTAGTGAGTGAGTTTGTTCGTGCTGTAAACAGAAAAACTAGCACGAGCTAATGTTCGTCCAATGATGATCGGCGACGAACAATCATTTTGAGTAAAATATCCTGAGCAAATGATGGTTCAGACACTAAAGCCTAAATTACATTACGAAATTAGTGGCATGAAATTAATTTCGTGACATTAGTTTTATCAACAGTTTCACGTGTAATTTAATAGTTTCGTAATGCATGCATTACTTTCGTGAAACTAAATTAGTTTCGTGCCCTGCGCGATTTTTAGGTGAAATTAGTGTCATGCAACTAGTTTCATCATGTAAATGCGACGCGAAACTAGTGTCGCGACAGCATTTCAAAGACAGCAGCAGCAATAGCTATGATATTGGCAGGGCCATTATCTCCGCGATACTGATAATTTCACGACACTATAATTTCAACGAAAGTAGTTTCACATGTGCTGAAATTACTTTCACGAAACTAGTTTCATCATGCATGACACTAGTTTCGTAATGTAAATCCCGCATAAGAGAGAACCCTGCTTCACAGTTTCATTAGTATTAAACCTACTGATTCCGATTGAACCGCCGTGAGTACTACTACCCCTTTACTAAGTGATTATTAATATACCACAAACGTCACTATACAAATTTAATATCTATTAGTGATATTAATATGGATTAGTAAGCAATTATATCCATTTGATGATGATATACGAGTTTGCAGAGCATTAGGAAATTTGTCACAAAACGGTTTAGATTATTATCCGATATTCAGTTGAGGTACAAGTGACAATATTTAACGATTTGACTCTCTATTGGTAATGTAATGCCTCGGTGATCTAGTGGCATGTGCACTCCCCTGCCAAGACTGATGTCCCAGGTTCAATCCCAGTGGGCCAGACTGACCATCACACCACCCTGTCGCACTAGTGTGGTGGTTAGGAATTCTATTTCTTAACTGTCCCACCGACAAAAGAAGATCGAGAATATACGATAATATCAAGTAGGTATGTTTAATAGTGTGAGGTCACATTCGTACAATTTCCACATTCGTACAATTCCACATTCGTACAATTCCACATTCGTACACATACTTACTATTCGGTAGATTAGAGTTTTTTTTTTTTACTAGTTCCATAGTTAGACAGAGGAATTTCTTCCTATTTAACCGTGTTTTCGCTGTAAAATGGTCTAAACCCTCAAAATTTATCAAAAGTATTTGGTGTTAATAAAAATGATTTTTTTGAATAGGTAATTGTAATCCATATTCAGATTTTTGTCTTCTGCTTAACGTCCCATTAAGCATCGTACTTCTTGTGACTTGCACCACACGCCAATAACTAATCAGTAGCTATATTAAATGCGATACATAATCTCTTTGAACACGAACGCTTTGCGATATTACAATATTATTTGCAGCATTATAGTCGGCCTGTGAAGTCGACACCAGTAACATAAGTTACCTACTTTAATAACGGAGCATTGGTTTCGTTTCCTTAAAACAGTACTAGAGTACGGTCACCAAGAAGGACCATGTCGGAGGCCTTGAGGCGGTCTAAAAACTCCGACACCAGGGTTGGCCCATGACCCACTCTAACTAACTAAACAAGAAGAAACATTTTCTAGTCAATGCACAAAATTCTTCCTTCACCAGTTCACCATTTCAACAGCCGCGTATCGTTTGTTAATCCCATTACTACTAGAGTTATGGAAAAGACTCGGTAAACAGCATAATTTCTGTGTTATTAGATTAACACGTTCAAACCAACAAACTCTTTAACGTATATATACAATGTATTTAAATTATTACCTCTAAAAGAAATATTAACGTCCCAAAATAACCTTTTCAACCACAAAATGTCACAGAAAAAAAATGCTTTCCATTACACTTTAGCGCAGAAAGTTTCTGCCAACAACATTGTATCATATTAGAATGCACGTATAAACAACTTTGTGGACAACCAGGTCACAATACCCATTGCTAGTTTTTAACTGGAACAGGTCTTTGTTAAGGCTATTTAAATGTTTAACATAGTTGTATTAGTGTAAAAGTAAGTACATGTCCGTTTGTCCGTCTATTAGATGATTTAACTAAGAACGTAATCGGATTGGAAAGATTGATTGATTGATTGATTCAATAATTGTTGAAATTCGTAAGTCAGGAACAAAACCCGATCGTGTAAGAAAAGGAAGTGAACCCTATGAATACAATTTGAGATCATCAGCAAGGCAACTGCAAATACACTAATTTTTATACTAATTACTTCAAAATTTAAGATACTATTGTATAAACAACTTAATTTTAAATCCTTATTATCATGCACTAAACATTACCAATCATAATTCCAATATTTGCATCTTCTTCTTCTACTTCTAGAAGAAGAAGAGAAGAATATTTGCATTATTCTACATCATCCTCTTTTACCAATTAGGGAGTCGCTGTGGCTCAAATCGGCCAGGACGATTATTATTATAGTGTTCCTTAATAGTCACAGGACAAGCCTGATCTTTTCGGAAGGCATACGAAGGATACACATATATATATTACTATTAAGTATTTCAATTATTAAACTAAAACAAAGGATCAACCTGAAATTCGACGTACTCATCTCAATTAGGGTGTATACATATACATCGTATTTAGCATACATATCCTAATGGGTCCGACCCATTATCCTAACATAATACAAGACGTTGAGCATGCCACTTATTCTAGCTACTATAATATAGTCCCAAAGTCCGGATTGGGAACAATGGGACACAGTGAGCTCTGCATTAGGGACGTCTGCTATAATTTCAGTGTTTATATTACTTTGTAGAGTTGTATTGGTTTCTCAAGACATACGAGATAAATATGTCAATGAAATCTATACACATTTTATAATGTATAAAACAAAGACCCCAAAAGCTGCCTGTCTGTATGTAATTGATTTTCTCAAAAACTACTGAAGAATCTCATGTGGTTTTTACCAAAATACAAAGTAATTTAAGAGGTTTGTGACTTTTCATGCCCAAATTCCCATAGGAACAGGTACAATGCTAGTAAGCCCGCTGGGTACTGCTAGTAGATTTTGAATAAGGCATAGATTTGATAAAGCTTTACCAACCAGCAAATGTGAAGAACTAATAAATAAGAACTCGCTGGATTGTAAACTCGTTCAATGGAGACAACGCTCAATGTCTACAAATTACATCATAAGTCTATCCGTGAGGACCTATAATGGGCTTTCTGTTAAAATATGCTGTACTTTTTTAGAATAAGTGGTCAAGCTGTTGGACCTCCTAACACTAAATAAATAAATAAATAAGTGAATTTAATTCCATCTGAGATGATTTTTGCTGCAGAGATAAAATGTTCTAGCTGTCTACAAAATCATGTCTTGAAAAGTGTACTTGCCCCATCTATCGCGGTCTGTTGGTGCAGTGTGGGTGATCCATATTTTAAATATGTTGTCGCTCCGATCCGTTTCCAGTCGAGTGCATGAATATTGAAATTGAACGCTTTCTCAGTCACCAACTAGTGCATTTTCGAAAACCTTGTACATACAAAAAATATAACATAAGTCTTATTGAGTTTTTTGTATTTGAATCACAAACTCATCTGAAAACGTCTTAATTCGTTGTTCAAAAATGACTTGTATCGATCATAGAAAAAACTAAAGTATAAGCCTTTATCGTCCCACTGCTGGGCAAAAGTGTCTCTCAATCATAAATCTATTTATCTACACTAATGTTGTAACATTCTACTTATGTTTCCAATGCTTGACTTATAATTACTACTGTTATAGCGCAGACAACTAAAACACTCAATTTAAGCAATTGCGCATGATGTTAAAATATCCACATCGATATCGTAAAATCTCATTATAACATCATTATAACGCGACCAATTAACCTGGCGAGCCTTATGTCAAAATCCTCATACTAGTTGTATAAAATTTTGATATTAGGCTGGCTTTTGAAAACAGTTGGGTTATACGTGAAAACTTCGTCTAAACTACATACACAAAACTCTTTGGTAAGATCTCGCTCGCTCCTGATTGGCCCTACGCGCAGCTGCGCTCTCATTGGTTAGATTTTAATGGCGGCAAGTTCACTGTGACAATACACGTACGCGTGAAAAACTATTGTCAGCTTTTACTCTTGTTGTTTGATTAATTGCATTAGTGAAGATAAAGTAGTGTATGCAACTGCATATAACACGGGTATTAAAACACTCGTTACTATTATGAAACTCGCTGCGCTCGTTTCATAAAGTCACACTCGTGTTTTAATACCCTTCCTTATATGACAGTTGCATAAACTACTATAATACGAGTATAATAAAGGTGAAGAGTTTGAATTTGTTCTATATTTAAACGCGCTGATATCAGAAACTGCCAATAAGATTGGAATAATTCTTATTGTAATGGATAGCCAAATTCAACGGGAAGGTTATAATAAGCGTTTATAGTGCGAGTTTACAAGCTGCAAACTGAATAGTTCTAGAACGTGCACGTCATACGAGGCGTATTATCTAGCTTGTTTGCTACTATTGAACCCATAAGCTCGCAGCTTGGACTTGTTCCATCTAACAAAACATTACCAACAAAACATGTTATATCAACCCACCTATTTACCTGTCATATTTACTCATCAACTTATTCCATTCCAATAATTTCATCAACCACCCCTTACTATGAAGTCGGACAAAAATAACCATACGCTGTCAAAATTTGTCCAACTATCAAGATTCCCAGTAATTTGGGGTTAAACCCTGGACCCAGTTAGGTATAAATAATTGTATTATAAATAGCCGGGATGCCTTGCGGGATTGATCCGGCGGGAATGTGCGGGCTGAGTAAATAATGCGGGCACATAATGTGGGCCCTGTGTCCCTTGTCCCTGGATACCTCCCTGGTGTCTCCAACATCAAATCTTGGTTATTTTGCTTGTGTGATGTTATTGCGAATATGTGGTCGACATATTTTTAGAAAGGTATCCCAAGTTCATGTTAATACAAAGTTTTAAATTTGTTATTATTTAACGTAAAAACTTACAGTCCATTTGAAAAAATATTGAATTTACTTTTTGTAATAATAATACTGACCATACTTTACATTCTAGAAAGGGAAGGTAATCATTAGTTCGATGAAAAAACTGAAGTAGAAAGAACTTATATAGTATATACGAATAAAGAGTAATGTAGTTTGGGTCATACATGATTATTTATTAATTGAAAGTAAGTAATAACCTATAATGTCCCACAGCTGAGCAAAGGCCTTTCACCTCAATATGAATGCACTGAGGAGAATTAGACATAATCAACTAAATAAAATCACCGTATCAAAAATGACTTGTCAATATTCACTATAATTTTTCTATTATTCTACTTGTCTCACTTTTTGTTCACCAGCATTTACTTCAGAACCCATATTTTCCCACTGCACAAGAGAAGTATACAAACTACCTTACTATCTTAAGGTCCCTCCCATAATCCACTAAGAATATTAATTAGATACGAAGGAGTTATAAACTAGAAACTAACAAATCTCTTCCCATGACTAAACAATTAGGAGACAACGTAAACTGTGAACTGAATCAATTCTAACTTGTAATGTACTGGCTGTTTTCCGCGGTTGCACTTTCCCAACTGTTGGACCTCACGTTAACTGTGCTATTGCGAAAATGCATGAAAAATAATTCTTATTAGGTTATTATTTCTTTGCCCATGAAAATGAAAATGAGTTTTAAATCCTTGTAGCAACGGAATATAGAAGCAAGGTCATCTTTGGTAGAATAGCACCCTAAGGCCTCAAAGGAGTCACAGGGCGATGCACATTTGAATCATAATTATGAAAATGTAAGACTCACTTTTTATATTCATTCTCACTCGCCGCGCTACTCGCGCCGCTCATCGCCCTCGTTTTACTGTACGGGACCTCATTCTCAACTCCACAGTTACCGTGGTCGACGCATTAACGTAAGGAACACAAGTAAACGGATAATATTGTTGCGCTTTTGTGTTTTCACTGTTTTCTGTATTGTGCCCGAAATAGTTTTAATGGTGGTGGAATTTACAAGCGGGTAGTGTGATGGAGTCTTCGCAGTTTATACGTTATTATTCAGTCAAAAATATGTATAATATATATATTTAATTATTTCCACATTTATAACTTTTATAAGGGTATAGCAATGCATCAACCGTGACAAGTGAGCTAGATGCGCTAGATTTCTATTCACTCCTTCTTTCCATGAAATTAAAAAAACATTAATCGGTTTGAAGAAATCGTGAGTCGTTATCGCTTTTCCCCGTAACGACACCCGTAACTTCAGTGAATTTGTGAAATTCATTACATACATATAAGTACAAAGTAACGTACATCATACATACATACATTAAAAAGCTCTAAACTTGGACCATCGGTATAAAAGCATATTTGTAACTAAAGTTTCGTATAATATTCCGGAAAACTGTTTAAGTGGTGTTTTGTTTGTTCAAATATATTGTGAACTTAATGAGATACATTGTTGTGCCAAACGGTCTGTGTGATTGTGTTCGTTTCAAGTTTAGAAAGAAGCTTTTTGGGGTGAGCATAGTTTCAGTCCTTTTTAGACTGAGTAATTTCGGTGTCTGTATTAATTGTAACAGCTCTGAAGTAATTAAAATGAGTTGTTGAGTGAGCAAGATGTCTTGGCAATAGTATTTTTAACTGTCGACGCAAAAGAGTGAGAGAGTGGTGATTGTGTGTGTGTATGTGTCTCAAATTAATGAACCGATTTTGACGCGATTTTTTTACATTTTAAAAGCCATATACTTTTTTTAAAGTTTCCGTAAGGCGGTAGCTATGTTTGTTGAAAATCGGTCCACCCGTTTTTTCGTAGGAGATTTTTATTAGCGTTTTTACCAACCCTTGCCTTGACTTTGCCTAATGGCGAGTTAATGAGTTCAACAGAACGTAAAGACTAGGTATGTATGAAGGACTGTTTTTTATAATTATCCCACTCGTTCAAAATAAATTATTTTTAGAAAGAATTCAGTTTTCTAGCCTTCCCTACAAATATGTAAATTTGTATAATCATTCTGCTTACATGTATTTTGGTTTAAACTAAATTTAACAATAAATCAAACCAAATCATAATTACAACTCAATTACATCCTCAACAGAACCAAAAACCATCCAAAAATCCAACCAAAAAAGTTAAAAAGTAACCCTGTAAACATGTACACCATTTCCAATCTTAAACCTTGGGGTGTAAGGTTGAAAACCGCCCAACATGTTAAGGCTTACCTGGCGTATCTATCTAGGGGGTGTAATAAATTTTAAGGCCCACATCTATGTGATGTATTTATACCGTGGAGAGTTTTTAAGCGTCCTGTGCGATCCTTGATAAATTATTTGTTTACTGTGTATTGGGCAGTCGAAGTGAATAATAGTTAACAGCCCTTGGGATCGAGTTTGAGGATACTTTTTGGATATTTTGCTCCTGAAATATGTTTCGTTCCTGAAATATGTTTGGGGAGGACGATAAACATTGTGAAATAATGCACTTTGAACGTCAAGTTTGTATCGATATGATTGCGTACTACGTACTTATGATATCAAGGTTCTCCGCTGCGTCTGTCTGTTTGCGATAATATAAAAGAAACAAAGCAGGCGGGTATATTTTACTGAAAGATAGAGTTAGTGATAAATGAGGAAGGTTTGTCACAAAATTCCTACAGACACGTGTAAAGCCGGTGGGCGCTCCTAGTATTATTTATATGTACATGACTAGTCGCGCCCGCGGTTTTACTCACCCTGTTCTGTTCCCATGCGAATTTCGGGATAGACACAGTCTTTTAATACACCGGACGGGTAGTCGTCGCGATAATTTTATTTTATTTTATTTTATTTTATTTGGAAAATTTACAGCTAGGTACAAGATTATATACATGAAATAATGTTGAAGGCCAATTACAAATTTTCACTTATAGGTAAATAACACTTATAAGAAATACAATACTGTGGACGTTTTACAATAAAAGAAAAGATAATCTGATATGACACAAAAGACTAACAAAAGCAAAATACCTACATTAAAATTACACTTTACACTTTAAAAAAAGAAAAAAAAGTTATTACACACTAGCTGTGCCCGCGACTTCGTTCGCGTGGAATAGTGACTATGAGCAGCGTTTTTTTTAAAATATATACTTATTTTTATTTTGGATCATAATCACAGTCATTTTGGGTAGCTAAAAAACCTACTTTACTGTAATGCTTCTCTATATACAATATTAGACGTATGGCCATCGGGGGTGAAAGCATACAGGCTGCTGGGATTGCTAACACGGGACAGAGCCACATACAATTGACCGTGCGAAAAACAGCTGATACTTAGATCTACACCCACAACTTTTAGAGTCTGACCTTGAGCTTTATTAATTGTCATGGCGAACACTATCACCTTTTCCGCACCCTGTTAAAATCTCTGCTTCTATCAGATTTCGTTGTAAATTAATTAATTAATTAATTATTAAATTAAAATTATTATAAAGTTTCAGTAAATTCTACTAACAGAGAAAAAAAGTAGTTATTCATAATAGAATTAACTCTTACTAATAATATAAACGCGAAACTTTGTATAGACGCATATTTGTTAGTCTTTCTCGCAAAAACTACTGAACGGATATGGATGAAATTTGGCAAACAGTTAGTTTAGGCTTGGAAATAACAACACTTATGTTACTTTTTACCGCGGGATAACATCTCAGACCCACGGGAAACTGGAAGGAATCTGTTCGACATTATTCTTAAAATTCAACAGCTTACAAACTACCTTCAGCCGTAAAAGAACAATGTTTTTTCATTCCCATGGGAGTACTATGATTTCCCTCGGTAAACTATTCTTATAGTTTATGATATCAGCCTAAACTAACTTAAGTAGAAAGAATTTAGATGAGCCCTTTTAATTTTTTTCCCATGGTAATCCAGTCAATTCCAAGGTAATAAGTAGCTATAACATATTCTATTAATGATTGTAATTTACCTATCTAGTAACAATGATCGACGTCGTTCGTTGACCGGAACAGGCGTTAAAAAAACAATAAACTACCGATTCCCATGGGAAACGGATGTTTTCCCGCGGTAAAAAGTAGTCTTTATGTTGCGCCAGGCTCTAAAATATGTCGGTACAAAATTTCAACCAAATCCGTCAAATAGTTGCGGAGATTAATGGTGCCTATGTATAAGCATAGAATAGTGTTCGACGTGATTCTTTAATTTGACATAACTTTTTTATTTATGAACCGATTGACATGAAACAAACACTAAAGCATAACTGAAGCATACCACAATATATTCGTGAAAACCGCATCCAACTCGGATCAGCCGTTTCTGAGATTAGCGTGAACAGACAAACAGACAAACAGACAAACAGACAAACAGACAAAAAAAAAGTTGATTACATTTTTGGGTTCGACATCGACATAACAATAACCCCTGCTATTTTTTTTATTTTTATTTTCAATGTACAGACAGCACTTTTCTACAATTTTATTATATGTATAGATTACCTGCTTAAGCCTTTTCGTGGACGTATTGAACAAGTCAATATCGACGCCTTCGTTGATTAATGAGTTGAGTGAGTTGCTAGCTCGTAGTAATCCCGAACATATACACCAAACCAAAATACAATTTTTACCTATTATCATATGTATTAGTTCAGAAGTATATGTATAGATAAAACAAATAACTAAGGCCGATTTCAACTTACCTAAACATTGCTTTGATGGTTTAACTCGGGTTTATTTTGTTTTCTTTACCGGTAACTCTTTGGGTTAGGTGCACTTGCTAATTCGGTTATTTAATAAAATGCTTCAGGCGGAATTAGAGTTAAACTAACTAAATTAGAGAAAAGCAAATATTTTCATGTCGAGAGTGTCCATTTATCAAAATTGTTGGATTTCAGAGAAGAAGAAGAAGTATTTAGTATTTAAAAATATACCGCGCCCCGCGGTATTACCCGCTTTGTACCCGTTCCCGCGAGAATTTTGGGATAAAATGTTTCCCATGCGCTATTCTGATGTATATAACCTACATTACTGTAAATTTTCATCCAAATCTGTTTTGTAGTTTTTTCGTGAAAGAGTATCAAACATAAATACATACATCCATCCTCACAAACATTCTCATTTATAATATTAGTAGGATGAAACTAAATACGCAAATGACAATTATTTAAAATACTGTAGACAGTTTAAAACATAAACAATACAATTTTAACAAACAAAGTTACCATGCAGTTTAATATAAACTAATATAAAGACGTAAATCGACAATAAATCAAGGAAAATATAAAAAATCTAATATAAATAATGACTTATTGAAAATCATAAAAGGAACCCCATAGCGCTATCGATAACCTATTATGAATGATTTCCTATGGCTTGGAGAACACTTGAAATAGAATAGACAGAACTCGACTCTTTATAACACAAAATGTAGAAGAAATTAGGTCGGTTTTAAGATTTTCCGTAAGATAAATAAGGTAGAGTAAAAATTAATATTTACATAAAATAAACTTAGTGTTCTGCATGGTTTTACTCTTGTAATATCTGTCCGGGATTTCACAAATTATTACCAAATTCGGATTAGTTGTTTGTCTAACTCTACAGATAGTATAAGTATATTGCGTTAAAATTGAGTAAAATTAAAAAAGTTCTTTTGTACTTGAAAAGTGTCATCTTTTAGCATTTGGTTCAAATAAACAATCTAACATATTTACCATACTCTATGCACTCACCGAATATCTATTAATGTGTTTCTTTTATTGTTACAGGTAAGAATGGAGTTTTATGCCGACTGTTGGTATGTTTATTATATTTTTATTATAAAGAACGTATAAAAGTTTACAGCGGATTGATAGATTTTGGGAAAGTAAACTGATCCGTGAGAAATAGCATATACTGTCCTAACAGGCAAGTGGCAATCGCTTTGCATTCTATTTGCCTACTAATATTATAAATGCGAAAGGTTGTGAGGATGGATTATGTATGTGAGTTTGTTACTTTCACACTTTTGTCATGATATAGATATTTCATATTCATATTTACTACCCGGACAAATTCAAAAACCCAATGTACATACATACACAAATACTTATAAGAATACTAGCTGCGACCCGCGGTTTCACCCGCGTTGTACCCGTTTCCGCGGGAATTTCGGGATGAAAAATAGATGTTGTCCGATTCTCAGGCCTACCCGATATGTACACAAAATTTCATGAGAATCGGTTGAGCCGTTTCGGAGGAGTACGGGAACGAACATAGTGACACGAGAATTTTTAATAAAAAATATAATTGACACCCAGACGTTCGGCGGCAACAACTATGTCTTCACATATTGTTGACTCCGGGCGGGAATCGAGCCTAAAACCCAACCCAACGGACGTGCCAACGGGCTTTCCCATAGTATATTATTAAGAGCTTCGATCAACAATACACAAATTAAGAGTGTCAAAACGATTATCTGAAAGATTATCACCGTATATACTCGTACTTTTATTGTATCCAGGCTAATGGACGACATTCCCAAGCCCTATAAAATATAATTTCTGAGAGCGATTACCCACGTAATATCCAAAGACAAGCGATATTTAACGTATATTTTTTATTATCTCTCATATTCCGAAGCTCCGGGGTGTGATATATCCAGTATAATATAATCTTTACGAGTTCATATGTTAGGGGGTGGTCTAGGATGTGAGCGGGGGCGGGTGGAAAGGGGAAGGTCAATGAAAATTAAATAATGGTATAAAGAAGTGGAGTGAAGCGAAAATCGATAGATTTTTCTTATTACTATGTTACAGTATGCAATGCCATAAATCCAGTAAAAAGAACTTCTGAGACGATAACCGCTGTGATGTAGTCAAAAATAAAATGACCTTAAATGATCCTACTAACATTATAAATGCAAAAGTTTGTGAGGATGTATGTATGTATGTATATTTGTTAATCTTTCACTCAAAAACCACTCAACGGATTTTTATGAAACTTTACAGTAGTATAGGATATACATCAGAATAACACATGGGATACATTTTATCCCGAAATTCCCGGGAACGGGTACAACGCGGGTAACACCGCGGGGCGCGACTAGTACTATAACACTGTCTCGCTACATCCACTGACTTGCACCACCGTCTCCGATAAGGGTTTGAAAGCCATTAATCATCAGCTCATCATCGGTAATGATTGTGAGAACTTCCCTGATCCGTGTTTACGACTCCCGTGACGTCACAGGACTGTAACTCATTCTGTAGGGAATGTTATGACTCCATTTAATATCTTTCTGAGGTTGTTTTATCCTTTTAATGTGACTTTGACTTGAGATGTGACACATTGAAATTAATTTCAGGAATTCAATTTGAAATTTTGTTTGTCATGAGTTATTTATTTCATTTTTTTATCCGACATTTAAAAATATTTTTTGTATTTTTGAAAATGTTCCATTATAATTTAAAATAAGCGGATCTTTAAAGTAAACATACCCATCGAAAATACTCAGGAATATAATAAAAACAAATATTTATGAACTTGTTGGGTAAACATTGTACATTTAGTACATTTTAAGTATCTCGAGAATTCTTGGGACTATTCGAACAGTACTGTCGGTAACACAAGTTATTACCGAAAATTATAAAATATTTTTTGGAAGTCACTGGAAATTTTAGTTTTATAATTTATTTTGTCAAAAATCAATTGGTAAAGTATTCGGTATTCGATTCGTATAATATATTTTAAATAGTAATATAAGTTATTCTGCGATTTTGGCCTTAACTGTAGTAAATCCCAATCTAACTGAAACCATAGAGAAAAATACAAAATATTTACAACAAATAAACATATTATCTTACTCAAATTCATTCAATTAGTAAACACGCAATGCAAATCAACGACAAATAATTTATTTCTAAAGTAATTCACTGCACAACTGTACATCGGGTACCTTAAAGAAAGAACATTCCTGTAGGAGTAAAAGTAATAAAGTTTAGGATAAGCGCGTCAGCGAGCGACGAGTCATATTAAATAATCTTTTTGAAAACCACAACTTGGAAATGTATGTATGATATTAAAAATGTATATCTTACACATTCATATCAAATGCCGAAACTACTTCTTGATGCTCAAACGGGTGGAATTATAATGTTAGTTTGAATTGGATTAATAATTTAGGTGCTTTTTGCCAAACAAAATTCTAACGAGTTCCCCTTGATAAGACCATCCATGGTCAAGGTCCCCCTTCCTTCGGCTAACCGAAGTCTTTTATTCACCTCTGTACATTATTGTCTTTAGTAAGGTACTATTTATAGGCAGGCAAGCCGTTAAGTGGAACACTACATGGTAATACCTTAATTATAACTGCACAAGCATTGATAATTCTATCCACAATTACGTTCATTTTAAATAGTTTTATATTTTGTCCACTTTAAAGTTCAGTTTTAAACGAACTGCTTTTGTTTTTTAAACATATTTAGATATAAAATAGATTAAGGAGTTCTTGTGCAAGCTGCCCTAATTATTTTACTTAGAAGAAATGGAAACAGCTACTACAAACATTTTAAAAAAAGAACACAAAATTATGGAATGGAAGCTAATGATCAATGTTTTAAAAAGCAAAATCAGTCGTATGCTTCATTTTTTTCAAAAATCGGACAAAAGGAAACCACGAAGTTTAAAAAGCGAACAAAGCAGACATAGAACCGATATTCGCGTGTCATCAAAGCGAGTCGCCATGCTTTAACAAATAAACATATTCTCAGTACATTTTCTATTGAGTAAAATCGTTAAACGTCAAGTAAAAACACAAAAGCATTCAACATGGAACCGCGAATGGGTGAAGAAGAGTGAAGGGTAAAATTGTTAAGCTATAAAACTAGTATGCGTTCGTTGAGTAGTCTATACAAATTGTCGTTTATTTTGTGCTAAGTGCCGCATCCATTCAGTTTAGTATGACAAGTTAAAGTACTCATTATTGCATCTTTGTCAAAGTTATGATTTCACTTGTGTACGCAAGTGTAGTAGCGTAAAAATGTAAATTGAAATAATATTATTAAATAACGTATTTTTGTAAAGTAGAAAGTTTTTAAGAATAAGTAAAGTAATTAAGCTACACACAGTCGAATTCATTTTACACCTCACTTGAAAATTAGAAAAATACATTACTTTTTGCTTTTTGCCTGACTTCAGACACGTGTTTTTTGTTTGTTATCTCATATTTCCGTTCATTATGAAACGAACTGTAAAAGTCCATTTTTGAAAATGGTTCTTTTTTATTAACAGAGGATTAAAATAGTACAAGTTGCACCAACGAGTTTTGTTGCGAAATAATTTAAAACAAATTATTTATCGTCATTTTCACTCGCAACAAAGTTGCATCCCCTACTATTGTACAATTTATCTTCTAATCCGAGATTTGTCTGAATTCAGACGTCATTGTTATTTAGAACGTTCTAGAACCGTCTCACCAACAGACTACCAAATAGGTGTTTAATTTAGTCAGATTAGTTTGTATTCGGAGACGGAATGGCAGAATACAACATTGTTTCGGCTACAATGTTACCGGTACCTACATTTTAGGTAGATACTAACGAGTTCTAGTCTCGTACGAATATGTTTACGAGGCACTACGGTATGGGTTTGTTCTTATTTTAAAAATGAATTTGAAGAAAAGCGATTTGAAGTGGATTTACGTATGTTTCGAAATTTAAAATTTCTAAAACGTTCGATTTAACACATCGTCTATATAAGAAGTATTTACCTACGCATTGGAAGTAATAAACAACTTTTAAAAATAATTAACCCTCAGTTAATCCGGATTCTATTCTTAAACGACAATAATTGGTCTTTTAGCTTATTTTAAAAGTGACAACTGGCAGCTTAGTTTTTGCCGATTCGAAAATAGAACGTAATCCTGTTTTTAGACGAATGTTACCATTCCATAAATAAACACTTATCTTTGGTTATTTTTGGGTCCATTATGGATTTATGGACGGCACTTAAATCCGTATTTTTCTATTTTTATATAAGTTTTATACTTCCATGGATACATATTATTATGTATTTAGATAAACATTACTGTCGGATGAGAATGTTGCCCATTGGTATAAAACAATTTTTAAACATAATATGTCCACATTGTTATATGACAAAAGTTATACATGTTACATTAACTGGTCCTATAGATATTCGCAATTTTCATTCTTTTTTATCATTTTTTTAACACATACTTTTTCTGAAGGTTTCTGAAGTTTAAACGAACACTTCGCATTTTGAATTAAAACTACGTTAACGGATACGGATACACTTCGCTTCTGTGATTACGGTTCCTATACAGGGACCGAAACGTCAGATAAAAATGTAAAATAAAAGCGAACTGTATCCAGGAATGTTGTTTCAATTCAAAATTTCAACATAATTTAGAGCCCTAAATAATTCCTTTCAACACTGGTACCATAATCTTCACCATAAACAACCAAATATTGACTTCAAAACGGGCCAATTCCACAGTACCCACCGACATATTGCTCACTAACAAGCGCAGTGGGGCGTTAAAGACAATTTACTTAATTATTAACGCGAAGCGAATTCAGCTAAACAAACAGTTAAACGGTGGTTTAAACGATGTTTGAATAACCGTATGAGACCGCCGGCCTATTGTTTACGTTGTGGAACGGATCTTCTCAAGAAACCGTGTGTTTGTTTGTACAGACGGGCGGACAGACGGACAGTCACCACCCTGTCGCGGGGCTGTTACACAACGCTCTTACATTTAAACTTTGCAAAATACGATGGTTTTTTTGGAGTAGGTTACTATACAGAACTAGCTGGTAGAGAATTTCAATACGAGTATTCCAGTATTTTTTTAGTTCATGTCAGAGGCCTATGGGCGGTCAAAAAACTCCGACACCAGCATACTTACTTCGTATTTTTTACTTTAACAAAAGTAACTGTAACATTAACCAGTGTTTCTATCATGTTTATATTATTTTAATATTATCAGTAACCTACAAGTACTTTGATTGTAATTAAAATATCCTGATAAAAAAACTATTACCTATCTTAGGTGAGATAAGATCTGTGTTTATGTGGAACAACACTTTAAATACTTTTAACAACAAATTTTAAATATTTCTCCCTAAAATCTTGAATCTAACATTGCATAACATTCACGTCCCGTAATTCCACGGCCAAAATAAAAATCACGCATTATTAATTAGTTTACCGCCATAATTTAAAAAATACATTTACAAAGAATTATCCCTTTTGACTAAACAAACGTAAATCAGAATTAATTTACTATGTATATACATTTAATGTTCGGCTACCCGGAACAACGGGACGAGGCGCCCAGTGGAACACCCTCAAATAAACAGACAGACAAACATATGTTTTACAATAAACAGATCGGATTCTCAGACTGACAACTAAGTTGATGCAGCTGGCTTTACTTGTAATTACTGTTAAGCTTTAAGTTTTGTTTGTATGTGAATGACCTGAGCTTTACAATAAACTTTTTAAATCAGGAGAGCTCCGCGGTTTTATCTGCGTTGTATCTGTTTCATTTTGGAAATAAAAAATATATTATGGCTATAATGCGCAAATTAGTTTATGCAAAAACTAACAGCGCCCCGCGGTTTTACCCGTGTTGTCCCCGTTACCATGCGAATTTTGGAATGAAAAATAGTTGATAACCTTCCCGTTAATGTGGCTATCTACTACGAAACTAATTCACTCAAATACACACGAATTTTTCAAACGGAATGGTTGTTTCAGAGATTAGCCCGTTCAAACAAACAAACAAACAAACAACAACAATACACAGACTCTTCAGCTTTATTATGGAGTAATATAATAACACACCTTATGAAAGATTTAAGATAACAAGCATAAAAAATAATAAATTTGTGATATTTTTATTGACCTGGATTAATTTTAAGTGACTGACCTTAGGTATGTCAGTCGGTTAAAATTCTAAGTCTTAAACAACTTCATTACTCTTCTTAATAAATTGTCTGGCCGTCAAACTAATGATAGATGGGGAGTCTATCCACATTGACAAATTATACTCAAAAGCGGCTCAGGTCTTGCGCAAGCGACGCTATTGTCATTAACTTTCGGCGTAGGAAGGGATTGGATGTGTAAGTTATTATAATGCAAAGGAAATGGGAGATTTTGAGGTAAGCCGACGTGTGATAGGTATTTTAAATTTGATTCTTGATGGGCATGTAAAAATTGGACCAGTAGTTTCACTTTATCTTTAGGTGGTCTGAAGATCGGACAGCAGGGTTGACTGCTAGCCAACTCGAATGTTTTCGTCAATACACCATCGAAAACCTATAGACAGAATTTTATGGGCCGAATTTACGAAAAGACCACTCGAAATTACTTAGAACCCTGTCTACTTTACTAAAGTACCATAATATTGAAGAGGTTCCTCAGTTTTTTCGTAAACCTAAAACTTTTTACAACATCAATATCCAAAAACTTAGCCCAAATACTCCAATAAAGGTAACCAACAAAACTTTCGGGAGACGATTGTACATTTATTCAAAATACATTTCGGGCCGGTAACTTTTCAAAACTTATAAAATCACATCTGTGTCACGGGAAAAAAATGTTTCGTCAAAAATCTGCAATCAAAAAGTTAGGTAAAGAAAAATGTCGGAAAACAGCATAATGGCCAATCGGGAAGTTTGAAATACACCCGGCATGCTCGGAGATAAACGATTCAAAAGGTAGTAAAATGTGGGGAATCTCGTTTTGGAAGTTTAGTAGGACGGCCGCCAGGTGGCTCCGGAGAGCCAGCTCCAACTTCCCTGCCTCAGTTTTGACGGCACTTGTTTTTACGAGTCGGGCGCTGTTCATGAAAGGTATTTTTATACTCACCGTTTTAGATATTTGCCCTCTGAATTTTGTAATGCTTTTTGGTGCTTTAGATGAAAATTGGACGATGGAAAATATAAAAAAAATATTTTTGCGGCGTAACGTAATTTTCACCTAACTGTACTTCAGTGAGCGCGAGGTACAATCGACGTGAAATATATTTACAAAAATTTTACCTTATAACAATTATAGCGTTAGGGGAAAAATATATGTAGACATCTAAAAACGGTCGCAGTACTTATTACAAAAAGGGCTTATCAAGTTGTCAAAAGGTTATCAAAACATTAGGTACGAGCCAAAACGATTATTTATTTATATTTGATGACTTGTGACTCCTACACTGCGTCCTACGCTTACGTACGAATATAAAGAGTGGGTGTAATCGTTATGAATGTTATAACCCATGTTCTATGTACTTTATTGTTAAAGAAAACTGAAAAGGGATCCCTGGGAATAAGCTTTTTTAAGCCACTTCTAACTCGCGGGGGTGGAACTCAACTTGTGGGTGTATTTGAAAAGAAAATATGTTTGGTACCCCGTACTTCTGTCTTTTCTGCTATTGTTTAAAAAGTTTTTCAACAAACGATGAAAATAGCTCTTCAGCTTAAGGCAGCATAGCTTCATGTTACTGTTGACACTGTATTAGATATTATGATATGTTACATGAACTAATAAAATAATGTATTATACAATAATTCGATTAAATCACTCGATAGCATTACAGCAGCAATATTATCAAATTGTGCTAACAAAACCGTTTGATGCATATTAATTAACACATTTTGATTGTAATTTTGTTCGTTATTATTATTAAATATAAATTCGACAGCTTTAGTAATTAAACCGTTATCTCTACCTAAAATTGCAAATAAAATCGGAATGATTAATCGAAAATAACACATAATCCGAGAAATGTAAATAGTGTGTCACTATAAACTATTACTTAAGTGCAACACACAAGTCAAAAACACGAATTTATTATAGAAACTACCATATTCATTTAATTATAGTCACATTTAAAATAAATATACCGTAGTGACAAACTTCTCATCGACACTACCGCGGTAGTGTGACACACGCACTACAATACTAGCTTCGACTATTCGACTATCTCCCTTCAAAAGCCAACTACCTGGATACAAATATTCAGCCATAGCTGTATAAAAACCAAGAATTTTTTAAAACATAATAGACTAACAAGCACTCTACTATAAGAGTGTGATCAGTATGACACTAACATAAATGTGCCACAAAATGTCACAATATGTCAATTGAACGGAACTGCTAATCGGCTTACAATAGTCATGAATTAAACTCAATTTCGACTATGACGGCTTTGATGAAATGCGACGCTTTGTGTAGTGTGTTTAAGATATTTGATGTACTATTTATGCTACATTTTAAAGTGGCCACCAAGGATTTTAAAGGGAAATAAATATATGGGATTTTTTGCTACTAATGCCGAAAAATAACTGCAAGGACAATAAACGTTTATCTAATAAATAACTTCAGTCAATTTTGAAGATGATACATAAATAATTTAAATATTTACTTAAAAACACTTTGAGATTGACAATATTTTTTGCCTAGTAAAGGAACAATACAGACAAACAGACATAATTGTGTAAATTTTGAACATAAAACAATAAATAATTTAAAGGCTCTATGAATTGTAAAGATCCCTAGTAGAGTAATATTTCAGACATATTGTTATTTGCTATTTTAAACATTAATATACCGTCTTTCAATCTATGAACAATTTGAAATACATATTCAGTTTAGTAAAACAGCAAAACGAAAGCGGTTTATATAGGTACCATATTTTTATTGAAGTTATGATTTACAGACTTTATTTAAATTATAATGTAATAAAAATGAACTAACATAAATATTATGTTTATTTTATTTGCGTTAAAAGTAATAACACATTCACGACACAACAAACATCAAACATCGTCAGGGTACATAAAATATATCGCGAATCGGCATCTTTGTTCGCAATAAAATAGCTCACTTATACAACGAGCTAGTCATATTACATTCTAACAAAAGCATATCACGATATCAAAATGAATTGTGGCCGTAGAATGCTCCAGAGTCTCGCAGAATTCCCGTATATTCGAGAAGGCATGACACAATTTATTTTTAAGAACAAAATTTTAAATTGTCGCCTCGAGAGTAAGTTCGTCAAAGTTTAAATTTCTTAAATCAGTGCATAGAACAATTCTCGTAGAATTATGACGGGTTCAAGTTATAACAGTTTTGAAGTAGTAGCTGGTATGAATGTTGTTAATTTTAATGAACTTTAACGTTGTCTTTTACGATTTTTGAAGACATAACTTTAATCATAGACCATAATTTTTTGCTATTAGTATGAAAATGTTAACACCTACTTAATTTTAACGGTTGGCAAGTAAAAATATAATAAAGTTCTTTCGAGCATTATCCTGCATTGTCACGGAAAAGTGTGTTTAATTTCAGACCTGTCCTATACAATTTACATAGAAATGAGAGACAAAGAACAGTTGGTAAAAGTAAAGTCCTAATGCAAGGTAAAAGCTACTGAAGAAATCATCACAGCGAAGAAGATTAGTCCACCGTGCCTGCATACTGCGGGTTAAATTCGGGTTTTATGTTTGAAAAGTGAATTGAAAACAATATGCTTAGCTCAATCTAGTTAATGAACTCAATCATGGTAGACCAATGCATTTATACCAATGAGACGTTTTGTTTCTAGTTTTACTATTATCTACTACATTAGTTAAGAACATTATAAACATAAAATCCACTGCAGGCACTGACTTCTTTGACCTGTCTTTATTTCCTATATTAGGTAAACAAGGCATTACCTGACGCCAATATTACCTGCTTACTATGTAGTTACTTAAATCAAAGCTTAAAGATACCATTAACCGTCTATTCTTTTCATCCGTGTCGTTTTAAGGTGGGGTTTCGTAGTGAACGATAACTGTGGCTAACCAAAGAAGCGATACGACAAATGACACGTAATGACGTGCGTCATTGTAATAACCAGAAGTTTTGCTCGTTTTGAACCAACTCGTGTATACACATAATAATTATCATATCGAGTATGTATTATTTAAACTGTGCAGTACAGTAAGGAAGTTTGAATAGGTTAGTGGTCACTCCTGGTTTCGGAGATCAATTTTCGCCTCCGTAGTACATAGTGGTGCATAAACTAACATTCTTCTTTTAAACCAACAATGACGCACAGCACTGCAGACGCAGTGCAGGCGTACGGCATGATGTGACGGTAAACGTACCGTCACATCATGCCGTACGCCTGCACTAACCAAATCGCACCTTAACTGCAGAATGCACTTTTAAAGACACTCTCTAATCAGGACGCCGGCCGGCAATCTTATAAGAGTTATAAAGGAGCTCGTTACAGCGGCGCTGCGGGCGGTGCCTAACTCGATCGACCGTACTATACCTGACTATAGGCGTAAGCAAATTGAGAAGGATTAGCCATGCTTATTTTGCTATACCGGTTCATGTCAGTAGTTGCGCTTTGAATTTATGATGTAATGGTTTGAGATGAGAGACGCCGATTATTTGTTGTGGTATTAAAGATGGTGTTGCAATGAATGGTTATTGAATGGATAGTTTATGTATTTACCTCCTATCAGATTCTTAAACAAAAACTAAGTTTTATGGACTTACCACGGAGCAACTGGTGGTACAGACCGAGGAAACGGCTGGACCAATTTTTACAAAGAACCGCCGCGAGGAAACTAACCGCAAAGAAACAACCACCGCTAGGGCTTTCAAATGAAAAAGGAAATCGATCCATCCGTTTAAGAGCTACGGTGCCACAGACAGACACACTCACACTCATTGACATCGACGTCAAAGTTATTACACCCCTAGACTAAAGAAACTAGATTTTATCAAAGTATGTAATTAATATTTAATTTAAGTGCTTTATATTAAATGATTTTCAATAAACAACTAATCCCTCTTTTGCGTTGTGGGTTATACAAAAACTTAAAACTCTTCTACCTAATGTTTAAAGTTAGTATTATAATTTCTATATTAAGTTATTTTTTTAACCATCGATACTTTCTATCGGCGTCACCAGGCGTCACTATACCACGGCAGTGATTTAATCTTGAAAGAAGAGAGCCCTTTTGTCTAAACACATACATATGCAACCTACACGTGTTCCCAATATCTATAAATTAATTTAACACCGTTTGCAATTTGCAAAGCACTCAAACTTATTCAAACATGGAACACGATCCCAAACACCTTTCAATCCCCAACTAAATCACACTAACGAATACAAAATCAAATAAACCTTAAGCAAATGGATTATCATCGCTTTATAAGCAATAACAGACCCTACAGATTTGAATAAAGGCCGTACCGAGTATCGTGCTCGTCACACAAACCCGGGGGTACACAATCGCTGGTTATTTGGTTGGGAAGAGTGCACAACGGCCGAATGTCGCAGACATGTGTTTGGAGAAGCGCACCTGTTCACGGAAATTGTGTAGACGGCCTTACTATTTGCTCGGTTCTAGATATGAGAGATTATCGAGATTATTCCCCCTTTGTTGGGTTCAAGCTAGTTTTCGTCATAGGAATTGTTTGTGGAATCTTTTGAGGCTTGCTGTTCGTGTATCATGATATGTTATCAACGTTATTATCGTTTAATATTCTTTATCATTTTGCTTGAATTTAGAATAGAATTAGAAGCGAAGCGAATAAGTATTTTAATATTTTTACGACTACGACTATACGTATCAAGGATTATAATTATTCGAAATTCGAAAATGATTTGATTTTTTTGAGCTTGTGGTAGTTAGCGCAGGGTGATGTCAAAAACGCGAGTAACATTAGTAAGGGCAATGTTTGCGCATCATACGTTTTTTGAATGGCTCCTTCTGAAGTCTCCTTTTGATTTCCAAATAAGATACCGTTTTCAAATCTCATGGTGGAGACAGTCTAGGTTATTGAATGCGGGTTTTTTGCGAGAGGCACTCGAGGACATTTCGAGTTTGCATGTCTCTTGTGTCGAGCTTCAGAAGACGTGGTTTGCTCTAAGTTGGTTATTTGTATTCTCAGTGAATGCACTTCAGGTCATATATTATACATTCTGTAGTGGTTGTGGGTCGATAAAAAAGAATACCAAATGTTTTGCATACGGGCGTAAATATCATATTACGATGATGCATTATTCAAATATTTTAGAGGGTAAACTATTTATAGTTTTTTCAGTGTGCGTCAGAATATGAGATTACTAGCAGCGCCCCGCGGTTTTACCCGCGTTGTGCCCATCCCCGTGGAAATTTCGGGAATTTTTTTACATAAAAACCTTCCTCTTGAATCACTCTACCTATTACAAAAAACCGCATCAAAATCCGTTGCGTAATTTTAAAGATTTAAGCATACAGACAGACAAACAGACACGACTTTATTTTATACTAGGTATGTAGTGACTATGTAGTGATTTGGAAGTTTCAAATCAAGTATTTGCTCGAGACATATTATAGGAGATGCAATTGCTACTTTATTCTCTAATTTTTATCTCTGTAATATAATCAGTATAGTGAACATATTCTTACGGGCAAGCAAAATGTAAGGGCGCGATCCCATATAACCCTCGTAAATAACGATAGCGTATTCTAGCTTGCATCCTGGCTTTATCCGACGGTCAATAGCGACAAATAAAAAACATCGATTCGCTACAAGAAGAACAGTGGAATAGTGGGTGGCTGATACTGAGTTCTATCTGAGATAGTTCGTGCTTCGGAGGGCACGCTAAGCAATCGATCCCGGTTGTTTTAATCGGTAGACCATGTCGGAGGCCTTTAAGCGGTCTAAAAACGCCGACACCAGGGTTGGCTACTATCCTATTCGAAATGAATGTATGAATAGGGAAACTATGTGAAACAGCTGTTTAAACACAGCTGTTTATTATGAACTCAATTATTCCATTCTTCACTCAAACTCGTGCCAATATTTCATTATTTATCTATGTCAATTTTCCATACAAAGAGCCATATTTTCTGAATCAACATAAAGTCAGATATTTTCTTTGAAACCTCATTGGAATAATTTCTAAAATAATATTTTCGTTATATAACAACCTCGTTTGCATGTGATTATAAAGCTGCTCGCACAATGTTCCGGATAAGGGGACTCATTCATCACACAATGGACGTTGAAAGGTCGTGTTGTAGGTGTGCTAAACAAATTATAATCAAATGAGGTTGAACAACAAAAAAGTATAGTCGGCGAAGTTAAGTCAAAGGTTCTGTCTCGTAGTGGCGAAAATTGCTTGTACATGTAGCTAGAAGCGTCCAGTGTCTCTTTAGTTCAATTATCTATGCGTCATACGCACTAGCGTGTCCTCTGAAGTAGTCTAGTTTTTACCTAATCATAGTGACCCCAGTCGAAGATCCAGAGGCAGAACCAAGATGTAGTGTCCAAGGATAATAATATGGCTGAGCGACTGAAGACGCCGAAGATAGTGCGAAGTGGAGGAGACAAAGAAGGAACGCTGACCCCAGAGCTATGTGGGTCACATAGCCAGGAAGAGAGAGAAAGAGTGTGGATGAGGGAGAGAGAGAGTGGTAGAGTGAGAGAAAGGGAGAGTGGGAAAGAGAAGAGAGTGGGAGAGTGAGAGAAAGGGAGAGTGGGAAAGAGACAACTTTCTGTGTAGGTCTCTTCTCTTTTTATAGCAATAAATGATTGAAAGATACGTCGTCTTTCGAGAGAAAAAATCAACATTAATCTGATATGGTAAAAAAAGTCACACGTGATATAAAAGTACTACCGCCAACATTCTCGATTGTACTTCTAAGTACCAACGAAAATATTCGATGCATTCATTCGTAAGGGATTAATTTGAGTGATAGTATTCAGACGGAATTATCATAATTGGACCAGTAAATACTTCGAGAGATTAGACCGGTGATTGATGTTGATTCGAGTTTGATGATCGATCTAAGTATCGGTTTTGTGTGAAATATTCAATTAGTGTGGGCAGTTATGACAAGGTTTTTATACATTTTCTTTGCTTTTAACATGTGATTATGATTAGCTCGGCCTCTACTTGAATGGGTGGCCGAAAGTGGTATTTCTCTCTCACGCTATCGTACTTCGGATGGCGCGTTTACCAGTCGGTCCTGATTGTTTCTATCGTTAGACCTTTTCGGAGGCCTTTAACAGCCTCCGTGGTCTCGTAGTTTGAGCGCTCGGCTCTCGATCCGTAGGTTCCGGGTTCGATTCTCGATGGGGACAATAGCTCACAAAAATTTCTTTGTGAGACTGCCCTCAGTTTGGTTAGAGCATTGCAGGCTGAATCACCTGATTGCCCGAAAAGTAAGATGATTCCGTGCTTCGGAGGGCACGTTAAGCCGTCGGTCCCGGTTACTCTCTAAGGATAGTAGTCGTTACATGAGCCATGTCAGAGGCCTTTGGCGGCTCAATAATTCTGGCACCAGGATTAGTCAGCTTGAAATGTATTTTGTAAAACATGGATTGCTAAAATAGCCAATGAAAGCAATAAATATTTATTGACAAAATCACTGTATTTAGGACAAATCTGTTTAACTTTAGCCGTTTGACAATGAACGAATAAATTGCCCAGGTTGAACTCCAATTCATTGTACATGATGCTTTTTGTGACACGACTAACGTAGCGTTTAGTTGTACAATATTTTGTGTTGATGCTTGGACATGGTATTATCAGAATATGAAGTTCAGTTTTTAAGTATTATGTTACTTTGGTTATAATTAATCTAATTTTATGTTTCTACTTCAAAACGAAGAAGGTTCTCCACGTCTATAGTGAAACTATATTATAAAACCGAAGTGTTAATTATATCTTTATTGTTTGATTGAACTTACTAATCTCAGAAACTACCAATCCGATTTGGATAATTCTTTTTTAATAGATAGTCACATTCAACGGGAAGTTTACTGGATAAATTCTTCCAAAATTTCCACGGGATCAGATCAGCGTGGGTAAAACCGCGGGGCACTGCTAGCTTGGTATATTATATCTTTAAGGATTAGGTACTGAAGTGGTTAGTTTTATTTTGAATTCTGAATTCTGAACCTTTTTTTTTAAATTCTTTGAATTCTTTGAACCTAGCACAGTCATTTACCTTCACTCCTTTCAGATTAACGACCAAATCCAAAAATAAACAATTGCTTATATTTCACAAGCACATGTTTTAAACCGAAATTAATAACACTATTCAATGTTTTAGCACAAATAACAACAAATGACCATAATATCCGATATATTGGCATGTTTTCCTATTAATAGCCTATAGACCACCCAGTAGGTTATGTTTACTGCAACATTTCACACCAGAGGTACGAATTTGAGTGTTTGTTTTGAGTACGATACAGCCCACGAAATTGTTGAGCTTTTTAGAACTTTGTCACATTATCAAATTAGAGGTTTCTTTTTTGGTTTGTTAGTGAATATGATAGCAGTTTGAGTGTGTTAAGGTTCTATGTATGTTTTTATCTTGGGCCGTCTGTGCAAACAGTATTGAAATACGGCCAAGTGACTTGGGCATGGTTGTGCGTATTTTGTGTTTGGTAAATATTTTTAAGAAAGTGTGAGATTATGGAATGTTAATTGCTTGTGTATGAAATGTTGAGTACAACTTTGTCATATTTGTATATTACAATACCTACTAACATGAATGATAATTTCAAAGATTAAACGTGTCAGAAATATAACACCGCTGTATGTGACAGCGATTGAAAATGGAGTTATCAACGAATTTAATTTACACAAAATTACCATTTCCTTACTGAAAACGCACTTCAAAATCCAAATAATAATTCCCATTAACCTTCTAAACAAAGATAAATCCTTAAACCATAACATCGACTCATAAATAACGTTTCCAATATCGTCTTCACCCAAACAAATGCTGCACAATTAGTCAAGAACTTATTTATAACGAAATAGGGCGTTAAATTTATCGTTTAAGAACAAATTTTTCAAACATTAAGTTAATCAAACCGATCTATATTCGTAGGTGTTCGTTGAGGCTATTATTCTTGGTGCTTTATCGTGAGAAGCTGACAGCAGGTTTTGGCATCCAATAACTTCGTGATTGGCTTGAGATGGGAATGAGAGCGGAGTACAACGAGGCTTGTAATTTTCTTGGTATACGTTGTTTGTTTGTACTACCTGATGCTGCTGTCAGGTGTAGCAAACGCTTCCTGTTCAGTATGATGGCTTTAGTATTTTTATCATCTTATTTACAGGATGAATTTCATGTAACTTCAAATATTACAGGATTACTGGGTTTCTCCCTGATTAAACCTGTTAACAGTGGGATAATTAAGCAAACCGTCGACTGTTCAAAGAGGACTTCTAAGATATGTATATCTATCAAACTTTAATATACCTCTTAAACGTGTCACGTAAAAGGAACATGATAACAACTAACTTATCAAGTTGCAGTTGAAAAAAGGGAACATTAATTCTTCCACCACGATGTTATGACTTTCTTTTTCAAAAATATTACCATAGTCTTTCTTACTTACTGCATCAAGAACGGGTCATGGACATGAGAGACTTGATAGTATTGCACTAAAAAAGCACTCTTATTCTTCTTAAACATAAGAGTTGGGCTCTTGTCGATTATTTCCACCTTTCTCTTTCTTCTGCCATCCTTTTCAGCTGTTCATACGACACGACATTTGCTTTGTTTTATTTGGTCTACGTGTGCCAAAAAACTAAATAGTATTATAAGGTTAAGCGAACACTACTCATTTTGAATTGTAACCACGTTAACGGATACACTTCGCTTTTATTTTACATTTTTATCTTACGTTTCGGCTCCTTTTTCAAATAAAAAAGTTTATTTGTAACCTACGGGATCTCATGACTTAGATCAAGCCACACAGCCTGTCACAGGAGAAGAAGAATCACTTTATATAAATTTGTTTGGTGCAATTAATCTAGTTGATATTCTGTAAAGTGACTCTATCGGCCAGTTTAATTAACCTTTGCCGTTGGAAGCGGCTCCGATAGTTGTTAACCCGGTGTTCTCTATCTGTTCCTCGGAATTTATTGGGTTTATTTACTACTTAGATATCGTTCACTTTCGTATTTTTAGTTATTTGCTTTTTTTGGACTTTGAACGCTTTTACTTTGTGTATAAGTAACAGTGTGTGAATATGTTCTATAAATATTGTTAGGCTGTTGTTTTAGGAATTCGTTTTTACATTCGACTGTCTGATTAATTTTTCAATCGAGCGACAGCGTCTTCGTTATTTCTTATGGACGCCTCTTCCATACAAAACTGAGTGTTGTGACTGTTTCCGTATGAATAACGGGAATATAGCTATCCAATACAGAATTATTGGAATCGGACTGATACTTCATGAGATTAGAGCGTTCAGACAATGGAAAGTAGCTTTTCAGCTTTGTATGTTAATGTAAAAGTTCTGCCACTGGCCGTCCGATTAAAATCCAAGTCGACAAGCCGACAAGAGGGTCTCTCTTTTAAAAAAAATAATTCAAAAATACCTAAACTTACACTATCTATACCAGATATATCTTATAAATTTGAAGAGTTTGTTGTATCGTTTCTTTGAACTTGCTAATCTCAGACACTACCAAACCATATAGCTAGCCCCATTGTTTCATCCTTAAATACCCACGGGCACGGTCATAAAGCGAGTAAAATCGCGAGGCGCTACAGATATTGTAAGAAGTTTTTGTAGAACTCCCTAATAGCTATAATACGTTCAAGAATCTGATCCATGTAATAGACTGAGAAGATGATGGTGCCCGTCTGTCTCTAATGAGGCAGGAACCAGCGAAAGAACAGGGGACGCAAATTGGCCGATCAAATTAAGGTTGTAGAGATCAAACTTTGATAACGTGAGGGGATTGAAAAGTTGAGGAGTTTGATTCGGAGAAGGAGCTGTAAATGAATAGGATTTTTTGTGTGTTTTTGTTTCACTAAATTAAATTAATCACATCTCAGTCAGTGTAATGAAAACTTTATAAAATAAATCGAACACAACTCACGTTTTTTCTGCTAACGTAACGAATGAAATTTGGAATTTCTGATAACTGCGTTTTTTAAGCGCTAATAATGCGTTAAAAAATTGCACGGTGCCAACACTTCCAAAGTTTTTGGTGGTATAACTAAAACAAATCACTCAATATCTTTCTTCTACATAAGGAATAGTCTAGTATAAAAATCAACAATATTAGTGTACAGTTACTTTTAGTACTATACCTACTCGTACCATCACAGTCCCTTTCCAATATTACTGCTATCTTGTACTAGAAATCAACCAGATCACCGGAAATCCTTAACCACACAAAATCAGCAAACATTTACGAATTAATAATACATATAAACAACTAATTTGTCATAAACGATCCGACACGGCCAACTATCGTTACCGGAGTTCCTGCCACGTTAATTTAACGTAATCTCTTGAAATTGATACTAAATCTGTATACAGTTGTATTAGACGGTGGCTTTATTTAGCTAGGTATCGTAGTGACGGGGTAATGTAACGTCACGTCGATACGTCGTTACTTCGGTTTATGTTTGTTTGTAACTTCGTTTGATCTTAGTTCTGTAAATATGAATATACAGTGGTACGTTCAAAAGAGCCTCTATGGGACCAAAACTGAATACATAAAAATATTTGACCTTGACTTTGAATAATTTTGTTGTTAAAAAGAGTGTTTTGTTCAAAACTAATATGTGAAGACATAGTTGTTGGCGACGACGTCTGGGTGTCAATTATATATTCATATAAAGTATTTGTGTATATATATGTAGTAGTATCAGTTAGTTAGATTCCATATTACAAGCTTAGAGCTTAGTTTGGGTCTAACTAACCGTGAGTGAATTTGTCCAGGTATATTATATTATTATTATATTATTAAATTATAATAGAGGCAAACTTATTAGACCTATGTTACTTAAAATTATAATAATAATTTTCTTTAAAAAACTAATGTTGGTAATCATTTAAAGTGCCTGCTGGAAACGAGCATATCGTGTTGTTTCAAAAATGTTTTGTATTTGTATTTTTTTAAAAAACACAAAAATTATCTAAATTTATACTTATACATACCATGTCTATTCCATCGTTGCAAAGATTATGAAGTTTCACGAACGAATAAAGACCATTTATTTTGACAATCGCATCAAATCGGTAAAGCAAACCCAGATATAAAACCCTAAGTAATTTTATCACTAATTCAGCAATAACTGTACCAAAAGATGAGACCAACAAACTCGTACCATCGTAAACGTTACCGACTCTCGATAAAGTATCATAATGACCCCATCCCTATTCCCCATATAATACAGCTCGAACAGAAATGGGTAACAAGCGTATAATTGATCATCGGAGCATTCTATTGCGCACTTGCAATTATAATGGAGATCCGGTCACTGATGTGGCTTCCTTGGTCAGGGTATTGTGTTTATTGTTATTCGTTATTGATTTTATTATTTAGTTATTAGTTTCGGGTCCCGATTCGGTCCGGGTTATGTGACATCACTATAGTTTTAATAAAAAAAAAATTTTTTACCAGGATATTATTTAAGAAGTCTTCAATAAGCGTAGAGCATTCATTTTGATGACAGACTTTCCAATTTCTATTGGTACTTTGATTTAAAGCAACATAATATACTCCAATAACATTAACCATTAACTTTTTGTCTTCTCAATAGTTTAAACACTTATTTCTCGTTAGTTTTGACATCTCCGTACTATACACGTCATCAACATAAATCATTGGACCGGAACAATGATGCGTAAGAACATTCCGAAAAACCGCTGACCAGATAAATATCTCAAGATAGACCGGTGAGTAATGAGGTGTAATTTTATTAGAAGTTAATTGTAAACATGGGGCACACACAGGGCAAACACAGGATACGGGCAGTAGTAAGCAAGTTTAAGTTAGTCAGTGGTCAACCCTGGAGTCGAAGTGTTTAGACCGGCTCAAGGCCTCCGACATGGTCTAATGATTGAAACAACCAAGACTAGCAATTTAACGTGCCCTTCCAAGAACGGTAGCGTTCAGATAGAAATGCCACTCATCCAAATAGGGGTCGAGCACCAAGTTTCTTTATAATAGCAATGAGTTAGTAACATGGCTAAGCTACATCACGAGCCCTACAATGGACGGTGTAATCTTCAAATGAAATATTAAATCAAATACACTAATAAATTAATGTATGCCCACAGCAGGAATTGATTTCGCACACTTGCCTTTACTCCCACCATACTAACAGTTAGTATGGTGTACTAGTTACTACTTAACCAAAGTGCACCTCTAAAGCTTCATATTGCTTCACTGTACTATACCATGCCGTCTTACCTTTACGTTTAGTTTAGTCTAAGGTACGAACGTTCAAAAAACCATGTCCAACATGGCTGCAAAAAACGTAACTAATTAAATTAATGGTACAATGACATCATGGCTGTGACCTAAGATGGGAAACTAATGCTTCCTCGAAGACTAAAAAAGCTTGGGTTTTTTGATGACTTCCTTTGAATAGGTATGTATATACTTTAGTGACACATATTATGACCTTGTGGTTAAGTTTAAGAAATATAATTGCACAGCATTAACGTTCCCGTATAACTTAAGTAAGTTCGAAATAGATTAGTGGCCAACCCTGGTGTCGGAGTTTTTAGAATTGGTCTTTTTTTTAAATTTTAATTTGGACAATTTTACTTGCCCTCCGAAGCACGTTAGCGCTCAGATGGAAATGGCACTATAGGCCTCCTTCCAGGTAGTGTTCAAGCTTGCTTAACAATCGCAATGAGGTAACATCGTTTCGTAAAACTACGCCTCATGCGCTAAGAGCGTTTTCACTAATAACTATTATTTTATAATTATTGTTCATAGACGATGGTTAACCTTCTTAAAAAAGTTCTGTTTTATGTCAGTTTATAAACAACGGGATATCAAATATTTGAACAATCACAAGAGTTAATATCTTCTTAGTTTTTGACGTCGATTAAAAAGGATGTCATTTATTAATTAATAGTTTTGAAGAAATATGAGTAATAAAATAAACCGATTCTGTGCAAACCAAAATGGTACCGTGAAATCATTATGTTAATTTAATTAAGTTTCCTCAATAGGATGTTATTAAGATATTTAAATATGTTTTTAAGGATACATTAATCTGACATTGTCATAAATCTTACCAGAAGTTCATTTATTTATTTTCACGGATTTATTGACTGATGACCTGCCCACATTTTGTTCGGATTGAGTAAGGAGTCTAATCAAGTTTATACTGAATTAAATGATATATAGAAATCATTTTACTCAAGGCTTCTTAATTATTTCACTTATTGGTGTTCACAGCTAGTTATCTTCTTCGCTTGAAGTAATGTTCTCCCAAACACGCCTTCACAGCAATTCTATCTATATATATAAAATTCAAAGTCCTGACTGACTGATAATCAACGCACAGCCTCAACCGCTACACCTAGAAACATGAAATTTGGCGGGGAGGTTCTTCAAGTGACGTAAGTGCACACTAAGAAAGGATTTTCGAAAATTCCTACGGGAACGGGCTCAACGCGGGCAAAGCCGCGGGGCGCTGCTAGTCCAAATATAAATCTTTTTTATTCACTGAACTATAAAAGTTCGCACAGACCAATACAGGATGTTCGGTTTAGGTCCACAGGTGGCCAAAAACTATCTTACTACGCATTGCCATTATCAACCTTATCTCACCATAACAAAGGCGAAATTCCCTCAACAAGAAACCATCTGCAGATCGTCCTTATAGAAGCAACTACTAAGCCCGTTAAGGCTGCGTTTATTGAGCTAGAACATGGTTTGAATTTGCGATACTTGATCTTTAACACGAGGGAATAAGGTGGTGAATTGGTTGGCTGGGACAGGTGGATGCAAGTGGGTATTCTGAACGGTCCAAGGTGGATAATGTTGGCTCCATATGCATATTATATAGAACTTGTATACATATAGAATGGATGGGAACACTCGTACTGCTGTTTGTTCCCGTGGAACGACGATAATATTAGTACTGCTATACAATTCAGGTTGAATTTAGAATTGAAATAAATAAAATAAGGTTATTCAAGAGATATAGACAGTAAATGGAAGAATGTATGTGACAGTATGTGACAGTTTATAGATGAAAGTGTCGCTGAAATCGCTCATCTTTACTAATATTATAAAGCGGAAGAGTTTGTTTGTTTGAATGCGCTAATCTCAGAAATACCACTACTACTAATACTTACTACCAATCCACCAAAATAACATAAATCGTAGCAAGTAGGCCTGAAATTTTGTTAAACGGGCGGGCACTGGTCGCGAGTCTACGCGCGTGGATACCCGGTACCCGGACATACCCGGACATATCAAACACGGTTAATTAGACCCATACTAAGCTCTAAGCTTGTATTATGGAATCTAACTAACTGAAACTAGTACATATACACAAAAATACTTTATAAGAATACATAATTGTATAATACTAATCATATCAAAGTAGCAAAACATAGTTTAGAAAAGTACCTATATTCTTTTTACTCGTCACTCAGTTCTTAATTTAAATCAACAGTCCCATCCTATTACCACTGAAGTAAAAAAGTATAGAATAACCAAATCTACATTTTAATGTGAAATATCTCGGGTTAACAAAGGATTGTATAAACTGAGCGTGGATTGAAGATGTGTCGTATAAAAGTAATATAAAAACCTACTCGAAGAAGCAACAAGACGAATGGAAATGTAAAGAGTGTCATTATGGCCCGCAGAACACTGCGTGGTACAGACGGAGCCTTTGTTATGGAACTGTTTTATATTACACAACATGATAGTTTAATATTAATAATAATTTGTTTATTCTGTGAAAGGTATCTTGGTATGTATACTATATATTTTTATGTAGAACTATCGTAATAATAATGTGTCAAATGATTACACATTTTAAAATTCTCGGATAATTAAAATGTAAATTTAATAAAAATACAATTTTAGTTTAGGTGGTCCAAAAGCAGAATGGCCCAAAATGATCTGATAATAAAATTTGAAGATCAACAATATGTTTAAGGTGTCAATACAATAAAACCAATTCTTATTTGAAAATTTAAAACAATTGAAGCTCAAAGAAAAACATCTTCTATATCTTTTGAATATCTGTGGCAATAATGATTGTGAAACTCAAGATTTCTTAAGGAAGGTTTTATTCCTCTCCAAATGGGTCGTAATGCTTTATTTCACGTCGGTTTTGCTTCTAAGCATTCAGATGTTTCATTTTCAAGTTATTTTATTATGGTTTTATAGACACACAGAGAAAATTGAATACAAAACAAGTCGGTTTTTTAAAAAGGACAATTTTTTTATGTTTATGTATCATGGTCGGATTTCTGTTGGAAAGAGATATTTTAATTACCCTGTATTCTTTATAATCGCATAATCATATTATTACTTCTGTGCTATACCATTCAACATGAATATATACGTATACTACGAACTCAATACCAGAAGATAATCCTTAGACTAACCCTTAAGGGTCCACAGACGCGGAGCGCAGTGGTGCGGACCAATCACAAAGCACTGAATTGTCAAACCAACTCAATGAAGTTGTCAAAATCTTTTCGTAATGTGTTGAGATTAGTCAATTGAACTTCTGTAGAAACGCTAACAGAGTACTTGAATTATGAAAACATTTCTAGCAGAAGATATCGGAAGCCTATTGCCATCGACCAATCAAAGATTTAAACTGAAAATGATTGTAATAGCCCTGGGGGTATCCTCTGGCGTCATAACTGTTCTCAAGACAGTTAGCACTTCACAAATTGAATTTGAACTGTCGTTATTTAATTAACAGATTCGACTACAGATTTTGGAAATATTTCAGTTTAAGGGTTGTCATTTTATTTTATGCAAAAATTATTCTTATAGGCCAAATAATTCAGGATAAAGCCTCGTATGCAAAAACTCTAGTAATTATTGGTCAGATTTTCAACATTTTTGTCTGGTTCTTATATAGTTTTCATTCAAAAATGGTCCACTGCGATTAAGCACCAAGATGCTAAGTCACCTCTAAAAATATCATTTAAATCGAATCATATTTTTCATAGTTAACATTGCCAGTTAAAAATACCGTCACATCATTACTTGAGTTACTGAAACACATTAACAATCAGAGAGTGTACTGCCATAAAAGACCGTCGAGTTATTAATTGAATCCAGTATGAATGGTTCTAATAGAAAGAGTAATAGGATCCGGAAATAATTGAAAGCCCGTCAAAAGCTCCGTCAGTCACAGATGAACTTTTACAATTCAATCGATTCAATTGATTCGGAGTTATTGTCGGAGGTGATGATATTATTAGCCTTTAAGGAGTGATTGATATTGGCGTTTGTTTTTCTTGATGCTCTTATGCCATCTATACGTTTATTATAAACAGGTAATGTCTAACTTTGTTTGGTTATAGGAGAGCTAATCTCGGAAACTATCAATCCGATTTGAATATCTCTTTTTGTAAGTGCTAGCTACATTCAACGGGAAGGTTGTGGGCTATTTTTCATCCCGAAATTCCCATGGGAACGGGCACAATGCAGGTCAAACCGCGGGGCGTTGCTAGTTTAGTTATAAAGTGACGCGAGTTTCTTGCCCTCTAGCCAGTTTTCTCGCTGTTGGTCTGATTTGGTTTGTCACAGGTTTTATACGTAAAGAAACTTAGCCTGCCTCGGTAGATTGGTGAGTTAGGAACTGTCCGAACGTTCAGCGCTTATAGGTGCTGGTTCGATTGAAACTTTGCCAACTACTAGTCCACATTTCAAGCGCTGGACGGTATCGACAAGCGCTGAGAAACCAGCGCAGGCTACTTGCATTATTGAACACGGCTTAACTGTCAAAGGTCACTAGAAGCTTTTACGCAGACAATTAGGTATCAGTAAGAACGACACGTTACGTAAACAATACTCCAATAAAATACCACACAAGTTCAAGGTACAAAACAATCATTAATATCTACAAACGTTTCGACTTCAAAAGAATAATGATCTACATTACCTATTAAAAAGTACTACAATAGATCACTACTGCTTCGCGTTGGGCCCAAAACACCATTATTATTGGCTTTTCTAGCATTCCCACCATAAATCACGGCGGAACGAATGTAGGCGAATCAACGGCATAATGACACCTACATGATATTATTCTCACTCGAGTAGGACTCGTTCACCAGTACATTAATAAGTGATAAACAGGGTTTTATTTCATCCACTTATATTAAAATCTGGTAGCTTTATTGTTTTTTTATAATATTGTCAACGTAACCATTGGGCCTGTCTAATGCGCGTAGGTGACTAAGTATACATTTAGGGCCCTACTTTGAAAACTTATTTAAAGACATGATTATTATCTGCCTTATTTATAAACGCTCTCTAATTAAAACACTGTTAGTGAGTGTTTTGTCTCTTTTGCTCTTTGGAAAATAGCGTATGTCAGAAAGGGACATTTGATAGCTAAAATGCTGCTAGTTATCGTTTATTCATAAATAAGGCCTTAAGTCTTTAAGGTATTAATTATATAGTTCTGTGATTATTGTATATTTTAATCATCCCAAATAGTTATTGCCTGAAATATATTTTGAATTTAAAACTTAGACGACTTTTCGAGTCGAAATGGATATTTTAAATTAAATATGTTTAGACCAAAATTTTGCCGTCATTTACCTTTCAAAGCTCCTCTATAGTTGCTTAGATTGGGAGAATTTAAAAGCTTTTACATGGGGAATTTTAAAGAAGTCAATTAAAAGTACCTATGACATAGAACTGTTCGCAATCCACATTTATTAACTTACTCTAGTCATCGTAAAAAAAAATATAACGCCAAGTAACATTCTTAACTAACTCAACTGAAAAAGTATTAAGCAAGTTTGTAATGTCCCACTATAGCGCAAAGGCATATTATCTCATCTAACCAAAGATATCACTACAGTGAGGAGGATAAAGCATGATCGTAACTCGCTCGAATGTAACCAAGCCCTAACACACGTGGGTTCATATTTACGATATTTCTTCCGGATTGTAAGATCCGATGTACATTGTTTAGTATTACTATTTGTTCCGTCATTAGTACGCCCATGACACTTTACTGGCCAATCAGATTTTATGTATATTGTTGTTTTGGAACAATAAAGTCGTTAGTGTAAACAATATGTTTGATAGTTAAAAGTGGAACTTACTGGATGAGAATTTGATACGTTTGTTATGAAAAGTTATTATTTTACATTATATAATATTATTGTTTTTGTTATCATATCATAAAAAAACAGGAGATAAATAACAGACAAATAAATAAATAGTAGCGTGGTCGAATTAGATTACCACTTTTATAATATTACTAGTACTGCTCGGTAAGTAGGTAGGTAGGGGATTTTACTCGCATCAAATCACATATTAATCTAGACTTACAAGATAGCAAAATTAACTATAAATAGCGAGCAACAAGCGAGCGGTGATCGAAAGCTTTATAAAAAATTAATAGTTGCCATTGAGGTATTATAGTGAATAGAAGAACTCAATGATATATACCTAAATTTCTTCTTTTTTTAAATATGTATATGTAATTCTAATAAGAAAGGAAAGTTAAATACAAAACGTTACGATCAAATATACGATTTCCACTTAAAGTAAAAAATAACTAATTATAAAACAAAAGACAATCAAAAACATTTAAAAAATGTTTTTTTTTCATTTTTTTTCATTCATCATTTTTTTAAATTCAATCTGAAAATCTAAGTAAACTTTTTAAAATTAATTCTGAAATCTAAGTTAGTTTCGGAACTTGAAATTCGTTTCATATTTACAAATTAATGACCTTTAGAACTTTTCAGACGCCTAATTATAATTTACCCAAAAACGTGCGAATAGAAAATCTATTAGAAATTAGGTACTTATTCTTTATTCAAATCACACAAACACTCTATTCTGGTGATAAGATTTTGTTTTAACTATTAATATTATATCAAGCTAAATAAACAGTGAAGAATTATAAGGCAAGAGCTGGCTGTACCGAGACCTCGGTCTCTTTACAGCATCAATCGAGACATCTCCTTTTCATTGTTTGTTGTAATTGCGTATTCTGATTTTTTACTTTTCTTGTTATTGTAGAAATTTTGATCAAAAGTTCTCGGACCAATGTCAATGCCTTATTTTCCAGGGCTTATATCCTTACTAATGCACTGATGCGTAAACATAACATATATTTTTCCTCTTTAGTCGGTGACTAATTCGCAAATAACATAAAATACGAGTATCATTCATACCTATAGTATTCATTAATCAGTTATATAGGTAACAATCTCAATTCAAATGAGACATACGTCTGGGTGTCAATTATATATTCTTATATAGTATTTGTGTATGTATATGTAGTAGTTACAATCAGATTCCATAATACAAGCTTAGAGCTTAGTTTGAGTCTAATTAACCGTGAGTGAATTTGCCCGGGTATTTATTGATTTTGAATTGATTTGAAAAAGTCTTACGTTTACTCTTGACACTGTTACAAGAACCCTTCAGACCTAAAGAAATCAGACTGATCTACACTTCAATAGATCTATTAATCCTAGATCTGCTAAAAGCCTTTCCATGCCTTTCTATTTTCTAATTATAAAATGTTTATAAATTGACAGCGCGTTCGGCGTCTGCCTTTGGAGGAGAAATGTTTAGTTGTTTGAAGGAAGCAGAGAAGAGATAATGCTCGTACTATGTATTTTGATACAGTTAGTGTAAGTTGCATAATAGGTGAAAGATGGATCTGATTGATTCGTTTAAGTATGTTTTAGGCATCTAAAATGGTAAGAGCTTGTTCAAACTTTTAGTTGTCGTATCCGGACTTTAATCGAGTGTCAAGCGAGTCCGACTGGTGGGAATGTTGGTAATACATTATAGACTGAGATCATTTATTAATATGTTATTTATATACTTATGATTAGTGATTTTGTTCTATTTGAAATTATATTTCAAAAATATTCTGTACAAAATGAAAGCAAAAGATAAACTAACCAACCAAGAGATAACCAACGTCGTTGACAAATAACAATTTACGAAGAAAATCACGAACAATTATTAACAAAACAATATTTTCGTTCACAGAAAATCCGATAAAAATCCCATCAAGGGAACACATGCCCAACCCAACGTTATTCAAGAAAACCTCGCGTGAAATATTCACAAGCATTAAAAAAGCTAAATTATAAAAATATGTCGGATAAGGCGATAAATTATCGTTAGTTTGGCTCGCGTCGAATTTCCGAAGTTAGCGAAGGACGTATAACTATGGAAAAACTGTATAATCTACTATAGTAACAGTCGTTTACTTTAAACGTTTCTTAGATCCGTAGTATTAATATTCATAATGAATAAGGAACTTACCAACTCGTCACGACAACGCTTAGTCTGTAAAAAAAGAAAAAAATCTGATGATTAGAAAATTCAAACTGACTTTCTTGATCGTGTAGCGCAAGACACACATAGTACGGCAGCGGGCCAGTGAGTGTGACCCCTTACATACAAATACAAATCCACGCGGCCCGCACCCGACACGCACCCGCACTGTGTGTCTTGGGTTTTAACATGATAGCACTTAATACACCCCAATTTACTACAATTCAACATTACTACTACTACATTCGCGAGAAGAAAGATTTAATGTTCATTTACTTTGCAATGTTTTTTTCTATTTTAAAAAAGGAATAGGTATTAATGCATCATTCGCCATGACATACGTTCGGTTTTCAAATCCTTAAAATATAGGTGCTTTTTTAACTATTTTTAGGAACCTTTTTCCTATGTTCAACTTTTATTCGATCACTGTTTGGCTTCGTATAAAAAAATATATAAAAATAGCTAGCTAATATGTAGCGTTGGTAAGTAACTAAGGCTGTGTGTATGTTGTAAGTTGGTGGCCAATTTTCTTTCACTGCTCATTTCCTTCAACGTGACTTGAGGCGCGATGTTTCACACGATTCGTTTTGGACGAAATTAAGTAAAAGTTAACGCTTTTGAAAGATAAATTACTGGGTTAAAGGTTACTTTGGCACCGTTTAAGAAATGTTCAGAAAATGTGTAGTTAAATACGAGGCAAAGCTATATAAGCTACTAGCAGCGCCCCGCGGTTTTACCCGCGTTGTGCCCGTTCCCGTGGGAATTTCGGGAATTTTTTTACATAAAAACCTTCCTCTTGAATCACTCTACCTATTACAAAAAACCGCATCAAAATCCGTTGCGTAATTTTAAAGATTTAAGCATACAGACAGACAAACAGACAGACAGACACGAAAAAGAGACGACTTTATTTTATACTATGTAGTGATATATATGTGCTAATAGTGGATTACGTTTTTTTAAAGACTTGTGGACTTTTGATTTGAAGGATATGTGCCAATATTGTGTGCGTTGTATTTCTATTGTACTCTGTTCCATTCAGTAAGTGCATATCTGAAGAATCTGATGATGGAATAAAGCAGCTAAATTTCGTAAGGAAACTTTTTCACTCAAATAATCTCGCATACGTATTTTGTTTAACTTAACGCAAACAAAAATATTCAACTCACGAAATTCAATACAGAATCATGCCGTCTTGTTGATGGCACCAATTTTTTCGGTTTATTAACCATTGCCGAAAAGATTCACCTACACCTAAGCGTATTCAATAAAAACATGCTTGAATATAAAAAAAAATATATACTAACGATCGAACAAAATGCGTACGTGACTTGATTTCGAAACAGATGTGATTTCGCCAGTCGTTCGTTCCTCTATAATCGTGAATATCGCGATATTGGCGGAATTACACGATATCCGCCTTTATTACCATCAAAATATCTTTAAGGGAGATTTTGTACGCACATTTTTATTAGCCGGCCGATGCCCGAATGGAAATTTAATCTAGCACGGTTTGGGAGATAATGGAAAAATGTACGCTGGGTTTGATATTTTCTTATACAACGATTTTGGTAACTATTGCTAGAAATTTGTTCTGATACATTCTTAATAGTTTATCGTTATTAGGAGACTATTGCGGGATAAACTTTGGCCTATAACCTTTCTATTGAATGACGCTATTTAAACAAAAATTCAAATCGAACTTATTAAAAAAAAATCAAATTATTTTTCTTTATTATTATTATTAGAACAGATTTTTCACTCCCAAATATGATTACAAACGATTTACCCCAAGTAAACATGCGTGAGTAACCAAACTAAGCTCGGCGTGACAACGCACGTAAACTTGAAATTGTAGTAAAAATGGTCGGCTCATATTTGTACTGAAACATAGTTCGTGACATGTTATGTTAATGAGAAGAGTTTAATTTTATATTCGTGTACAAACAATTTAGATTGAAGCGTACACTCGGGAGTGCTTTAATAAGGGATATTCTCATATATTTTTAATTTTTACCGGAAATATTCCAATTACAGGCAGTTATGAGGCTGTTTCAAAGCATTCGTAATTACTTCAAGTAACAAAATCTTTAACAAAATTATTCAACCTTAATTGTTGTTAAAGTTCCCGTAATGAAATACACTTGACCTTTTGTAAATACCATTACATTTCTTTTGATTCATTTAAGTCATACGGCATACGCAATTTGAGATTTTAGGGAAACAACTAGAGACCACGGGCCAGCGTTATCGATGACGACAGTGATAGCAATTAGCGTGTTATATGAACACAAAATTACTTATTACATCCTATATCTTTTAGTATGAGTTAAATTACCCGTGACACATACTTTATATAGAGTGAGTGTGTCAGTTAAATGTTGTATTAAACACCAGCTATACCCCGCGGTGATACCCGCGTTGTGCCCGTTCCCGCAGGAATTTCGGGATAAAATGTATCCCATATGTTATTCTGATGTATAACCTACATTTCTTTAAAGTTTCATCCAAATCCGTTCAGTAGTTTTTGCGTGAAAGAGCAACAAACATACATCCATACATCCATACATACATCCATCCTCACATACTTTCGCATTTATGATATTAGTAGGAAGTAGGATAGGATTATCGCTAATTGTTGTCATCGTCATCGTCGCCGCCGTCCCGTTGCCAACATACAAAATACAAGAACATACAAAAATACATACCTACTGCTTCATCAGTCGACGACACTCGCCAACACAACATCGTCAACACTACACCACACTTCATAAACACACACGATTTGCACTCATTATAGGTAAATAATACACGAAGCGGCACTATATCGCGTTCAAACTAGTATATTAACTAGTAAGCTTTTCTAAAATACGTCCCAAAATAATCCGCTCGAATTGAGTACACCACGCGTGGGCATGGGAAGACTGTCTGGAGCGGCGAGTGTTCACCGTGTTCATATCACTTAAAAAGTACTACCCGCACCAACTACCCGCATTTGATGGTTTTTTAATAAATATTACAACACAATTTTGAGACACACTAGGCTACCTACTATAATTATTATACTGTATTATCTATGAACTTTGCCGAATAAGCTTAAGAATAGGTCACAATAATATATTAAATGCGAAAGTCTGGGAGAATGAATGGATGTTCGGGTGTATGTTCCTCTTTCACAACAAAACTACTGAACGGATTTGGACAAATATTGACACACAGAAACTTACGATAAAACACATAGGTCTATGAAGCCAAAATACCACTTACAACACGGGAACAACCGCGAGACGCTACTATTGGATCATATCACAAACCCCTACAACAACTACCACTAAAACACTATACGAACATTTTCCCAACCAATGATTAACATTCTGTTTTTGTCCTCAGTACCTACATCCGACGTGCAGGGCGTGCTGGGCAAGAAGGCGTCCCTCCCGTGCGACATCCAGCCCTTACACTCCGACGACGACGTCGTCATGGTGCTGTGGTTCAAGGAGTCGGACGGAGACCAGCCCTTGTACAGGTTTGTATTGAACTGGTGAAATTTATAGGGCTGAATGATAAACAATAATACCTACTAGGGCCTACTTGGGTGGCTAATAGTAGCATTTCTGTCTGGGCGCTACATTTAAGTAGGAAAGGGCGATGACCTTGGCGTTCGCGCGCCGCGTTCGAAATACTACGAACTAACTACTAAGTTGCAAAGTTTTATGCGTCGAAATTACATTTATTATTAGGTAGGTACTTATTTTTAATATTCAAATTATCCTACTGTTTAGTACTAGTAGTATAGGTTATTTTAAAAAATGAGGCCGATTGAATTTGTAGGCCGTCGCCACTAAAGTAACTATTCTTACGCTTAAGATCGCACGCACTCAAGAAGCACGGTAGCGCTCTAATATAAATGCCACTATAGGCCACCCACCCTCGTCGGTCTAAAAACTTGTACGCCTTGCACTATACTTCCCTGATCGAAGTTAATGAACGACCGTCATTCTTACCCCAGCTACGACATCCGGGGCCGGTCCGTGAACCAGCCGAAGCTGTGGTCTTCTCCCAGCGTGTTCGGGAACCGTGCGTTCTTCCGGGGCAGCGCCACCCCCGCCGTGCTGATGGTGGACAACGTGATGGCGGCGGACGCGGGCGTATATCGGTGCAGGGTGGACTTCAAGAACTCGCCCACCAGGAACTTGAAAGTTAATTTTACTGTTATAAGTGAGTATTGGCACAATTTTTTTTCCTTAGGTATATCGTCCCACTGCTGGGCAAAGGTCTCCCCCAAACTCTTCCATCTCTCCCTGTCCTTCGCGGTCTCCCACCACTCGCTGTCGAAGGAGACAATGTCGTCCCTGCAGCGTTTCCTAGGCCGCCCGCGGCGCCGCGCTCCTCCCGGGACCCACTGGGTGGTGATGTGGGCCCATCTCTCGGGGTGCATCCGCGAGACGTGCCCCGCCCACTCCCACTTGAGTCGGGCAGTTTGGCACAATATTATAGCTTATTTTGTGGTAACTATAGATTTAAGATTTAAAAGGTTCAATATTGTTGCAACATCGTGTCAAGCAAAGACATTACCGCCCGCACTCAGAGACGTAAAATGCTTCCTTATAGATTAAATTAGTGATTTTCATGCATGAGAAATTATGCGGCTGTAAATTAACTGTTTTACCTTAATACTCGGCATAATATAATATGCCAAAATCTATATAAATTATGTCTTTTGTCATAAGATAGGTTACAGTTATTTTACCGGAAAGTACTTTTGTAAATATTTCTATACAAGTACAGAGAACCGGATCTAACACACATAGTGCAGCGGTGCCGTAACAGGCCATTTCCTTTCATACAAATACCTACAAGGAATGCATCACGCGGCCCGCTCCCGGCCCGCACTCTATATTATGTCTAGCGCTTAAATCCAACTTCATAATACCTTAAAACATTACCGGGCAGTGAACTAACATACATTTCACTTGCAGTACCTCCAAACCGTCCAACAATATTCGACGGCCAAAGAAGAGACAGAACCAAACTAGTCGAGCCATACAACGAGGGGTCTGACGTGTTACTCATCTGCGAAGTAGAAGGAGGTAAGACACTTTTACAGTATAGATCCCACTAGTTTGTTGATTCTTGCACCTGTCGAACTTAGGAAACCGCCTCGAGGCTTTAACTTGGCTTAATCAGCTTTTCTCCAACTAAAGCCACAAGCAGACTCTGGAGACGGGGAGTGTTGTTTTGCTATTAACAAAGGTCAGTTTAAAATAGAATTTGTAATTTCCGGGTTAGTAACGTTATTCTGGTTTTAGAGTTTTGAAATGCTAGCGTCTTTGATATTGAAAGCCTTGATAAGCTACTAGCTGTTCTGCGTGGTGGTTCTACCCGTGATCCAATAGATGACGTTTAAGGTAGAAAATTTTGAAGATTGTAATTATGTTATTTTCCTAAATTTAGTAGAGCATGAAAAATCTTCCTTTTTTTAAATAAGTATAGGTAGATAGATCGAAATAAACTGTTGCTACTGCTTAGCTTCTGAGCTCAAAGTTGGAGGAAAAGATCATCGGCCTAATGTATACCCATGTGTGATTACTGATTAGTTAAGCTCACTCAATGTTACGCGACACTTCAATATTTACCGCCAAATAAATAGCAGGTAAAATTAAATTTTATTACCTACATATCTTTCAGTGACAAAGTTGTTCCGAGCCCACATAAAAAGTGTTACATAAATAAATATTGAGATGAATTGATATAAATAAATATACGGTATGAACGATATAACATTCTAATTCATCCCCCTGCCTTTTGTCAGACAGCACAAACGGATGGAGCATTTCTAAAACGTCCAAATGCCCAAAAATAGAGATCTCCATATCAAATATGTCACAACAATAGAAAACGTACAAGTGAATTCATTTTTCATATTGTAAATCCTATTTTTTCCATAAAAGAATATAGTTTTGTCTGTGGGCCCGTCCATTAATCTTATTGACAAATTGTCGTATCGATAAGCGTAGTTCTTTGATACGACTGGTTTTTTGTCCGACCGCAGTTTGATCGCATAAATTCTATTATTTTCTGATCGATGTCGACTTTTCCAAGATTAATGTTAGTATTTTTATTGTTTTTAGTTATGTGTGTTTAATTTCTAGTATTTGTGACTATTATACCAGGTCGTTTTAGTCTTTCTGATTAAGGTTATTATTTAAAATTTTAGTCGTTCTGATTAAGGCATCATTTAGACTGAGCGAGTTCACAAACTGCTAGTAAGCAGGCATTCGAACGTAAATGTCACAAATGTCAAATCACTCGCCGAGATTTGAAACTGGCTCATGATAAATAATTATGCTAAATTAAATATATTAAAATTGTAACTTTTAGTACTATTGTCATGCCTATCATTCACACAATCACAATTACGATTATGTTTAATGATTATATTATAAACTTTCAATTTGCGACTAGTTTGATTTCACTATCAACTTGCTATAGAATACTATGTTTGTTATTTTCCCATTACAACAAACAAATTATATCATTCGCCATCAAGGACTTCATATATTAAATCCATGTTTGCCATACAGCAAACGGTCTTGGTCGGTCAATGTCAGATCATGTCTTTCCAGTTTTTAAAAATTAAACAAGTGTATTTTGTTATCTGTTGACCCGCCGTTTAAAGGCACAACATTTCATGGAACATAGTCAAATATTAAACTACAATATAGAGCTCGGAACTAGCCCCAACCGAAATTAGAAAGTCATCCTCTGATGACACTCATTATGATCAATTAGATTCAATGACCACCCTGCCCACGTCGGTTGTTACCAAATCACGGAGCGTCAATATTTAATTCCTTTATTTAACTATTATTTCAGTTATCGTTATTAATATAATCGTTTTAACTGCCATTGTCTCTGACTGGATTGCTTAATGGTTTAGCGCCAAATGAATGCTTTTCAATTTTGGGATTATGATTGTTTTATTTATCGTTTAGTCACCGTTTTCAGGTGTCTATTGTTTAATTTTATGAGAGTGTAAAAAAGGTTTTTGTTTGTGTATTTATGTAGTGTAGATTCTAGGATTTTGAATTTGGCTTTGAGATAAAAAAAAAATTGGTATTATATATTTCTATTTATTTCCTGAAATTTTGCTTTGAGATTGAAATAAAGGTTTCTAATAAATGTTTTTCTAATACTTATTCTGAATTTTGAAGATTTTTGTATTGAAGTTTAATATTTCTCAATACTCATTTTGATAAAACAGATTTTTCTCTACAACTTTTAATGTAAGACGAAATATTATGATCTCGTTTTTGCTATCCAATCCACTTTCGATTGTGAATTCGTCTTTACGATTCCAGATGGTTATATTCAAAGATAATCTGATATTGAAATTGAAATGTCTGGATCTATAATAACGATTTTCAGTCAATAAAATATTAATATTGATAGAGAGCAGACCCAAATTACGAGCAGACCAAGGACTTAATGGAAATACACCAGCTACTGTCAAAATTACTATCAGGGAATAATGTCGGTAATGGAAATCGTAGATTGTGTGATTCATCTGGGATTGTTTTTAAGTTCTGGCCTTCCAATGTACAGACAACTTTTATAGAAGAAACACTACTAATAAATAAGCAAAATAAGCATTTATGTAGTTATGATAATAGTGGCGATCCCGAAGGTTTTCATCAATACATTTTTCGATGGAAGTTTTTAACTCAGATTTGGGGTAACGCGGGTAAAACCGCGGGGCGCTGCTAGTCTATAATAATTTTATAAAGAGGAAGAATGGTACCTGCTAAACAAAATGTGTGGCTCGACCCCATTAAATCTGGGAAAATAACGTAAGCATGATCTACAAAATTTTCACACCAGCGCCATCTATTGCGTCGCGGTTGGGTCCACCGCGCGGAACAATTAGTTGGTAATATAGCAGTAAACCCGTCTAAATAACATTTCTTTCACAGGTAAACCCCGGCCTAGAGTGACCTGGTACCTGGAGAACGCGGTGATCGACGACTCGTTCGAGCAGCGCCCCGACGGAGTCACCGTCAACACCCTCACCTTCCCCAACGTGGGACGACAGCATCTGAACAACAGGCTCGTCTGCCAAGCGTCCAATACCAACCTCGCACAGCCGGAGACTAAAGTCCTCATACTGGATATTAATCGTGAGTACCTTGGGGCAGTAGATTACAGATATACGGAGTTAGATTAGTAATAGTACCTTTATAAAAAGTGGTTGTATGTGTCAGTTTGTTTTGACATAAAATGAGTGTACAAACGGTGAGCCGGCACAAAATATGGAATATTTTGTGGAGCCGGTGAATTCTTACGGCAATGCTTAATAAATTTACACGATTATAGACATTAGTGAGAAACATAACACTTTTTTGCCATACTGCTATTCCACTGCTGGATAAAATTCTCAAACTTTTCAGGGTAAAAAATAGTATCAGATTGCGCAAAAACTGCTCCCACGATTCTTAATTAACCATTCCTAAAACCACATTCAATCCACAGTGAAACCAATCACAGTGAACATTCTGACCAAAGAGAAACAAGTGTCCGCCGATAAGAGATACGAAGTGGAATGCAAGACCACTGGCTCCAGGCCCGAGGCGTACGTTACTTGGTGGAAAAATAACAGGCAACTCAAACGGATGGCGAAAAATGTACGTTTTAGAGATTACCTACACTTATATGTACAGATAGACCATAAGAATAGGTTCTGGTGTTTGGTCCCATTTGATTTCTTCTTGAAATCCTTATTGACAAGTTAGAAGATATTAAATAGCGGCTTAAATAATATAGTTCTTAGTAGTAAATATAAGGTAGGTTCAAAGTACTTATATATACAGTACACTTATACAAGAGCTAAAGTACATAAGCGGACAGTGCCTAGTCAATTTCTTTAGGTACATGATCCGTTCTTGAACCTAATTTAAGAATTCAAAAGATTCCTTTATAATAAACTTCCTCTACGGTAAATTCCAAACTAATTTCACAATTAAATGTATAAACTTATTTATGATTTCGATGCAAATATGGTTTAAGTTACCTCATTATCCTGTTCCCTAGTATCAATTTCAACATCAGTGTTTCGCTCGCTATCTGCATTAAGAGTCTTGCTTGCCCATTCATGCCACCCCTATTGTCTTTTAATTAATAGATTCTTTTCATTTTGCTTTTTTTAATGTTTTATCGTTGCTACGGTCATTGAGGTTACGGTTCTTTTGTTTCTTGTATTGTTAAGTTTCCGTAGGGGATGGTTTTTTGTTTGCAATTTTTATAATTGAACTCGTTTTCGCATGAAATGTGTATTCGGTTCGTGTTTTTACAACCGAATGAAAGAGAATTGCTGTATCATTGTTTAGTTTTCTGAAAACATTTTTTTTCGTTACACCGTAGTAGCAAAACAAGTTTCTTACAACAGTTCAATGCTTATAACTTTAGGGATGTCATCGAAATCGTTTCAGTGTGCTTAGTGGGAGTTTTCCAAATAACTTTACCGTCATGTAAACGAAATAACTCTGTGAGTCTGTTGTTTGTAAGTTGCCATAGTTATTTTTACGCGTCAACATTAAGGCCGACGCTGACGATGAACGAGAAACGAGTAGAACTAGAAACTATGTATAAACGAGTTGGCGATCAACAGGAAGTCAGTGTGTAGTTTCGATAGTATTGTAGCTGGGATTACTCGCGCAACTCGCCCGCAGTTGCTCAATCCTGAGCAAACCTACTTCTATCTACTTTCATTGTCGCACTGTAAAGAAATGATAATTCGAGCTAGCATCGTTGAACGAGTATCGCTGAGCGAGTTTATTTTTGAAGCTCCTCGCTCAGCGACAAAACTAAGTAGTAAAACGAGTCGATGCCGGCAGTGTGAACAGTCAGCGAGAAACTTTTAATATTTGCACCTCTTTCGTTTATACGGAATATGCATTTATTGTGCGTTTCTTGAGAGAGAAAATCGCCGAGAGTTACTCGTTTTCTCGCCTGCTGTGGGACCACGGCCTAACTCAGAAATATATGTAGCTAAAAAGCGCCCCTAGTGGTCACAATGCGAACTAAAATCTGCCATCGACGATGAGTTGCAAGTTTGACAGTTACGCTCACTGTGCGTAAAGTAAAGTTCTCACTTTGAATTTATTGGTGAGAGACGGGCGAAATGACGTAAAATGTAATTGTTTGTTTGTAACTATAGTGATTTATCAATACATAGTATAAATCAAAGTCGCTTTCCGCTGTCTGTGTGTCTGTCTGTCTGTCCCTATGTTTGCTTAGATCTTTAAAACAACGCAACGGATTTTGACGCGGTTTTTTAAAATAGATAGAGTGATTTAAGAGGAAGGTTTATATGTATAATGATTCCCGAAATTTCTACAGATACGGGCTCAACGCGAGTAAATAAACCTCGGGGTGCTTCTAGTAGTGTTATAAAGAAACGATGTCATGGTCAGCATATTATTTTTTCGCCTGGAAGATGTTTACGACCGCAAGAGCTCAAGATGATCTTTGTTATAATGTCCAGTGTTTGTTCTACTGCTCGAGTTTCTAATGATCCTCTGACGGAATTGACGGAAAACTATTTTTTTAAAAGATATCGCTTTTCCAAAAAATCATATAAACGGTTGAATTGAGAAACCTCCTCCTTCTTTGAAGTCGGTTAAAAATGTCATAAGTAAGGAGCTATGGCAACCTACAAACAACAAACAATGTCAGTCAAGTGCGCGACGTCGATGTCATGGAATTAGTATGTACTACGTACAACTAGAAGGTTATTTTTTTAGACATCGACCATGGAATTAGTATGTACTACGTACAACTAGTACATACTAATTCCATGGTCGAGGTCTAATAAAATAACCCGCATAAATGTTATATGTACTTTATACCTTATGAAAACACAGTCGATATGGTATATTCCATTTTGCCGGTTTATTGTCTGGACTTTACAGAGCTACGGTGAATAAAAGTGAATACTCAAAGAGACTCGCACTCACAATTATTCGATGCTCACTACGTACAGAGTTTAGCATGGGTTCCCAACCTTTTTTAGACCGGAGACCACTTTTTAATTATTGTTGTCATCAAGGACCTCCAGTCAATTTTTTTACATTAATTAGCGATTTAATTTATTTGTATTTCACATTGAATGTGCGCGAGTCCGACTCGAGCATGAATTATTATTATCTTGGACCTCAAAGAAAATGTATTTTCGACTTCATTCAATCAAACATTTGAGCGAGAGCGGAACGCGATCGAAGTTTGTGCATGTTTTACTTGGCCCTTATAGCCATTTTAAGGCCGACTTTACCTTTTTAAACTTACAGAATGTTAATTGAGTGACCAAATATTTTTTTTTACTTAGAAATAAGAATAGAAAAGTTTTCTATTCTTATTTGATCACGCTGGGTAGAAAAAAAGTAGATGCACACAATATGGGTATGTTGTCGGTATTAAAAACCAGCGAACGGCTACATTTGGGCCGCACTTGTGAAGTGAGCGAAAATTGTACTGGAAAAGTTTACTTGTAACGTAAACAAGAGACGTAGAGAAGCTTATACATTTCAGAACAAGCGAGCGCCAAGAAAGAAAAGTGTTAACTTGGACGGAAGACGTAGAGAAGCATGTTTATGAGTGTATGTAATCGAATTTGTGAAATATATTTTGTTCAGTATTTTATCAACGACTTTCCTTCAATTTTCATAAATTAATTTGAAAATGTTCGCGAATTATATTTCGACTTTTGGTGCGTCTGTGGACCACATTTTGTCTTCCGCGGACCACCAGTGGTCCACGGACCACTGGTTGGGAACCTATTTAAACGCAAACGTAAAGTAACTTGGAAAACTCGCACTAAGCACTCTGATCTCTTAGTAAAACGACAGGAACAGAAGATTGATATAAAATTCGAATTTGAATGTTTTCACCAATCAACGCACAGTATTTATCATGTCATGTCTTATCGCGTTTTTTCGCTGCATCAGTTGTTCGTTTTGCAGTTCTCTGAAAACAATGAAACTCTCAGCGTTCTAACTCTGGTGCCGGGCGTCGAGGACGACGGCAAATATTTGACGTGTCGAGCTGAGAACAAACACATACAGGAGTCGGCTATAGAGGACAAGTGGCGTCTCAACGTGCATTGTAAGTTGGTATTTCTTAACAGCGATTGCAGTTTTATCTCCATTTTGTTTACAGAACAAATAAGTCGATTTCATAATTATTCAGTTGTTGATATTGAAGTTGATATTGACTATTCCAATTTTGCTTTTTCTTTCTTATATTACCAAATTGGCTGTCAAACCGAAAAAATATCCAATCGGCAAATGCCGAAAGTGTGCCAAACCAACTGTGCCGAGCCGAATATGTATAGCAACCCTCACACGGTACAAAGTCAATCCAGTTACCTGTCGTTATTTAATTAAGATCAACAAAGACGAAGAGTTCGAGGATTAATAATTGATTAGACGTGATGTTCTTAGAAAGGAATATAATTACAATACACGTGTTTCTAATCTGAATCAAATTCTATTTGTAATTTACGTCAGAGTTCACTGAGACGCCGGCATTGTGTCGAGATCCTTTCGGGATCACAATTAGGTAGGACCTTTTGTTTTACGCTTTTATTATTACAAGTTTTAATTCTTGGAAATATTTTCTAGCAATGAACAAAACTTATTTACAAGGGCAATTTTAATGTCAACTTTTTAAAGAAAAAAATGTTTATACACCTAACAATTTTCAGTATTTCTTAATGTATATATTATGATTTTTACCTTTTAAGATCATTAATAGTCATTGCTGGCTATCGGCAGTCGCGTCGGTTTGGCAGTTATTGAATTCCTTAGTACTATAACTTCCTAGTCAACTGAACATTCCATATAGGATGAGCAAAGATTCGCAAAGTTCTAATTTTATACGTACCTATACTTTCTTGCCAAAAGAAACTGTTAATAAGTCCATCAACATAAAAGTTATTAAAACAACGAAGCTGCAGACTAGTTGTCTAAACACAGGTTAATATCCGGGTTAATGGGACAACTTGTCAAATTAATTTGACAACTTGTCAAATTAATTTGACAACTTGTCAATTTCAGTGTCCAGTTTGTCTTTTTAATAATTAAAATCCGGGCCAGTTGACTTAATGTATTTGTTTAAGAGTTCGGGTAAGTAGTACTTATTACAAACTTTTGCCAAAATTACATCGTTTTTCCTACAGGGATTAACCCCTTTTAAAAGATAAAGACGAAAGTTTTTAGCGTTATCGAGAGTTTTGGATTAAAATGCTGGATTACTACAAAGCCCAGAATTTTTTATGACTCCAACTTTTTAAGAAACCTATTAGGATTTGTTTTAAAAAAATAATATTAATTTCTTTGACGATGTTTTCCGTTTCATTTATAATGATTTATATAATATTGAAATAAATTGATACTACTAACCTATAGTAATGTTTTGCCCAATATTAATGGTATGATGTTTCTCTGATAGCATCTTCTCAAAACATAACTAGTGTGGGTGACGTCAATAACATGCCAACTTCCAATAATATGAACAATAAACTAATTTTAAGAAGACTACAGTCATACTCTTCATGAACGTGAAGCATTCAAATAACCATTCTTTACATTTTATATTTCATGTTCAACATTCTTTAGAATATTCTCAAGTAATATCTGCTTTCACTTTTCTAAACATCCTCAACTTTGATCATTTTTGTCCTCCAGATGTCCCAATAGTGGATCTGCGGATGGGCTCCAACCTCAACCCGGATGAGATCAAGGAGGGTGATGACGTGTACTTCGAGTGCACCGTCAAGGCCAACCCGAAGACTCACCGCCTCGTCTGGTTCCATGACGTAAGTTGGACATGATTAGTAGATAAGAAGTTTTGCGAGTGAAAAGGTTTTTTTGTTGTATCTTTGATATGTGGTAGTGTGTGATATAGATATCACATACCTATTAAACATGAGGTAATTTGTTTTTTTAATTTTATCTTACTTTTCTTCAAAATATACTCCATATCATTCAGAGAATTCATTAGTTATGTATGCTACTGTCAGAGATGTCTAACCGTCTGTCTATTGGTCTGTCAGTTCAGTTACGTAACAGCTAATACTGAACGACTTTATCGAATTTGGACTAAGACATAGACACAGGTACCAAGAAATCCTTACGAGAACAGTTACGCTACAGATCAAACCGCCGGGAACATCTAGTTGAACAAAAAACATTACGTGTCTCTTTCACTTCTTCAACCAGAACACCGAGATCTTCCACAACGAAGGGCTGGGCATCATCCTGAGCGCTCAGAGCCTGGTGCTGCAGAGCGTCACGCGCGCTGCGGCCGGAGACTACACCTGCATGGCGGCTAACAGCGAAGGGAAGGGCACCAGCAACCCTGTCACTTTGCTGGTCAGATGTAAGTGTACAATTTTTTAAATTTTTTGAGTGTACAATTATTTATAATGAACATTTTAGGCTATTCTTCATCGTTACTTATTTTCTTCAATATCAAATTATAACAGAACAGTCATGTGGGTAGAACTGCAGGCCATTGTTAGTTATGTTTATATATATTTAACTAGATGTTCCGCTCAGAGGTTCCACCCGCGATGCAAAAGATGATGCTAGTGTGTAAAAGCACTGACACATTGTAATGAACAGAAATATTTCCCTCTTAATTAAATTAGTATACATATATGTAGTAGTATCAAAATTATCATTCCGAGCCTTTTTATAAAGTACAAAGCTCTTGTTAATTCCTTATTCAGTTCGGCTCCTTGCATGCCCGTTTAAGCCATTCCTGTAGTAAGAAACTTTAAGCGTCTGACATGGTAATGTTCACGTCTATACATATTCATGCATTCGCTGTGTCAGTTTGTCTTACCAGCTATTGTTCTGGCCAGCTTGCCTATACGGTTTATGCAAAAACTGATTACAAACTAAGATTTTCAGCTACCTTTTTTGAAATGTGTTAACAATGGGATCTAGAAGGGGAAAGCATACTCTTTGATGTAACGAAAGAATTTTGTCAAAAATTAATGAGTGACTCAGATATCGGATAGCAATTACACAACAATGACATCTCAAGAATTGAGATTTATCACTCAATCAAATTATTATATTAATACTAAGACGTATTTTTTCACGTAGAAATATTTGTCTCTTTCGTCCGAGAAACAACTTATCCGTTTATAAGATCTTAATTTTAAGTTGGAAAATAAAATACTGAAATGTTTCAGTGTGATAAAATCTGTTTCATTTTCACGGCTGTAATTCTGTTAAATTATTTCTAAGAACTTTTCGCTGAGTCCTGATTTAATTCTGCAGAAAGTCTCCAAAGAAACAAAATACAGTTTTATTTTATTTACCTTTATTAGACGTAGTTAAGACGTATTTTGAATCTTTTCCAAATATTTTGAATTAGGAAATAAATAAAGACCATTTTGCTACCTCCACCCTTCGATGGAAGTTGAGTTATAGCAGGATGAATGATTTAGGCATCACTCAACTGCACATCAACTCAATGACTAAGCGGAATACCTTGTATTCTTTGCATTTGAATTAACTGGCTCGTTATTATAATTCAGCCTCTCTCTCGTTATCTAACTCCACTCTCTACCACATGATAACGTTTTACCTATCAGTACAGATGATGGCAACTAGCAGTTTTTTTAAAAAGAACATCGAGCAATCTTACGCTATAATTTTGTGTTCTTTTTTCAAATGACATTCTTTATGGTCGCTACCGTTGAAGGTGATTCGGCAGTGTAACAACTTTATAGCTAAGTTTTCCTTCAGAGCAACAATTCAAATAACATACCAGTGAATACCACATGAAAAATACACTTAAATATTCAAACGCTCTTCCCAAACACAGTCTTAACTTGCCCCCCATGGGGCCGCCGACACACGTTCAGTAACTTCGCAAGGACACTGTATACCAAGCCAAGTTAGTTGGGACCGTTTGAACGCGCTTTCGGGACCGACTTGTTAATGTAATTCACTTCCCAAATTGTTTCAGAGTAGTTGATTTAAGTAGATAAATTATTGCGCTTTTGGTGTCCGTTAAACTGGGCTATAGTTTAATTTGTTTGGATGGATGGATTTGGTACTAAGAAGTACTTAGTACGTAGTAACCACATAGTTGGGAAGCTAAGTGTCTATTATAAATTACATGGTCCGTCTTATAGTTGACGTAGGTAGATGTAGAGCTAGAAACCACTATACAGCGAGTTCATTTAGACGACGGACGCATTGAAGGAGGTGAATATGCATTCGATTCTCATTCCAAATATGTCATAAAAATAGTACCTTAATTTTTGACCAATATTATGAAATAAATCCACAAAAATACGAAATAATTGTTACTACGCGCCAGCTGATTACGTGGCGATGTTTTGTTGTGCCGCGCGCCTCTTTGACAATGACAATGCCGACAAGGTCAGTGCCTACTACCCCTCCGCGCTCGCCCGCCGATTGTCCTCGCTCCACCCGCCCGCCACCGCGCCACCCGCCCGCTGTCTAATTAGTCTATGCGTGAGCGCTGACCCTTGCGCATCGATTTACTTCCGGTTTGCAGTTTGAACTCGTTTCGCGTTAAGTTTACTGTGATAATGTCGTCATATGTAAACATTTTGAATAGTGTGGTAGAGGATATGTTGGACAATGTGCCGTTGAGTGATATTACGAACTTATTTCACCAGCACGATGGAGCGCCCGCGCAATATCAGCTGCGAGTACGTGAGTACCTAAATGCTCATTTTAGTGATAGGTCACGGAGGGCCTGTGCCGTGGCCGGCTCGCTCCCCAGATCCTCATGGACTTTTATTTGTGGGGTGAAGTAAAAAGACAAGTGTACGCTACAGATTACTCAAAACTAAAAGTGCGTATAACAACCGTTTTGATAAAATTAGGAGTGATGGTTTTGTTTTAAATCGCGTAAAAATAGTAGGTACACACCTATGCAAAAGCGTGCAGAATTGTGTACTTATTTTGCGTGATGGTGCTCATTTTGAACAATTTTTAAGATTACTTTAGGTAGTATGGATGTGTAAATAGCTAAATTATTAATTTAAATGTGAAATTATTGTAAATAGGTATGATTCCATTTTTTAAATACGCCAAAAATACCAACGAACTGTTTCAATTACGTAATTTCAGATTAATATCTACATACCTATTATTAGTTTAGTACCTAGGTGTTTTTGCCAGTCCTAAGCCAGGTTTGAAGTATGAAGGGAAAAAGGTTCATACCTACCAAGTTCACTCACGTAAATGTGATTAGGTATTCGCTTACTTTCGCCACTAGGGTGTCCATAAGTTGGGATTTATTTCATAAAACATTTGTCAGGGTTTTCTCGGCGATGCGTGATTATTTTTTCAAATTAATATTTTTATTATGTACGTGAAATCATGTTTTATCATAGGGTGAAACACGTCCGTCGTTCAAATGAACTCGCTGTATAATGATCTATCGTTTAAAATTACAATACGATCTAGCAAACAGCATAGTCACTATTAAAAATGTTCAATGTGTTTTTAAATATAGTATAGTATTCGAGTTATATTTGAGTATTTTATGTGAGTTATTACATTTGTCATGATTGTCTATAATATAATGTGGTTATGCAATACGAATGATAAAGTAAAATTCTCTCATTCATTTGTAACATGATATTTAAAATTATCTAAAAGCTTTCTATATTAACTCACGTTTAAGAAGCACTAAAATAAAATTAAAACTCATGTTTCAAAACATCATACGCCGTTTCATGGTACGATCCACTTTAACTTAATACAGGTCTAAGCTTTCATAGAGAGCTCTCATTATATTTCTTAAATGTCTGGCAATAAAAGAATATGGACGCTCAATGCTGCAGGTTGGTAAGACGGAAGGATCTTTTATTTTCTTTCCAACAAATTAGGAACATCTCATTTCACAAGTCGGGAAGCACCTCATCACTCCTCTCCGTCTATTATCGTCACAAACTTGAGATCTTGCGACAAACTTAAAGTATATCAATCTTACTTAGCTTGATAGTTTTCTATTTCATCCAACTCTGACCCTTATTACAATTAAAACTCGGGCGAAGTTTGTCTGCTGTTGTTTTATAACGAGCGACTACTCCTTGTTAAACAGCCATTCGATGGTGCTTTATTGAAGATAATTCCGTTGTTCTTTGACTAACAGTTAACTCGGCGGGAAGCGCACCCCATATACCAACACTGACTGTCGCTACTGGGTAAAAAATACCACAATAATATTCATGTAAGAACTAAAGTTATTTTATGGGTAATTAAATAAAAACAATTTTTATATTATATTGTGTTATATTTTCAATTAAACAAGACAGTTGGAAACTAATTAACGCTTAGTATAATATGTAATATTTGAAATTTTAAAACACAGCCCAAAAGCTCAGCCATTTTGTGCACAAAACGAAAAATTCAAAAAAATATTCTGTAAACTTATTAAAAAACAAAAAAATGAGATCAATTTTAAAGAACATAATATATCTTTACTTATAATTATAATAGAAAAATATTTTAATATGGCACTTTTTTGAAAAAAGTCACATAGAAAATCACAAAAAAATCTTTGAAAAAAACGTACTCACTAAATGTATTACCTTACATAAATGTATATTTTACATTACTTGCACCTAAACTTTTCGAGCACACTCTTGACAAATAGGGACAGTATGTTCTCTACATATCTTTTTATGGCACAGATGAGAATCAGTCTTAGTTTTTCGATCCTTTTTCTAAGGACATACGGCGCACCGTGATGCAGATATTTGCGAGCGCGGCTGGAGGGCTCTTTCCTGTTGATTATTCGGAATATTATCATTTCGCCATTACCACCAAGTAAAAGTATTATTTTACTTTTTTAAATGTAGGGAGATTTATGATGGTAGATCTACACTTAATTTGTGGCAATACAAGAGACACAGCCAACTCCTTCAAGTAATCTCTTCTAAGTTTTCCTTTTCGCCACGAGTTTCTTTATTAGATTTCACGATGACATGCGCATTTATGCCACCTATGTTCATAAGGCCATACCATAGCACCATAGGGCACCTTTTAGTGATGCGAGACATGGAGTAGGTTCAAGGAAACAAGAAAATAAAATAAAACACATACAGTCGCTACTGGGTAAAAATTACCCGTACGCACCTTTTACGTCCGTCGTGGTTCAACGCCACGCGCCAACTGGCCGCCTATTCAAAATTGTGAACCGTCGAACATCTGTCGAAAGGTACCTAAAACGGCGCTGCACAAAATTACGCACAAAAATAAATATTTTCGAAAGTATGCACTATGTGGTAAATTTTACCCGGTAGCGCCTCCCGCCGAGTTAAAGGCAAGTTTTAATTAAAAATATTGTATTTTTGAGTTCAGTTTCTTGAGGGGTCTCAATACTGCAGTTAATTGCATTTTCTTTTACATTGTTCCTTCGACCGCGGGAAACAATGTTTTGTAAAGGAAGGGAGCTATTGTTCTTGGCTTTATTCGTGGAAAATTACAATTTGATGGCGGCGAGAGCTTGACAGATACACGTATTCACTTGTATCACTATACTTACTTTGGACAATAGATTTACTCCACATAGTGAGACACACCAATTCTATCTTGTACCATAAGTGATGGTATCACGTTGTACAACGGTAGTAGAGCTCGTGGCGTTGTTTCACTAAGCGATATTAGTTCATTGCGATTTTTAAGCAATATGTAGCTCGGATGGAAATCCATACAGGGATGGGTGGCCAACAGTGGCATCTGAGCGCTACCGTGCTTCGGAGAGCACGTTAAATTGTCGGTCCCGGTTGTTTCAATCGCCAAACCATGTGACTCTAAGCAGACTAAAATTTCTGATAAACAGGTTACGCCACTAACCTCCTCAAAATGAATGAATGAACTTTCATACTCGCACCTTCAATAAATATAATTTCCTAAAAATAAATGTATCATAAAATCTTTTCAACAACATCGAAACCCTTTTTTTCTTAGATGCTCCAGTTTGTGCTGAAAGAAGAGACGGAGAACTCTTTGGGGCTCTCAAGCATGAAACTGTTTCTCTGCACTGCTCGGTGGATGCGAACCCAGCGCTGGTGTCCTTCCACTGGACCTTCAACAATTCTGGAGAACAAGTGGAGATTCCTCCAAGGTAATTTTTGGAGTTAACGACTGACATACAGCTGTTACGGTTGTAAAGTTCCTTGCCTATCTGGGTGAATGCAGTTTTACATCCGAAACTAAAAGGAGGTACTCAGATCACGCGTGAAATAAATGTCGATGACGACTTCGATTTTTTACGTACAGATAATAGTACTAGAACACAAAGGAAATAATATTGTTTTTCCCTTTCTTAGGTGTATTTTCCTAACCACCTAATTTCTTTTGTAAGGTTATACAGCAGCCACGGCCACACATCCACCCTCAACTACACCCCCACAACGGACATGGAGTACGGGACGCTCGCTTGCTTCGGAGAGAACTCAGTGGGGCAGCAGAAAGTGCCATGTCTTTTCCAATTGGTTGCTGCTGGTGAGTCAATGGTTATGTCTTCTTTGTGAGTGATGTGACTTTTTTATTTCAATAAATATGTTAAATAACGAGGCTTATGAAGCCGAATTGACATGATCTGAGTCTGCCGGACCGCTTGCACGAACATATACTCGAACCCAACTCGTATCCATTTATGCCTATATATGATTTGTGAAGATGGATGTAGTATGTTTGTAACTCTTTGAAGCAAAAACTACTGAACAGATTTGGATGAAACTTTACTTTAATATAGGTTATACATCAGAATAACACATGGGATTCATTTTATCCCGAAATTCCGGTACGGGTACAAAGCAGGTGACACGCAGCTAGTGAATATAAGAAGATTTGATTTAAAATCACCTTTACGAAAAAATCACCTGGGTAAAGAAAAATTATGGTACCTACTACTCGTATAATGTTCTCACGCTAATCTCCTCATTACTTCACCAGGGCGGCCGTTCCACCTCCAGAACTGCACTGTGGCCAATCAGAGCATCGACTCCTTGTACGTAGAGTGCGTCGAGAACTTCGACGGTGGACTTCCTCAGACCTTTTTGATGGAGTTACTGGAACTGCCTTCTTTGACTGTGAGTTTCATGAATCTGTTAGGTTTATTTTTATCGTTTTAATTTGTTTACGTAAAGATACTAAATCATTACAATTAAATCTTAAATTTAATATAATTTTTTTCTTTTAATTTTACATTATAAACTCTCTCTAACTTCTGCTGTTAAACTCTTCTCTACTGGAATATTCTTCAATTCTTCTTAAACTTAAGAAGAGAGAGAGTTCCTGTCGATGGAATTCTTTCCACTTTTCTCTATCTTCTTCAATATCGCATATTAAACTAACCATCTTTCTAAAGGTACGCTATAACGTCTCTACCAACCGGACACCCCCATTCTTCGAGATCCGAGGTCTGCCCCCAGGAGTCAGCTACAGAATAGACCTGTATGCCGTCAATGCTAAGGGACGGAGCGACGTGTCCACAATAGAGACTGTCACTTTGAAAGGACAGGCTAAGTATACTGGTGAGGAACCATAATTTTAGCTTCAATTATATTATCATACTATGTGAAATTAGGAATTTTAAGCTTGGACAAAATAACCTTCGGCTTAATTTTCAAAATTCTGTACATCATTGTTTTATCTTCTTTTGCAGTAGCCTTAATAAAATCTAAATACAACAAGAATTAAGCAGGTTTTGTGAAATAAAAAATTAAAAACCTAAGCTTTTCCAGAAAATAAAATTCGCATGAGTGCAAAATACATTTTCAAGCAATAAACACCGAACGGGTTTTATAAAACTTTGGCTAATCTTCATTAAAATCGAGTAGTCAACCCTTATAAGTCAACCTATTGAATTTCCGGTGCATTTTAAAATCCCACCACTGCAGGGTACAAAAAGGTGGTGAGTACTATAATAAAACTAAATCATACCCTTTTGGGGGTAGTTTCGAGCAATTTCCCTGATTTAGTACTTTATTTAGAGCTTGAGTCTTATTACGTTGTAAATGAAGCCTAATAAGAGGTATTGAGTCACGCTATTGCGAATATTAACCACTTCATTCTAAGGGTGATTTAGAGTTTTATGGCCGGCGGTAGGTTTATTAATGTAATTTTATTTACATCCAATCGAAACACGTTAAACTAGACATTCAAAGCCTATAAAAACTAAACCTCTGCTCAATTTATTTAGAGCAAAATTTGAAACACCTTTACAAATATTTTATACAGAAACAGTCCGACAAATTAAACTCTTGTTATTTATACCACTTAGTATAACATACTTTACAACATATTATACTGTAAATGTTGTCAATCATAATTGTTAAACTAATAAAGAGAGATTAAAATTGGTGAACAGATAATATCAAAACAAAAACACCGAGTAGGCAACTAATTAAGTAAACAGACTGTCTGCGTCAATTAAAGCACAAAAATAATGGAAACACATCGCGTGATTTAAAATTTAAACAACCGTACTCTGTAATCCTGTTGAAGGCTTAAATATCCATGTTATTTATTACTCGGTTAGCACTTGCGACGAAAACATTTGCATATCACGACAATGCAGTCACATTTTAATATAAACGTTTGAATTTATAATTACTTTAAGAACTTTATTCAAGCACTAGGCACTAAGTGATGCTTTCCTATTTTTAAAACTGATTACAGCACAATTTGCAGCATGAATTTGAGTAGATAAGATTTTTTAAGACTTTTGACTTAAGCTTTATGTGCATCCATTGTACCAAAGTTAAATTCAAATAGTAGTATTTAGTTTTGACCGAAAAATAGGCTCTTTTGATAGTATATTGATACGATACGCTACACTTGGTAAAACATAAGTGATAAGAATGGGAAGAACCTTATGTGTTTTGTGTTCACTATTTTGTTTCCTTGTAAAACAACATGTAGTTTTACAGTGAACTCAGGTATCAGATTTAAGACCTACAGGTTTTTAGGTGTACATTACCTGATGACTTCCTGACTTTCTCCAACTTCTGTGCCATCTTTAAGGAATGTCTCTTTGTCCAGGAGAAAGTAACACCCTGGGCTTGTCCCCCGTGCTGGCGTCAATAGCTGCCATGTCAGCGCTGCTGGCGGCCTCGGTGTGCGGAGTGTTGGCTGTGCTGTACAAGAGGCATGCTAACAGACACCGGCACTTGCCAGCCAAGCATGCTCCTTTGAGGTGAGTGGGGTTTGAGGCTTTTACTTAAAGTAGATTTCAAAATATATTTTAAATAGTAATAATGAAATTACTTGAAATTTAATGCAATTCAATGATTAAAATTGGCTATCAATATGCTTCGTTACATGTTAGTCTAATAACAGTTTTCAGATATATTTTTTAGTTTTTTAGATGAAACAAAATATTCTGTTTGATGTCTCTAGAAGCTTTTCATAGCTTTTCGTAAAACAAAAGTCTAACTAAAGCCTATCCGAGGTCCATCAGGACAGTCTAAAATCCGCTCAGGTTCCAACACCAGCCTTTATAATACCCTCCTTCCCACCAGCAACGAAGCCATGTACGTCGAGCGTACTCCCAGCTGCCCCACTCCAGTAAAAGCCGAGACCGAGTCCCGAGCCAGCAGCACGGAGCCGCGGGGGGAGCGCGGCGCGCGGGGGGCGCTGCTGCACGCTGACCCCCGCGAGGACGATGCCGACCCCGATATCATACCTAACTTATATGGTGAGTATCCTTATGTCCAGATACTTAGATCATCTAGCTAAATGTTAGCAATGTATAGCAGCACGACGCTAAACCAGATGTTATACCTGACTTACATGGTTAGTATACTTGTGTCTAGATACTTAGGATATCTTGATGTGACTTACTAGTACAGAGACGCAGCCGAAGACGCGCCATCTCGAATTTTATACCTAACTGGTATGTTTTACTATTAATTGAAACGTACGTTCACATTATTATTTATTTGAACGGGAGCTTTAATATAGCTATAGCGCTTCACCCACCTCCTGATGAAGGTCACCGTACGTGACCGAAACGTGTTGAGGGACAACTCAACAGTAACCTCCGCTAACTGGTATGGTTAGAACTTAAAAAAGATTTGGATAATTTAACTGTAATTTCCTCTATGAGTCTATAGCCTAGAGAGTTATAGGGGGTTTACACGGGTGACTAAAGCCGCACGATTTTTGCCGTGCGGCGTAAATCGACCATCTAAATGGCAATTCGGCTAAGTTGCAAGCGACTAAAGCCGCAAGCCCCAAAGTTGGGTAGCATCCGACTTTTGCCGCACGGCAACCGGCCGCATGCGACTGGTGACTAAAATCGACCGTGTAAACGATCAGTTGCAGGCGATCGCCCGCCGCATGAAGGTGTTTCACTACAGCGTTGGAAATGACAGAGTTGGATGGAAATGACAGAGCCGCATGCGATTTTAGTCACCTGTGTAAATGGGCTAGCGATGCGGCTTGGTGAGGCAATTAGTGAAGCGACTCGCCGCACGGCGAAAATCGACCCGTGTAAACCCCCCATTAGGGAGACGCGCGGGCGTTGGGTGGCGTGTGAAGTCTCAGAGTCGCATTTAAATCTTATCCTATTCGAGACCTAATGACGTTCGATTAAACATCAAATGCCCGAACACTTTTACTTAACTGTCTGCAAGCCACACAACCCTTCCATGTTTTTCTGCCATTAAGCATCCTTTCTTCAACCCACCTTCTCCTAGAACAAAAGCCTATCTCACTTGATCATCTCCTCCAGAGCGGAGACCAGTGTCCAACGGGTACATGAGCCTGCAGCGGCCGCCCTCCACCAGCAAGATGGCCAAGCTGGGCGAAGAGGCGCGCTCCGAGCCCGACGGCGCCTTCTACACCGACTACAGGAAGAAGGACTATAGGATACCTTTAACTAGTGTGAGTGGGTTTTACTACTAAGAATATATTATTAGGTTTGGTGTGGAGTCAAGGTCGCAAGATGAATATTTTGATTATTATTTCAATAGTTCATGTTGATGATATTATTTATAATTTTACTTTTTGATAATATTTTGGTCCTGAAATGTCGTCATAAAAGGACTTTAGCTAGTTAGTAATATATTTTATTTTATTGTAGGTTATTCGTGCTAAACTTCAAGAGCCTATTAAAAAAAATACAGAAGGAAGTAAAATTTTACTATCTAATGCAATGAGTACTATTCTGAACGAGCCCCTAAAAGTCCCTGAAACAACAAAAACTTAACGTCCACTATCGCCTGTAAACAACCCCGACGGCGGCTCCAGAAACAATATCCCCCGACCCTCATCAAAATAATAATCAACAAAAATGTATAAACTACATAAACGACACAGAGTAAGCACAAAACACTGGCACATAAAATAACACTCTTCGCAACGATGTCACTTGGCTCATAAAAAAACACATCACAACCAGAGCCCACCACTCTTGATGTCTCATAAACTGGTACAAGCTTCGCACTTAACCGACCTAAAGTCGAGTGTCCTGTCTACATCAATTATTCTTTGTTACAGTCTTACCATAGTTTAGGGAGGGCGAATAAAGGAGTGAACGCCTGCAGTCCGAGCTCAGTGAGCGGCGTGACGTCATCACTGACGGCCCACCGACTCCGGCCCGAGATCGTGACGACCTCTCACCGAGTGCAGGAGAGCTGTATATAAACACAACCCCTCCGATGTATATAGTTAGGTAAAATGACTGTGTTCCTTTACTAGTATCTTAAGTCTTTTGTATAATACTTTACGAATTTTAATGTTGTAAGTTTGTTTGTGATACTGCTTGAAATTGTAATTAATATATTGAATTATATAGAGATTGGTTTCCGAGTTGGCGAGTGATTGGAAAAGCGTCAGTTGTTACTCATAGTCTGTGGAATGTATTTGAAAACTTTGTAAAAGTAATTTGAATTAAATTGTAGGTTATAAAATTAAATGACAACTATAAGCTGTTTTTGAAATATATTCTAATTTTAAACATCGTTTTGTGAACTGATTTTCAATTAGTTTTAATCTAAAAATCAATGAGCTCTTTTATACATTTATCGATTTTTTTTTGTAAATAGCAATAGAAATGAACGTAAAAACATTTAGAAATGCCACCACAAAACATCAGCGCTGAAACAAATAAATATCGTGAAGACCACAAAAGCCGTTTGCTCAATAAATAAACCTTTAAAACTGGAGAAATCTTTGTAAGCGACGACAACTCATACTTCAACATTATTTTAACGGAGTTATGAAATAGGTTGGTTCTCGATTTTCGATTCATGGTGTATTTTTATAAGCCAGATGGAGAAGTGTGTATTTTATGCGAACTGTTATACTCTACCTATCCACAGTTACGGCTATTTGAGACAGGTATTGGCAATTATTTAAAAAAGACCGTAAAACTATTTCATATTACCATTTCAATATCATATTTTATAAATGTGACAAAAATCTATAAAATAACAACATCAAAAACTTTATGAAAACTTTTTAAAATCGGTATTCGATTAAATTCTTTTTTATTGCATTTAAAAAGTATCAATTCAAATGTCGATTCCCTCATAAAAATAACATCAGAAATAATTTGAAAATGGAATCGTAAAATGATAACAATAAATTAAATATACCTGGACTTTAAAATGCCTTTCAAAAACAATTTTCGCTTACAACGGATTTTCTATCTCTTTCTAATGTGTGTATTCTTTCTAACATAGACAAAGGCCACACACAAAGGGTCGTTAAATCAATGACAACACTTACCTTGTTGATATCTTCGACCCACTACTATATCGTTAACCATGGAGTTATGAACCTTAAGTACCACCATTTGATATGGTAACTGATATTTGTCAAAGCTGTCGATTGGATATTTGTGATATGCCGCGTCTGTAAGTTTCTTTGATCTATGGCTTTGATATTTTAACGAAATTTTATATTTAAACCTGCATTATGTACTCCAAAGAATTATTTAATTTAATACATTTTTTTAAATGATTTGTCAATATTGTATGACATTAAGAGCTGTTACATTTCAGTGGTAAATTTATACCCTAGATCCATTTTATGTATTTGTTAGAAACAAGAGAGATTTTAGATAATTTAATATCTTCCATTTAAAACTTTCTAACAAGTTGCTATGCTCAAATTATTAATTTACTTTTTTGAAATCCAGTTTTCGATTGTAAATAAGTGTAAATAAACAATAAAAATAATTGTAACAATATCTGAATGTTATTCAATTATCGTTAATTAAATTAATAAATCTAATTTCCATGAATGTTTGTCTTAAAAATGTGACTATTAATTTTTATGAAATGTAAAAAATGTATATGAATGTAAATATGAATAAATGAATGAATAAAACTCTCTAGTCTAATATTAGCTCTATCGGTGCTAAGAACTGTATAATATGATTACTAAACCGTAGGTTATTGTCAATTGCCGACTCATACTAAGTATGGGACTCATATTGTTAAACATGGTTTCTTGTAAATGTTTTCAATATAATGTCGGGCATTTATATTTTTGTTTTATTTTTAACCCCCTTGTACTTAAGGAGTATTCTTTATCCTCTTCTTCTTATCTTAATCCCGTTATATCCTACATAGGGTAAACACCTCACTAAAGTACAGCTAAGAAGAAACATATATTTTTTCTAATTTCTCATCTATCGTTAAACCCTATGACTTAAAAAACTTAAAAACGCTATTAAAACTAGTAAAATCAGAATTATAACATTATTTCTAACCGACTTCAAAAAACGAAGGAATCTCAATTCGGGTGTAAGTTTTTCTCTTCTAGTTTTGTTTATCCTCTCCGTCATTTTTGAACCGATTTTGTAAATTCTACCGGTTCAAAAAAGTTGGTAGTTCTCTAAAAAATTAAGTTGATATAATGTCAAAGATTAAAACCCCAAAGCTCAATCACAAGAAACTCCAAACAATTAGCAGCATTAGTAAACAAAGCGAAGATCCTTGGGAGCGACCCGGTATCGAGTATCGTAAATCAATTAACGCGAGTGACGAGAATTAGAGCCGTTCTAACACTCAATCACAGTTAAAGTTTAGTAAACAGTAAAATTTGTTATTCGATTAAAAACGTAATGAATATCGATGCTTCGAGTGTACGGTAACGAGTTGTTTGGTTCAGGTTTAGTAGGATCCGTGGATTTATGGCAAGTATTGATCAAGCTGGTGCCCGCGGGTTCACTTGCAACTGAGTAAATAATGCTAGGATGCAAGTTGAAACACGTTATATACCTAGTTATGCTCAGTAGAATCAGTGAGCATCTGTGTGGGAGTAGAGATTTACGGTAAGTATTGATTGAGCTGTTGCCCGCGGTTTTACTTGCAATACAGTTATACGTAGTGGTAAGATGCAAGTTGAAAGTCATTTTCTGTATGTACCGTAGAATCTGTCTGGGAATAGATTTGCATATGAGTATGAATTATTAGCCCTTACTCAAAAGAAAGATTGGCGGGTAAAACTGCGGAGCGCTGCTAGTATCAATATATACATATAAAACAGTCCCCCGAAAGCTGTATGTGATTGATTTTCTCGAAAACTACTGAACCAATCGTCAGCAACATACAGTGTAACTTAAGTGTGTTCGTGACTTTTTTTCATGCCCAAATTCCCATAGGGTACAACGCGGGTATTTAACTGCGATGCACATGTATTATTTTTATAAACCTGTTCTAATATTGAACGAATGAGACTATCTCCAAAGAATGTGTAACATTATTTATGTGTTAATTTACTGCGTACTAATACTAACAACCTGTAAATATCTAAAGACATAACTATAAAACAATATTTACGGATTAATTTTTAAGAATAAACAAAAGTTATAGACGAACTCAAATAATGATGTTCAAGCTGTGTCAGTTTATTATTTTAGTTAATAGACATTTCAAAAATATTTTTATGGCAACCTCGTTTGAATAAAATCCTACGAATATCCTGCGAAAGTTTGTGAGGATGGATGTACTCGTATGTATGGATGCATGTACGAGTATGATCGTTACTCTTTCACCAAAAAACTACTAGACGGATTTGGATGCAGTAAATAGTAGAAAATATATTTTTATTATTTTTATTCTTGTTGGGTCATCACGACCTCCGACCCGTAATCCTCTATACTTTAACCTTATTCTACGTGACTTATTTCTACAGACGAAGACAAATCGGTACTCTATCTTAATACTTTACTTTTAACGTTATTCTGTCCATAAAGTTCGTTAACTCAAACCATCTTTCGTAATACATTATCAACTGACATAAAACGATTATTATGTAAGAAATATTTGGGACACGATCTGTATTTTTTGATAAGAGGATTTGATGTTCGGATAGACCGCTATTACCGTTGAATCAAATAAATAAGATTACTGATTTTACATTCAAAACAAATATAGAGATAAAATTTTAGTAAGATTTTTAGTATCATAGGAAAGTGTTTTCTACACTTACCTACGCTGTTATCAAAATATTAGATTACATTGATAAAACCATAACTTTACATTCAAATAGTTTACATGTCTTATTAAAATAAACAGCTTAGACAAGTGATTTCTTTATCAAATTTAATTATATCATAAACAATTTAAAATATTGTTTATGCAAAATGTTACTTTTTCTGAATTAATAGCCTTGTGTGATCAAATCAAGTACAGCAGGCGACGTATTTTGTCCTTCATGTTGATAGTCAGTCGACTGATCCTAGTCTTCTCGGACCGTACACAATACTCTATGGTGTCTACTGAACCCCCGTTCGTAACTGCACTCTGATGACGTGAAGTAATTAATACCAATCAACCACAGATTTGAGAAGAGAAGGAGAGATTAATTAGAAGAAAAAGTTTATTGAAAAAGTGTAAATTCGGACAGAACAGATATGACTCATTTATATAAAGAACGCTTCAAAGTATGCAGAGCATCAAATGCGTTTTATACCAATAGTATTCATAGTAAAATCATACCAAATATAATGCCATTGAGCTTTCATCGAACGATGCCTCATCTATAGGGACGTTTGTAACCAAATGACTCAAAAAATCTCATCTAAACTATAATACGGTTTTTATTACGATTCAACCATATGAACTCGGACAAAGCGTCCAAATACTTTCGTATTAAGCTCCATCGAAGGCGCCAAACAGCTCGAGACTATCTAACCTTTGAATTGCGTAAAGATAGCCCTCTAGCGGAAATGCCTCATTTCAATTACATTTGAATTCATAAATTATATTTTATTGTCATATTTTATAGCAATAAACATAGCCTTTATTGTGTAGGCTCAAAGTTCAATATTGAATAATATGAAATGTCTTTATCGATAGGAGTAAGAGTGATTGGAACCGTATTGAGAAGAATAGGGATGTGCCTCGGTCGATGCAACTTGTGACTTCCGGTCGATGTTTCTGTATTATGTGAACTATTAAAACAAGAGTCTATTTGGCGAATTTTCTTTAAGAAGTCAGTCATCTTGTGCAAGGATTTAATAAATTATGCATTGAAATAATATCCCCCTTTTCGGATTACTGTAATTGTAATAAAAAAATTAAAATTAAATAAAGTGCGGGTGCGGGCCGAGTGCGGGCCAGGTGCGGGCCGGGTGCGGGCTGGGTGCGGGTCGCGTATCGATGTATTCCTTGTATTTGTATGTAAGGTGTCATACGGGCCTGCAGCGGGCCTACAACGGGCCAGTTTGAAACCTTTCATACAAATACAGGGAAAAAAACTGATGCGACACGCAACCCGCCCGCACCCGCTTTATGTGTTCTGCGATTAACTTATATTATTTACACCAGTATGCGGAACTGATGTTTTACGATTAACGTGTTTTCAAGGGACTTATTATAATAAAAATGTTTAAACTGCTAACTCTATTCAAAAACTTACGAAAAATATCGATAGCCCAAATATCCTTCCCAGCACTACCACAAAGAAGGTGCATTGAATATTATAATGCCCCGTATGGGGTCCAAATTTACGACCCAATGGATTTACTCCGATACCAACACATTTCATTTTTACTGCACCGTTAAAAACAATAAAATATCATTGATTGTTATTTCCACCGACGTAAAGAAGACTAACTATTATATAATATTGGTTTTTGAACTTATTTGAGATTGTAAATGACAAGTGATTGGTATTTTTGACACTGTTTAAGTTTTACAAGTGTCAGAACAGTTTCTGAGAAAATATAATTATCTATACTAATATAATAAAGCTTCAGAGTTTGTTTGTTTGTTCCAATTCCGAAATTCCGAAAAAAAGTTCCGAAATGGTTCCAATAACATTTTTAATCGTTATTTTACGCCATTAATTTCGTTATAGTAGTTTATGCAACGTCATATAAAGAAGGTTATTAAAACACGAGTGTGAGTTTATGAAACGAGCGCAGCGAGTTTCATAATAGTAACGAGTGTTTTAATACCCGTGTTATATGCAGTTGCATACACTACTTTATCTTCACTATTTAATGCAATTAATCAAACAAAATTTTAAAAACAAAACACATTGCGAAACATTAAATTCACGCGTAGGTACGTGTATTGTCACAGTGAACTTGCCGCCATTAAAATCTAACCAATGAGAGCGCAGCTGCGCGTAGGGCCAATCAGGAGCGAGCGAGATCTTACCAAAGAGTTTTGTGTATGTAGTTTCGACGAAGTTTTCACGTATAACCCAACTGTTTTCAAAAGCCAGCCTAATATCAAAATTTTATACAACTAGTATGAGGATTTTGACATAAGGCTCGCCAGGTTAATTGGTCGCGTTATAATGATGTTATAATGTTATATTATAATGATATTATAACATCATGTGCAATTGCTTAAATTGAGTGTTTTAGTTGTCTGTGCTATAACAGTAGTAATTATAAGTCAAGTATTGGAATCATAAGTAGAATGTTACAACATTAGTGTAGATAAAAGAATTTATAATATGCAATATTTGAGGTAGATTCGACTAAGGAATCACATTGTTCCATACCACCGTCGCCCCCTTTTTCACCGTATTGGAAGAATTTCGAAAAACCCTTTCTTATCGGATGCCTACGTCATACAATGAACACTCCCTCCCAGTTTCAGGTCTCTACGATCAGCAGTTCGGACTGTGCGTTGAATGTTGATGCATCAGTCATACAGGACTAAACATTTTGCATGTAGAGATTTGTTTATAGAAATAAGTACTTAGTTTTTGTAAAAGCTTCTTAAACACATACCTGAAGGAATCCAAATAACTATTCCAACACGATTAATTCAGCTGAAAACATAAAAAGTCTCAATTTTCCTGAAATTCACAACAAATAGAAATACTACTTTGATCATAAAAAAAGTAATCTAGCAACAAACAAACTTGAACTCTGTCCTGTAAATATCAGAGTCACATTTTCTGTGAACGTATTGATGGAATAGAATGTAAACATAATGTTAGTTACTGAAGTCGTTTGATAAAATAAATATTTTCAGAGGAATTCTGTAAATAATATCGAGTGTAAGTTATGTATGCTCAGTAACTATTTATTCACTAGAGAAGTATAGTACCCGATCGAGATCGAGAAACAGTCAAGTTAACATCTAACGGCGGGCCAATAACCTAAATAACCAAGTTAGTACCTAAGATTGATAAACACGAATGAAATTTTGTATCATAGTCATAACCTCAATATACTGATAGCTTCAGTGAGATGAGAGGCATTTTCCCAGCCGTGGGACGTTACAGGCTACTACTACTACTAAATCATAGCTATCATCCGAAATGACAGCACCTAACGATCAATCGGGTAGCTTTTTGACTCAATATTGTCAAAGTCATACAAATTACTTACAACGGTCGCAATATAGGAAGAATTACAGTAACTTTATCTATTTGTCTCCGCTATCACTACTACGCAACACAATAGTACGAGTATTTCTGTTTCACCGACCGCCAACGCTATAGGCGAGGGAGACAGAATACTATCCTGTACTAGGGACAGAGTCAAAGAGACAAGTTCTTCCTCCTTCGCGACATGTAGTTGCAGTAAAAATATCCAATTTGCAAGTTTTTGCGGGTAGTTAGAAGTAATGTTATGAACGCAGTTGACACACGCCGCTTCAGTCAGTCTTCACGTGACCGCGCGCGAATTGGTTGTATAAACTATTAACGCGAATTAGTAAGTTTTTAGTAAATACCTATGATTGAAATATAAAAAGGTACATATTAATAATTTGATTAAAACGCGATGCTTTTCCATGCAATGAGTTTTAATAAGTGGTGTCATTCGTGTAATTATTTACGTATTACTGCGGGTAAAAAATAAAGTAAAAAATCACGGTATTAATAAATACATAAACATATCGTGTACTAATTTAGATAGTTAAATTCACAAATAAGAAACGAAACCGGATCATTGAATAGATTGTAAACATGTTAGTATAAACTTGATTTGACAATTTCAACACAACCAATGTTAATGAAATAACATTTCATCAAAATCGGGTAAGCCGATTAATCAAGAAAGCGTTATTGACAGACAGACAGATTTTCACATAAATTATTTGTGTAGTTGTCAATGTGGTGTCATGTGTTGTCAACAAAGTGACAGTCAGCGTTTAATTTATGGTACGTTTAGTCTTTAGTACCTATCCCACTAATATTATAAATGCGAAAGTTTGTGAGTTATATGTATGTATGTTTGTTACTCTTTCATGAAAAAACCACTGGACGGATTTGGATGAAACTTTATAGAAATATAAGTTATACATCAGAATAACACATGGGATACATTTTATCCCGAAATCTCCGCGGGTAACACCGCGGGGCGCGGCTAGTCATTTATAAATACGTTGTGTTGTGTGTAGTGGCCCTTATCGCGTGCAGTGTACAACAAGCTTTATTTGTCGCCCTCAGCCGTGTAATTATGATTTATCGCTCTTTAATTAGCGTTTTAATTATGGGACTTTTATGGCTTTATATAAAATAACGGGAAATTTAAGGATGTATGAACGCAGTTAAGTACTAAAATGAGTAAACAAAGTTGGCTCGATGAATTTCATGCTTTTAATGCACATACTTCCGAAATACCTCCTAATAATTAAAATTGTATAATCCTGCGGCATTTTTAAAGTAAGTACGTTTAAATAGCTATATTACTATTTTTGTTAATTGTTAGGGAGCTTTTGCTCTCCATCAACTTAATGAAAATGATAAAAACGCTCTATTTTTTAAAATGAGAGTTGGCCATTGCCTCTATACGAGTATTTTATGAAAGCATCTGTCTATTTTTCAGTTATTCAGTTCAGTAAGGAAATTTAGGCGTAATCTAATTAAACACGACACGAGTCAAACATCTCAGTAAACAAAACAAATTGTAAATCTCCCGCCGAACAATGAACGCCCACGGTCCCGATAAATTATTGACTTTCCCTCCTATCGTCTTAATTCTTTTTAATTTGACGACGGACCGCTATAAACATAATCTTTGGTGCGTCTGTCCGTTTGCTATTCAAAAATATGCAAAGTACTGCTGTAGTGTTAGAAATGGCACACGCTTACGGTGATATATTAACAGGTATTTGCATAAACGATGCATGTATATCGGTTTTATTAAGACTATATATTTTACTAAATCGACGTATACTTTTTTATATTCTTTACATTAATCCGGGAAGGACCTTTCTTTACATTATTACATTATCTCTTTCTAATTACCTCCATTATTTATCTTCCATGTATCTATCTCTACTTAGGACCTCTACTTATAAAAGCAGAGATATGGAGAGGAAATGCAGTAGGTATAATAAATGTAATAAAAATAACATAGTTAATACTAATTATAAAAAAAATATCCAATAGCAATACCTAGTTGAAGGCATCCAAAGTATCTATATCGTCTGTGCTTATGCGCCTGTTTTAGGATGAGTTTCACTACACATATAGATTTGACTTCGGACGGAACCTGTTACCCCAAAATTCCTACTGAAATGAGTACAATGCGTATAAACCCACGAAACACTACTAGTATTTATAAATCGTTTAGACATGAAATCAAATCTTATATCTCTATACAATGTTATCGCCATTACAAACAATAAACAAAGCAACGGGCGACAACTAGTGAGTAATAAACATAAGAATTTAGATGACCCGTAAATTAATAGGCGATTGTCAGTCACCGGCGGACGGGAATGTAATACTGTCGTAAACTAACATTAATACCGTACTGATAGCAAAACAGTTGGTTTACAGCCACACATTAATTACCGACATGGTATTAAAAAAACAGCTGTTTTACTGACATTTTAGGAGTGATTACAGCTAACGCTTATAACGCCTCTGTGGTCTAGTGGTATGTGCACTCGCGTGCCAAGCCTGAGGACTCGGGTTCAATTCCCGGGTCAGGCGATAACATATTTCCTAAAAATTTTTATGGCTCGGGTTTGCGATCACCAACCTACATAATGGCAAGCGTGGTGATTACGTCTAATCCTCCTCACTGTACTGATATCTTCAGTGGGTGACGAGGCGTTTGTCTAGCAGTGGGACATTACAGGATAATACTTTGCGTTTTTTGCAACTAGAAAGGCAATCGCTGTCAATAGTATTTTAGCTTGAAATATAATCATCTATTTTGGAAACAGTACTAGTGTCTTAAATATGTCTTTAAAGGAAGTAGTATTAATATAAAGTATAATAAATGAGTGTTTATTTTATGAAACCATCAGTTTGCTACGCAATGCTAAGATTGGTATCCACGAATACCTTTAAAAGCAGCATAGCAGCGTAACATGGCAGTGATGCTATCCACCAATCATAACAACTGAAGCATAGCTTTACTCTGACGCAAAATATTTTTTATGCTGCTAAAGCTTGTTTTAATGATAATACTAATGAAAGAATTTTCTTTCTAATAGAAATACACCCACAACCCCTTGTTTAAATAAAACAACTGACAATAAAAGAATAACAATTGTACACAATACATTGCGTAGGTACTATCGACAGTAGCGGCAACCGTACACCTACACCCAGCAATCGATGGCGCAGTCAAGTGTGTCAACAAAGGGTATCTAATGCTGATCAAACACGGAATACGGGACCACCTCGGTATGCCAACCTATTTAACTATTTATAGTTACTGGAAATATCCATTTGGAGTTAACCTGGCTGCTTTAAAGTGGGTCACTGTTTAGAAGGAGTTTTAAAGATTTCCTAATCGGTACCTACTACTACGAAGCGCGCGAACATCAAGGTCAACGCCCTTAAGCGGGATTTACATCACGAAACTAGTGGCATGCAACTAGTTTCATAACACTAATTTCACCAGTAATTTCACGTGTAAACGTTCAGTTTCACTATGCATGCATTACTTTCGTGAAACTAAATTAGTTTCGTGCCCTGCGCGATTTTTAGGTGAAATTAGTGTCATGCAACTAATTTCATAGTGTAGATGCGACGCGAAACTAGTGTCGCGACAGCATTTCAGAGACAGCAGGAGCAATAGCTATGATATTGACAGGGCCATTATCTCCGCGATACTGATAATTTCACGACACTATAATTTAAACGAAAGTAGTTTCACATGTGCTGAAATTAGTTTCACGAAACTAGTTTCATCATGCATGACACTAGTTTCGTAATGTAAATTCCGCTTTACCGCTCACATTGCCGCGCGAGTCTCGCGTTGTACCTGTTCCCCCGGTAATTTCGGTATGAAATGTATCCCATGTGTTATTCTGATGTATATTACTGTAAAGTTTTATCTTTGTGGGTTAATTTAATGGACAATATTAAAACCGCTTTCAGTTATTAGTATTTCTATATTCTATATTATTGACAAACCGAAACAGTTCAACTATTCACAATGAAAGTCAACATCAGAACAAATATAACCAAACAACAATCAACAATCAAACAAAATTACCATTTGCGTTGAAACTTTTCAAACCATTACACGTAATCAAATAAAAACGTATCGAACATGATTACGAGACCACTCAACGTCAATTACAAAGAATGAAACAGTTTTACAGAAATTATAAAACTTACGACGTGATCACAGTAAGTAGTTCACTGCATGTGACATACAGTGACAGCTACAGAGTTAAGTACCTACCTAAGTAAGTTCGTATAGGTTAGTGGCCAATATGTGGTATTGAAGTTTTTAGACCGCCTAAAGGCCACCGGCATCGTCGACATTTGGCGAACGAAGTAGATTGAAACAAGGTCGGCGATCGCATAAGTTAGACGAACGCAGTAGTGTATCTGGTGCATTAAGTTTCATCGCCCACGTAACAATTTATATCGACCACCGAATGTTAAAACTTAAGTGTATTGATCTATCTATTTATAAATAATACCTATTTTATTTGAGTCGAGAAAATTGTGAGAATGATGCAGCATTAGTTCGGTCTCGCGTACGTATTCTGTATATTTGATTTCATCTCGAATTATCAAAACACAAAAAAAAACTTTATCATGAAGTCAGAAAAGCGAATAAACTCATTAGGAATTCATCAGAGAGGTCATATTGGCTTAGCTTCACATTCTGGAATGAAGTGCAACCACAATCACGTGAACTATCCTTTATCCAGAGTTGCAATGAGAGTTCTGTACCGACTTACAACTAGTATAAATCGCATTAAGTGTTATTCCACACTCGCATGGCCGGTGGGCCCCGCGGGACCCGCTCGGCTTTACTTCGATGAAGTAACTTGCTCGCTAGAGATACCATTTGAATTTAGTTTTTGATTTTGTTAAACCTAAATAATGTTTGTTTTTATTTGTTTGGCCGCTGTATTTGTTTTAAGTTATTTAGATTTTATGAGGCAATAAAAAGTCATATTAATTTTAAGAGCCTGTAGTCCTACTGCAGGGCAAAGGCCTCACCTCTCCCGTTCCATGATCCCCGGTTTTGAGTGTCAGCGAATCTGGGTTGAATCTATAGAGATCATAACACCACCTCCTGTTAACTATGTCAATGTTCTTAAATATGTATTACCTTGGAACTTAATAAGAAAACCAAAGACATTCTAAATATCTGTAACCCCTGTTTTCTGCAGGGCCCGGCCTTTACAATAATGCCAAAAATTACGGATCGTTTTTAGTTTTTTTAAATACTCACATTGTCGTTTTGCTATTACAAAACTATTTTTCATTTTAATTATACATTTTAAAGTAAGAGTCATCTCCAGAATACAACCATTTCAAAACAAAACCAGTCTCAAATTTCGAATACCAATATGGCGACCTTTCTTTTGTTATCGATTTATGTGTTTTATTATCGACAACGGCTGGACCGTTAGCGATGAATTCGGTACATTTTATAGAGACAGCCCTCGGGCATTGAGACCTCTGACCGATCGCGCTTAATCTTAATCGATTTATTTAAGATTAAGATAACAATTTATTGTTTGTGAGCCAATGATTTTGGATTTATGTGGTGTTTTATGGATATGGTATTTTTGATGTAAAGTAATTTTGAATCAGATATTTTGGAAAACAAAACTAACTTATTGTTTAATTTATTTATAGGTTAGACACAGATTAATAAAATTGATCGTGAGAACAGTAACAATCAATTTAGGTATAGCGTGGTAGATAGTTATCGATGGAAGCGGATTGATCCATTCCACTATCGATTGATGCCGTCAATCCAAATTTTATCGATTAGTGTATAACATCTATTATCTTTTCTATTATATTTTCTGTCAGCCTAGTGCGCTGATTTATATTGGTAAAAAAGTGTTTTATTTTATTGAATACCGTTCGATATTGCGACTATCTTCAAATCGTAATTAAGAAATCACGTTATCGTAAATCAGGAACTAATCCGGATCGTATACAGATGCTACACCACAAAAAGCATCGAAATAAACTCTCCAGTAAACCCAGGAAGACAGGTTAAATTTTTCGTTTCATGTTTTAGTGTTAAATAAAGTTAACACCGCAAGTAGGAGACGAGAGCGCTCTACACAAGTGGTCGGTTACTTTAGACTTGGTGCAGACTCCTTGCTCCATCCTTTGGTTAAGTAATAAAGTAGGTGCTTAACAAACGTGAAGCAAGATTTAGGTAGGACTTTTTTGGCGGTTTTCGAGTTGTATTCATTTTCTTATACATGAAGGAGTTTTTGGCAAGTGGGTCTTTTTTAATTAACTGAAGAAGAAAGGTGTTGTAAGATTTTGATGTGTGGGTTCGTGTTATTGTAGCTTCCAAACCAGTGGAAAGGTTACATGTTATTTTTCATCCCGATATTACCATTGTAACAGGCACAATGCGAGTAAAACCGCGGAGCGCTGCTAGTCTATACTAATATTATAAAGCTGAAGAGTTTGTTTTGTTTGTTTGTTTGTTTGTTTGTTTGTTTAAACGCGCTAATCTCAGAAACTACTGAACCGATTTGAATAATTCTTTCACTGTTAGATAGTCTATTTATCGAGGAAGGCTATAGGCTACATTTTATCCCGGATTTCCTACGGGAACGGGCACAACTGGGGTAAAACCGCGGAGCGCTGCTAGTATTAAATACAAGGCAAACTTCCTACAAATATAATACCTAAACATAGCGATACCACTAGATACTACCACTCATACTTTCTGAGTTTAGTACCAACATGTTATTATCGTCTTCCCGCTAAAGCCATCAAACCGCGCTACATCTAAAATTAACATAGGATTACCGACTGTTCGTAAGTTAGTGATAAAGTACTGACAACAAAACAAGTTGAACCGCAGACACGTACCGACGTGTTTCTTATAAAGTATGTAGACTTAGGTTTACTTTAAACATACTAAAGTACTAAGGACAGAAAAAGCACTCAATTTTAGGTATTACGTATTTTGCGTTATTAATTGGGCTGTGCTTATCATAGTTATCAAAATGAATATACCTAATATTTCTGCATTCACTAACTCACTATATACGTAAGCACACACAGCGGTTTCAAAAAGATTATTTCATTCGAAAACCTAGATCCCAAAACACCTGCATTTAACTCAATATGACTAATTACCACAAACAGCGAGCGTAAACCAATTTTAATCCCCAGTGGTGTCCACATCACAAATTACAGTCTTTACAAATGTTAGGGAGTACTCGAGGTGGGGGGAGGGGGGGATTTATTAACATCGGAGGCTCTCTGCCAAGGATTTTTCCTTGACATGGGTAGGAGTTTGGGTCTAATTGAATACGGTAGGTCCATGTAAATGTGAAAATAATTTTATGTTGTGTACAGAGACGGTTTGCAAATGACATCAATAGGCAAAAAATGATATTCCGTCGGCTGAGAGGTGTCACGGAATGTGAGATCCTCGGAGTTTGGTGGTTGTTGTTTATGTTGAACATAATACGTTTCATGTATATCATGTCTCGATTATGAGACCTGTAAAATATATTTTTTTGCTTTTCAGTAAATCAATGTGGCTATATGGAAATGTAAGTATAGTACCTAGGTATTTAATCAGTATGTACATAAATATATTAACTAGCTGTTCCACGCGAAGGTTCCACCCGCGACCCAACAGATGGCGCTAGACGGAAAATTTTGAAGATCGCGCTTACGTTACGTTCCCATATTCAGTGGGGTTGCACCCATACATAATGTTGAGTAGGAAAATATCTTCCTCTTTGCAAAATTAATATAGATAGCCATTAATGTCCCCAGCTGAGCAAAGGGTCACAAAGGCTTTCCTGCGTTCCACGTTTGACTCGGCGTGCATCTGATTCTCGTCGCGACATCTACGAGTATCACTACATAGTATAAAATAAAGTCGTCTCTTTTTCGTGTCTGTCACACTGTTTGTCTGTCTGTATGCTTAAATCTTTAAAATTACGCAACGGATTTTGATGCGGTTTTTTGTAATAGGTAGAGTGATTCAAGAGGAAGGTTTTTATGCAACAAAATTCCCGAAATTCCCACGGGAACGGGCACAACGCGGGTAAAACCGCGGGGCGCTGCTAGTAGCATATACAATAGTCGACGTCGTGCTTCTGAGGGCACTTTAAATTGTCGGTCCCAGTTGTTCCAATCGTCAGATTATGTCAGAGGCCTTGAGGTTGTCTAAAAATTGCGACATTAGGGTTGACCACTAACCTACCCAAAATTACTTTCATTTCATAGTCGAAAAGAAGGTTTCGCACCTGTTTTATGGCAAATATCGAAGAAAACAACCACCTCCACCAACACTCTCAAAACTAAGCCATGTTTTCACTTCACGCTTATAAAATTATGAAAATAAAACCTATCAGAAGTACCTATAAAATTAGATTACTGACAATATAGTGTCCAGTCAGAACAATATACTAACTTAAAATTATCATTAAAAGAACATTAAGTACCTGGTTAAGTACCTGGTTAAGTACCCCAAGAAAAATAAGGGTCATGATACAGAAACGGTAGACTAAGAAATGTTTTTGTATTATATTTGTTTCAATGTTACAAGCTACTACAAAAGCAAGCAATTTGTTAAGAACGAGCAAGCACATAACGATTTGCTTTCATCACTTGACAATTGACCGGAAGCTTAAACGCGTTAAATGAGACAAATTATTTGTTTAACATAGTCGATAGATATTTTTATCATTTGTTAAGGTCATTTTTATTGAAAAGTGCGCGCAACTAATACTTATACTACAAAAGCTTATATTTAACTAAAACTAAACATGCAACTCATTCAAATTCTAGGATATTGTATTTTAGGAACAAACTGACAACGGACAAATCTAATAACATATTTGACAAACAGCCTTAGTAAGTTGCCACCGCTACCGCTTAACCCATCGCCCGCTACCGCTTATCCCACTTAGTCCGCCTCTGTCCCCATCACGCACGGTAGCAATTTGTTAGGTATTTTTTTGTGCGTGCTGACCAAGTAATTGTTAGTATTAATTCTGAACCATGTTACTGGGTACACTCTATACACGCAACCTACACTGTTACGAGCATTTTGAGCTCCTTATTGTGTAGTTAGCTGCAACCTTTCTAGATCTTGAGACGATTATTTATATGTTTCAGGCAAAATTTGAAAGCAGTCAAAACTCATATTAACTGTAATAATAATAGGTTTTAGTCTTCTTTAAAAAAATAAAAACATAGACACCTTCTGTTCGAAAAGGATTAACTGATGGGGTGAGAATGAAATTAAATCACTAAACCTTTTTCTTCTTCAGAACGAACTGTCTTCGGCTGGAAATACCACATTATACCTGATTTTAACTTTTGGAAGAAAAAACAGAGTGTAGATTGTTTTTTTCGGGTAGTTTAAGTTTTAACTGGTATTAGTTTTTCCTGCAACACCTACACTTAACTATGTTGCTAGGTTATTTATAATTTGGTTATGCTCGTATAATGGTTAGAGATAATAGTTGATAAGACTGGCGAGTGTGTGAGAGTGGTAGTTTAACTTATTATGGCATAGTTTATTTAATCGTACAATATGGATACGGTTCTTTATCTCTATCTATATCTCAGGTTACCTATATTATGAAATCGCACCTTCATCTATAGGTAATGATGTGATCTTCTCCTTTCTGCATCCTCTCTAATCTTAACATTCCATCGGAGCTAGGCATACATGAAGATTTTGTCTTCAATGTTTTATTCTCTAACTAGCAGCGCCTCGCGGGTTTACCCGCGTTAGGCAAATACAAAAAATCAAACTTCATCTTCATTGTAAGGATAAATTGATAAACAGTTACTAAGTTCGAGAAGGTTAGTGGCCAACCACGGTGACGGAGTTTTGAGACCACCTCAAGGCCTCCGACGATGTAAAACGATAGAAATGCCACTAGGTATAGATATAAGAAGTACCTATTATTACTTCAGTAATTGACACTTTGACCTCTCGTACTACAAGACGTTACTTTGTTAACACTGCTACGTGAAATCCAATTACTTTTAAAGTAAATTACTACAAATTCCCACTAATCCATTACCACCCTAGTAGGTACGTACCAATAATATTGGCTATAGGCGGAACTTACAAGGTGCACTCAATTTATTAACACCAGTAGGTAGGCAGTAGGCTGCCTATCTATTTGTTACCCTATAGAACTGTAATAGCATCTACTGTATGCCATATATTCACATATCGGTTAACGAGTTTAATTCAATTCAATTCTCAATAGCAAAAACACAAACAACGCATACATTTTATAATATTTAAAAATATTTAAACTAAAGTAACTTAAAAAAAATTGAATGAGGTTTTTGATATGTTTAAAATATTTTTTATGTATGTTCGATTATAACGAAGGAGTTATTATGGACCGATTTTCTTTGTTAAAAAGAACATTTATTTCGATATGGTCCCATACACATATAACACGTCAGTAGAAGGCTTTCCAAAAATACTCATTGAAAACCTTTTCTGTTGCATCAAATAAAAAAAGGTAGAAATGTTTTCGTTTGTTTGTTATTAAAGTATGAATCTGTTTTAAAATGAAATGCAAATAATATAAGTAATCTTATTCCGGTCTCGTCATGAAAGCTTGCAATACGTTTTGTTAAATGCTCGTCAAACAAATCCGCCAATCAACAAGAGGTCGAATAAAACGCCAGCGTAGCAATATCTGAGAGGTAGATTTCAAAAACAGACTTTTTAACACGTTCATAACAAATCATATTACTGTATCAGGCCCATGTAACCGGCTAGCAGTTAACGTGTTAAAAAGTTTACTTTTTTGTGGTAATTCTAAGTAAGAATAATAATAAAAAGTGAATAATTAGTTACTTATTGAAGTTCTCCATTACATGTTCCCTAGGTTTGCGCAGACTTGATGGTTTATTGACGTCTCACTCATATTTTATGATAAAGGAGGAAAAATAGCATGTTATGGCTTAATTGAGAAGTGAAAGTCTAAACTAATTTCAAACAACAAAACCTTATTGTCTAAACCACAAATTACAAAAACACCGTTTCCACAAAGCTACCCGCTTCAAAACCGCGCGAACGAAGCGTAACCGGATTAAATCGACACAAACCGGTCCGGGCGGTAAACGATCGCGGTTGTACGAAATGTACGACATCGAACGAATACTGGCTGAAATGACGTTTAAAATATACTTTTTGAAATACGAACTCTGTTTTAAAACAAGACAGTAGGATGTGGTCTGAATATTGTTTGGAATTTAAAAAATAAAATAACATTTTACTATATTTTTTAAATATGAGTTCTGATTTTAAACATGACACTGACTTAATACGAAATCATCGTCGTTTTTGGTAATATCGTGCATACAATTAAAATAGTCTCAGTTGAATATTTCGCAAAATATCAAAGTCGTTTAGTTTGACCGAGTTCACAAGTTAAATAACACGAGATCAAGCGATCAATTTGACATGTGACGCTGCGTTCCATAGTGTTCGCTTACCTGCAGCTTAAAACTTGTTGATTTTGAGCAACCTTACTTAATGGTTGATTTTTGATAAGTTCAAGCCAATAAATCGCCACCACACTCACACACTATCTGCGTACTTGGCACACAAACCTTTATTAACCCCAAACCAATTGTCAAACCTTAGAAAGTCACACCAAACCCACAAAGAGTTCCACTAAGGCAAATCAAGTAATACTATCCCTTCTTAAAACACACAGAGTGAAGTTGCGTGTGTGGGTAGTAACCACACGCGGTGCCTGTGGAATTGAATTAACGGAAACAATTACTGGAGCACGGCACGCGGCGAATCACACGCACTGCACTATCGATGATACTTTGAATAACTTGAGGAAAAACGGGATGAGGTTGCGTCGAAAAATGAATAAATATAACATTAAATTGTGGTAAAGACACAATTATTTCAATCAGATTAAATTAGACAACTAGCAACCTGTCTTCACTGGGGGATATGGAAATTGTCCCGTGTTAGTCGCTTTTGGGCATTATTCGCACTTGGTAGGTAGACAAATTGACATTAACTGAATGTTAAAAATCCAATTATTTTAGTGCTTTACATTTACGATCAATACAAGCTTTAACCTTAGTTTGGGTCTAACTGATCGTGTCAATTAATCGTGTCTATATATTGTAGCAGTGCCCCGCGGCTTCACCCGCGTTATGCCTTTCCCGTGGGAATTTCGGGATGAAAAATAGTCTAACCTTCCCGTTGAATGTCGCTATCCATTGCAAAATAATGATTCAAATAGGATTAGTAGTTTTTAGCCCATAGAAGTGATTCTCAGTGATTTTCAATTACTGTTCTTCAGCGCCAGCTTCAATTGTGTTTAATTTGGAACCCTATTTGCATCGTAGCTGCATAGCATTTATCTGCTATAAAAGCACCTATAAACAAATAAATAACGCTCAAGTCCAAGTACAGCTTAAAGCACCTGCAAGACAAAGTTACTCGTTCGCAGAAAACGTCCTAGAATGAGCTAACTATGAACCAAGTGCGAGTTTAGAACTCATTTACAACGCCCGTAAGTAGTTTATGCTACCGTTTACTATAGTTATGTAAGTAGTATTTCATTAAGAAGAGTTAATTGTTCATCGTTTACTTTGTTGTTATCGGTAACAATGAACTTACGAGTTATGGAGTGGAACTCGAAGTTTACGGTTTGGTTTTAGTGTAGTTTGATTTTGATGGTTAGGACTTAGTTTTCTGATTTACTAATTAATATGCATAGGGTTTATAAAGTATGTATTCCTACGCCTCGGTGGTCTAGTGGTATATGCACTCGCCTGACTGAGGTCCCGCCAAGACTGATGTCCCAGATTCAATTCCCGGGTCGAGCGAAAGTTTCTTTCTTTTCAAACTTGGCTCGGTTTTGAGATCACCAACCCGCATTTGGCAAGTGTGGTGATTATGCCTAATCCTCCTCACTGTACTGATGATCTTCAGTGAGATGAGATGCCTTTGACCAGCACTGGGATATTATAAGTAAATCATCGCTGACATCTCACCGAAGATATCAGTACACTTCTAAGTACGTCAAATACCTATAAAAAACTTCACTCCAATCGTAACCGCAGACAGCCACTATAATTATACACGAGCATCCCCGAGTGAGTTACACCAGTATTGACTGAGTGAGTTAAGATTCATGAGCTGTTTGAACTCCGGGGATCCGACAGGATCGGAACGCTCACTGGGTTTATCTGGTTCAGTGGCTACATGTCGTAGTTTGTTGCGTTCTTGGGAGACGTTTTTGTATGGGATTTATTTGAATCAAAATAATGTGTACTTGAATACTAGTATGATATTTGTCTTTAAAGGACTTCTTGCTTTATATGTGGTGTAACATTTAGCTAGACCATGTTAATGATAGAAAAGTATTTAAGAAAATTCCTCAACTTTATAAAGCTAAGTAAATATCCAATATAATATAATTTTAGTCTAACCGAAATCAGATCATTTTAGAAAATTGCCATTAAAAAAATACAGCAGTGCACGATGGATCCACTTGCTTCACTGGCAGTCTTGCAACGAATTTGAATGACAAAATGAATGTCGTTTAAGTGTCGTGTTAATTAACTATCAAATCAAACAAAGATCGTTTTGGTTTCGTTAAACAGGAAAAAACCGGAGTATGTGTGATGGAAACGATAGAAGATGGTGTAAAGGTAAAGGTGGATATCCCAAGCTGCACCCAAGTAAACACCTCCAATACTCAATTTAATTTCGTATCATCCTTTCACCGAATACGAATAACCTACCCATACAACACCATCCCAAACTACAAGTGCTTAACATCAATCAATATTAACTAAAGGCACCTGTACACTGTCGATGTCGTGCGTCCGGTCGGACATCTTTCCGGACCGGATACGACTGCGGAAGTTTACTTACTGAACGCGAGGCCAAGTGTCTGTGACCGTTGTTATATAGAGAGACTATTTGTGAACGTATTTGTACCAATTCTCGGTAACGAGTGGTAATACTCCGTATTGGTAGTTGGAAGTCTAATATGTAAGTACTTTAATCCGATTCGGGGGTTTTGGTAGGGCGGTTGTATTGTTGGAATATTATTACTATGACATGTAAATTTATTCATTTATTTATTTTATTAGACATTACAACAATATTATCACTTTGCACTTACAATGCATGCTAGCCCTACAATTAAGTATAATTTAAAAATCGTTCTAAAAGATCATGCTCCGATTTCAAAATAGGATAATTTGGGACATTTAATTACGTGTTGTGCCTCATTTTTATCTGAGTTCTACCGTGCTTCGGTGGGCTCGTTAATCAGTCGTTCCTGGTTGTTTTAATCGTAAGACCATATCGGAGGCCCTTAGGCGGTCTCAAAACTCCAGCAACAGGCTAAACCACTCACTACCCTATTTAAAATTAATCAATTATCTACTCGTATCAATGCTTTTCAACGCGCGTTAAAAAACCTAGTTCGGATAAAGCTTTTTCGTGAAAGAGTAACAAAAATACATACCTACATACATCCATACATACGTCCTTCCGACAAACTATCGCATTTATAATATTAGTAGGACTAAAGTGAGACACGGTCCTTGTGGCTCGAAGTCCAATCAAATGACCTATAATTGGAACTGGTTACACTTGACTGCGGTATTTCGATCAGAACTAAATTAAGTTTATATACTAAAATAGATATAGACTTCTCTTCGGAAATAACTCAAAGAGTATAACGAAACATACTAATAATTTATTAGTATGTTTCGTTATACTTAAAAGTTTGTAGATATTAATGTGTATCAATAGTTATTGATACACATTAATAGTTATCGTCGTGAAGCTCTAAATAGAGAAAAGTGGAAACGATGGGGGGAGGCCTTTGCCCAACGATGGGACACCCAAGGCTAAGTTATTGAAAGTGTAGGTAGATTAAACCATGTCCTATATTTTTATGAGCCAATACAGATCATACTGGTGCATTAAGTTAAATGAACACTTCTTTACTTTTTAATTGAAACTACGTTTACTTCTCTATGACCACGGAACCTGAAAAGGGACCGAAACGTCCGTATAAATAAATCTGTACTACCTAATGTAATAAAGCTGAAGAGTTAGAGTTTTTGTTTTTTAACGCGCTAATATTAGAGCTTCGAATCCAATTTGAATAATTATTTTTGGAATGGATAGTCCCATTCAACGGGAAGGTTAGAGGCTATTTTTTATCCCCAAATTCCCACGACAGCAGGCACAATGCGGGTTACACCGCGGGGCGCTGCAAGTGTAATCTAAAAGTGAAGTGCATCAGTTTCAATTTGTTTTCAAAGAGCAAAAGTTTCAATTTGAAATACAAACAAATCGAGAAATAGCTGTTTGAAGATTAATGGCTCACTTATGTCGTTTGTACCTACATTTAGTCGTTCGTAACATACTCGTACATGGTAGTCGGCCGCTTTTAACAAACGACTGCAGCTGCTACCTAATTAGGTGTTCTCAGTCAGCGGACCCCTATGAGAAGACCTATGAGACAACGACGACTATTCACGAACGCAATAGTGTAAATAGGACATTACTGACTTATACTTTTGGAGAAAACAACATGCAAAGCATGTAAATAAATAGTCAGAATTCGCACTCAAAAAACAAGTGATAAACAAACAACCTTCTATAAATAAAATAATATATATTATATATAAATGTAAATGTATAAACAACCCCCTATTAACAATCATTTCATTTTAACAGCACCATGCCAAACTTATCTCATTTGGCTTATAACAAAATGGCCTGGTAAAAGCTAACGACTATACTTAACAACCAGAGTAAAAATGGAAGTAAAAAGGGGAAAAACTCAAAGAAAATCACAACTAAAACGAAATAGGACTACTATAAAAGTATTCCGGTACTGGATAATGAAAAAAGTTGGTCAAATGATCACCGTGGCTCGCGGCGCGTAGTTACGAACTTGCTTACCTGGCGGGAATGGAGCAGTCAGGGAATCAAACAGCCTTTTAATTAACTCAGTATTGTGACTGGGGTACAACAGATTGGTATTAGGTTTTGGGCTTGTGTGCTGTGATAATTATCTAATTATCTATACTACATTAATAGTAAAGCTGCAGAATTTGATTTTCTGCTTGTTTGACGCGCTTATCTGGGAAACTACCAATCCGATTTTAATGATTCTATTAGAAATGGATAGCTAATTTCAAAGGGAAGGTTATATGCTATTTTCCATTCCATTTCCACAGGAACGGGCAAAACGCGGGTAAAGCCGCGGGTCGCGGTATTTTTATCTTAAATGAAGAGACCTTTACCCAACAGCGGGACATAAATGTACATACATTTAAAGTTATAGGCCCACCGCACCCGTAGAAAAGTATTTTTACGTTGTTTTGCATGTGATGTATCTGTCTACTACATAACATAGCCATCCTCTCAAAGATAAAAACTGTTTTATAATTCATTCCCATTCTCTTCGAAAAACATAAATGAAATAATAAATAGGTCAGTTGTGAATAACTTGACCATAACTAAGAAACTATTATTTATAAATACGCCTTCTAACTTCGCACTCTTGATTCCCTACAACTTCGCAAAGATAATTACTTCCTAGATGTAAAAACTGGCGCCTTTATAACTGATACAAGAGGATACTTTCTCTGTGTTGCCTTCATTTTTATACGGTTATTGCGCGAAGTTTAACGGCGAAGCTACTTTCCTTGAAGATTTTACTATGACTAGAGCGTAGGTTATCTAAACTGGGTACAGGTAGCTCATGGATGTTGAGCATATTAGTACTTTGTCATATTATGTTTAATAATTTTTCTAAGACATTTCGAGGAGTCTGAACATGACAAGGTTATGACAATGTTTTCTTGAACCAACTATGTGTAGTGTTCTTCTTTCGAGTCAATGGCGCAAAATAATTTTTGTATTTATACTTTCCCGGACCAGTAATTTACAAGCGAAAGGGCAGTAAATGTCTAGTAAATAACTAGACATACCACTAAGTTGTTGGTTGCTCACTCGCTTGCGTATTGGCCTTGGCTCGCAGCTTGTAAACTCACTCTAACTAAACGAGACCCCTAAAGTAAAAAAATACGCGAAAAAACTTAATGAATACAAATTATACGAGTACCGACCGAGTAACATAAATACATTTGCAAAACTTGTAAACATTTCCCAAGGCCGTGGCAGCAATCAATCAAGTTGGGAACTTTCTTAACCCTTACATAAATTGTTATATTTGTAAAACCGGAGTACGGTGACCCATGAAAACCTCTTTCTGTTCGGACCAATGGAGCTTAATTCGTCCGGCGATCAGACCAAGTTAGCCTGGTGGCACAGTGAGACGCGAAGATGCTTGTAAATGAAGCGTTATTTGATTACTATTTGGTTACATTGATTAGTGTTTGGGAAGGGAACTGTTGTGGTCGGTAAGTGGGTGAAATCTAATCATTTATCAAATGGCGAAACTTTTTATTGGACCTTTAAACAGTTCAAAATGGATCATTTTTAGTTAGACCACAAATCAACAAAAGTACTAGTTAATGTATCGTAGACAAATTAAAAGTTACCTATTTTGAAAATACGCAAGAGAAAACTTTAATAATATTAATTATTTTATTAATATAGGCATTTGAGTGCACAATTGCACAATGCAAGCATCTTAACTCACAGTTTGTCGCTATACGTCTCACCAAATATCTCCCACATCACATCCCGCAGTACACCGCCTGCCTAACCGCGATCTAAGGCAATAACTGTCGCCAGGTTTCCACACGATTTGCCGGCGGCCGGGCCCGACACGGCGCCGGATCGAAACCCTCCGTATATTATCGATGGTGAATTACCCCTTTAATGTATAGTGACGTAATAACGTTTCGACTAATAATGTACTCTGGAATTGGCCTGCACTGGATTAGGAATTGGACTTCGATTCGTTGTGGAGTGTTTCGCTGGTTTGTGGTCGAGTTTAGAGGAATTGGGTTTTTTAGTTTTGTTGTTAGTTTGATTTCTTATTCATATTAGTTATTGTTTTACTCTACTGTGGTGGTATCTCGCCTAAGACAATATATCATGAATTATACTAAGTGGAACGGGACTATATCGCGTTAGAATATATGTACGAGTATAACGTATTTATTACGAGTATACAAAAATAAACATAAAGTTCATTGTAAATGTGAATTAACGACATTGTTGTAGAGTGTAAATAAATAAATAGAGTGTTATGCAGTCCTGGGTATGCTTCCTACTAATATTATAAATGCGAAAGTTTGTGAGGATGGATGTATGTTTGTTTGTTACTCTTTTACAAAAACCTTCTGGACAGATTTGGATGAAACTTTACAGTAATACACAGAGGTTATACATAACACATAGGATACATTTTATCCCGAAATTCCCGCGGGAAGGGGCAACACCGCGGGGTGCGCCTAGTATTCCCATTTATGTACATGATGAACATAACCCCTTGTAAAAAAAAACAAACCATACATATGTACATATAAATGGGAAAGAAATTACTCTTTTAGCGTTAGATATAGTTACACACCGGTACGATTGTTAATTTCTTTGTAATAAAGACCCGCATCATGAGAATGTAAATGAGGTACGCTAATGCAATGTTTTAATCGTACTTGAATTATTGCTTTATCAAATCCGAGAATGTTTTCCTTGAAGTCGCATTGAGCCGACAATTACTGAAACGAAACCGTCACGGAAAATTGTTTTCGTTACTGTTTTTATGTTTTACTTGCTGTATCCCGCGGTTTTTCCCGCAGCACTTATTATAAATTTTTCAAAAAATATTAAATTCGGTCCAGCTTTTCTTGAGTTATAAGTGGTTAAACTAACACGACTTTCTTTATATGTATAGATTCACTTTCAACGACATTATTAGAACCGACATTATTATTTTAAAAGAAGTTTCATTCTTTGCAAAATGTATTGGGTGGAATACAGTTTTGCTTCAAAATTATTATTTTTACCCCCGTCGCAAAAGAGGGGTGTTATACGTTTGACATCGATTTGTGTGTGACTGTCGTCTGTGGCATTGTTGCTCTCAAACTGATGGTGATCCACCCGTTTTTTGCAAAGGTTTACGCGGGCCCGTTGTAATTGAGGCGCCAGAAGCAGAGGTTTTTAATTAAGTCATATATTATTATACACAACATCGTGGTCACAATTACAATATCAAAACGTAAATATAAAACAATATTCTAAAAATAATCGTTGTGTGTTCGGGCCTCTCGTCCGGCGGATGTACCAACACCGGAAGTTTACTTAACCGCCGCGAAACCGCCGGCGACCCGCGTCACTTCCGGTCCTGTGGCTAAAGATGAGTGCATGCTTGCGGACTGCGGATTATTACAGGCGTTATATTTTATAAGGGTTTATTTTCTTTGGTAAATGAGAGTGTTATAATACGGTTGTTTGGTAGGTAAAATAAGTATACCCAGCCTAATTCAATATGTTTGGGTCGTATTGTGAAAATTATTTTTTGGTATGCAAGTGGTTTCCAAAGTTAATATAAGAAATATCTAGTCCTTCACATTTCCATAGTATTGAAACGATTCGAATGCGATGAGATGACCACTTGTCTACAGGGGGCTACAATCTAAATTTATTATCAACTAGCTGTGCCCCGCGGTTTCACCTGTAGCGCCCCCGTTCCCGTGGGAATTTCGAGATTTTTATTCCTTATTTTTCTTATATAAAAATCTTGTCCTGACAATAAGGAACACATTAAAAAAAGAATCATCCAATTTGGTGCAGTCGTTCTGAAGTTATGCGCTTAGCAACAGATTCAGCGATTCATTTTTATATTATAGATTAAAATAGTTGTAGAGTATAAGAGTACGCGTACCAGACCATTTTACGAACCTTTACTAAATGAAAATAATAATTGTTTGAATCTACACGTTAATTTTTTGTTGTTTGAACGCGCTAATCTCAGGATCTACCTATCCGATTTGAATTATTATTTTTGCAACAGATAGCCTCATTTAACAGGTAGGTTATAGGCTATTTTTATCTTGAAATTGTCTTGGAGACAGGCACAACGCGGGCAAAACCGCGAGGTGCTGCTAGTAGAGAATAAACCTAGAATGTTTGATATTTCAGCAACCATACGCACCAGCCCTTACGTTGTATTTATCCCTTAAAATGCGTATTCGCGTGCTTCCCCCAGTTAGAGTACAAAAGAAACGATAAGTCCCAAGCACATTGATGTGTTGAAATTAATGCACCATTGACCCGGGGCATGTCGACAGTAATACGGGAAGGACCGACATGTGGGGACACCGAGTATGTGTTGGAGAGTGCCTTCTTTATTTTGGATTGTTTTTGGAGATTTTTGGTTTAAAAGTATTGGTTAAAGAGTAGGTTAGGTAGAGGAGGCTGTGAACAACCGTGGTAAGGAGTTTTTTGGGGATGAAGATGTCGAAGAGTAAATATACGAATGACGATAGATCGGGTTAGGAGCTTTACGACTACATCTCTATTTGACTAGGCAGCGGATGTGACTAGATCGCTTTGGGACTAAATCGCGATTGGACTCGATCTCGATTGGACTTGATCGTTATTTGACCAGATCTTTGTATGACTAGATAGCGTTATGACTACTCAGTGTATTGTTTTGTGGAAGTACAGTTGTGTTCAATATGATGATATGTAATATTTTATTTCTCTGGCTCAGACGACTACTTCTACTAAAGGGTCTACTCGGCCCGCGGGCTTAGACGACTACTACAAAAAAAAAATAACCCTAACCTAACCTACCGAATAGTACGTAAAAACAATTTTCTTACTATTCGGTAGGTTAGGGTTATTTTTTTTTGTATCAGTTAGGTAAAAAAAAAAAAAAACCATAACCTACCGAAGAGAGTGGTCGACTGAACCCGCGGGCTCAGTAAACCCTTTAGCGGTAGAGAATCGAGTTAATACTTTTTGATACAATTGTACGTCATATCGATATTACGTCGAACTGATAATAGGACGTAAGCATATATGGTCGAACAGCTATTTAACCCCAGCGCGATACGGTCATATCGCGATTTAGTCCCAAAGCGATCTAGTCACATCCGCTGCCTAGTCAAATAGAGATGTAGTCGTAAAGCTCCTAACCCGATAGATCACATAGGACAGCTAAGTATGTCCACTTTTTTTTGTGTTAAAGGCCATTTCTCCATTAGACTTACAGATAACGGATAACTATTTCGTCAATAAGGTATATTTGAATAATACTGCGTACTGTACGCACCAAAAGGCAAACATTTAGCCGCTAACAAGGAGTGTAATGGCCAACTTAGGTGTTCAGTCCAAGAAAGAAAAAATAAAGTTATAAAAACACAATAAAACAAATCTAATTCCAAATCTTTCAACTTGCTTGAGAGTTACGAAACTAAGAACACAACAAATAAAGGTACACAGAAGCACACATCACAAACTTCTGCTTCCAATGCCTTCTTGTTGCGTCGGGCCAAAAAAGGGAAATGCAATAAAACAAACAATATATAGAGGAGTCGAAAATTAAAGATCAGACGTAAAAGTGGTCCATTTGTCCGTCTGTCCGTTTCCTTTAACTTGAGAACCTCATTCGGGTAACGCTCACCTGGGGAATGTTGCTTGGAAATATACGCGAGCGTATCATGCGCGGAACTTACGTGTCTGATATAATCAACAACGTGTTAATGAAAAATGAAAAAAATATTTGTTGACGAAAAGCTTAAACTTAAAAATTACATATCCAACGACTCCCGCACTAAGGCTAGCCTATATTAATGATTGTGGCTAAGCAAACTAATATAATTATGTTTATGTAGTGTAGTATTTTATTTATACAGTTTGAAATAAACCTAGGTATATAATATTTAGAATTTAGACATCTAATTATTTAACATAACATGACATAAAATGTTTTAGTATTTATAAGCACTTAAGGTTGGCACATTGTGGAGCTACGAGGCTAAAGACCACGCCGCGCCGTATAGAATAGTAAGCGAACAAAATACGCTCCCGTATGTTCAGCCACGAGTGTTAGCCATGCCAAGCCTCTTAGTTGAGATGAGATTAGATTAAACGCTCTGCCCTTAACAATACACAAGAGACTATGAATCTACGTTTAAACTGTTTTTACTGAAAACGTCTTGAAAAGTTTAGATCCAAGAAGTTGTGTATGGTTCAGCTTCTCTTAAATTACTAATTAAATTATAACGAGAGAGGTAGTAAAACTCCTGTAGGAGTTTTTATGTAGTTTTGTCCCAATAGAAAAGATGACCCATGGCCTGTCTGAGCCCACTATCGTCACAATAGTCGTTAAACTGTATTTTTCGACACAATCCTGTCTAACATACGAAAGAGTCAATTAGACGTAAACAAAGCTGACCAACAGACAAAATGTCTTGCCTTTAGTGTGCGCATCTTCATACATTTTCATAGACTAGCTAGAATATCAGAAGCCTCTCTTTAGAAGACTTTGCATTCGTGACCATAGTGTGTAGTGAGAAGTAAATGGTGTGATGTATGTTCTATGAAAGTTAGTGGCGATTAGTATAAAGCTCCAGAAGTCTTCAGCACATGAAGCTTTATTATAAAGACACTAGCTGCGCCCCGCGGTTTCACCCGCGTTATACCCGTTCCCGCGGGAATTTCGGGATGAAAAATAGATGTTGTCCGATTCTCAGGCCTACCCGATATGTACACAAAATTTTATGAGAATCGGTCGAGCCGTTTCAGAGGAGTTCAACCACGGTACCCGTTCCCGCGGGAATTTCGGGATGAAAAATAGATGTTGGCCGATTCTCAGACCTACTCAATATGCTCACAAAATTTCATGAGAATCGGTCAAGCCGTTTCGGAGGAGTACGGGAACGAACATTGTGACACGAGAATTTTATATATAAGATAAACTTTTATAAAAAGGCCGTTACTTACGATAATAAGTAAAAACTTCACAAATAAATGAACCTGAACGCGCATTGCTTCTTGAGTACAAACTATAGAGAGTAAACTTAGAATATGACTTAACAACCAAAAATCCAATAATAAGCTAGGAATAATGATTAATTCAAAGATAAAATAATATTCTAAAAAAACTACTGTATCAACTTATAAATATGAAACGCAGATTTGTATAAAATTTACACCTCCTTATATTACTGTTGCGTAAGCATAACCCCGCTAGGGGTGCATAAAATAATACCAATGCAATGAAAAAGAAAAGATAAATCGAAGGAAGCCAATGAATTTTTATGTACCCATTTCTCTGATGCATGAAAGCCTACAGCGATTTCAAATATTTATCCACTACTGCGGAACGTATGTGCTGTCATTATTATTGTTTGCGATATGTTCCACTGTAAATACAGATGTTGGGTTTTGTTGCTTTTTGTTTTAGTTTTAAGTATTGCTTTATGTATCGTACTTCAGTTAGAGAGTCAATAATTTTCATATACATTCTTCTAATTGTTGTGAAAACGATGATTAATAACTATAAAGCCAAGAACTAAGCTCCAATTTCAACGTTTCTATTTTGAAACACGATCAAATAAACTCGGTTTTAGTAAATACAATTTGACGTTATGATCTCTAATTAGCTCTTGACCTAGGATTAAGATTATTGAGTTTAGATGTAACGGTGAAATTGAAGTCAAGCCTTGATCAATGATGCTGCTTGTCTATTAAAATTTGTAACTAGCTCACGGTTGGATATAAAGTTATGCTGGAGGTGCGGAATCAGGCAAGGAAGACGCAACCGACCTCATTATTAATCGGCGATGAATATCAATATTACAAAATACTTCTTAGGTTTAACACGTTAACAGTGCAGCTACTAAATGTGAGAGGAGCCCCTCACGTGCAAACACGTTTTGTGGAAATATGTAAAGAGAGGCTTAGGTAATGATAATTTTGAATAAATTATATAAATATAAACCCTCTAATTGTTTAAAAATTTAAAAAAAACTTGTGACCCACATGTGGTACACTCACGTACTAGCTATAGATTCATTGACCCACATGTCATTCCCTAGAAGAATGGATAAAATAACGAGAAGGCGTTGCACTGGGTGCTATAAAGCCCTAGTCGAAGGAGGATGCTCTGCAACCCAGGCGAGAACAAAAGCTAGGAAAACTGATACGGAATGCATCCAATGCAAGAAAGCCTACTGCCTTTCATGTTACAATGCGTCTCATTAAAAGTACCAATCTTACTTTCTTTGTTTATTTTTTGTACTTTCTTTGTTTATTATTTGTCATTAATCTTTATTATTAATGTTTTTTAATACAAAACATTTGTTTGTTTGTTTCTATCCTATATTACAAAAAAAAAACATTCATTTATTTTTAGTATAACTTTAGGCTTTTATTTCATGACAACCCTATAAAAATGTTGCCCGGTTTTTGAGCAAACTTTTTTTAGTTTATTGTTCACACGTGTATGCAAAAAAAATTAACATAAATCAAACGTGTAAACTATAAAAAGGCTTCAAATTTGTATGGAGTCGTGTCCCAAATGTGGTGCACGCACGTGTCAGAGTGACCTCACAGTGACCCACATGTGGTGCACGCACAGGGAACGTGTTAAGATAGGTTAGGTAAATATTAGGTGAAAAGGGCCAGAACAAGGCCGTTAGGTCACGGATGTAAGTTCACATACATCCCTTCATGTTTCGTAGCAAACCCGGTAGGTAGTTACTTATCATACTTGTTTCTTATGTATTAATTCATTCATTTCGTCACTTTTCATTCATTTAAACCGCGATCAATCACGAGTTGACGACAGTTGATATGTCTTGCTGACTACCGGACAAACGCGATAGATATCCGACATCACTACATAGTATAAAACAAAGTCGCTAGTTTTGTCTGTTTGTTTGTCTGTTTGTCTGTATGCTTAAATCTTTAAAATTACGCAACGGATTTTGATGCGGTTTTTTGTAATAGGTAGAGTGATTCAAGAGGAAGGTTTTTATGTAAAAAAATTCCCAAAATTCCCACGAGAATGGGCACAACGCGGGTAAAACCGCGGGGCGCTGCTAGTATTATTATACAACGTCGACCTTAAAACATGTATTCATTCATTTATTCAGTTCGAGTAGGTTAGTTAACCGGGACCGACTGCTTTGCGTGCCCTCAGCCTTCCAAAGCACGGTAGCACCACTATCGGCTACCCGTTCAAGTAGGGGGCGAGGTGGAACTACGCCACGAGCGGTACAAACATTTATTAAGTAGATTGTTTTCAAGGTCTAAAAAGGACTACCAAACAAATGGAAAACAGCAGAATATTTTATTCGCCAATTGTGCGTTTCATTTTACGCAGTGCACGGGGTGTTTGCGTCTCAATAGAAGAGAGCTACCCGGTCAATTAGCATAATAACTGGTGTTATTTTGTAACCGTTCCGTTTCACGGAGTTCGCTTTATGTTACGCCAGTTAGCAAAATGACCAGCTTTTCTAAGTATTTTATAATATTAACTTCTTGTTATATAATCGAAAAAGATTGTAGTGTAAGTATATCTCGTTAAAAAGCGTGTAGGAAAATATTAATCTTAAAAAGTAATTAATTTACTAAAGGAAATACCGACCTACCTCGACTTATTCAAAAAAATATAATCGCTTTGTTTCAAGGAAAACACCCATTTAGGTATTTCGATACCTTAAAAATTTAAAGAAAATCAGCTTTTCCAATAAAATGTTGTTAGCAACCTTTCTAAAAGCAATTTCTGAGAACACATTAAAGTATTATGATAATACTGAAATTTAACACTTACGCCCCAGATAATAAATGTACACAGGGCCGGCGTAAGGACGCCGCCCGGGGCCACAATTACCAAGATACCGTCTCCACCCGTTGACGACCTATCATCGAGTTAAATAACTCGATATTACATGCATCGATTACTTGAGGTATCGGCTTGATCGCCGCTTTTGCATGAACCAAATTGAGTTGAGTTGATGAGACATTATCGTATGAATTATCGATGTTATGTTTTATGCATGCTTAGTAATTGCTTTTGTAATGGTGGCGATACATTAACATGTTTCAATGTGGGTTATTGACTTCCGATGATATTGTGTGTTAGTGATATTTATAGCGGATTCAATCCCATGGCGATTACGTGTAATCCTCCTCACAGTACTGAAATTCAGTTTGTTAGAGGACTTTTTCTGTTAGATCATTTTTTTCTTCTATTTAGCTTTTATTTTGATCGATATAAACTTATTACGTTATTATAAGACATCATCTTTGGTTACTGTTAAGAAAGTTCAAGTAGCTTAGTGTCCAAGACTGTATTTGGTGTTTAAGACCAAATAAAGGCCCCCAACATACTATTAAGCATTAAAACAACCACTATAAAAAAACTCAGAATAACTCCTTCACTAATATGGCAATTAGATAGAAATGCGGCATCGGACACTCAATCATTAACTTGGTGTTCAAACATTATGTTATATTTGTTTCTGAAATACATATCATTATTATGAGTATCCGCTAAGTCAAACTACTATGTTTTAAAGCACAATATCATTACCTATTGTTATCATGTTTCGAGGCCTAGCTCAAATTTGAAGGCCTTCGACATAGTGAAATCTTTTGTGCTCTTAATGTCACTAAAAATGTGAACCATTTTTATTAAGCTAAGTTGAAAAGTCACGTAGATAAGGCAAAATTAGTTCATAATAAAAAGGGATCTATTGTGCTCTACTTTTTTAGTTTTTAGTTAGGGTAAAATTGTTCGGATGAATGGAGATTTTCCCTTTTGCAAAGGGCCTTAATCCCTATTACCTAGGTTCAATCTTTTTGAATAGCACTATTGTACCTTATTTCGAGACCTTAAATAATTCAAGCTACGAGTGCCGATAAATCGTAAAGGGTAAATTGGTTATGGCAAGATAAGGGTGGCTTTTATCGCGGCCATTTTATGAAGTGTAAAATTTATTGCAAGGGATCATTTACTTGTCTACTTGAGGGATAGGCGATCAGTACTAAACTAGACTTTACTCGTTGTAAGAAGATGTGTATTGCGTCAAACCAGTAAGTTTATGTAAGTTTTATGTTTATCTTGTTTTAATCAGCTATCAACCAGCTGCTGGTTGATACCGTTTGACACAATCGAAATAAACCTTGCTGAAATTGGTTTAACTTAATATTGCCCACTGGCATTTAAAACGACACTATTTTTAGAACAAGTTGTTCAAAACCAGTTATTAAATTAACTACAAATGCAATTGAATGAAAAAAGAGTATTTATTTAGGATCGTGATACGCAAAATCGGATTTGGATCGTTTTGTATCTACAGATTCTTAAACAGCCCCCGTGAATTCACTGCCATTGTGACATATTTGAGCCTCAGAATATCACAACATAAAATTATATTCTGTGGCTTAAATAAAAAGTAATTAAAAATCAAAAGTGAGTCTTTAATAACGCTGGCTTCCAAAAGTCGGTGCTAATCAAGAAAACTTTTGAGACTAAAACGAGACGCAATCAAAGGAAAATTAACGTTAACCTTACATTTTGAAATGGAAAAACTTCCGGATAAAGAACCAATTTGTCGTCCAGGGATACATTCGGCCTAATTAAACATTCGAATTAGGACATTGTCAAAGTTAATTCATTTTGTTTCGGAAAGTCTTAAGCCTGTACTTAGTGACGTCAAATGCAAAAGTAGAGATTTAATAAGTGACAAGTAAATTATGAAAAAAATGGTGTAGTAATTTTTCTTATAAATGTATGAAAAATTACGTCAAATAATTATTTATCAATTTAATGAATATCCCTGAGTGCGGCATTAAGACCTCTTAAGGTTTCTTAACTCGCATTGAAATATTCCAAACGCATTATGTTCACTCGTTTTTTAGATGCTGTGACGTTGTATTTGAATGCTGTACACTAGAAATATAATCATTATTTTTTACACAAGCATTCAAAGTAGTACTGCCCCATATATAAACAGGTTTGTAAACCTGTTTATATATGGGGCAGTACTAGTCGCATTTATTGAATACCGTTATACAATAAAGAGAAAAAGACTGGGCTATGGAAATTAAGGTTAGATGGACTGGTGATGGGATATTGCAAAAAGATCGGCATCATAATATAATATCGAGAACAAGTTATCAGCGGCAGGTCGTGGCATATCATCATCATTATTAAAATATTACAGAACATTATTTCCAACAAAACGAGAAAAATCTCATTCCAAGATTACAATGTTCCACAATGTTACCATAACCACTGATACGAAACGAATGTTATAGAACATGTATTACAGACGGAGAGAAGTGTAGTCCGTTCAGAATACGAGATTTATTGATTTGTTGAACAAATGTGAGACACGGCGGCTCTACCAGCCTCTGTACCACGGACACTACTCTACATAGAAGAGGCTTTGGTTTGAAAGGAGGCTTCGGTTAGGCGCTGTGTTGTTTGATGAAGTTTGTCTCGTATGTTGCTGTGAGATGTATGTATCAATTTGTATGGATTGTATTACAAAATATGTTCTATCAGTTATGTTTTTGGTTTGTTAAAGGTGCTGGCTGGTAGACTCGGAGAATCGTCTTCTTTGAGATCTGTCAGGTATGTTTTTATTTTTTACTAGTTGTTTAATTGTTGACTTTGAATATATGTATTGGAAACTATGAGACTTTGCCACACGCGGCCACTAGATGGCGTCTTTATCGTTACCTAGAACACGCTTTTGTTATCAATTTCATAAGTTTGTTGGGGCGCTGTAATACATTAAAAAGTTTATAGGTAATGTAAAAGACAGTTTTCGCATTATCATATTCAAATATAATGATTAATTTGCCGATTCTATAGATTCCTAGTTCTCGTTCAATGAACTCAATACGTTACCAATTACTAGTAAAGTTTGGGCGGCCGGGGGCATGGGGAATTTGAGTAAGTTACCGCAAAGTGTGCTAACGTGTACTTTATTGATCTGCCTACAATAGATACTGTTAGTTTGCACTAATAGTATGACAGCTGTAAGAACTTTACATGATTTAACGAGCAAGAAGATTTATATGAGTTCATTCATTAATTTCATTAATTTCGTTTAGGTGGCCGACTCTCATTAATTATTACACACAATAACGCTTTTTCGTTCTAGAAAAAGTAAAAAGTAAGTAGGTTAGTGCCCAACTCTGGTGTCGTTGTTTTTAGACCGCCTAAGCGGCAAATGCATTCTGTTTACATCGAGACCTCGGGTCTAGTGAAACATATCGATAGTTAAAACAACTACGGTTTGGTAATCATATGGGATAGCAGCGCCCCGCGGTTTTACCCGCGTTGTGCCCGTTCCCGTAGGAAATCCGGGATAAAATGTAGCCTATAGCCTTCCTCGATAAATAGACTATCTAACAGTGAAAGAATTATTCAAATCGGTTCAGTAGTTTCTGAGATTAGCGCGTTTAAACAAACAAACAAACAAACAAACAAAACAAACTCTTCAGCTTTATAATATTAGTATAGATATACCCCGTTTTTTACACTAATTATTTCCTCTTTACATACCCCACTCAAGTAACTCAACGTTACCACGCTCAGCACACATCAACACCTCAATATAATTACCGCGCGTATAATTGCGTGATAGGTGAACCTGTAATCCGTATCAAACATGATTACTTGTCGTGTTACATAGGCCGTCGATTATCACACCGTACAGGTACTCATATCATTAGCTATCATCCTGAGGGATGATAATGGTATTAATCATAGGTGTAATGTGTTAGATAGGCCCGTCGGCACAGTGGCGTGTGAAAGCGCTTACTGTGTAGGGGGCTGGTTCGATTCCCGCCCGGAGTCAACAATATGCGCAAGCATAGTTGTTGGCGATGACGTATCAATTATATATTCATTTTGAGAATGTTTGCATGAATATGTAATTGTATGAGTTAGTTAGATTCCATAATAAACGCTTAGAGCTTAGTTTGGATCCACTGTCGTTGAATTTGTCCGGGTGTAACAAATATCTTATCATTTTTTGTGATTATCTTTATTTAGGTACCGAAAGTCAATTCAGGCGGCATTAAGCAAGTATGTTGTCCATGCCACAATAAAAAATATTGTAAAATAAAAAACATAAACCTACCTCATACCAACTAATATAAGACTAATAATTAGTATCAAAACAAGTGAACTAGAATGAAAAGCTTTGCCGCAACGCGGAGACGCCCCCCGCCCCTCCCCGCCCGACAAACATCCGGCCCGACCCGGATACCGGAAGTAGTTCTCACATTGAGAAAAACTTGAGTCCTCGAAGTCGCGATTGGATTAGGTAACTACTAAAATCTGAGCGGATTTTCATGCGCTTTTCATCGCCAGACTGGTTCAAGAGGATCTTTGATTAATTTAATCTCAAAATTCATAGGGGAACATTACATTTTAAACAATTGTCATTAAACGAAGACAAGTGAGGGTTGGTCTTCATAAAAATATAAATCAACATATTTATTATTACTAGTTTTTAAGTTTTGCATAGGTGACTTTTAAAAAATGCAAAGATACATACCATCAATATTTTCCGGACAATAGACTGATAGATTTCCATTTTGAAACCAAACTCATATTTTACGTCATAAATGTCCAATCGAAGCGAAATTAACCATTAACAGTATGAAAAGATCATTAACCTCCACATTCAATATAAATGCAAGTACTTTCAATGATACGGGTTTATTTATAACAATGCTCATATTTATGATTGTATTATCATTTACTTTGGATTTCATTAATATATTTGAATTTTCGTTTTATTGTGATAACGCGTTCGTGGTCTGTACGAGTAGTATGTGCCTGCGCAAGCCCGAGGTCCCAAGTTCGGATCCCGGGTCGGACGAAGCATGTTTTTCATTTACTTTTCAGACCTGGTAGTTTGTTATCACCCACCAGTAGTCGATAAGTGTGGTGACTACAAATAATCCTTCTCACTAATTAATGACAGACGTAAAAGCGTTATAACAACATATCATACTAGCGGGCGCCCTCGCTTCGCTTCGAGTGAGGCCCACCTCTTATTAGGCGTTGAATTCCGCAAAATTCTTTCTTAGTGCTCATTTACATCATGAAAGAAATTTCAGTACCAAACAAGTTTCTATGCACAGTAGTTTCGGCTGTGTTAGTGAGTCAGTCAATCAAAGTTTACCTTTAATATGTATATATTATGTATTTTAAAGTATTATGCCCCAAATACTCTCTTAAGTCCCGCCTAATATGGTCGTCGATCTTGTTTCAATCGGGTACAAAACGTAATCCTTTGTAGGTTATTCGATTACGACCGGCTAACCTAACACCGCGACTGTGCCACGTGACGGCTAACACCTAAGTATTTGACAACTGCAGTCGTTCGCAAAATGCGGTCAAGAACAGTCTGATATTTCACCTTAATAACCTACTAAATTTATTAGCATCTAAAGTAAGACATTAAACACGCGAAACAACCGGGACATTCTTCAAAACACTAAACTATGCGACCTCTATAAAACTTTGCGACAATTCGTTGTCCTCGCAATAAATACAAAAGACCTTTTAAAATATACGAGAAGTATTGCTAAGTTGTTATTTATATTTGAGAAGAAAGCTCCGAAGAGGTGAGGATTAAATACTGTACACAACCCCTAACAGGAGTTTCTTTCGAAATAGTATAGTATTTGTGCATAGGCACCAACAGTGTCCTAATTGTTGAGGTGGAGGGTTGATACTCTGAGATACAGGTTATCCCCAGTTCAGATGTCAACCCACCATAATCAAACATTGAACAAATTTAATACTACCGTCTTTTGTATGATTATGGTGAGAAATAAACGATTTATTTATTTATTTATTTGGTACTTTCTATGAAATATTTGTTACGACACGACTCTAAGTTTGGTGCTTTGGCAAAAAATTATGCTATATAAAATATGTTTATGCAAAGCATAATAACAATTAAAAGAATATTAAAAAAAATAGCAAGTAGCCGTGATTGTTACTGCATCGTTGCACCATTGCAATTCAACTTTACTGATATTATCAGTGAGATAAAATCCTTTACCCTGCTGTAGAACCCTAGTATTTTACTTTGCTTTAAAAAAATCCTTCTTTAAGTTCACTGCGAATTACGATTCATGCCCGGAGTAAGGGTTCTTGCTTCTGTAATGGGTGTATTTTGTTTTATGGTGGAGGGTACCTTAGTCCTGCCATTAGAAGCCCCCGCCCATTCATTCGTTCATTCGTTCATCCGTTCACTGAATGATCACCCAGGGACCGTGTGTGGGTTCCAGTAATAGCAACATATTATTGCTAGACTTTTTTGAATTAACAATTTTAGGGTTTCGTGAGTGTTTCAGTTTGGTTAATGGATTCGGAGGAATTGCTTTATTTTTGCTCTGTTTTGTCTTTTGTTTTTTTGATTTAGTTGAACAACGGGGACAGCTTTGTTCTTAATAAGGGTTTGGGCTGGGGTTGATTTTCTTTTTAAATAAATGAGTGTTCATTTGTCCGGTCTTGAGTAATGTATCTCTGGAGGAACAAAGTTGTCTACGCCCCCTTAAGTACTTTCAAAAGTCTGGAAAATAATACAGGGACATTTTTTAATTAATCCAAATGTTAACTAAGTTTGTCAAGCACTCTCTTTTTCTCGCTATGTTTCCCATATGGTGGTAGAGTCGGTCTTTCTCGGTTTTCTCGATCTTTTTTAACAAGCACTACAACATAAGCTATGTCTGAAAACATAGCTTATGTTCAGCTGTAAAATACACAGATGTTATAAACAAAAGCCAACTTGCAATATTAACTATAATAGCGGTTAGTTTACATAATAAGAGCCTGCGCCCACTACGGTCACAACAGTCATGACCCTGACTTGACGCAAATAAAACTTAAAAAACAGATTCCAGTACAAGTTCATATGTTCCCATTTAAGTACTAGAAAACCGTCTAACTACAGTTTAGACAATAGCGTACTCAAGCTCTAATTTCCTTCGTAAATTAATAATTTAATTTCAGTTAATTTAATATCATAATCGAAGTTTGAAATTAAAACATTGTGCAGACCGTGAATATTATAAAATGAGGTTGTAAGGACTAAACAACGATCGGGCCCAATAAATTCAGATTGGGTCGGCCTCTAATTAGATCGCGGTTCTACTCCGGAGACACAACGCAGATAAGCTAATTGCCTATTTACGACTCTTTATACGTACGACACGATTTTATTTAAAAAATCGGATGCGTGTAAAATGATAGCACTTAAGGACTTATACAAGCCTTACTAATATTACCGTTATCCTCGGGATAGTTATACTCAATATGGAAACATATAAAACCTAAAGTTGATATTGTCAAATCTAATACTGATTTAATAAAACTGAAGAGTTTGACTTTGTTTGTTGGAACGCGCTAATCTCAGTATCGAGTCCGATTCCAATAATTATTTTATTGTATTGGATTGGAAATGAATACGAGAATGGGTACAATGCGGGTAACGCCGCGGAGTGTAGCTAGTGTTGTTAAAAGAAAAATGTCCGAGTAATACTAAAGATATTTAAACTTCGAATAATAAATCGCTCGTTACACCATCTGTCAAAGTGCTATGTTTAATCACGAATGTTAAATGCAGATAAAATATATCCAAAGTTTATTTCTTAAATCTTGTAAGTGTATAGGTTAGGTACTAAATTTTATATTCTTTTTAAAATATACGACTTTCCCAGATAGCTTGTTCATGCAAATTTTGTTATGTTAATATTAAAACCATAAAAATCGTATGCTCTAAAAGTTTCATCGTAAAACGAAAATTAAAATCGCAAAGAATCATCTTTATCGTGTTAATCAGACAATGTTCCCTACCAGATCCCCATAATGCCCGATTGGTCATTAAAATTATATTTTATAATAATAACCAATCCGGTTGGAGAGCGTATGCCGTACTTAGGACGCCATTAGCTAATTGGACGATAATGACATTTAATACAATTCTGCTCATTTTCGGGTATGGAAATGTTGATTGGTTTCCTAATATATATTACTACCAGTAATGGCGTTAATTATTAATATTTGTATTTGATTCTAATATTATAATTTTAGTTAAAAAAAAATTGAAACTGTATGAAGATAAAAGTCTAATTTACCGGGTCATCGAAATCTAAGTTAATAAAAAATCACGAGCACGTTAATAACTGTTTTGTGATGCATTATCACTGAAGCTCTACGCGTGGTATCCACCAATCACATCAAAAATAGCAAAGCAACTTAGCAGAGTATTGTTTTCTCGGAACCCTTGGAAGCACCCTTAGTTTCCGCACAAAAATGCGAACCCTAATCCGCCCGCCGTATATAAATAAACATTTTTAATAAAACCAGGTTATCGCGGATCTCATTGAAACCGCAATAAGATGTGTATTATGTTCTGCGCTGTGGATATCTGAAATATACCGTCATCTCCATAAAGGATCACAAAGAACACGCTTCGCTTTAATTCCTACCCGCATTATGCTCGCAATTTCATTTACTATTTATTCTTCCTTTTGTTTTATTCGATCCTTTTTTGTTTTATTCCACGGGTATTTTTATTTATTGTTTTTAAATAATAATAGAATGAGTAAGATCTGACTGTATCTGTCTATAATATCGAATGAAGATCCGATCTGATGATAAATGAAACATTTATTTACAGCATAGTAATTTTTTTAAAATTGTAAATCTCGAAATTGTTTTAAACAAAACTGTCTTCATTTCCCTTTCTCGCGCGGTCTTTGGTAAATTTATTTTCCACTAGTATAAAGAGATTTACCGCATCGATAGAAGTACTAAATACGTGCTTATTAAACAGCTTGTGTCCATTTTCAACTAAAGTCTAAAGACGAAAAATACCATGATGGAACTCTCAGCCCTAAAACAATAAGGCGCAAATTCTTGAACGCAACTTCGTAAATAAATTTCCAGTTCACTCCTCAATCGATCATACTGATGCACACTGTAAGACAATATACACAAATGCTCCAGTGGCCGCCGCCGGACCACCCACCGATGCACGATCCCCGATAAATCCCCGGAATGGTACGTCCCCGTTATTGTGACGGCACAAGGCTCACGACCGCTAAGTGAAAGCCACCATTACAATGAATTATTACATCGCATATTTTGCTTTATTTGCAAGCTTGTAGTCTGGGAGACGACTACTTGTTTATATAAGTTAAGGTAAAGTCACCTAATTCCGTGGTATTTTCAACATAATAAGGAAAGACATAATATATGAAGTATTGACTGTAACTTAACAGTGCTTTATCTGGTGTCATTAAAAACGGTATTCTTTTGACTACCAAACTAAATTAAAGTTAAATCTATTTTAAATTGATTTATAGTTTAAAATAAATAAATAATGAAGTAAGTCCGAAGCACCTAATTCCGCGTTAAAAATCTTAATTCCGCGGCATGTGGTTCCTAAATCCGAGTATAAAAAATGTAAAGGGAATATTTTAGTATCACATAATTTACTAATTCGATACACAGACAAAAAGTGTTTTTAGCTATTGTTTATCTGAACAAATTGTTAAACATAAAAAAGAACACCCTGTGATTTTCTTATATTATACCGCGGTATTAGGTGCTCATACAACCCAATCCCGTTGCAGTCAGTTACATAGTGCAACGGAATTGGATTTCAAACTTTGAAAACACTATTCCTATTTCCGAGTGTTAAATAAATATATTTTTTTAAATATGTTTCATACAGATAAATATTTATTTATAATATATTTTTAATCATCTACAAAATTGCATTCATTTACACAGGCAATTTGTAATTAAATTAATATTACCTGCATCAGTTCTCCATACAACAAATTAACTAAACTCGTAAAAAGAATTACGATTTAACATTTTTTATTGTTCAAATTAAACTAAAAGTATACGACGGAATTAGTTTCAAGTACCAACTGACTTTTTTGCTTTAAGTACTTATAAAAGTAAAAACTACTCTTTTATAACCAACACAAAAAAACAAGAAACAAAACCAAGCTTATGAGTTTGCTATTCCGTGGTCTTCTTTCTCTTATCGAGTGGATGGTCAACCTGACCAATCCTGGTGTCAGAGTTATTGAGCCGCCAAAGGCCTCTGACATGGCTCATGTAACGACTACTATCCGTAGAGAGTAACCGGGACCGACGGCTTAACGTGCCCTCCGAAGCACGGAATCATCTTACTTTTCGGGCAATCAGGTGATTCAGCCTGCAATGCCCTAACCAAACTGAGGACAGTCCCACAAAGTGATTTTTGTGAGATATCCCCACCGGGAATCGAACCCGGAACCTCCGGATCGTGAGCCGAGCGCTCAAACCACTAGACCACGGAGGCTGTTAGTTGCCCAATTCCGTGGTAATACAACGGAATTGGGAACCGACTAAAAATTTTGGAACCTAATGCCACGTTATTTTAAAATCAAATTTTAAGCTTAATTTATTAAGAAAATAATAGAAAAGGTTAGTACTTACCCATAAAAAATAAAGTCTCGAGCAAGTGGACCACAAATAACTAGTCACCACATAGAAAAACAGTATTAAAAACACTATTTAAAAAACCTAAACATTTACTTGCAAAGGGTCACTATTGTATGAAGCGTGCGCTTCGACCACCCGTTGACGCAATACTGACCTTTTATTGTGTCTTTTTAATACATTTGTGTTATTTTTCTATATTTTTAATACGTAAAAATATACACTGGATTCAATAAAAATATTTGCATTAAGATACAACAAAGACATAATTAGGAAATTGGGATTTTCTAAATACCGCGGAATTAAGTGCCAATTTTAGAACCCCACGGAATTGGGTGACTTTACCTTAATTAAACGAGACTGTGTCGCATATATGACAGTCTAGTATATTTGTTTATAATAATATCTGATTGTGTGCATTTTAAAAATATGTAAGTTGGTATGATTCGATTACTGTTATTTATAAGAAACGTACAATTTAGGGTAAAGTTATGTTATACCGAGTGTATTTGTTAAACATACGTTTTGATTACTATCGGAATGAACTACATTTAGTATCTAACTTTAAATGTTTTTTAAACTAAATTGTATTTCCCTGTACCCTCTAATGTACCATTAGGCAAAAACTAATTATCATCTCAAGGAAGATATCAATACAGTGAGAGAGGTTATTACATATCGTAACCAAAATAAAATGAATTAATAACTATTGTCTGGAATTAATAATTTATATTTGTACTAATTTCAACTTTTTGAACCAATCGATCTTTCAGCACTAACTTAACAAGAAACTCTTAATTAGCAGCTGAAACTAATAAAACACGTACCGACAGTCCGTCCGTAGATTAGATCACGATTTGATCTCCATCGCGCATTAATTACTTCTACAACTCAAAGTGCCTGAGTTTGAATAGCTTTCTTTTATGACATTTGATTGTTGGTTTTCTATATAAACTTTGTGTATGTTATTGTGATGAGGATTTTGACTGACATATTTATTTCAAAACAAAGAGAGGACCGCTTGGGTCGCAATTAGATTAATATTTTATTTAATAGTATGAAATTATCCTATAAAGTAATAGTGCTACTTAAAAAATCAGCTTAGTTGTTTTAATATACACTAATAAATTGAAATAAATACTGCTTCAAAACTGTACTGTTCACTCTTAAATATATATATTTTAGACAACTAACTAATGTTATTGTAATGGGCAGGACACGTCTGCCGCATGTCGGATGATTGGTACGAGTATGCCAAAATCACCACTCAGGGGGCGCGGTAGACCGAGGAGGCGATGGCGAGATGAGCTCGACACCTTCAGGAAGAATTGGCCCAGTCTAGAACTCAATAGAGAAAGGTGGAAAGAGGGTAGGGAGGCCTTTGCCCTGCAGTAGGATAAGTCAGGTCAGGCTGTAAATAAAACTAAAGTAATTTATAAACAAATTGTTTTATTACAAAGTAATAACAGTCTCTTGGACTACAAAATGGTAGGTTTCAGTTATTATTGATGGAGAACGCAGAACACACTGATAGGCTATCTGTAAACGAATTAAATAGTAATCACTCTGTTGAGTTTGCAATTTATTTGCTTTATTAATACGTGCGTTATTATTTTAATTAAAATTGTACGGTATTGACAGGCAGATATAATACTTGTAAACTTGTTTTTGAGTGGAATTACATTTTGCAGGCAGGGTATTGATGGCAATTAAGATAATTGCTTGCTTTCACTAAATAAAGCCAAATAACATCAATTTGTTTTAAAAGTGATATTTAAAAATAAGTTTAATTACATAATCTCATAAAGATCATTGAATCAATACATGAGCTCACATCACAATGCACTGTTAATCAAAATTAGGTTTTTCAAATCAAAGTTAAAATAATTTATTTCAACACCAAAAATTCAAAATAGCAGTTCCAAACCAGGAGAAGCATTCCATTATAATAAACACTAGCCCCCGCCCGCGGCTGAACCCGCGATGAGACTACTTAAATCAGTTTTAATAAATGTAGCTAAAAGAATTATTCAAATAGGATTCGGTTTCTGAGATGAGTATACTCGTGTATATATATATATTTTGAACAGCCTGTATGTATAGGTTTGTATGTTAAAACGGAATGCCTATACATACATCAATGCCATTGCAATACTCTTTGACCTCATCTAATTCAACTGGCCCTTTACAGGATCTCAAGCCACAAAGTAACCCAATATCTATACTATAAAGAACCTTTGAAAATCAATTCGCTGTACCAACAAAGCGCATCCTAAGACATCCGAGGCTCCGTTCAATAACGTCCGATATCCATCGTCCCTCGACCCATTAGCCGGACGCTAAGGTTCCGGAATCCGGACAGTCGCTCGCAGGATGTCCGGATTCCGACCGTTTGCCGATCAAAAAATGTTTTATGATTTGTCTTGAGATTTTTTGGAAGTTTTTTTGAAGTTAGAGGTGTATTTTTAATTTAGGGTACGATTTTGAAATTAGTTTTTAGTTGACCATTTATTTAAGTAACTTAAAAAAGTATGAGTCTGTCATTACTGTTTTTTCCGACATTTCCCGCCTCACATGTCACCGAAGATATATTTTCGGTGAGGGGAATTAGGCATAATCACCACCCTTACCAAGTGCCGGTTGGGGATCTCAAATCCGCGCTATATTCGAAAAATAGGAAAAGTGTTTTCGATCGACTCGGGATTGGAACCCAATTATTTATTATCAACAATTTTAACGTAAGTAGACTATATTATTGTTTACCCATAAAGGACATGTCGTATTTTACAATCGTCTACACTCTACAAATCTGCAGTACTCAGTATTAAAATGTAAATGGTGACAATTTTATTTGTTTTCGAAAAAGACCACTTAAGAAACTCTCATTAAATGGTTTTGTTAAACAATGTACAAACAAAGTTAATTAATAATAACCCCAAAACGCGCTACTTGGACCAAAACACACAAACTTTGAACATATTACATAATGGGATATTGTAAGTTGCGAACAACAATCACATAAATTATTCCACAATTTGATTTATTTATGATTAGATTTGCGTTATGAAGTCCACTGAAACCTTGGGTCAATCATACAGCGATATAATCACTCCGATCTTTAACAATTTTTCTTTGAATTCAAATCCTCGATGAAAATATTTTAGACTCGCTGTTTCCTGAATAACCTGCATAGAGTCCTTTATTTTTTTATTACTTATATTTAAATAATAAATAAATATACCTGGACAAATTCACACACGGTTAATTAGACCCAAAGTAAGCTCTAAGCTTGTGTTATGGAATCTAATTAACTGATACTACTACATATACATACACAAATACTTTATAAGGATATATAATTGACACCCAGACGTCGTCGCCAACAACTATGTCTGCACATATTGTTGACTCCGGGCGGGAATCGAACCCGCAACCGATATCGATATTTAAACTGGTAGTTTCAATATCTTGTGACATGGTATAAAGGTATCTCTACCAACATCAACAACATTGGATAGAACACGGAAACTAAACAATGTACTCTAATCCCGCGGGAATTTTGGGATAAAATGTGTTCCATGTCTTATTCTGATGTATAAACCTACATTATTGTTAAATTTCATCCGAATCCGTTAAGCAGTTTTTGCATGAAAGAGTAACAAACCTCGCATTCTTTTGCATTTATAACACAAAAAAAAAACGCTGGCAACGGCCGCCCATCCATTTCTCTCATTCTGCACGTCGCTTAACATTTAATGCATACCATCGCTCATTCAAACTCTCCGTCCACTACATATCCCATGTGATGGATTGCCATCATCAATTTGTTTACAGACTTGCACAAACAAAAGTCATCCGTTATCTTTAGTAATATTTTAAATGGGAAAGTCTGTTACGCTGAAATTGATTCTTCTTGAACAAAAAACATGTTCGTATTCTTCCTGAAAAGAAAGATGTTACTGAAGTTTTCAGGAAACGTTTCATAGACAATTATAGATCTTAATTCAATGACTAGCAGCGCCCCGCGATTTTACCCGCGTTGTGCTCGTTCCCGTGGGAATTACGGGAATTTTTATACATATACCCTTTCTTTTTAATCACTATCTATTTTAAAAAACCGCAACAAAATTCGTTGCGTAGTTTTAAAGATCTAAGCATACATAGGACAGACAGAGAGCGGAAAGCGACTTTGTTTTATACTATGAGTGATTCTAAATGTCTTATTAATATCCCTTTTAGTTGTAATGATCATTAAACATGACGATCGTACATGCACTTTGCCATTCCCGCCATCCGAATGCAAAAACGATGTTCACCCAGCCCTTAAAAGCCGATAAGCTTTCATTACTTTCGACTTTTTATCCCAAAACTCTTTGTTATCTGGAACAAATTAAGCAAAATCACTGAAACAGTAGCCGAGAGAAATATGCAGCTCGTTCATACCCAAACCCCAAACTCCAACAGCAATAGCTCCCACAAGAGATAAACTCGCAGATAACACTGTAGTTATTAATAAAACAAGATTACATAAGTGGGCAATCCCCGGGGGGCTTATTAGGTCAACATACGTCATCTCCCATTCTGAACACGTTTCTACCCCGTAACTTAAGGGTTGGGTATCGGGGGGAGTTTGCACTTCTTGTCCCTCGGTCCGTCTGTCCCCGAAACTTGACACGTTGCTTGAACGTCAATTGTTTTAGTTCACAACTTAGGATACCCCTTGTTCTTACCGGGTTACGAGACAAATAATAAAAAAAAAATCACAACGCTGTAAGTGATAGGTTAGTTTTTACAGGGTTTACACACTTAAAATATACGCTTTTACAAGTGGCGAGCCGGCAGGCGAATAGAAAGCGAGTGTCATTTATGTATCTCGTTCTATTGGAGTCATTTGTTCGTAGCGTGTAAACTGCATTCAATTTTGTTTACAGTTAATTTTACTGTTCAATAATTACTCGTTCTATGAGTAAGAATAGTATAAACTTTACTTTCCATGATGAAGTGTAATTAAATTGATAAACACTACCTTATAGTTTTAGTGTACAGTTAAATATAACCAAACCCAAACCTAACCCTTTAAGGTTACCCACATTTGTGTTAAAATACAAAGTTTAGTATTATCAGTGCGAATATATCGATTCTCTACCCGAGTGTTGGTCAGTCGGGCAAATCACGTGGAATGTTTTAAACTAATTATTCGGAATGGTGTATGTGTGTGTCCGGACGTGTTTTTGTTGTTATTAACTAGTATAGAGTAGGAAAGTAGCAAAGAGTAAGTGAGCAAAGCGTTGCTATGTAAAAAATACTCCATATTCTGACTGTCATATTGCCTAGAGATTTGGCTTAGATTTTATAGTTTTTTATTTATCGGAGCGCTACCGTGCTTCGGAGGGCACGTCCAATTGCCGGACCCGGTTGTACTTACTCTTATTTAGAATTAAGAAAGTTTCATAAGTTAAAAACAAACTGCCTAAAACACATGTTTTTGCATTATTATTTTCACATAATTTATTACATTTTCATTAACAGTTTAATGAATATGATTGTCATAAAATACCATGATATCAAAAACTATTTAAAACACAGCCACTCCAAAAAATTGGTTATCCAGGTTCTCTTGCGGGCTCATTTCATTTCTTTAATGATAATGTTTGGAGTGACGCATCTGGTCATATAACTACTCTACAAAATAAACCAGAGTCTATAATATATTCCGTCCTAAACAATGTATTTGATTAACAACTTACTAAGTTTTATAGGGTCAACAGATAACTAAGTTTTATTAACAAAATACATACAATGTATTATGATTAAGCACCCCAGTGTCTTGCTATCATTACCAAACTGGTTAAAACTAGATTAGTTTGGTTTAAACCGAAATGAAGGGGTTTGAATAGCTTTGTAATGGTGTTACTAGGTTACTAAGTTCGAGTAGGTTAGTGACCAACCCTGGTGTTGGAGTTTTTTGACCGCCTAAAGGTCTAAAGGTTGAATGAGTTGGGACTGGCAATTTAATGAACACTGAAACACTGTACCGTTTGAATAGAAACGCCACCTAATGACAACCCATCTAAGTTATGGCTGAGCTGCACTGCTCAATACATCCAAATAAATAAATAAAAAAATAAAAAGACGTTTATTGCCATACGTATAATACAATACAAATTAAAAATGGTAGTTATATAAAAAAAAAGAAAATCATTAAGAATTAAAGAAAAAATAAAAACTTATTAACGAAGTAGGCAAAAGGAAAAGAACTCAGCTTGAGTTGTGTGGACACTGAGTCCACACAACGCTGGTTTTCAGTTCATCCAATTGTATATCAGCAACACGTTTGCTTAACAATATATGCAATGAGTTACTATCACTTAGTCATACCAGTCAAACTACAAAGTTTAATGTTACAGTAGTAATATTAGACTTTGCACGCAGTATTAAAACATTGTGTTATGGGCGCGTTCAATTCTAATGTGCTTTGTTCTACACTCGAAACTTGTAAACTTTCCAATATCAACAACAGCTTAGGTACATAAAAAACAAATCACATGATAAAAACACCTTAACATTACCATTCCCAGCACAAAGACATAACTCTTAACTCTTAAATGCAAAATGTAATCTTAATTTACGATATAAACCAGTTATTCTAAAACATAATAATAAGCCCATATGAGATCGGTATCATCCCAGCCCCATTCCAACGTAACCACCATAAGGAAGGACGAACAAGTCGTACAATTTATACCAACGGTTATCACACCGTATCACCGAATAACCGTATAACCGAACCATACGTTTTGAGAAAATCTCCAAAATTGTAATTTGAATGAATTTTATATCGTGTTTGAACTGGGAACGGTAATGAACGGAGATTTTGTGGATGAACATCAGGAGTTAAGAAGAAGGAATTATCGTCGATACTCTTTATTTGTTTAAGAGCCTAGAACTTTGCGCTAACAACAAATCATTTCAAGTTATTTAGTCTAACGGACAAAGTCTGTTAATGCCTTACCCCTCCTCCATCTTATGTTTCATCGATCAGAAAAAAGTGTCTAAATACAATAGTGACTATAGTTTGCTCAAGCCATAGGTACACTATACAAACATTTTATTCATACTATATTTCATTTTTGAAAAAATTTACTTATCTTCAAAGGTAAAGGTGCCTCATATATATATATTTCATTCATTTGATATTTCCAGCATATTTTTATAAAATAAAAAACAAATTCTACATATTTTAATACAGAACCTTCTAATTAACATTCAAGCAAAAATCTAAATAAAACCCAAACGAATCCACATCACACCGTAATGAAATCAAAATGGCGGCGACAGAAACAGTACTGATTTACCGTCCCATTTAATTCTTTGAAAAAAGGCCAAATTAACATTTAATATGGTTACCGCTATCCGTACTGTTCGCCATGAATATTAATCCCTATTAATCAATATTAATCGGCCGAGACGGTTTACCTGTGGACACTGCGGCTGCATGTCACACCGGTGTGTAACAATGAGTTCGAAAGAAAGAACTACTTATGCGTAACATGTTATTACTATAATTATATTCCCACTACATATTACAAATATGTTGTTCCTAAGTCTGCTTCATTATATTATTTACATTACTACATTTAAATTAGTGCATGTTAAGCAAGTTTAGGGTTAAAGTAGTACGTTTATATATTATCCGCCTAGCCATTTTTAGTTGCAACTGACTCTAATATAAAACTCATATTAGTCAGGATATTTTGCCCTAATACGACTAATGAGTTTGTACAAAGTTTTGGTTAACTACTAGAAAGTAATTAAATGCTTTTTAAAGAAAACCAATGAAAACTACTCAATGCACTCAAAGCAATGTTACAATGTTAAAATATTCGATTAGTAATATAAATCAACTTTGATCTCGATTGGTCGATAAGATAAGTCATACATCCTTAGCACAAAAGGAAAGAGACAGGGTAACCATAACTATCAGTTGATCTTTATCCATAGGTATCACTGGACTGAACATTACACCGAATATTATATATCTAGCTACATTTTAAAAGTTGTTGTTGATCAATGTTATTACTCGTATAAATTAATCTGAAGATATTGCTGATTTTTTGATTTTTGAACGATAATCTCGTAACGTTAATCTCAAGAAACTACTTATCCTATTTGAATAATTATTTTTCTAATATCCAGCTACTTTCAAGGGGAAGGTTATGAGCTATTTTTAATCCCGAAATTCCCACGGGAACGGGCACAACATGGGTAAAACCCTGCGGCTGCTAGATTCTTACAAGCTACCAAGGGTCATACATGTTACCTACATTTATAGCTCGCTAGCTCGTTTGTTTAACGACGCTTTCTGTTATATTTTTATTAATCTACTTTAGAAGCTGCGCAATAATTTAATGTTCTTTAGTCTCTTTATTCAATTCGCTTCCCTGCTCTACAAAACTCCGAACAAAAAAACATGAATTATATTGACATTTCGGTGTAACATCACTCCAATCTCCATAATCATGATCGGCACCCGATAAATATAGCTAAGTACTGTGAACAAAGTAATTGAGCCTTTATAACTTGTATTATTGTACGCGTTCGGTCTTGATTGAGATAACAATGATTAACCATTACAGTATTCCCGCGATAATTGTGATTTAAATCTTTATTGTAGCAATTTAGTTTAAATTAGTGCATTCGTGGTAATATTAGTGAAGCTATATTGTTGCGTTTTATCTCAGTTATTTTAGTGTTTAAAGATTTAGTAGCGCCTTGATAGCTATATCAGTTTTTCGTGTTTTTTTTGTTTACTGCTAAAAAACAGTAAATTCAGTGTGTTTTATTTTAACAGGGAAACAACCTAAATACTTCGCCATTATTCCTGATTTACGAATTAAACATAAACTTAATTCCTAGAATAACAAAAAACTTGAGAGGTGTCAAGGGACACCCGGATGGAACGAAGTTTATTTATTATCAACAAAAATAATCGTCGCGACACCACACTGTTCAATGCGAAATAGAAATATGAAACGAAAATATGTAGCTTGCTTTCTATAAGAGAGAGAGAGAGAGACAGACAGAGAAACATGTGCACGCCAGAGAGTGACAGACAGAGAAACATACGCGCCGCGCATGTTTCTCTGTCTGTCTCTCTCTGGCATGCGCAAATTTCTCTGTCTGTCTCTCTCGCGCATGTTTCTCTGTCTGTCACTCTCTGGCGTTCGCAAGTTTCTCTGTCTGTCCCTCTCTGGCCAAAAAAATGTCGTTACCATTTTTCCGTCTAGCCCCCTTTCGCAACGCGCGATAAGGAACTTCGTTCCAAAAGGTACCGTCTACGGAATCTACTCTTTCTTTCTGTGATACAAATTTTTAGTTTAAAGGACCTACTCTAACGCGCTAGTGTAATTTGTCAGTTTTAACATTAAATTGATCTCAGTTCGATTTTGGTTTATTTCGATATTGTTATCTGGAAGTTCGTAGACACAGTAATCCAAGCATATCGTGTACTAACCGCGCCCTGCGGTGTTTCCCGCATCGTACCCATTCCCGCGGGAATTTCGGGATAAAATGTATCCCTCTCGTCTCACCAAAGATATCAATCAGTACAGTGAGGAGGATTATGCGTAATCACCATGCTTGCCTCATGCGGGTTGGTGACGTCAAATCCAAGCCTAGTTCAATAAGACATTAAAATTTCACATGTTACAGAGTTTTGAAACTTTGCTGTCAGAAATACGACTAGGCTATTTCATTTACGTTGCTATTTTAGGTTTGATATAATTTGTGGATACAAAAAGTAACTCGATAACGTATATAACTTAACTGATAGAAAGTCATCATAAAAACGATTCCCAAATCACCTTCAAAGTTGTCAGTAAAACTTCCCCCATAATTTAAACTCATCCTCAACACCACTTAAACTACACTCCAAAAAAGCTCAAAAGAAATATTAAAATTACACATTTAGCCGCAATAAAGAGCCGTTAAGTCATCAATCGTTGTCGCATTTACCAAATTGCAAGCCCCGGGCCATATTATCGGTTATATCGCGAATCATCGCAATGGCCGCCGTAGCGACCAATCAACAGGTTTTATAGCACAGTAATGGACGCGCGATAAGGAAATGGGACGCGTGTAATACGACGCTTGCTTCTGATCTGAAGTGTACGTGGAAATGTGCTTATTAAGATATTTGCTTGCGGTAATTATGGTTCTGTATGAAATGCTTTTTTGGTAGTGTGATATTGATTTTCTACTCACTTTTACCCATTGTCCAACAGACAGGATCTTGCGGCAGTGGGACATTACTGTAAAACTAACAGAAGTTATAAATTTGCTATTTCATGGAATTATGTTTTTAAAGCAGAATTATTCAAAATTAAAGCTAACGTCTACCAAAATTCTGCTACTGATACGTCGATTGCAGCCGGCAAACGGTTTCTTTGTACTGTCGCATCATATTAAAATCAAATCAATTAGTTATCACTACATTCCGTAATAACCTAAGGCCCAATAAATGTCTTAATAATAATCTTATAAACTACTAGCCGCGCCCCGCAGTTTCACCCACGTTGTACCCGTTTCCGCAGGAATTTCGGGATAAAATTTATCCCATGTGTTATTTTGATGTATATAACCTATATTACTAAGTTTCATCCAAATCCGTTCAGTAGTTTTTACGTGTAAGAGCATATATCCATACATACATCCATCCTCAGAAACTTTCGCATTTATAATATTAGTAGGACTGAACACAAAAAGAGTTTCCCAACTTCATATTTAACCCTAAAACGTCCACTCAAATCATACTTCGAAACCTTACAACCATGCGTCACTTGTCTTTACTAAAATTATAGCGGCGAGGTGTGAAACCGTGGTTATATACGACATAATCGCATCCATTTGACTGCAATTAGTCGGCTCAGCCGGCGCGGCCCGGTCCGGTCCGGTTAATGCGTCTACGTATATGGACAAAACCATCTCACAGTTCAATTTGCAAGTTAATTTTAGTAGATACTGGTTTACTCATGAGTCTAGGCTGGGATGCGTTTAGTTCATTACGTAACTACATAGTTGTTTATTAGATACGTTAAGTTAACGGTATTGTGAATAAATAAACAAGTTTAGTTTGTAGAACTTATGAATTATGAGCTACGATTTAGTTTAAGATTTTGCTTTCTGGTGTCGGGAGTTTTTACACCGACTGAAGGCCTCCATTGCTTTCTATTGAACTCGCCGCATCCTGCACAAATGAAAAAAAAACAAATCATTACAAATTGCCAAGGTGCAGTTTGATTTCGATTTATGGTATTAATTTTTTTAGTTAGATGGTAACCCAACCTGTCTGGTTCTATATCCAATAGGAAATATTCTAAGTTTTTTATATAACAACCAAATAACTTTAATTCACCCAAAAAACTATAAGTTACTTAACTTCCACCACATCTAAACTAGGTAACAAACTTGAAACGCGTATGAGTTATAGGAACATAAAACATTTATCGCGACAGTGTGAGCTGGAACATTAGTTTAAGTACAAAAACCGTGAGTCGCTCCGATAGTACTCGAGAAGCGGCGAGTGAGTTACAGCGCAACTTTGTATTCTAATGTTCAGTTTAGATGCACTATCTTTGACTTTTATGAACGCTCTATATTTTATACTCATTTCGCTCAAATTGTAATAGAACTTGTGTGTTTTCCTTTTAAAGTGGGCACATGAGACATAATGGTACTAGATAATGCCGTACGTAGAGACGTCACTTAAATAAGTAATTGACATAATTTTGATTATGACATGTCAAAAATCGTCTAGGACTCAACCCCTCCTAAGTAATCATTTGGTTTGACATATGCTGACTGCGTGTTCTTTTTTCAAAAAATTCCCAGTTCCTTCACCATCGTTTGCTTGGAACCTAAACTTCTGTAAGTAATTGAATCCATATTTTAATTTAGTACGTCTATAAATGCCAAGGTGCCGTGGGAATCGCAAAACTTTTGATATAAGCTCGTTTGACGCAGCCTACTGAATATTTGATCAAGACGGTCATTTTTTTCGGTACGCGGGATATTTGCATGTTATGAGCAAGGTGGCGGCTCGAGGCACGTGATTTGACGAGACATTACAGGACAGATGTTCTGAGAATACGTCTCTGTACTTAGTATTGTGTGAGGAATGGAAATGGTTTGGAGTGCGTGTGATATTAACTAGTGTCTTGCGGTTTTAGACATATTGTGTCTGTTGCTATGGGAATTTCTAGATGATATTGTAAAATAATAGTCGTGATAATGGTGAAGTGTAAGGCAATGTCAATTCTAAATTATTGTACCATAAATAATTCAATATCTTCTACAGCAATTTTTTACATACTCACTTAAGAACCCTTATATATACAGGGTATTATTCTACATCTCTTTAATATTCAAGCAGAGGTACGGTAGTACAGTGACGGCGACTGCAGATTTTATAAAAAGACCTTTCACCATTTGATGTTCTTCAAAAAATCTCTCCACACCTGCACCATGGTCCCCAAAGCGACGAAGATAATAGAAAACATAACAAACCACCAAATGCAATTACTCCTAAGCATTAGGGGAAAAACTTTGTTTTCCCCTATGAATGAAAAATATAACAAGACCGGTTGTTTCGATTGAATTTCAAAGTTACATGAGCGCTATGGGCATGTAATTGAAATCCCATTAGAAGGTGACGATGGAAATGAAGGAGGGCTCCAGGGCCGGAATCAGATGGCAAATAAAATACGGATCGCCCTTTGTCTCTCTCAGGGCAGAGCAGCATTCAATTTGTCAGGAATCTATACGTGGTACAAGCTATAAGCGAGGTACCTATGCGTTTACGTATATTGTACTATTGAACTAACGTCCTACCGATATTAGCCAAACCGATGCCGCCATTCTCGAGTTATAGCTAGCAAGACAAACGAACAGCAATTATTTTATTTACCTTCTAGATGAAATAAATATTTTATTGTCTATTTGAGAGTTGTCATTTGTATCCAAATACACCAAAGTTTGTTTAATAAAAAATTTGGTCAAGCTCTTAAAGAAGTGAAAAGATTTTTACGATCATGGTAAAAGCTGTCACAGAAAAAAAACCTTTATTCCCATTTTCATAATCTCCCAGCTCCGTCGTCCGATGGCAACGTACGGAAACCTTCAAGAGTCGAACTGACATTAATTTCTGAAGCATCTGACCGACCACTAAAACGGATCATAAAATAAAATTGCCAGAGATGGATTATGGATTTGAAACTCATTTTATTGATTAAAAAAGATTGATAGGTAGGTGCATACTGCATGCAGTGCAGTGTTCAAATTATTGATGAAATGTCATTGGTTACGGAAACTTTTGGTAGGGACTAACTTGATACGTTCATCATCATCATCATCATCGAAACTTAACTAATAGACATAATTTTTCATACTTTCCATGTCAAAATGACTGATTAAATCTCTACTAAGGAAGCATTTGCCGTCTCGAAGTACGGGCGTATATGTCAAAGGAGTTGGCTATGGAAAGAGATAAATGGAAATAATTGTGGGAGACCTTTTCCCAGCAGTGGGACAGCGAGGTTACGTAAAAAAAAATGTCAAAGCAACTTGATAATACTAAAGTTCTTATTTCCAACGGCAATGAATCAGGTTGACACGGTCAGTGTTTGCCTAGATCATGGCAACGTCTATGTTAGGTTGTTTACTAGGCGTCTTGTTAAGCGAGTTGGCGTGTTTAGTAAACTACGATTTTGACAAGTCGTCATCCCATAGGTGTCCTTGTCCTCACCTCCAAAAACGTAACAAAAATGTCGGAATCATCACGTTGCACAATCTCATTCGTGTTTTATTTATTTTACTTTTACAACTCATTTAATTTACTCATCTTTAGCTTTTATATTTGACTCTATAGTACCTCTCCGAAAGCAGTCATATTTTTTATAAGCAAATGCCATCCATTGACGGATTTTTGCTTGGCTAGCGACGTGAGCTCTTAATAGAGAGAAATGGAAACGATGGGAAGAATTCTTTGCCCAACAATGGGACACCCAAGGCTTATATAATATAATAATAACAAATGCCATCTGCTCTAAAACACGCACAAACAAAAAACCATACATAGCCGCAAACTGACCAAACCGCTGCATCGCCTGCCTTGCGTCGCCCATCTGTTGACGAGCGGTCGGTCCCCTGAGAGAGGCCTTTGTCCGACACCTGCCGGCAGCCGAAGACCCAAGATCCACTTTCTTGTTTGTGAATTCTTATTGGTGCAAACTGATCAATTGGCATTCCTATTACACTGTGGTCCCCTTTGTTCCATTAATTTTGATTCGCTTTTAATATTTTGGGGGTAGAATTAATCCGTTTTATTTTGTATAATGTGTTGTTAAGAAAATGGGTTTTCTAAATAAATAGTTTACATTTGATGCAGCAAAAATTGATTTAAAATTAAATTACAAGATTATTTGTATATATTTTTGTTACGGATGTATTATGCCAAGTGTATTTTCTATACAAAATATAACATAAATAAATAAATAAATAAATAAATAAATAAATAAATAAATAAATAAATAAATAAATAAAATAAATATACCTGGACAAATTCACACACGGTTAATTAGACCCAAAGTAAGCTCTAAGCTTGTGTTATGGAATCTAATTAACTGGTACTACTACATATACATACACAAATACTTTATAAGAATATATAATTGACACCCAGACGTCGTCGCCAACAACTATGTCTGCACATATTGTTGACTCCGGGCGGGAATCGAACCCGCAACCCCCGACACAGTAAGCGCTCTCACTGCCACTGTGCCAACGGGCTTGTCACATAGTTGAAGAGTTTTAAATTTGATTCGTGTTCAAGCAGAAAATTCTAACTAAAATGGGTACATCTATACATATAATAAAATTGTAGAAAAGTGCTGTCTGTACATTGAAAATAAAAATAAAAAAAATAGCAGGGGTTATTGTTATGTCGATGTCGAACCCAAAAATGTAATCAACTTTTTTTTTGTCTGTTTGTCTGTTTGTCTGTTCACGCTAATCTCAGAAACGGCTGATCCGAGTTGGATGCGGTTTTCACGAATATATTGTGGTATGCTTCAGTTATGCTTTAGTGTTTGTTTCATGTCAATCGGTTCATAAATAAAAAAGTTATGTCAAATTAAAGAATCACGTCGAACACTATTCTATGCTTATACATAGGCACCATTAATCTCCGCAACTATTTGACGGATTTGGTTGAAATTTTGTACCGACATATTTTAGAGCCTGGCGCAACATAAAGACTACTTTTTACCGCGGGAAAACATCCGTTTCCCATGGGAATCGGTAGTTTATTGTTTTTTTAACGCCTGTTCCGGTCAACGAACGACGTCGATCATTGTTACTAGATAGGTAAATTACAATCATTAATAGAATATGTTATAGCTACTTATTACCTTGGAATTGACTGGATTACCATGGGAAAAAAATTAAAAGGGCTCATCTAAATTCTTTCTACTTAAGTTAGTTTAGGCTGATATCATAAACTATAAGAATAATTTACCGAGGGAAATCATAGTACTCCCATGGGAATGAAAAAACATTGTTCTTTTACGGCTGAAGGTAGTTTGTAAGCTGTTGAATTTTAAGAATAATGTCGAACAGATTCCTTCCAGTTTCCCGTGGGTCTGAGATGTTATCCCGCGGTAAAAAGTAACATAAGTGTTGTTATTTCCAAGCCTAAACTAACTGTTTGCCAAATTTCATCCATATCCGTTCAGTAGTTTTTGCGAGAAAGACTAACAAATATGCGTCTATACAAAGTTTCGCGTTTATATTATTAGTAAGAGTTAATTCTATTATGAATAACTACTTTTTTTCTCTGTTAGTAGAATTTACTGAAACTTTATAATAATTTTAATTTAATAATTAATTAATTAATTAATTTACAACGAAATCTGATAGAAGCAGAGATTTTAACAGGGTGCGGAAAAGGTGATAGTGTTTTTATTCCTCGGATTCCTCTCATTCCAAACAATTTTCCGTTTAGTTTTAAACGAATTCAGTTTCCAGTGAGCCTATGTTTCGCCATGACAATTAATAAAGCTCAAGGTCAGACTCTAAAAGTTGTGGGTGTAGATCTAAGTATCAGCTGTTTTTCGCACGGTCAATTGTATGTGGCTCTGTCCCGTGTTAGCAATCCCAGCAGCCTGTATGCTTTCACCCCCGATGGCCATACGTCTAATATTGTATATAGAGAAGCATTACAGTAAAGTAGGTTTTTTAGCTACCCAAAATGACTGTGATTATGATACAAAATAAAAATAAGTATATATTTAAAAAAAAACGCTGCTCATAGTCACTATTCCACGCGAACGAAGTCGCGGGTACAGCTAGTAATGAATAAAACCGTAAAACGCTGTTAGTATATATTGAAATAAAAGAAACTTCAACACCACGAAACAGAACGAACCCCAATCCACTTCCTAAATCTCACACTACACACCACCAAAATAAAAATACAACTGAAAATTACATTATAATTCAATTCCTGTAAAAAGGGATCGACAAACACCCGTTCATTGGATTCAGGAGATCGTATCGCGACCTGTAACAGCCGAGCCGAGTCGGTGAAGGCACTAGAATCTATTAGCTTCACACGACGGGACACACGTACGTCGACTATTGAAAGTATTCAGTGTTGGCTGTGATGGGATTTGTAGGTGGGAGTCGTTTTTGGAGGTGAGGACGAGGACCCCTGTGGGATGACGACCTGTTCCCACATGTATTATTCTGTCTATTTATTTGTAACGTTTTTTTCTTATCTATCTTTACGAATATAATAAAGCTGAAGAGTTTGTGTTTTATTTGTTTGTTTGTTTGTTTGTTTTAACGCGCTAAACCCAGAAACTACCAATCCGATTTTACAATTATTTTTGTGGTGGATAGCCACATTCAACGGAAAGGGTAAAGGTTTTTTTTATCCCGAAAACCCACCCGTGTAATATACCTAACTAAAACCGTGGCGCACAATCAGTTATAATCAGAGACCGCACAAATTTGCGACATTGTTCGCAATAGTGTGGACATGACTTCAAAATTAATTAAAATGTTATTCAATTAATGAATAACTTACATGACATATATTTCATTGCTAGTCAGTAAGTACAACATTTTGTTAAAGTATATTTATTAAGGCAAACGGTCAGTATTTTATTCTACATTTTCGGCAGACAGTCGTTTTTTCTTTCTTTTACGTTCGTGTTTAAAATAAGTATCGTTTTCGTAAATATTTATATACAATAAATAAATAAATAATAGACTGACAGCAGAAAATTTGGAAAAAATACTGACCATTTTTTTAATAAACCTATACTTTAACAAACTTTTGTATTTATTGACTAGGAATCAAATTATATGTCAAGTAAGAAATTAATTAATGAATAATATTTTGATTGATTTTGAAGTCATGTCCACACTATTGCTAACAATGTCGCAAATTTTTGCGGTCTCTGGTTATAATATAAGTGCCTAAGGAACTCTGTCTGTGGGCGTGTCTATCAGTTGATCTGTCACGCTTTTATGCCGGAAATATTGGAACCGTTAGTGATAAGTATTCGTTGTACCGAATTCCTTATAAAAACGTCATACCACAGGTTACTACTTTACAATTTCAATATCAGACTTCAAATGTAATATGATTTTAATATTTAATATTTTTTTTTTATTTAAGAGGAACCTACCTCCCTGTTAAACCACAAATAAAACAACATAAATGTAATGTATAATTAAAGGCAAGAAAAACCCTCGTCCATACCAATTAAATCAACCTTTAACTCCACAAAGAATAAAACTCGCACTAACTCAACTATTTTAGGCTTGACTCTCGTAAAAAGGCCCACAAAATTAATTATTATACTACAACAAAGCAATATTCTTTTATGAAGACGCCATTGAGCGTTCAGACAAAACACCAGTTTTTATTATTATATTTAGCTGTAAAGCAAGATTGGCGAGCGACAACGACGGCGAAGGTTAGTCATAACTTTTATGTAACCACAAATAGAGTCATTCGAGTGAATAACTCTGGTTTTATGACGATATTGTGGTTCTTAGTCAGTAGTGGAGAGGAGTGTCTTTAATTGGTTAAGTAATATAATATTATACCTGGACAAATTTACGCACGGTTAATTCGACCCAAAGTAAGCTCAAAGCTTGTATTATGGAACCTAACTCACTGATACGTAGTCGCCAACATCTATTTCTTCACTTATTGTTGATTCAGGGCGGGAATCGAATCCGCAACCCTCGACACAGTAACTCTAGTGAACTCTTTTAAGACTGGTTTAGTAGGGTAAAGCGAACACTACTCATTTTGAATTGAAACTTTACGTATGCACTTTTCAGCCCCTTTTCAGGAATCGTGGTCAAAAAAGATTGAAATAAACGTAGTTTTAAGTGGTTTTTCGTCGTCTTGCTACGTGCGTTTTGTTGTTAAAATATACCTTCACACCATCGCGACATCTAAAAGATGACTAAACTTTAAATTGAAACAAGCCTTGGTTTAAGTGGTTTGTAGCAGTCAAGTTTGTGTTTAGTCTTACGTGATGTGTCTACATCCTTGCGATCCTTCAACGGTTTTGAAAGATCATATGATAGTCTACTTGTTTATACTTGTAGCTCGTAGGTATAAAGTAAAACTTTTAAAAAACCGGCCAAGTGCGAGTCGGACACGCGCACGGAGGGTTCCGTACTATAAAAAAGGGCAATAAATCACGTGTTGTATGGGAATTGAATATTGAATATTTGTTTTATTTTATTTTTAGTATTTATTGTTGTAACGGCAATAGAAATACATCATCTGTGAAAATTTCAACTGTATAGCTATCACCGTTCTTGAGATACAGCCTGGTGATAGACGGACGGACGGACGGACAGCGAAGTCTCAGTAATAGGGTCCCGTTTTTAGGGTTCCGTAGCCAAATGGCAAAAACGGAACCCTTATAGATTCGTCATGTCTGTCTGTCTGTCTGTCCGTCCGTCTGTCTGTCTGTCTGTCCGTATGTCACAGCCTTTTTTCTCCGAAACTATAAGAGCTATGTTGTTGAAACTTAGTGTGTAGATGTATTCTGTGAACCGCATTAATATTTTCACACTAAAATAGAAAAAAAAAAAAATTTTAGGGGGGTCTCCCATACTTAGAAATGAAAAAAATATTTTTTTTTTTCATCAAACCCATACGTGTGGGGTATCTATGGATAGGTCTTCAAAAATGGTATTGAGGTTTCTAATATCATTTTTTTCTAAACTGAATAGTTTGCGCGAGAGACTCTTCCAAAGTGGTAAAATGTGTGTAAACTAAAAAAAATATATGATGTACATAACAATGTAATCTAACACCGAAAATTGGTTTGAACGAGGTCTAGTTAGTAGTTTTTTTTTTACGACATAAATCGTAAACAACTTCTTTATTATGTTACTCGCTGCTACGGAACCCTTCATGGGCGAGTCCGACTCGCACTTGGCCGCTTTTTATCCTTTGGGTACGGAACCCTAAATAGGTGTAATGTAAATTTATATAAAATGTATGTACTGAAAACAATACAAGTTAAAGTAGCTTACAACGTAAACAAAAACAAAACCCATAATAAATCAGAGAACACCTGTAAGAAAAATGTAATCCTTACACAAGAGGTACAATCACAGGGAAAATAATCAATAAAGCAGTCCAACCGACGGAAGCGTATTAATTATTCAAACGTACGTGAGATACTATCTCGGTGTTAAATTATACTTGTTATTTTATCGCTGAATGTACTTCTACTTGAATTCTTCGGTTACTTACTAATATGTTACGAGGCGAGGTACGGTGATTGATTAGCTTTTGGCTGCAAGAAGTTTAGTTACACATATAAAATGTGAGAGTTATGTTTGAAAACTCAAACACTTTTTAATTAAGTACTCTTATTATTTTCTTACAACTTTGACAATTTCATGTGTATTTGTATTATGTAACCTCATAGTATTTGGGGTTTAATCACTACATAGTCACTACATAGTCACTACATAGTATAAAATAAAGTCGTCTCTTTTTCGTCTGTCTGTCTGTTTGTCTGTCTGTATGCTTAAATCTTTAAAATTACGCAACGGATTTTGATGCAGTTTTTTGTAATAGGTAGAGTGATTCAAGAGGAAGGTTTTTATGTAAAAAAATTCCCGAAATTCCCACGGGAACGGGCACAACGCGGGTAAAACCGCGGGGCGCTGCTAGTATAAAATAAAGTCGTCTCTTTTTCGTGTCTGTCACACTGTTTGTCTGTCTGTATGCTTAAATCTTTAAAATTACGCAACGGATTTTGATGCGGTTTTTTGTAATAGGTAGAGTGATTCAAGAGGAAGGTTTTTATGTAAAAAAATTCCCGAAATTCCCACGGGAACGGGCACAACGCGGGTAAAACCGCGGGGCGCTGCTAGTATATTATAAAGAAAGTAAATTTAAGTAGGTTCTAACCAAACCTGGTGTGAGATTTTTGAACCGCCTCAAAGCCTGTCTATCAATTGAAACAACTGGCACGGTAGCGCACAGATAGAAAAACCGCTTTCGGCCACATATCCAAGTAGGATCATGCTGTTTATTTTTATGTTAACAATTTGTATAATTTCATTTTTTCACTGTTAGAGCGAAATATTCCACTCTGTATATAAGATTAGAATTTGTTCAATAGCAGTTAATTAGCAGCGCTCGTGCAAGCGTACTAAGGACCTTCTAAAATTGAAAAGCGAGCCTGTAGAAGTGTGAAAACATTCCCAGAAAACATACAATCTTAGAGCCGTCAAGTGCGGAACATAAATTACTCAAGAGTTTCTCTTTTTCACATTTTTGTTTTTTATTTATTTACCGTTCTGATAAGTCGGTTGTCTGTCGGTCTGAAATATAGCGGGGACGTGACGACTTAATCTCTACTAGTGGGGTTGACTTACAACGAAATGTGTAAATAATTTTTATGTGTTTGTGGACCGAAGGGTGTGAGCCAGTAAGACTATGTTATTGTGACTTTATTTGTTGAGTATTGTTTTATGCTTTGGTAATGTCTTATAAACTTATTGCAAATAATTTAGATTTTAAACAGAATACGAAATATGTTTTTTTTTAATATCGTTAAAATGTGTGCATGTTTTTTATTTCTGAAAGACTATCTTACGCTATAATAATGTGGTTTTTTTATCGTCACTGGCACCTTGGCACTACGCACAACCCGATGCTTTCAATCATTCAAACAAAATTGCAATTCAAACGAAACACCCTAAAATTAAAGTTGCTGACAATAAGACATCGCAGCAAACAGTCGGAGCACTTTTCCAAATATTAGCTCGACACACAAGCTTCATAAAGTCGCATTCATAAAAACTGTTTCACGAAACAAACATTGACGAACTAGCAATTTGCAAAAACGTGTATGTTAAGTCTAGGTAGACTAAGTCTGGTTGTGAACGCAGGTTGCGTCCCGCTCCATTGAGTTCCTTAGGAAAAAATCGGTCCTTCATCCCTTTCTTTGAAACGCTTTTCAACCTTCTTTCAATGACGATGTCAATATTTTGAGCGGAATGAATAGACCTTTATAGGAGATGTCAATGAACACTCGACTATAGTCGGATTGTTTCCTTTGTATTCGCGCGGATTTTCGTAGTTTTTTTTCATTGCCATTAGAATTGGTTTTATGAATGCAGATGCTTGATGCTTTGTGTAAGTATATTGAATTCGGATTAAATATGGCACGTTTGAGGTTCCACGGTGCAACAACGACATCGGCCACTAGCGACATTAAAAATAATAATTCAATATTATATTATAGGTAGTCATTGTTCATTGTTCTGTTTATAGCTAGTTTCCATCACAGTATTATTTATAACCTTACCTAAAAATTAAGAAATATGCAAACACAAAATAAATATTGGAAAACTCAAATAGAATACCCAAAAAATAACATTCAAATATTGATGTTTTCCCTCCAGATTATACAGAGTGCAAGTTTAATCATAAAACCTTTCAGCTTAAAAAAAACGGCAAGAAAAACGTAGCGGTAATTGAAAAAAGCCGTCCCAGCAACACAAAGCCGTGGAAACGCTCCTGTATTGCTCGTCAGTCTCTTTTGATACCGCTCAAAGCCAATTAGACGCAGCGACAAGCCGAGTGTCGGGATAGTGCTACAGCGCTGAATAGCGCTTTTCTTGCTATCTCCCCTCCGAACTTTGTTAGCTGAAGTGCCGAAGATATCATACTCATATGAGGACTTTAATTAGGTGATGTGTTTGTAGTATACAATGGGGTATAGCTAAAAAGGTGGAACAAGTTTGTGCTGCGCGTATACTTGAGGTTCTTTCAATTAGCTCGTGTTAAGACTCAAAGATCACATGGACCTCGATAGATGGGTAAATAGACCCTACATACGTTATCTCTCTCTCTCTTCCTGGCTATGTGTCCCACATGGTGGTGGGGTCAGCCTTCCTTATTTTTCTCCTCCACTTCGCTCTTTCGTCGACGTCATCGGAAATCTTGCACTTAGCTATATCCTTGGACACTACATCCGTCCACCTTGTCTTGGGTCTGCCTCTGGATCTTCGACCGGGGATGGAGAGTTGTAACGCCAGGTTTCCCACGTAGTCCGGCGATCTTCTCTTCACGTGGCCATACCACCTCAGCCTACTCTCTTGCAGCTTGTCGGCGATGTCGCGAACGCCCAGACTGCCTCGCACGTACTCGTTGCGGATCTTGTCGAGCCTGGTGACACCTGGTGAAATAATGTGGATAATAAATAATGTAGGTATATGTTTATTTTCCACTCGTATTCAAATTACTTCTATTTCTAATTCGTATTCCAAGTATTCGTAAAAAAAATTAATGTAGTTCGAGCCAAGGTGCTACCATTATTATGTAGGCGTGTACAAAGTTCTGAAGGTTTATGTAAAATAGATTTTTTTTCTTAAAGTTTCTTTGAATATTTAATCCAGCTGTGGTGCCACATCATCAAGGGCACGGCCGACTCAAAAAGACACAATTGTTAAAGCCTATATCAATTAGAAGATAGATTCCCTATAAAAAGTATTAAATTCATCGATCGCACCAATTAAACTAGACATTACTCGAAGTATCCAAGCGTTATATAATCGTCACAATGAGTTTAAAAAATATTTTTCATATCCCCTTTGTAACAAAGCTCCTATTAAGTACTGTGTAGAGTTTATTGTTGAATGGCAATATTGTTGAAATGTCTGCAGTGGAACAATAGGTTCAAGGCAGATTTAGTGTAATGAGTTGAAACCTTTCTGCACCGTGTTTGATCATTAGCACAAAATACTGCGAACGTCAAGAGCTTGGTATCGGTGCTCGTGGAGAGGGTGGAGTGATAGATGGAAGCGATAGCGGGAGCGATTCAATATTTTTGGGAATCTATGACTTGTGAAATTAGCTGATTTTTACATTAGCTTAATAAATAATAAATGCTTACCATTTTTAGTAAGATACTATTTTTAATCGAAAACTAGTTAAATCTTGGCCACAAATCAAGGTATGATTTGTGTCCGAGCTCAACAACACCACTGCGGTCTTCCAATACACCTCATCACGTTGTGATATAGAAATATGTACAACCACTTTTACTGTACCAGCAGTTATTCGGAGTCTCTTCTCTCTATCCGCGGTATTATTATGATATTTCTCTTATTGTCATTACGTTGTATAAATTACTATCTTTCCTTAAACATAACAGTTGTCTTTTGTGCGTGGAATTCTTTCCATTCCATAAATTACTATACGAAGAATAACTATGCTGGTTTTATTGGCCAAGCTGACAAAATTCGTATGGTTAAATGATGAAAAAAGTTTAGCAAAAACCTTTCATCTCACTGAATATCAGTACAGTGTAAAGGAAATTTATTATTACTTAATCTATACTAACTAATACATAAGAGCGAAGAGAGAGAGAGAGAGAGAAGAAAAGAGACTGAAGAAGAGAGAAGAGTCCGATTCGAATAGTTATTTTTGTTTTGGGCATTCAAGAGGAAGGTTATATTCTATTTTTCATTAGAATTAAGGTAAGACCACGAGGTATTACTAGTTAAAATTAATTCTAGAGTTAAACGAAACTCGCTTATCCTCTAACTCAACACACAACCTAACCGTAATTTGGAGTGTAACAACGCAGCAGGTGCAGGCCACGAGCGCAGCACAATCGATGGATGAACGCGCACATCTATACGCTATACAGGGTGTTCCGCCTGACAGTCTCGCTTCTAATATACAGCGAATAGTTCGCAACTTAATAAGGACTGATAGTTCATACTTTGTGATCAGAGTTATTAGGAGCGACGCCGATGGATGGTATGTGTTGTACGTCTCTTGGAGGGTTGGATTGGGTGCGGTTTTTAATTAAAGCGTGTTGTTTGGATTAAGTGAGTTTTAAAGTGGTGAGTTGCGGTGAGTTCAATCGTAAGCGAGCGTAAAAAAATTCAACACCGCGATTGCTTTTAAAATTCACCGGCCGTTAATGTTGCTTTGTTCAGCTAAATCTTCGAAACAAAAAGAAGAATACTATGTTTTTCTCATTTCTAATAAACCGACTAATCAATCATGGTACCTACTTTATTTAATTAGTTCAAAGAAACTTGCTAATGAAGCTTGAAAAACTGAACAAACTTTCAAGAAAATCGTGAACTTTGGATAAAAACAAACTCTTGCTCTTGTTGGAAAAACCTTTGGGATAATACGATTTATTTAAATACATTCCTAAATTGTATACTTATTCTAATTGAGATACAATATTATTTATTTATTTAATTGTAACATCAGCGGCGTTTACACATTACCATTAATAATTTAGAAGGTAAAATGTATTCGAATATGTTATCTATCCATCAATGGCGAGACACATTTCATACAGATTTAAGGAATACAACGTCACACGACCAGCTACCGGCCCGCACCAGCAGTACGAGTATGTGTCTTGCACTTAAGGGATCTCAATAGAAATCGAATGCGATACGTCAAATCAAATTTCCACACAAACAAACACCTCTACTAAACAAATGTTAAGTAAGGACGTGTACTTGGATTTTTTCCTCCCATTATTCTCCATTGAGACTTTCATACCAAACTGCAGAGTTCATAAAGAAATCTTATTAAACCATCCAAAAAGTCTTACATCAAAGATAAAACATGAATCGTAAGAAAGTTCAATAAGAATCGGAACGAGGAAGGACGAGCCTCATTCAGTCGGTGTAACTTGAAATTTTACAAATAGAAGAAACGCGTTTTGTTTGAAATCGAACTGCGAAGCAAATTGTTCGTTAAATGAAAAAGGAGTATGATGGTCCGCGGGTCGGTTCCAAAGCTGTTGGCACTCCGCCGATGGATAAACGTGAAGAGACACTACTACTGGAACTCGAACAGATGTATTGCACTGGGCATTGCCTTCTCATACATTTTAGTCTCGATCTCACTTTTCATGATAAGTAGTAATCACGTTTTTACCAGAACACTCTAGGGGCGAGTGATAGTTTAAACTTTTGCTGTAATCACACTGTGCTTTATTACATTTTTTGTACTCATTACCAGACTTGAAGTTCATGTATTGCTTCAAATTATTATGATAATCACATAGAAATGACTTTTAGTCATTTCGATATTAGACTGCTAGGTACTTATGTAACACATTTAGTAATCTCATCATCATGTTTAAAGTCAAGTATTATTTTAGTTTTAGTCGCACAAAAAACTCTTAAACGGTACATCCATTCAAAAATTCAAACATCTTCATTTTCTTAGATACACACTGCTCTAAACAAATTACTACAAAACGATAAAACTTAAAACCGAGTTCATAAATCAAGCTGGCACCGATGGTAATGCCCGTAGCAGATTAGACTCGGCTGAGACAGTTTCATTTGGCGTGTCTGCACCCGGACAAGCTCTGAATAGCAAGGAGCGGCCAGAAGCCGGCATAAACCGGATCATCCGGACAAAATGGACGCCGGATCGCATTAAACTCTTTCCCAAGTGAATCGTAGAAGAATTGTGTCTAATTGGTTACTCTGCTGATGTTTTAATGACTATTGTTAGCTTTACGCTTTTGTTTTTTTAATTTGTTAAAGAATAATGTCCTTTTATGAAGGTATATGAATAGTGACGGTTTAAAACTACATAACTTTGTCTGATATTAGTAAGGCTCGTGGTTGTAGTCGCGTTGTATGTACCCGTTCCCATAAGAATTTTGGTATAAAAGTAGCCTATAGACTTTATCATACTCTACAAATGCCTATGTATTACTCATTGATAATTTTATTTTGACCGACCTGGTTGCATGAACCTTTATGACCTTAACAAAATATTATCCATACAGCATATCCAGCCCAATTCAAAGAAAGAGCGCTTTATATTTTTTTTATAATATGTCGTTAAATTTTTCCGAAAAATTGTCAAAATCTTCAAATATATAGCTTAAAACTGCATCGCACTTCTCACAAAGCAATAAAACATTGGCCGAGTTTAGCCAAACTTATCGTCCATTGAGAAGAATATAAAACATTCAATACATCATTTATGGCAGTCTCGAAGCATTTGATAGAATTATAGCCCTAAAGCATTGTGATTTAAGTGTTAATATTGTTTGAAATATCGGTTAACGGTCGCCGAGACCAACTTTATTAAGAACTACTCCGGGTGCGACGCTGCCGCCCAGAATTGTCGATGGGTTAAGGCGATGCAACCGCGAATTGAAAGTTGGGCACCTCTATTCTATATTTGAATTTAACAAACATAACAGCAACCGTGGTGATTACGCCTCATCTTCATTTCTCCTGGTGATTTGTTCATTTGATGACTCGAGTTTGCCATCGTGAACATTACAGGCTCTACTTTGCTTTAATAAACTTTACAACAAATGCATCTCCCACAATAATCTTCGATATGGTTAATTTGACTTAAATCAGACATCTATAGCCGCGTACCCACCTAGCGCACAGGCTCGCGAGCCATGGCTCGCGAGCCAGCCTCAGTAGTTTTGTTCAATTTACACGAGGCCGCCTCGCGAGGCAGGCTGAGCCATCATAAGTCGTGTATATTCAGCTGCAGCTATTTTCCTAGCTTCGCGCGCGAGCCAAAACATAACCGTACCCACCTAGCGCACAGGCTCGCGAGCCATGGCTCGCGAGCTAAATGCTCGGCTGGTGTGGACGTGCCTCGGGCTGCCTCGGGCGCGCGTTTGCTCGGCTGAGCACGGCTCGGCCCCGAGCCATCTGTTGTCGGTAAACTTGACGCGCTCAAAGGTGCCTGGTGGGTCTGTATCGCGTTAGATAATTAGTATAATGATTGCAAATCGTGTGAGTTTAAAAAGTATCTATTATTATAATTCCGATTTATTTGGGTATTGACCGCGCTCTGTTTGGACTTTTTATTCGGTCTGTTGACCGCTATCAAATTTAAACCAAGTCGAAATAGAATCTTTTGGACAAAAATGGCAAACTGACATCAGATGGTGTATAAGTTAAAATAATTTATTATATCGCGGTACGATCGAATGAAGATCGTTTAAAAGTAAATCTTGAACACAATCTCTTTCAAATATATAATGTTGAGTCATATATGACTTTTTTTTCTATAAAAATCCATGATTAATGTGGAAAGAACTCCATCGACAAGAGCTCAGCTCTATGTTTAAGAAGAGGAAAAACTACACGTTTCTTTTTATCCAGGAAACTAAGGCATCGCCTTAACGCTGTGGTAATATTATTCCGATATGAAAATAACAAGTTTAAATTGAAGTTTTCTCCCGATGCACTCGCACTGCACAAATGTGCACGCCACTCGTAACTTTGTCGCAGCTAAATTTATACCATAATTGTTTACTTGAAATACGGTCTTAGAATTGTAACTTGTTGGAATTTTGTGTAAGGAGGTTGTAATGTGAAGAGTATAGGTTTGGGTTGTGTTGTGTAGAGCCTATGGAATGGTTAATCGGTTTTTAAAGGGTTTCTGTTGTTTTTGAAGAAGTGAGAGCATTTTATAAGGCATCTTTTCTTACTAGTGCTTATTCTGTCAATATTTATGTTACCACAATTTATATTCGAACTAGCAGCGCCCCGCGGCTTTACCCGCGTTGTGCCCGTTCCCGTGTGAATCTCAGGAATTTTTATACTTATAAACCTTCGTCTTGAATCACTCTATCTATTAAAAAAAACACGTGTCAAAATCCGTTTCGTAGTTTTAAAGCTCTAAGCATACATAGGGACAGACAGACAGCGGAACGTGACTTTGTTTTATACTATGTAGTGAAGCCTACTAAAGAATCGCAATTTCTCTTTAAACAAATAAATATCTAACTATATCTTTTATCTCAGTCCTTACTTATACTACTGTATACCTTGTACTATCGAGATCAGTATCAAAACATTTCAAAACAATACCTAAAACAACGTTATTAGTTTAATAAAATGACGACGACGACGTCTGGGTGTCAATTATATATTCTTATAAAGTATTTAGTATCTATGTATATGGAGAGGTATCAGTGAGTTAGATGCCATACAAGCTTAAAACTTACTTTGGGTATAATAACCCGTGTGTGAATTTGCCCGGGTATATATTATATTATTATGGGTATATATTATTAAACCTCCTAACTACATAACATTGCATTACGTTATACAACTATACATGATACGTCGCTTCGTGTCGCGCTGTATCGTGTATTCAGCTCACATCTAAGATGGTATCTCAGTAACGGTCGCTCTCAGCGCGTCTCTGCCGGCTGAATGCAGATGCTATTTGTAGTTAAATACCTTGATCATTTGTAGTTTATGGTTTACTGCAATTCGCATGACTCCAGTTCTAATCTTAAGTATCAAGACATCCAATCAGTGGTTAGAGTAAAACGACTTTGATGTGCATTTGTTTTGGAACTGGCATAACATTAGAAAGAATAGTTAAGGCTTGGCCAAACCAACGCGTTCAGCTCGCGTCCGCGGTGGCGTGCGCGGTGGCGATACTGCGCGTGCAAAAGTTGTTTACACCGTCGCGTTTGTTCTTGCGTTCACCAGGCTGGAATCACGCTATAACTCCAGAACGCACGAACCGATTTCCACGGTTTTGCATTCGTTGGAATGGTCTCGGGCTCCGTGAGGTTTATAGGGAATAAAAATCTCAAAATTCCCACGGGAACGGGGGCGCTGCGGGTGAAACCGCGGGGCACAGCTAGTATTTATATAAAATTGTTTTCGGAGTAGAAATTTATACCTACGAGTGAAAGGTCACTCCTTTACTTTTATTTGTGTTTCTTGAAGTGTTTTTGCAATAACGCAATGCATATGAAGGCATATTTTATTTAAAAAACCATCGACTAAGTGAACACTGGACCCCGCACCGGTGCGAATCTCTCACGAAGCTTGTTTGAAGTGACTTCTCTAGTACGTAGTACATATATCTCAATGCTTAAAACTAAACAACATAGTTCTTCTCAACAAATAAATAGCTGCGTGCAGCGTCCTAACGTAACAAGCCCGATCTGATCGCCACCGCCGCGTGCAGACGCTGCATTGGACGCCGCGATCAATCAGAGGACGCATCGATGTGAACACGTCGCTACAAGTTCGTACACAACAACTGATCGCCACCGCGGACGCGAGCTGAACGCGTTGGTTTGGCCTAGCCTTTATTCATGTTTTATAGCGTATTACAGTCAAAATTGTATCGCTAAGTAAATGGTTATCATAATTTATCTACGTGGTGTGGTAGTATGTGCATTGCCTGCTAAGACTGGGGTCGGGTTCTACTCCCGGGTCGAGCGTTGAACGTTTCTTACTTTTCAAACCTGTCTCGGGCTTAAGATCACCAATCCGCTTTGGCAAGCGTGGTGATTGCGTCTAATCCTCCTCACTGTACTGATATCTTCTGTAAGAGAGACGCATTTTCCCAGCTATGGGACATTATTATAGCCTTTTACTATACCAAACGTAGCACCTTGTAGTAAGTACCTCGTAGTACCCCGTAGCCGCGCTACGCCGTAGCACTGCTACGCTTCGAGTGTTTTATCGGAACCTCTTTGAGTGCAAGACTCTCTTAAAATGTATTTGCATAGAGAATGGTTTAGAATATAAAATATTTTAGGTCGTCGTTTGTATATCGATGTTAGTATAAATATACATACAAACGGATATACTGTTGACCTTATATTTAACTAGTCGCGCCCCGTGGTGTTACACGGGTTGTACCCGTTCCGATGGGAATTTCGGGATAAAATGTAGTCCATGTGATATTGTGAGGTATAATCTATATTACTGTAAAGTTTAATCCAAATCTGTTCAGTAGTTTTTGCGTGAAAGAGTAACAAACATACATACATCCATACATCCTCATAAACTTTCGCATTTATTTAATTCATATTTTATGGCAAGTTATAAAGGAATATCAATAAAAAAATAGGACTATAGAATCTTAATAACTTAACTAAACCTTAACTTAAATCAAAGTCAAGAAGGTAAAATAAAATTGTTAAGTTACACAAAACGATCTCGCTTCTCCGAACTCAGTTTATTAAAATTGAATTTTTCATATCATTCGAACAGAAACAAACAAAAAGTCCCCGAAGCAAAGTTTACCTCCGACTTATAAATCACATGAAACCCTAAAAACTTTCATTTTAACTTCAAAACGGGCCTGAAAATATTGAAAGTTCGTGTCATCAAGGTAAGGAAACACAAAATCGTTTTTAATCTGCATAATTGCATTACTTTGCGTAAAAGTATGCCATAAAAAATATATTAGAGGACACCTGCGAACCGAGTTTAGCCTCAAAAATATATATTTATATCAAACTTCTGTCATAAATCACGACAAAACTTGTTTACGAAGTAATCTTGGGGCACTCGGTTATTTCGTCGGGGATAATTTACATTGCTGTGTAAAAATAAACGACAGTTTACAGTTTGGACTGCGACCGCGCAATGGTGGCGGGAATGATGTGAAAATATATTATGGAGGGGTTTCCTCTGCCTTTGTTCTATGATAAATACGGGTTACTGGGCTACGGGAACTTTACGTATTGTAATATGTTTGAATTAATTTGAAATTGTTAAGTTATTGTACAAGGTTCGTTTGTAGCAATATGATGGGTAAACGTTATGATTGACACAAATGCTGTTTTACTTGTATATTTAGCATGAGATAACTATATGGATTTTCTTGATTTGTCCTTAATTAGTTTTCTACTCACTGCTGGGCGAAGGACAGTTTGAGATTGACTCTCCAACTTCCTCGGTCGATCCCGACCCTTTAGGAAATAGTATTTTAATCAAAATATAGTGACTATTCACATAACGAGTCAGTTTACTTTTATAAAAATAAGTAATAAGGTTTAAAAAAGTAAAATTTAAGAGAGATAGTGAAAATGTTGTAATCAGCGGAGTTGGGAGCGTTGTTATTCGAAGCGGGTCATACCTATCTGGAATTTACGATAACTGGCGAAGTAATGTCGAAGCGTAGAGTAAGTTTGAGTGGGTGAGTATGTGTCCACTAGAGTAGCGGCAGTCGGAGTTTTTAGACCGCCTGAAGACCTCTGACATGATTTTATGGTTGAAAGGAACGAGAACGACAATTTAACGAACAGTCGACAAATGTAAAAAAAACATTAAAATACATCCATTGTTTAAGCGGAGCGGGTGCGCTGCGGGTGAAACAGCGGGGCACAGCTAGTATTATATAAAATCGGCAATAAACACAACAAATATTTTGTTGCTAATTAGCATGAATTCTTTGCGGTTTTTATTTCACAAAAATGACACGCTCGCGACATCTAAATAGCTCGAAAAAACTAGCACCCAAAACAAACCCACGTTTTTTGCCAAACCTACTCAACAAATATCAGTCTCAATTTCTTCAACACCCCAAACACATCGCCTCTTTGTCTATGCACACGTCTACTCCATAAACAAAGATAAGTAATACTCTTTGTCACCAAACAGTTTCGACAATGGATCGGGAATGCACTCAACTTACTTGTTTATGGTCTCAATGTATTTTATAAATACGATTTTTCATCTTTTGCAGTTTGCTCGTTGATGTGTTTTGTAAGCAGATATATGTATAATATGATAGATGTTTGATTTGCACTGGGTGTATCCCATAAACTGACCTATATTTTTCATAGTACACGCGTTGATATTGGTCACGAGGTTTACATACTGATGTCAAATATTTAACAACAGAACTAGCACTATCTATGTAGTGCTAGTTCTGTTGTATGTTGAGTGGCCTATAGTAGAATTTATAGGCATTTACTGTTTTGTGTTGGTAAGGAAAAAACTTTATGGTGGTCCGTTTATGTTAAGAGAGTTACCAAACTGCGAGCTGGCGAGTTAAATAGACGATATATTAAATATGTACTTCACTCTTCCGTGATAACATGACACATGTCTTTTTCAAACTTTCGCGATTTTGACACACTTACTTTTCTTATACATATATCTTCAGTCCGTTCGCGACCACGGGTCGTGCGATCCACTCAAAACGTCGGGAAATCAAATTCAGTGTTGTTACTTACTAAAACAACCTTCTGTGCCGCGAAAAAAACCGGAGTAATACATAAATAACATGACACGTGTTTTGTTTTGGACTTAGAATTTGCTGATTATCTGCTTGTAAACTCGTTAAACTCTAATAACGCGCCTAAGTGCGTTTGCTGTAAAACATCATAGAAGCCGTCTCTGCCCCTTGACCTCTGATAGAAAGCGCAGTGTCGTACTCTGACTCTAAATGCCTTATTACGAGTAATAAACGCGTAAAAACATTTTAGCTATCAAATGGTTTGTCACCTTCTGACATACGCAATTGTCCGAAGAGCAAAAGAGACAAAACACAGTATAACAGTGTTTTAGTTACACCGCGTTTATTAATAAGGGCTTAAGGGTTTTAAATAAACCTATCCTATTTCTCACCAGTATACGCAGCGCTGCCCGTGAATATGTCAGTTAGAAGACCACTCGATTTGAATTTATATGGTTTACTTCGTGTTTCATATTCTGCATTGTAAATATGGACGCTCGCTGTTCATATTTTTCTGTTTGCATTGTTCAGTCCAGATTTTTCATGTTTATTTATTTATAAATAAAAGTATTTGTTAATCAAGAACGTTTTTGTGACAGTGGAAAATAAATAGTACTGTATTTAATTTAGTAAAACATTTGATATGTTTCGTAGAGTCATTTATGTCAAAATCATTCAGTAAATCTCTACTAAGGAGAGCATTTGAGATCTCTGAGTACGAGCGTAATGAATTTTAGTTAAGTCTAAAATATAACATTTATCAAAATAAAAATTTATAAATTTTGCTACAACAAATCTATGTAACTAAAGAACATAAATTAAGTACGTATATTTATTTTCATACGCAGTTCTTGAATTTAATGTCAACTGCACTGAAATAAACAACAAACAACTTCATTTTCCAGTAATATTTTCATGGCAAACACAACTTAGTGAGTGCAAAAAGTGAAAAAGACAGCTCAACTTATTAACACGAAAAACCTCTGTAACTATGAAATGCAACAACGCGTCACTTCACCGGTCTATTTTATAAGAATGTCGAGTGAGCGAGACGGCATGAGTGGGTCCTTGTCGCACACTCGGGGCAAACAATTAGGGATCACGAATGTAGGAAAAAATGCTTTTTTATTCATATTTAACATCAACGTACTGCTCAATTAGTTAAAACCTTTTTATGCTACATAAAAAGGTTTTAACTAATTGAGCAGTACTTTATAGCTGCTTAAAGCTTAGAACTTATTAAGTGTAGTAAATAACAAAAGTATAATAAAAACAATAAAGGTCATCTTACTTACAGTATGTTATCAGTTGTTATGTTTGTTATGACGAGGGCATTCACTGCAGTGCACATTACACAATTAAGTGTTCATTTTGAGTTTTTAAATTAAAATTAGAAAATACTCAGATACCACGATTGGCCACTGACCTATCATCTCAACTAATGATAATAATGATAAATGATAACACAAAGTGCGACACAGATTATATATGCGATCGTATTACTAGGAACATGTACCAAATAATCAATACGGCAAACCTCGGTAATTAGCGGCCAACCCAACAGCAAGACTTTCGGAACGTCCAAAATATTGTAATTTAATTCGTGTTGAAGTTTTATAACTTCATGTCTCCACTATTATCCACTTGCCCGCCCGTGACACTCGACTGCGTAATTATTTTACGCAAAACCGTCTCTGAGCTACACGAGTTCTAACCATTGTTTTTGTTAACGGTACATTTTCATAAAAATAGAACTTTATGCAATTTTGTGAGGTCGCGTTAGTGAGTTTTTTGTTATGACATTTTGTTGACAAAAATAATATTATTTACATCTGTTTGCATTGTAGAGAGAAAATGTCTGAGGAAAAGGCTTATGGATAACTGTTTATTTTAAAAGTTGTATTTATGCGATGTTTTACCGATCATATTGACTGCATGTATACGACGATAATTACGAATAAGGATAGTTCATAGTATTCGGCGAGCTACAGCAGCTGCAATACCCAATTAGGTAACCGCAGTCACTGTACCTAATTAGTCGCGGGCTGTCCGAAGAGAACCCAACGATCGAAATTAATTAGTTAGCAAATACTTGTCGATTTACAGTTCAAATATCAACAATAACAAGTATTCAATAAACATATAATCCAAGTGATCTTGATAAACTAAACTCCCTAATTATTCCGCCAACGAAGCAATAAAACGACTGCACTGGAACATGCAAACCGGCACAACAAACAGTCATTATTTACTATATACTCAACACCAATTACGAACGCAATCTCTCAACATCTACGTGAACTAGTTTACACCGCCGCGATCCAGTTACAACTCAAACATTAACAATCAACCGGCAAAATATGAGAGACGTTAGTAAAAACAAACTGAAATAGAACCGGTTCCCAAGAGCTGCCTTTGAAAACTTTAATTAACGCATATAAACGTCACGTTAAAATGAACGGCAGCTACTCGCTAACTGTGACGCACTCAGGCGCATTCCAGTTTATAATATGGGACCCGCAGGGCTGCCTCCGTTATACACTCGCACCACACTTTGTTTTCTATTCTAATGTAATTCCTACCGCTTCAAACGGAGAAGGGGCGATGAAAAGCATGTGAGGGTGGTCCGATGCATGTTTGTTCTCCTTTACGAGAAAACTAGAAAAGGAAGTTTGATAAAATTTTGCACAAATACAAACCGCTATGAAATTATGAAAGAAATGGCAACATTTCTTTCATAATTTCTGGATTGGTGTCATGCAGCTGATTTACATCCGTTTTCGTGCGAATTTCAGATGACTGACCTTCAACTTTGTGTGTGGCGATCACATGAAAAATTGATTTGCAGATCTGATTGGTCGCTCCAAAGATTACCATGTTAAAACAAAGAACGAACTTTTGAACACTGCTATCATGGCATTTTATTATTACAGAGACAGCCCTAGCTCTCTTCGCGTGCCGTGTGAGTAGCAGACAAACAATATTATAATTATTTAAACGCATATTTAGAACACGTGTCGCAAAACTTAAAACCGTAAAACTTAATATTCCTAAGGACAAAATTAGACTGAAAAGTGTTCCACTGCTATCTATAATCTGTCATAATCCTTTGTGTTTTAGTCGACTAGTTTTGCTGATTTTCGAAATGAATGGAAGCTTTTTGTAAAACTAAGAAGTACCAAAGAGAAAGAGCTGTTATTTAAGATGTGCTAACAGATGGGCGGGGCCGGTGGAGAGTGGTTTACAACTTGCGGCAAATGGATATGTAGCGGTGTAACACACACATATAAACTACATTATGTAATCTAAATATAAGTGTGGTGAGGCATCATTGTCAGTCGGCTCTGTAACGCATAACAATAAACCCGTATTAGCTTTATCTCCGTGTTTTCATACTTCCCCCGATACTAAGGAATACTTAGATATAACAGGAGTCAGAGAGACAGTTAGAAGTTAGGCAACCCTACAGTGGTGACCCCGACATAAGAAGAGAAGTGAAGAAGACATACGATGCTTCCTATGCAAGGGCAAGGTAAAGCGACACCAGCACCGCCACCAACATCGGCGCCACCCGCTCCTGCGCCAACGGGAAATACTTCGGGTTCTGGAGACGAGCAGGAAACGCTAGCACAAATAAGCGTTACGTCACGATTGCCGGAATTTTGGAAAGACAAGCCGAGACTATGGTTTATACAATTTAATGCAATATTGGCAAATCAAAAGCTGGGAGATGAAGTAAAATACAATCTGGTCATCACCAAGCTAACCAAAGACAGCATTGAACAGGTCACCGATATACTGCTACAGCCTCCGGAGAAAAATAAATACACCGCGCTGAGAGATCGCTTGTTATCGATATATGAAGAATCTGAGATAAGGAAAGTACAGAAACTTCTAAGTGAGATCGATCTAGGCGAGCAAAAACCCTCGCAACTACTGCGTAAAATGCGTGACCTGGCGAGGGATAAGTTTTCCGACGACGCGCTGCGCATCCTGTGGACTGGACATCTACCGACGTCTGTACGTGCTATACTCACGGTAAGCGAGGTGACCGACCTAGAGAAACTAGCAGAGATGGCTGATAAGGTGATAGAAGCTTCTCATCCCGCCTTATCACACTCGGTAGCGTCGGTTGAACAACCATCCACGTCCCGCGATGACCGGATTATTGGTGAAATAGCCAAGCTGTGCACGAGAATGGACAACCTGGAGAGGAGCAGATCGAACTGGCGCAAGGGGAGCAGCCGCCGAGACGACCGTTCCAAATCGCGAAGTTCATCTACGCAGCGGCGTTCTTCGAAATCACCGGAGTGGTTGTGTTTTTATCATTTTCGGTACGGTGCGAAGGCTGCCAAGTGCGTGAAACCATGCAATTGGGACAACAGGCGTGACCAGGTAAACTAGTTTCGGTTCAGTCTGTGGCGGGAAACTGTACCGATTTTTCAAGTCACCGTCTGTGTGTATTAGATAAAAATAGTGGTTTACATTTTTTAATTGATACGGGTGCTAACGTATCGGTTATTCCTGTTAGAAAGAGGCTGTATCGTGATAGTGAATATTCAGATTACAAATTGTATGCCGCTAATGGAACAGTAATTAGGACCTACGGGACAAAGAACCTAGTTTTAGACATTAATTTAAGAAGACCTTATAGGTGGACATTTATTGTAGCAGATGTTAAACAGCCTATCATCGGGGCAGATTTTTTAAAACATCATAAATTACTTGTAGACTTAAGTGCAAAAAAATTAATTGATCAGCAAACTAACTTGTTAACTATAGGTAGCTTAATTAACTGGTCGGAACCCTCAGTTAACACTGTAGACAACAATCACCCATTTTTAGATATTTTGTCTGAATTTTCTGAGATAACCAAACCTGTCATTTTTAGAGATAACGATCACAGCCATACTGTCTATCACCATATCGAGACATCAGGTCCTCCGGTACACGCAAAAGCGCGCCCGTTACCGCCGGACAGATATCGCAAGGTAAGGGAGGAATTTAAGGTTATGCAGGAGTTAGGAATATGCAGACCATCTAAGAGTGAGTGGGCGAGTCCTCTGCATGTGGTGGCTAAGAAGAATGGTGAAATCCGTCCGTGTGGCGACTACCGACGTCTCAATGCTATCACGAAACCAGACCGCTATCCCGTACCCCGCCTCCATGACTTCACTTACATATTAGCAGGTAAGAAAATCTTTTCTAAACTGGACATAAATAGGGCATATCATTTTGTAAAAATAGCACCCGAAGATGTAGAAAAAACCGCAATTATAACACCTTTTGGGTTATTTGAATTTCCCAGAATGACGTTTGGTTTGCGAAATGCAAGTCAAACCTTTCAAAGATTCATGAGTTTTACGGTGTTGGTAGGCTTAGATTTTTTATTTAATTTTATTGATGACGTCATTATAGCGAGTGACAACCCTACGCAGCATAGAGAACATTTACGTTTAGTTTTCGAGAGATTTAGACAATTTGGTATAACTATAAATATTTCAAAGTGTGAACTAGGTAAATCGCAATTAGAATTTTTAGGCTATCAGGTTACGGAAGACGGAATTCGACCCTCAGATCACAAGGTCAAGGCCATCATCGAATATCCCCGTCCCGAAACCGTGGACCAGTTAAGGCGATTTTTAGGGATGTTAAATTTTTATAGGACAAATATTCCCAATGCTGCGGAACACCAATCATTACTTAACCGATTTTGTAAGTATGCTAAGCGAAAAGATAATACAAAAATAAATTGGTGCGATGATTCAATTAAAGCATTTGAGCAATGTAAGAATGGTCTCAGAGATGCAGTGTTGTTATCACATCCGATGTCAGATGTACCGCTATGTCTGATGGCTGACGCATCGGCCACCTGCGCGGGAGGATCGCTCCAGCAGTGGGCGGAGGGTGCGTGGAGACCATTAGGATATTTTTCAAAAAAGTTTAGTGACGCGCAACAAAAATATTCAACTTATGACAGAGAGCTTACAGCGATATACATGGCCATAAAACATTTTAGATATCTTTTTGAAGGTCGACCGCTGATAATTTTTACCGATCATAAACCCTTAATATATGCATTTAGTAAATTAAACAGTAATTGCGAAACTCCTAAACGAACGAGACAATTATTGTTTATTAGCGAATTCACTACAGACATTAGGTACTTAGATGGGCAAAGTAATAATGTAGCGGATGCATTATCGCGCATTGAAACTGTATACTGCCCTACGTCACTCGATTACTCGGAAGTGGCATGCGCCCAGCAAAATGACAGCACACTTGCGCAACTTGTAAATCAGCATAACAGCGAAAGTAACATTATATTAAAACAATCTTATGTTTTAAATAATGAATTACCTATTTGGTGTGAATGCTCTACTAATATTTTTAGGCCGTATTTACCCGAAAATTTTAGGCGATTAGCATTTGAAAGCGTGCATAATTGTAGTCACCCTGGTATTAAGACGACCAGAAATTTGGTTTCAAAAAGATTTTTTTGGCCAGATATGAATGCAGATGTTGGACGATGGGCAAAGGCTTGTATCCAGTGTCAGAAAGCAAAGGTGAGCAGACATACTATTTCCCGTTTACAGCAATTTTCGAAGGTAAAACGCTTTGATCATGTGCATATAGACATAGTCGGACCGTTACCTACGTCACAGGAAGGATTTAGATATCTGGTAACTATGATCGACCGATTTTCTAGATGGCCAGAGGCAGTTCCAGTTAAAGAAATTTTAGCCGAAACTATAGCTAAAGCATTTTACGACCATTGGATCAGCCGTTTTGGATGCCCGGAGAAAATTACTACTGACCAAGGTAGGCAATTTGAGAGTTCCATGTTTAAAGAGTTATTGAAGCTGTTAGGCATTGAACGCATCCGCACCACAGCATACCATCCACAGAGTAATGGTATTGTAGAGCGGTGGCATAGGTCTATGAAAGTAGCCCTTTCGGCCCGACTTCAGACTTCAGATTCATGGGTAAATGAATTGTCTACAGTGTTGCTAGGTTTGCGAGCGGTAGGTAGGAACGACAATGGGGTGAGTCCCGCGGAGTATGTATATGGTCAAACCATTCGTTTACCAGGAGACTTCTACAATGTCTCTGATAAGCAAACGGTTGACAGTTCTCATGAGTTTTTGACTAACCTTCGCGAAACGATACGTAACTTAAAACCCATTTCATGTAAGGCGCGAGACTCACGCACACTTTTCGTTCATACCGACTTAGATAAGTGTAGTCATGTATTTGTTCGTAATGATTCGGTACGGAAACCACTAACAGTGCCATATGATGGTCCTTACCCAGTCATCAAAAGACAAAATAAAGTTTATGTTCTCCAGTTTCCCACTAGGGAAGCAGCTATTTCTATTGATAGGCTCAAGCCGGCCTATATATTGAATGAAAGTAATGTGTCGGATTGTGTAGAAAAAACTAATGATAATGTAGTTACTACTCGAAGTGGTAGAGTCGTTAAGCGACCTGTACATTTTGCGTAATAGTGTAATTAAGAGCTACTAGAATAACATATTATTGAATATTATAGCTTTGGCACTGTGCTCAATCCTTAGAATAAACAATATGCGAGCTTGCAAGAATTGCAATACTTAGTATTAGCATTATTGTAAGTGGAACAAATTACAACATAGTCAACGTTATAATGTATTGAAGCATTGATTATTGCACTGGATAATTATTATTTATATATAAATTATCGCGTTAGGTACTGTACGAATTTAAAGTCTTTAAGAACTTCTTTGTGAAGACATCTATCTTTTATTTCTCACCATCGAGATGGGCAAAACGCAGAGTAAAGAAACTACTGAAGAGATCGTGATTGCTCAAAACGGCAGTCAGGTCGAGGCGCAGATTAACCAGCAAAGTATGATGTTGGTGGTCATAATTATCTTCATGGCACTTATCATACTATACCTGATGTTGACCTCATGCCGCAGCAAGGCGAAGAGTTGGGTGAAGAAGCAGTTAACAGTCATCTTACCACCCTCAGTTGCACAGGTGCAGCAAGTGGCGCATCCCGCTACAGTAACAGTGGGAAATCCCGTGCAGTACGCGTAAACCAGTGCAATAAGTAATGCGTTAGTTTATTATTACTTGTACCTAACAGTGCATACTTACCCAGTAGGTACGAGTGTATATAGTGAATGCAGGGTCGGATTACTAACGATATGTGTTATCATATTACATGTGATGCATGTATAACGTTTGAATTGTATTCTGTTATTTTGGTTTGTGTTTAAGATTTTTTTGTCAAAAGTGACTATGTAAAAAATTTTTTTTGTAAGGGGGGCTGATGTAGCGGTGTAACACACACATATAAACTACATTATGTAATCTAAATATAAGTGTGGTGAGGCATCATTGTCAGTCGGCTCTGTAACGCATAACAATAAACCCGTATTAGCTTTATCTCCGTGTTTTCATACTTCCCCCGATACTAAGGAATACTTAGATATAACAGGAGTCAGAGAGACAGTTAGAAGTTAGGCAACCCTACAGATACAATGGTTTTGTACTGAGCTGAGTAAACAAGAAACAGGACGGACTTCACAAAAAAATCTGAAAGTAGTATTGTTTATTTTTCAGATTAAAGTAGTTTGTATTCAGTTAAATCCCCTCTACATATCTTCAATGTTTAAAGCATTTTCCTAATTCCTTTCACTCTTCAAAGTTGTAAGTCACCCAGTTATGGGGCATATTGCATACAGTCTACGCCTAAATGACGACTGAGATCTTTGGCCTCCGTCATTCATTTTGAGCGGGTCAGTGGCCAACTACGGAGTGTTTAGACCGCCGAAAGGTCTCCGACATGGTCTAACGATTAAAACAACCGAGACCGACTGCTAAAGTTGCCCTTCGAAGCACGGTAGCGCTCATATATAATGCCACTATCAGCCTCCCATCCAAGTAGGGGCCGAGCTGCACTACTATACTGTTAGAAACAATGTATCAACAATGAAGCAACAAAGAAAAGGAAATCGTTTATTTATGGAGTAGCTGGATCGATTTAACGAATTCCGTTTTTAAATAGAAGAAATTCCTCTGCAGAAATTTCTCGGTAAATTATTCAACGTGGGTAAAGCAAAGCGCCATTAGTCATATAAATAAATAAAGTAGTTGTGATAGTATTTCGCCCGCAGCTCTGCGGACTCAACCCAAAGAGACCTAATAAATTCAACAAATGTATCGGCAAAATATTTTGTTTTTAAGAGGACAATCAGCCCCAATTGTCAACAAAACCCACGGAAAGTGTTCGAGTGTAAAAAACTTGAATAGTTTGTAAAAGTAGATCCTCTCGGGAGGAATATCTGAAACACTATTGTGTTAGGGCCAACTTTTGGTGGTTCTTACCTATACATTTTTTGGTTATGTTTTTCAAAAAAAAGTTTTTAAGTTTCTATTGTTTTTCACTATTATAATGGCTCAATTATTTTAAATCAATCGCTGCGTGTAGTATGTCGCAACAGCAAAATTAATATATTGACCGCATTCGGCGAGCAAAAGCAGATAGCAACTAGGTCTGTGAGGTCGCAAGGTTTACACATTTAAATGAAAGTTTTTTTGTTTTAACTGGCTAATCTTTCCAATTTGTTTGAACGATTGTTTTTTTTTTGGAATCCACATTCGATAGAAACGGCACAACTCGCGTGGAATCGCGGGTCGGTGCTAGTTAGTGTACCCTTGAATATTCATCACTATTCTTGTACATTGTTTATTGTATTGTTAACATCGACCAACCAATATTCCCAATTCCTTCTGATCCCAAAACCTAAATCTTCGAAACGTTTTTGTCTACATTATGTTCGGGACCTAACATAGATCTTTTCGTTGTTGACTAATGTTGGACAGGGCGAAGACAAATTGTAGACGAGCGGACTCTTTCAAGATGAATGGAGGACTAGATAGAGGTCAAAGTGGACAGATGCGGGTGTGAGGTATGGGGCTTGTGTCGTATGTACATGTCACGGGTTACGTCACTACAATGACGTCATAAGTCGTCACGGGATGCATTAATAACTGTTCAATTTAGTATACTAGGTAGTAATGTGGATAGATTTTTTGACAAGTGGTAAAGTATACGCATTCGTGTGTTTTGACCACAACCACGTCTCCACTAAGCCCAAAGTTAACGATAACTACGATCGTAAAGACATGAGGGGTTATACCAACATCAAATACTTTTAATAAAATGATGTAACATCTTTATATCGAAATGATTTTCAACAATCATTCCGACGTCCTTCCTAAAGTACATCATTAAACAAAAACAAGGATTTCATAAACCAAACGATATAACCGAACAATATTTCACAATAGGCCCGCGTCTAATTACATGAAATAGAAATGGAACCATTAATTTTACGGCGGTTCGTCCGTCCGTTTATGTGTCGTTATTTACAGCGTTTTTATTAGCCTCGCTCGATGGACTTACATAATTGCTTTCCAATTCCTTTTGAAATTTGATGGGAAAATATATTTATAGGACAGCGGTTTAATTGTTCTATTGTTTGTTTTAGTGTTGCAGCTTTAATACTTGAGTATTGGGACTTATTTCACCTGAAGTAGTTGCAATTTATTGTTACAATCTCTTTTTTTTACAAATGTACTCGTACATCCTTGTAGAATGGAATGCCTAACTATCAACACTAAAAAACGTAAATCATACATTACATTATAATCTTAAGTTTAAATCGTTGTTGACATTGAGTGACTTAGTTTTCGTTAAATGTTAATGATGCTTAAAAAGTAGTAACATTGGGTAACCCTAATCAACCCCATAAAAAAACGCTTACCCAAACAAAACCAAACCGCGCTCAAAGTTGCTGAACTTACGCCATTTATTTACGTCCATTCTCACTCCAACCATAGTAATAATAGTGATAAATATTAAAAACTGTTTCAGGTCATTCATGTTCGTTATTCTAGGTAATATTTTAAAAAGTTGGTCGGGCAATTAGCGCTTTCCGCTAGTTGGTAATTCAGCTGGAACGATCCTACTGTGAACAATTACCGTATGGATGTGTTGGCGAGCGGTGCGATAAGCGTAGCACAAAGCGTAGAGGGTATGGTAGCGGGTAGCATAGAAGGTAACATAGCTAGTAATGTAGCAGGCATTCGTAGCGGATGGCGTAAAGCGGCGTAGCAGGTGCCGTAGCCGGTGTTGTAGCGGGATACGTAGCGGGTGTCGTAGCGAATAGCGTAGCGGATGGCAACGGGCGGATCGTATGAAAAGATATCTACGAATAATCACTATTCTTTATTAGTATGTCGTTATTAATGGCCGTCTTTAAATCTATTCAAACGAAATATATCGTTTATTCTCAAACTTTTATATTAAAGTAAAAATAATTTTGCGGTATCATTATTAACAGACCAATTTTATAAATCGCTTCACCTTTCAATGAATACCGACCCGATGAACACGCATTAAAAGCGTAACATCATCTGCATTGCAGATAAATGTCATATTTCGTATTTTATTTAATTAACGAGATTTAATATATCGCACTCGAGTCGACCGACGGAGATTATCAATTTTAATGTTGATTCAGGACTGAAGATGTCGCTTTAACGCATGTGCTGGTAGGTGTATTGTAATTATATTCTACTAATATTATAGATGCGAAAGTTTGTGGGGATGTATGTATTTATGAATGTATGGATGTATGTATGATGTATGTTTGTTACTCTTTCACGAAAAAACTACTGGACGGATTTGGATTAAACTTTACAGTAATATAGTTTATACATCAAAATAACATTTTGTCCCGAAATTCCCACGGGAACAGGTACAACGCGGGTAACATCGCGGGGCGCGGCCAGTATGTATATTAACGTATATAACGAACATGACAGGCGAGAAGACATGATATAATGAATACTGTGACCTAATTGGTGGATTATTTAAAAGAAGAGTTTTCCACCAAACGAGTCCCTCCAATTATACGTAAAAAAGTAAAGTAAAGTAATAGCCTGTTATATCCCACTGTTGGGCAAAGGCCTCGCGACTCACTGAAATTCAGTACTTTGAAACTTTTGTAAATTGAGCCGTTTACACATACCGATAAGTATAATACTACTTATAAATATACCTGGACAAATTCACACACGGTTAATTAGACCCAAAGTAAGCTCTAAGCTTGTGTTATGGAATCTAATTAACTGATACTACTACATATACATACACAAATACTTTATAAGGATATATAATTGACACCCAGACGTCGTCGCCAACAACTATGTCTGCACATATTGTTGACTCCGGGCGGGAATCGAACCCGCAACCCCCGACACAGTAAGCGCTCTCACTGCCACTGTTCCAACGGGCTTGTCAAACTTAATTATGTATACCTTAATTCGAAGAATGTAAAGAATCTCATTTAAAAATTCTAGTATAATTTTATTCAAGTGTTAAAAAGTAATTAAAATCAACAATTGCGAAGTTAACAGTATATTATTCTGAAACAAACGAATTATTTATAGCATTCTTAACAAAAAGCCGCGTAAGTATGTTTCTGTGAGTTAATTGTGTGTATAAAACTCTTCATAGTGTTGGGACGAGGCGCGTTTTTAATTTAAATAACAAAAGATAAGAAATAGGGAAGGAATTCTTTTTAAATTTTTAATTAATTAATCTTGATAAATAAACACTTCATTACTTGCAAATCCTCGTATTACCTTATTAAAACCAAAACTTTTTTTATTCGCGATTAATTCCGTCTAGATTAGTGTTTTCAATGTGTTCGCATCATGATAGTTGAAATAGTGATATTTAAAAAAGTGTTTTAAACCAATAAAACTGAAATATGTATTCTTCTCCTACAATAACTTCAAATAGTCTTCATTGCCTATAGTAGAATCCAATAGTAAGAGTAGAGTACAACCTGTACACCATACTTACTTCACGTTTTTCACCAACAGCAAATTTATATGTAGAACGACCCCTACTCTAAAACCTCGAGCTATAAGTCAGAAGCGGTAATGCGGCCATAAAACAAGGCCCGCATTCTCGATGCACCAGATTAATCAACTCGCACCGACCAGTGCACCAGTGGTAGGGGAAATAAAATATTTCCCGCCCAAAGGCGACGTGGTGCGATATTTACCATTGTTTTTGTTGCAAGAATAAGATCTATGATTATGGCAAGTTGACAATGCTATGGTTTTATTAGTTTGGAGATAATTTATGGTTTAATGTGTTTATGTTTTGTGAACTTTTTGAGAAAATATTGTTCAGTAAATTACTTACAATGTCAGTAAAATGCAATCTAGAGATAATGTTTCATCTTGATTTATAAAAACTGTCAAATGGCTTTTTACCATAGCGTATAGTACGTTTGGTAGCTAGGTAAAATCAAACGTAGCGTAGTATTGCTGTAGTAGAAATGCATCCTTTTGGAGAGACACCTTAGCCCTAGTTAAAAAGCACCAAAGGCACTTACTAAACACTATGCTTTAATTGCTATTTAACATCTAAATAAGTTTATCAACAAAAAAACATTTCCCGAACATTTATTTTGAACCATTAAACGCTTCCTCTATAAATCAACGTCCCATCAACCTGTCTATACCACACCATAAATATAACAGAAAAAAACCACTATACTCTATTCAACGTGAGTCTCGGTCACGTTCTCAAGTCACGTGTTTCATGACGTAGGTACCGTCACGTCGACATTATTGTAAGTCGGTAAATGTGTCCGTGGCGAAAGGTCTTGTTTTTACTTCTCGTACGAGTATACCCGTGGTTTGGGTTATGGGGTCTTAAATACAATCAGTAGAGTAGTTTGTGTCGTGTGTAGGGTATATTGAATTTCGGGTGTTTTTTAAGTATATTAGTATTTGCGAGTAAATTAGGTACTAATCCTGGTGTTAGTGTTAAAATCACTTTAAAGGCAAACTATAGATCCAGGCGTCTAAGAGAGATAGAAAGAGAGGAAAGAGAAAGAGAGAGAGGGAGAGAGAGAAAGAGAGAGAGAGAAATGACATAGAAAGTGTTTCCATTTTCAGGTAGCGTTGTAGATCCCAAACGAATGCACATATTTCAATGTTTGATTATAGTGTTTTAATGAAGATACACTAATATTTCCAGTCCGGAAATTAACTAATTAAATTCTATTACAGCATAACTAAAGCTTCATAATGAAACCTTGTTGACGAATAATTTTGACCGCCTACAGGCTTCTGACATAGTTAACCGATTGTACCATCCGGGACCGACATTTTAACGAGCACTTATCAGATATACAATCATGAAATTCATTTCCAACCCCCACAAATGAATATAATCGTATCATTGTTTACAGTTAAGGGAGCGTGAGAGGTATGTCTAAGGGCTGGATCCATCAAATCGCGATAAAAGATCGTTTATCTCTCGTATTGGTATGCAGGCTGAGTGCCTTCCCGCCAAATGAGACGAGCAGGGCTGACACACGAATCGTGCGCTGTTCCAGACATGCTGACTGGGAACCTTAATTCAGGGGAGTTACATTGATATTTTGTGTGTGATAGAATGAAGAGAATTATCAAGAAATAGAAGAGAATAACAACTCTCTTGACTCTTATGTAGGTTGACAACCTTTTATTATGATTATTTCTATTAGTTTTAAAATTTTGTAGATATAGAACATATTGTTTCACATTTTTACTGGAGTGTAGGTTTTCGCTTTCGTCAAAAGTAACAATAACCGACATTTCTCAAAAATACTGAACATGGCAAATACTTGAAATAATACAAGTACCTATGCGTAAAATAATAAAGCACATCTATAAAAGGAAATATAAAAGAAAGTCGTGTTAGTTTCACCATTTATAACTCGAGTACGGCTGGACCAATTATTTTATATTTTATTGTTCTTGGTAATGAATAGAATAATATGTAATAAAAACCTCCAAATTCTCACGGAAACGGGTGCGCTGCGAGTGAAACCGTGGGACTCAGTTAGTATTTAAATAAAAAAAAGCAAAACTTATCAATAACAATTTATTAAATAAATTAAAAGAGAATATCCGATAAGTTTTGCATTTACAAAACTTCCAAAGCATATTTCACCCTTCTCCGTTGGTACAACCCTTACTCCAGTAATCCTTGTACAAAAGGTGTACCTTAATCGTTGATCGGGAATTTGTTTGTCTCCTGAAAGACGTACAGATCGTGTCGGTGTCCTGATTCCACTGATCCGCTCATTTGTATTGCAAATCTCTTTTCAATTGAATTGCTGTTTTGTTTTGGACGGTATAAAGGTGTTAACACACTATAGAAGTAGCCGAAATGCGATCTATGGTAGTGTGATTCAATCTTAGTTGATCGCAATCAGTTTGCTATTCGATTTAATGTACCTATATAAAAATAATATTTTAATATTTATTATTTGTTTGGTTTAGTACTTCCACTCTTAAATTCTTTGCGGCAATTCATCCAGTTAAAATATAATCAGAGCAAATTCTTTGTTTTGGACACTAGTTATTCTAAATCAAGAAGCATTCGAGTGTTTTAATCAAACTAATCAGATATTAATACAGCGATAATGATCAAAGTCGAATACAATTCCGAGTTTAATCTTCATTTATATAACGAGCCGTTTAAAGCATACATTAAAGAATAATGATATTTATTTTCATCGCCTATATCGTCCCAATGCTGGGCAACGGTCTCCAAATGTTTAGAACACTTCCTGTCCTTCGCGGTATATTAAGCACATTTTTTATTTCGAAATGGCATCCCTAAGAGACAGTTCTATAAAAAGTCACACCTTCCAAAAGTGGCCACGTTCCCGAATATTTTCGGCCTAAAACAGACCACTTGAACATTAATTACCGCACTGCAATCCACATTTTGCAGTATTATATCAATATACTCACGGTTTATAAATTATAATAACAATCCTAAAAAATACTATTAATACATCATTTGACAAGACTTAAGTATAAAGTGATATATGTTATATTATAAAAGTTGTCGAAATATAAAATTATTAAAGCGTCCAAGTGATACGATTAAGTATCAAGAATTAATTTGCTATGACTTTTCTACAAAATAAAATACATACTGGCAATTCTTAAGTCCTATAACATCTTATAGCATTACAAAAAGCACACATTGAAGAAACAAATAATTCTAAATACTCTGAAAATATGACACAGTCACGTTCTATCTATGTTTTACTACTTGCCCATTTACCATCATAAGCCCTCGTATAGCATCGCATCATTCCTCGCCACTCTACCAGTCCGTGTGTCACTCCTACAAGCCATTGGCATGCCACATTGGGCGCACTCCACTGAATTTATAGCGGACATTTACATTGCGTACTTTACACCGCGCCGTCCTTAACACGACACTACTGCGCCGGCAAACGATGCTGTGCTTTTATAATTATTGCTTTTTATTATCTAGTTTACAGAAAGAGGTAGGTTTCGCTTTGTAGTACCAGCTAGCAGTACCCTATCCGCAATTAACTAATTCACTTGTTCTTTATTAATCATAACCCTATCCTAAGGAATCGTTTTGACATGACAACATGTTTCTATAAAGGTAAAAAAGTATGCGTTAATACCTCGAAAATTACATTGAACTTGGCGGTATAGGAAAAAACCTCCCTTTACTTACAGATTGTTTCGATTTTTTTTTCAATTGTTAGCACTTTCTTCGCATTTTAATTATATTTCTTCGTTAGTTAGACTACTACTCAGTCAACGACTAATTTAATATACAGATAATCGGTTCGGTTGGCCGTGTTCTAACTTTTTTTACCCAGTTAAACTGAAAACGGTCATCGAGCTTAGTCATCCAACAATAGAAGCACCGATACACCGTTCCGGTTAAAACCAAAACATTCGCCGAATTCGGTAACTAACGTAATGTAAACGAACCAAAAAATACCTATTGTCAATTCATACGATCCCATCAATCCTTACAACGCGCATTTATAACATTAGCACCAAAGGATTAGTATACAAGTTGACAACCCAAATACTATGCAGGCTGTCCCGTAATCCTGGTAACGAATGACGTCACACCTGTGCAGCGGTGACGTCACTGCGGTCGGGTCGCGTCAGTGGGCCTAGGATTATGACGGCTATTTGGACACAGGTTTACAGGTAATGTCATTTGGACGGAATTTTCATATGTGATTTTACATTAGTGACATGTGTGCGTACTTCGAATTTTACAACTTTCATTTACAACAAAATGTGAAGATATCACTACATAGTATAAAATAAAGTCGTCTCTGTTTCGTGTCTGTTTGTCTGTTTGTCTGTATGCTTAAATCTTTAAAATTACGCAACGGATTTGGATGCGGTTTTTTGTAATAGGTAGAGTAATTCAAGAGGAAGGTTTTTATGTAAAAAAAATCCCGAAATTCCCACGGGAACGGGCACAACGCGGGTAAAACCGCGGGGCGCTGCTAGTATTGATATATATTAGTTTGAGACGACGTCTGGGTGTCAATTATATATTTTTACTAGCAGCGCCCCGCGGTTTTACCCGCGTTGTACCCGTTCCCGTGGGAATTTCTATACATATAAACCTTCCTCTTGAATCACTCTACCTATTACAAAAAACCGCATCAAAATCCGTTGCGTAATTTTAAAGATTTAAGCATACGGACAAACAAACAGACAAAAGTAGCGACTTTGTTTTATACTATGTAGTGATAAAAAAATATTTGTGTACGTACATTATATGTAGTAGTATCAGTTAGTTAGATTCCATATTACAACCTTAGAGCTTGGTTTGGGTCTATCTAACCGTGAGTGAATTTGTCCTACACAAATGTTCTTATTGTTATGTTTTTCATTAATAAAGGTCAATCCGTATTAGAGCCGCTGGCAAAGATGAGTTGAACCACTTATTGGGAAATTGTTTCATTAACGCCTCGTGGTCTAGTGGTATGTGCATTTGCCTGCCAATGAGAGGTTCGGTTAAGTTCAATTATTGGAACGAGCGAAGCAAAATTATGCACTAAGGGTCGGTGCACATCGATCGAAAAATACGCCGCATATTTTGTTCACGTAACGCTAGAACAGGGAAATAAGTCTATATTAAAATACTAGCAGGGCCCCGCGGTTTTACCCGCGTTGTACAACGTTCCCATGGGAATTTCAGGATGAATGTGGCTATCCATTGAAAAAATATTTTTTTTAATCGTACCAGAAGTTCCTGAGATTAGCGCGTTCAAACAAACTCTGCAGCTTTATAATAATATTATTTTAGATTTGATCTTGTACAGCTAACTCATGTCCGGTTCTGTATCGATCGTACTAACTTTACTCCATGATGTGCACTGGGCCTAATAAAAATATCGCTAAATAAGCCCTTCCTCAGTTTCAATACATTCACAATTTTTTTCACACAAGCCGGTAGTCTTTTAACACTATATTTTTCACCGAACACATTCAAAAAGAAAGACTTTCTAAAACAATTTTCAGCCAGGCTTTAAGGTAAAATAAAAGTGAAACTATTTTGAATCCTTTATGCTGGTGAGTGACGCTGTCAAGCCCACGGCCGGTGGCTGTGCCGGGACAGGCTCGCATAGACCGGGGACTTCGTTTATTAAGGACTGATACTGCCCTAAAAAATATAATTTGAGTCATGCATGTCGAGTTCATGGGGTACGTAATCATGTGTATGTAAAGCATTAGTAGCTATACAATAATGAGTATATGAACCTTTACTACTTCCTACCCAATGGAACACTTAAACCTAATTCGAATAAGGAAGACCCTTGTAAATTCGATATAATTTCGTTAGTCACGGACAACCGTAGGTTTTTAGGCAGGTAAAATGGCTTTACAGTCGTTCGTCTGCGCTAAGTATAGGGTATTCTGATTTTACCGTCCATTCTGACTCCACTTGACGTAGTCACGTCGGCTGACGTCGCCACGTCACGACGAGACGCGTCGCGTCGTGGCGACAGGTATTGTGTTCGAATCACAACAATATTACTTTGGCCCGTTTCAATCATAAAGATGGATTTTTATTTTGCGGGGAATGATCTTTGAGTCGGTATTTTGAACATTAAAAATGTTTTAATATATGCATTTCACATTTATATTAATACTAGTAGCACCCCGTGGTTTTACCCGCCTGTTTCCGTGGAAATTTCGGAATGAAAAATAGCCTATATTACCTTCCAGTTGAATGTGACTACGTAGTACAACAATAATAATTTAAGTCGAATTGTTGTTCCTGAGATTAGCTCGTTCAGACAAATAAAAATACCAACTCTTTTATTATTGCAGCTATCAGGAATTGTTAGTTCAATTGTCTTAAAATAGTTAAACGACCAATACACATAAAGTATCTGCATATAAGCATGTTATCAGTGATGCGGGAGTGCCACAGTACAGCGACAGTGACGGTGACTAGCGATTTATATGAGAAAGGGACCAATATTTATTAAAATTCCGATGTCACATTACTTTATATCATTGTCACTAGACTGGAAACGGTGATAGGAAATATAAAATGTTTGTTTGCCAATGTTTTCAGTGTATTCATAATTTAAAACGAAAATTTAAAAACACGGTCGGACGCCGAAACTCTTTACATCTCAATCATTAATCCGGCTCTCAATAAATCAAGTGTCCATTTAAAATGATTCTGAACATTTTAAAACATTCGATACCGGTTCGGACATTTATTAAATTGTAAATTTTAAACGGAAAAATTCACTGTTTCCATAAATATCACATAACATTTGGTGATACAAAAAATATGATATTACAGTTTGAATAAAATGAAATTAAGGCGGTTTTGATTACATTCAATAAAGTGACTATTTGGACTGTGAAATTGATGTATTTACTTTTATTTTATTTAAAGTATGAAATGGATTGATAATGTTTTTGATGGCATATTTTCAGTTCATAATTTATTTTACTAACATTAAGTTTAATGAATAAATCTCACCCGTTTTATAAGTGATTATTATTAAGAAATGATAATTTAAATAAAAACAAACAACCATAGCAAACAATTCGCACTCGCACCGTGTTTTAGCGTAATTTTGCATGCTGGATTTTCTGCAGCTATCCCTCAAATGCTACTATTTATTCATAAATTATGAACTAACATTTTTATACAACACCATTTTATTTAATAACATAAACAAGCGATAAAAAAGTAAAAATACAGAACATAAATAAACATTTTCAAATTATTTTAACGCAATTCGCGACGGGCGGGGAACATAAAACAAATAACTTTAGAATTTTTCCCTCTAATATTTCCCTGGTGAACTATGCATGTGTACTATGAAATATGGATGTTGTGTTCACTGCACTTTAAAGTTCACGATTTTATTAATATTTTACTATATTAAATTCCGATGAAACTGAAAGTTGAAATATTGTACATGTGTATGTGTGTAGTACAAAGTGTTCTGTTGTTCTGTAATATATAACTACAGTTACTCTATAAACGTTGATACGTTATATACTTAAGTTAACAAAGGTTATATAAGAATAAGTTTCAGCGCGATCACATCGCCGCGTGCACTATGAAGTGACAACTGCGTAAAGAATACGGTAGTGGTCACATGTGGACAATAATGTCGTACCGTCTCTAATCTTGTCGTATCGATCTTAACTATGTATGTCGTACATTTGTGACACTGTACACTAGTCACAACCACAGCTTGTGTCTTTACAACGTGTCGGAACTTGTACGAGAGGTGGTACGCGTCACGTGTACGATCTTTTCGTAGTGTTGTCATAGAAACTACTTGTTGTTCTGTTGTAAGTACTAGTAAAGTATTCGCCTTTAATGTCTCACTGCTGGGCAAAGGCCTCTTATCTCACTGAAGATATCAGTGCAGTGAGGTCGCTTTGAGATCATCAACCTGCAGTAGGCAAGCGCGGTGATTACCGTCTAATCCTCCTCACTGTTCTCTGTCGAAGAGAAGACTGTTCTGTTGTATCGTACGATGATAAAATCGTATCGCTGATCGCAAGTGTAAACCGCTCCATGTTTATGATGCAGCGCGGTGCACATGGTCGCCGCGGTCCCGTGATTAATACCCGGCTCGCCCGCGCCGACACCTCGTCTCACCGACCTTTATTTAGCACTGTTGACGTACAAGATTACTATTTAATTACCACGCTGTGTACTGCACTGTAATTTGTTTATAGGCTTGTATTTGGACTGAAGATGTTAATCTATCTTTTGTTTCTATAAGTAAACTAAAGTGATGATCTATTATATTTGTGTTGTGTGTTATTAGATATAACATTTTCAATTCACATTCAACACCTCAACTGCCACCTAGTCACCAGTGACCGACATCTTAAACAATTTCCATCTTTGCGTTAAACGTTACCCGTATCCAACCATCCCATCCCAAAATTAGCAAACCGTTTTACACCTAATCTCTTTACACTAATCACACACAAACAACGGTGAATCATTAAAACTGGTATAATCCGGAGTAACCCCCAACGCGCGCTGCGTTGTGCTTGATTTATGCCCCGATTTGTCCCCGAGCCAAACCGCGCTTGATTCACCGTCCGTAATGTTGTGCGCCGATAAACAACAATACGTACCGTCCGAGGCCAGGCTTTTATGAAAAGGAATGCAGTTCCAGATATGGATTTATCACGGACGTTGAAGGGTTAGAAGTTTTCTTATTTATTTAAAAGCTTTTGTTGTTTGGGCCTGTTAGTGAAGGGTTTACGATATTTTTTTTTGTTGGGTTTGGTTGATTTTATGGGACTTAGAGCAATGAAGGATGCTATTTATTGCTTATGATGATTTTGAAGTGTATTTGTTAATGTTAAACCACATTTCATTTTCAAGAGAAATAATATGTGTACTCCATAATACGAAAGACTTAAGGTACAGACAGATACAGACATTGCTACGAGCGTACCTCCAAAGGTTCGTCATGCATGCGAGCTGTGCTAATGCGTTTGTATGTGTACTCGCTATTACTTTGTCCATATCAAAGGACAAATGAAATCACGATTGCTCGAAGTAAATCCATCAACGTACGATGAAAGTTCATTTCTCACAAATGAAGAATCAGAAACACTTACGCAATACCAACACTTTACACTTCCAAACTCAACCCTGTACCTCAGATAAGATCTCAAAAACACCGAGACAAAACATAACCCGAGTACTTACTAAGTACAATATACGAGATCTTTTGTAGCCCACAAACGGTCCCATATAAACTGCTCAAGATAACATTCTCGCTCGGTTAGAAAGTGTAGCCAACAAGTCGTTTAGAAGCGCGCAATCTATGTGATAACAATATGGAAGAGTCGTTAAACAAACTCCGGAGTGGTGCCGCGGTGATGGCTTGCACTAAGACATTGTTACATCGATACTGATTTATATTTGTTTTGATATGGGAGAGGAAATTGGGACAATATTGAGATATAATAAATGTTTTTCCTAGTGTCATATTGTGAACTATATTAAATATGTACTCATTCTTGATGTCCTGAAACCAACCAATTCTGCATATTCAAGGCGGCCTTAAATCTATTTACCTATAATATTATGTTTAAAAACAAATGTCTTTTTGAATAGTATTCTATTTCATGCATAACATACAATTTTGAAGGAATAGCTTTTGTTTCTTAAATATATATCCATTCTCACCACATCGTGGTACCCCTTTTAGATTGTTTATTCTTCTCCTTTCAAAATGTTTGTAAAACTTCCACCAATAACACAAAAAACGCAAAACATTACAAGAATCCAATTACAGACGGTCAAAGTTTAATACAAAACACCAACCATAGTTAAAGTCGAAACGTCCAAATAAATAAAGAAACTTAGTTAATTAATCCTTTCAAGTTGTTTAAATATTTATAGAATACTTCCAAAAACTCCTTGGAGAATTTATGTGAAAACAGTTTGTGTTTTGGATTCTTCAAAATGAGCAAAAATACAAACAAATATCACTCACAAACTTTAAATGAAAGGGTCCGCTCCCGACCGATTGGAAATGAAATAAATGCTTCCCGTTCACATTGTTTTGTTTATGTTTTACATTTATAAAAGGTACACGGTGCCACGGTGCAACAACGATGATGATAACTTGTAAAGCACATTAAACAATATCACGGTAATATAATGTAGATTATATTAATAATTATATTACAATTAAGATTATATAATTATGACTATTATGTGCTCATTCGCTTTATCATATTATCTTTTTCAAAAAGTCGTCAGTCGCCATTTGCAATTTCTGCTCTGTGGCACTTTAGCAAAGTTATACAATAGGTAATTATCATTCACCAATGTTAATCAACTGTCATCTGATTATCCTTAGATGGGTGGCCAAGAGTGGCATTTCTACTACACCACTACCAAGTTTTAAAAGGCATTTTAAACTGTCGGTCTCTATTGTTTCATTCATCATCCCAATTCTAGATGCCTTTAGGCGATAGAGAAACTCCGAAACCTCGCTGACCTACTCGAGGTTTGTTTACTTCAGTAGTTTGTCATTGCTTTGCTTAGAAACTTAAGTTTCTGTGTCCCTATTATGGGTTTAATCATATATTTTATCATAACTTGCTGTATTACAAATGCATAATATTTTAGCAGACCTGAATAGAGGAGGAGGTTTTTTGTTCCATTTGAGTCAATTTTACTAACCAACTGAGCAGTTGAACATTACCAAGTTACTAATGTACAGAGTGGATAGAGGCATTTTCAGAAATATCATTGCTTTGACATTTCCTAAACTAACTCGTACTTCAGTCACTGTCAAAAGGCTTTTATAAGTCAATGGTCCCAGCACAGCACTGGCACAGCGGCCGGGTCAAACCCAGTTTATCACACACCGCTGTCCACAGTCCGTCAATCAAGCCTCAGCACTAAAACGTAAACAAAACTAATATCTGAAAGAGCTTCGACCAAAAACTAAAACCTTTCATAAATGCTAAATTCGGTATCACTAACCAGAAATATAGGGGTGACTGAAAAAGCTCCCCACTTACATCTCTACAGTTTATGCGAGCACAGTGGTTCGAACTTAAAAACGTTGGACAAAAAACGTCAACCGAGAGTAGTCGGTTTAACTGCCAATATCACTGTCATTTGTCTCTGGCCAGCTTTACACGACCAAAATCTTTACTACACCGCTCAGCTTCAAAACCGACTGTATTCCTTCCTAATAAAGTCCAAATTGTATACGTATATTAACAAAACGTAAACTTTTGCACCAATAACCGGCTTTCAGTGACATGTAGGGATTCAAAGCGTTTCGTTTTATGTCTCTAATTGCGTTAGACACTAAAATATTTTTGAGTGTTCATATTGAAGGTGGTTTGGTGTAAAAATGAACTGAAAATCTCATTTTCTAGGTTATTTTTCAATATTTTCTTGTATAAGAGGTTTATGAAAACGACATAAATGTTATTCATGAAAAGTTTGTTTGTATAACATTTCGCTCAAGTAAAATATTTAAAATTCAAAATATAAAATAATATGTAAGCGAAATCAATTTAACCGAAACGCTAAACAAAAAACAATTGCATCGAATAAAATATTTGTATTCCACAGGAGGCGGCATAACAATTGCTGTTAGCGTTTGAATACCAAAATATTCAACCATTTTGTTTTGTCTATGTTTTTTTGTAATCCACCCACTGTGGCCCCGCACCGATTGACTGTTTGTCAGGTCCAACCGAAAGCCGAAATTAAAGTGCGTTCCAATGATTGGCGTGAGTCCCAGTGGCCAAATGCTGGGATTTCGGTGCTTTTGTGTGGACTCGGGCCGTGCAGTTCAGTTTTAGATAACGTTTTTTAGTTGCATTTTAAACAAAACGTATTCAAAATTCTCCATGTTTTGAAAGGAGGTTAGCCGGATTCTATTTGCACAACAAAAAGTTAAAATAAACTTGGAATTTAATAGAAGTCTGCAAACGTTACCGGGACGTATCCCCGCAACGGTTTGTGTTCACTATTTCAACGTTTTCATTTCAAAAAAATTGATGGGACATTAGGTCCCTCTACTCCCTAAGAAAATTGACACTTTTATATTAAAACCATTTGTTGATAACCCTCTTTCGTCATTGCCATGTATGTTCGTCCACTCTAACGTTTACATTTTCGGAAATAAAATTATTTAGATATATCATGGAGGTAATTAAAATCTATCAACTGTATCAAACTTGCTTCTCCAAATAAACTCACCACAATTCCGGCCAACACAACACGACGCGGTGCGGCGGAGTTGCTCACAAAACAATTGACTCTTTGAGTCACAAAGTACAAGATAGTTCACTAATTTGATAACCACAGACGGAAAAGACGAAATTATACTTGATATAAATTAATTTGGGTGCTTTTTATGCTTCAATTTAAAATGGGTGATAATTAGATATGTGGTGGTAGAAGTAGTATTAATAGCCTGTTACGTGCCACTGCTGGGCCTTTCTGAAAGGCCTTTTATCTCACCAAAGATGTCACTACAGTAAGGAGCATGGATTTTGCTTTTCCTTTGTTATTTTGTGCTTTCTACATTGCGGATGATTGGTCGCTCATACATGTGATAAGATACAGCATAAAAGTCTTATTCATAAACGCTCATTATACCTACCTATACCTATACCTGGACAAATTCACACACGGTTAATTAGACCCAAAGTAAGCTCTAAGCTTGTGTTATGGAATCTATTTAACTGATACTACTACATATACATACACAAATACTTTATAAGGATATATAATTGACACCCAGACGTCGTCGCCAACAACTATGTCTGCACATATTGTTGACTCCGGGTGGGAATCGAACCCGCAACCCCCGACACAGTAAGCGCTCTCACTGCCACTGTGCCAACGGGCTTAAGCATTCTCATTAACAGCATTTTAGATATCAAATGGTTTGTCATTTCCCGAAATACGCTATTTTACAAAGAGCAAAAGAGACAAAACATTTTAAAACAGTGTTTTAGGTAAAGTGCGCTTATTAATATGGCAATAAGTCTGTGTATTAAACACTCCTTCTAAACTGATATCCTTATAAATGTTTTCAATTATATCGTTTAAATATATAACGGAAATAAAAATATAAATCTTCTGTAAACCCAAAAACAGTTACAATTTAAATATGTTAACCGAATAAGAAGAATTAACATTTGTAAAGAGTCGCGCGGAGTCGCGGTGTTCCGAGTCAGTACTTAATACTTAAATACTATATACTGACGCGATTCAGGACTCCTTCAGGCGCTAGTGGTGGGACAAAACTTTAATAGATATCGTAAAAGTATTTAATTGAACCGAAAATAATTTTCAAACATTCTAAGAATATGTTACTATTATTTTTAGTGATAAAATTGATCTTGGTGAGACAACTTTTTTTAAATATGATAGGTATATTTGTAAACATTAACCTAGACGGGCTTTAATCATCTTTATAAATCTTTATAATTAAAAATGAATCGCCAAAATGTATGTATGCGCATAACTTCAGAAAGACTACTAAATTGGATGATACTTTGTTTTATGTGTTCCTTATTGTTAGGACATGGTGTTTACATAAGATAATAAGTAAATTCCCACGGGAAAGGGGGCGAAACCGCGAGGCAGAGCTAGTTAATAATAAGATTAGTGTTTACAATGTGTTCATATCGTGATAGGTCAAATAGTCTAATTATAAATATGTTATAATGATTCATGATAATTATCAAAATAAAAAGTAACTTAATATTACTGATGGTTTTTAATATCGTTTATTACGTAAACCAAATAAAAGGAAAGATATTTCAAATATAATATACGATATTTGTACTGAATAAAATAACCAGTCCTCAAATAAAGTGATGTTAACCGTTCACTGTATAAACTTGTTTCAACCTTGTACAACTCGATATAATCTTGTTAAGCCCAACACTAAAACTCGACCGAACAATTGAGTTTAAGACGAATTTGAAATGAATACTGGACCGAGTGTTTAATTTTACAACCGCGGCCAGAACTTTCATAAAATTGCAATTAAACCTTTAACGCGAGACATTACTCAATTTACCACTTTACTTAGAGCTTTCATTTTAAGTTTTGTTACCTTTTGAACTGGGTTATTTATTTTTATTTCAAAAAGTAACTACTGTACTACCATTTCTTCGTTTTATATATACTGACGTGTAAAACTAAAATAACAAATAGTGATTTATTTTAAACTAGCAGCGCCCCGCGGTTTTACCCGCGTTGTACCCGTTCCCGTGGGAATTTCGGGAATTTTTATACATATAAACCTTCCTCTTGAATCACTACCTATTACAAAAAACCGCATCAAAATCCGTTGCGTTATTTTAAAGATTTAAGCATACAGACAAACAAACAAACAAAAGTAGCGACTTTGTTTTATACTATGTAGTGATAACAAACATTCAATTCTACGTGAACCCGTAGTGGCGTAGCACTTCGTAGCGATTTCGTAGTAGTGCTACGCCGTAGTAAACTCGGATGCTACGCTTCGTATATTTCTGTCTTTAATAATATAAGTTTTCATTTAATTTATACTACTGTGTTGACATGTAGTTTCATTTGTATTCAACTTGGTTTAACTAGTAATTTAATGATATGCATAAAACACAAACATAATATTAGTAGTTTTTTTTCTAAATATCAATTATTATATTATATTTAAGTTTCTATGAAGAGACTACGAGTATAAAAAATATGTTGATGTGTAATTAATTTCAACAACTTCACAGCTACGAAGCACTTAAGTACGTTCAACAAATATATTAACACATCCATAACTGTGTACCATTGAATTATAATTACATAGAAGAGTAATACATCTAACAAAATATTTCAGCATCACCTCCTCGCCTCCAAAACCGGTTTGTTTACAAACTTCCACCTTAATTCAGACACATTCTAAATAATAACTCGTCAAGGGCGATTCATCACTCAAACATGTAATAATTTATGTTCCTTGCCTTACAAAATGTCGTTCCCAATCTGTAACTCGTTTACAAGTTTAGCGGTTCTACCACTGAATTAGAAAACATGGATACGGTTCTGTGATATTTATTTTTTTGCATTTAAGTGTTAATAACATGACTAATGAATTTTTCAGTGAGTAATAGTTTCATTATATGTCTTTTTCTTTATTATAGTAAACTAAACATGACTCGTTGATTTGTTAAATTGTTTGTATCATAATTAGCAATATAAGCAAGATGGATCATAGCATGGTTGGCTTCACGAAGACACAGACACTTGAAAAAAATATCTTTGTTCAACAATAGGACCATGACATGAATAATAATAAAATAACAAAACATAAAAACGCCAGCTTTATAATTAATCAATATCCATTCCATTACATTACTTATTCTCTGGCAAAACTGGATTGAACCGGATCTGGTCTTCGTCTACAAACGACGTCACTGAAAACGCTTTCAGTAATCTTATATTAAGTATATTTTGTAATAAAAATCATTAAACAGCTTTTAAGCTTTCACGACTCTTAATAAATTTGTAAAGCTCGCCTTTATTGAATTATGTTTTCAATTTTGACGGTAATTGGAAACAAGGTGAATATAAATTCTACTATTTTTAGTAATTTACAAAACAAAGAACAAAACAAAAACCTTAGTCTTTTTAAATCATTTTCAGATTTTCCATTAGATTTACAATTACATTGCCAAATAAGAATAAATTAAGATCGTAATAAAATACAAATTAATACTGAGATATTAACGGGATTCCGAACTTAGACAAAACAATTACAACCCACTTAACAAATTAATTCAATAAACAAACGTAATCTCTCCATTTAATTAACGAACGAGTTAGAAATAAATAATTGTAACGCAAATCCTTCAAAGGAGCCAGATGCATCCGGTTCGGTGTGGTTTGAACCAGTTCGGTGCGGTTTGAACCGGTTTGAGGCGGCCACAACTGGTCTTGCCTGAGATTACAGGCATCAGTCGCGATGGCTTATTAACACCCAGCTCACACCGATGCTGAATTTATGTTTATGTTGTTATGGGCAGAGTAAAGTGAAAAGTGATAAAAAAAAACTTGAGAGGTGTCAATGTACAATGCGAAATAGAAAGACGAAACGAAAATATGCTTGCTTTCTATAAGAGAGAGAGAGAGACAGACAGAGAAACATGTGCGCGGCGCGCATGTTTCTCTGTCTGTCTCTCTCTGGCGTGCGCAAGTTTCTCTGTCTGTCTCTCTTGCGCATGTTTCTCTGTCTGTCTCTGTCTGGCGTGCGCCAGTTTCTCTGTCTGTCCCTCACTGGCCTAAAAAATATCGTTACCATTTTTAACACGCTTTTTTTTTTTTTTTTTTGTGGGGTGCTTAATATTTTTTAAATATTACAATCATCATTGGTAACTATCTATGAGAGGATAGTTATGAACTACATTAAAATGCACCCCACGCTTTTTACTCTGAATTAAATCATTGTGTTACAACTTAAATTTTATTATAATTTTTATTTGAGGAGAAAAATTATTTTCTAGTTTTTAGTTCAATTTGCAATAAAAGCGTGTTTTTTTAGTTTTTTTAAACTATAATTTTTTTTCGTCTAGCCCCCTTTCGCAACGCGCGATAAGGAACTTCGTACTGGTACTAAGATTACTTTCATTCGCAAGAGCACTTTTCACGGACGTTTTTAATTCCTTACGTTTAAAGTTGAAATACAGCATATACAGCTGTTCCGCGCGGTGAGTGGTTCCAGCGATCCAATAGATGGCTTTAGTGTGAAAATTTGTAGATCGCGCTTACATTAATTTCCAGATTTAGTGGGGTCGCGTCCGAAAACTATCCTCATCTTTACTAAGTTAGTGCAGATTAGTTTATTTTGGTTATGCATTAGTTCCATTTAGTTTAACACTTCTTACCGCTCGTGCGAGTGAGACTCAACTGAACCACTTGGGTTTGTTTTGGTTTTTTCTTTTGACATACATAAAATTAATAAACCAATTCTCGTAATTAATTAAAAAATGTTTAGTTAAAACATAAATTCTCGCTTTTTCATTTCAAAGTGACAAACACAGTCTGATAACTAGCTTTGCAACAAAACAAAACATCACATTGTATCACAATTAAACGAGAACTAATTTAATTAAAATTTAATAAACTCCCAACTGTGTAAACTGGTTCATGCTTTGTGAAGACGAAAATGTAAATTGGCGTCGAAATTGCGACTAGATGTTACAGTTAAGAGTTTTAAGCTGCTTCCTCTATGTTAACTCCGTTTTAATTGAACTGCTGCTGTGTGTGAAGTATTTCTTAGCGCCAGAACACACTAGATTCCTCAGGCAGTCTTCTGGTCTTTGAAAGCATAAAGTGGGATTTTCTATCTGAGCTCTCTTGGTTTCAGGGTACGGTAAAGTAACTCGGTTGTTTAATCTAGTATTCAATTAATCGTTAGACCATATCTGAGGCCTTTCAGGGGTCTAATAACTACGAAAATACTCGTGGAGTCCACTAACTTACTTATGAACGAGACTTTTTTATATGACTAAATAATTTGTACTGAAAACTAATTAACTGACAAAAGCATTGTTACGACTAGTGGGCACAGCCCCTTAACGAACACGTTTGTAGTCGGTTTGCTATTTAATCTATGTATTGGTGTTAAGGGTGTATTATTGTGTGTAGAATATGTTAGTTCAGAGAAACGTTGACCTTTGAGTATCTTTACTTTTATATAAATAAATAAATAAATATACCTGGACAAATTCACTCACGGTTAATTAGACCCAAAGTAAGCTCTAAGCTTGTGTTATGGAATCTAATTAACTGATACTACTACATATACATACATACACAAATACTTTATAAGGATATATAATTGACACCCAGACGTCGTCGCCAACAACTATGTCTGCACATATTGTTGACTCCGGGCGGGAATCGAACCCGCAACCCCCGACACAGTAAGCGCTCTCACTGCCACTGTGCCAACGGGCTTGTCGAATATGTTAGTTGTTAAGTTCGAATTGAAACTGAAATAATTTAGTTGGTTTACTTCAAACTAATAAGACTCCAGTAACTTCCAGTTGTTAGGTATACTATTGTAGTTCTAACTCCAATATGAACAAAAAATAATCATTGTTATCCACACCAATAAATTAACCACTCTTGATTTTTCCATCCAACCCCTCACAATCTCCTAACTTGATTTTTGAGCGCAAACTGCACGTTTCAAAATAGAATTACCGTCGAGTTTGTGGTGGGCGACATTATTCCATCACACGTTACCCATTGCTCGGTTAGTTAGTAATGTTGTTAGAGAGTTGAGAACACACGCGGTAATGGACCCTTAGACAATCTCGTTGCGCGGACTTTGCAGCAGTAGGTTGTTAAATTGGATGGGAAGTTGTGTTGCGCGTTGGATTAAGATTATAAATGCCCTGCAAATACGTCTAAGGTGTAGTCTTACGGAGACTCTATGTTGCATGCTATAGCAACGAGCGATAACGACAGCAAGCAACGCAAAAAGAAAAAAGACACACTCTAAATTCGACTGCAATTTAGTGATCAAAAACCATAATTTTTAATCTATACAATTAAAACTTTATATCATCAGTTCGCTGACTCGGAGTCACTCGTACTAAACTAGCTAAACTAATCGACGCTTTAGCATTAAATTCAAATCAGACGTTTGTATTCAAATCAGAACCAAATCAGTATTTAGCTACAATTCCCTCCACTCTAATGCAGCCCCGTCCGCACGTTATCAGATAAGCCACACATCCCCTATACATCACCGTTTCACCGCCTTCATTCATCATAACCTTCGGCCGAGTATAATCAATCTTTCGCATTACAATGACGGCTCGTTACTACGTGACATTATCACAGCCGGTAATTTGCGAGCAATGTACACGGTGTCAAGAGAAAATTTCGCTATGGAATGTACGAACGGTGTTGAATTGTGTCGGAATTTCGGACTCTTCTATATTTGAATGAGGAATGATTATGGTATTGTTTTTGTAGAATGATTAATTGGATTGCTTTTTTGTTGAAGGCGCTAAATGGACATTTAAAATATTTTGGCCAAGCTTTTAGGCTCAAACTAAACTCGTCGCTTATATTGAGCGTGTTTATTAGTTGCGAGTTTGTGAGTGAAAACTAAGTTTTATAGACAAATATATCGGGAGCGTCAGTTTACCTTTCTGTACACTAAAAAAATATATATATACAGTAGCTCAAACCAAAAATGACAGTTTCTCTAATTTCCCATACAATTAGAGCAAAATAAAAGGCACAGGTAGTGAAATCTAAAAGTATTCCCAACCAGATAAGTCCCAAGATGCTAGACCGCTAGTTATCTAGACAAGGCGTGTCTTAGCAAATCGAAAAACTTTAAATGGGTCCAATTTCCAACCCACGCACCCCGGGCCCCAGACCCCGGGCCCCGCGCCTTGCCCCGTGACGGGCCCCGGGTCGTGGGCCAATTAAAAGAGCTGCCCCGCGACGATTCACTTGCACTTGGTAAAGCGAACATACGGAATAGAATTACAGACGTTTTTATGATAGTCAGAGTTCCTATTTCAATTGTATGTCGTATACGGACAACCACAAGTACATGTTTCTGTATTTTATATTATTAAAATTAATTTAAAACTTTAACATGACTCGTGCAATTTCTTATATAACCATTATATATAGTCTACTGGGGACTGCTTTTTGTCAGCCCTATAAAAAACATCTTTCTATATAATAAGTACGTGTCACGGTGTTTATCCGCGATGGACTGCTAAACTGTTGAGCCAATTTTAAATTTGATTTGCACACCGCTTGCAGATTCATCCAACTTGAAAGGTAGGATAGCTTACATCTCGATTTATAGTGATTAGGGTGGTTCACAGCTTAATTTTTATATGGCTAAACAACGGTTCAGCTAGTTAAGATGTATTTCTTTACAGAACAGCCAATAGTTTCATCCCGTATATTTCCTCACGATATCCCAGTTCAGTCTTGTTCGTACGTCGTTAGATCTCGAATAAAACCTTTAATAGGCTAGTCGAAGCGCACCAATTAACGGACAGAGCAAACAAATGCTTTTGTACATTCCGTTCAGCTTTCAGAGATAATGTTCTGTTAAGTCTTCTATTGATCTTAGATAGTAATTTTCTTTTATTTCTTAACTAACTTTTGCCTTTTTATTTTTGTAATAGATTAGATAGCCACATTCAACGGGAAGGTTATAAGGCTTTATCATCCCAAAATTCCCATGGGAACGGGCACAACGCGGGTAAAACCGCGGACGCAGCTAGTGTTGAATACATTGATAGTCTAGACCTAGAGTAAAATATTGCTGGTTTTCCAACCCATAATCCTCATTAATATAATCCTGATGGAATGTAGGAACCCAAATAACCAAACTAACTAAGTTTTCTTAGGGCAAATAAAATTACCTTTAACTGATCTGCTCTGTATCTTTTACGTATCGATTTTCCTGTAAAACAAGCAAAACGAACAAACATACAAGTTTCCATTATTACCAGACCACGTCTAGATTCCTTGATTGCTAACAGGAACCTCCTGGCGTCCTTCGGGACCTCTCGATGTGCGATTTGTTTCGTGCTGTTTTAAACCGACTGCCGACAGAAAAAGGTGCATGTTTTCTTAAAAAAAGGGTATTTTTGAAAAGTAAACTTTTTAAGGGATACATAAACCGCATGTACGATATCTAGACTTTCTAGAATATGTCCAAGTCTGTCTATAACAGTTGTCGATACAATATACGATAATCCTTAGTCTAATAGACAAAAAAACTCGACGACTGACGGAAAACTGCTGCAAGACTAGACTTCTTGTCTCTAGTGTCTTTAGGTTTTTAAAGAACAGAAAACAGTCTAAAAATACTGTCTTGACTCAAATCTGCCAGGCTATAAGTAAATAGAAAAACTAATCGAAGAAATAATGAGATACCATTTATATGTAAATACAATCCTATCAACGCCATTTAGCGATACAACAAAACAAGTTTCAAGTAGTCCACGAAACATCTTAAAATAAAAAGGTGTCATAAAAACATTATTGGAACACTAAACCGCAAAAAATAAGGCAAAATGGGTAAACAAATAGGTAATGATATTGGCCCGCTATTGCCGGCCGGGTCGACGAAATAACAAACTAATTTAAAACTCTGTAGTAGGTATTAGGACGGAGTAGATTCGATTGGATGTATAAAGTTGCTTAGTTAATGTACTTTATACTCTATAAAGGAATTTGTTTTTTTAACACGTCGTTTCGATTCACGGGAGCGTTTTATTTGTGTGGTCTAAGTTGTGGACTTATGGCCGCTCATATTGTCTAATCAAAAACCCAGATAACATTATCAAGTTTTGACTATAATTATTGTCAGTAAATGTAAAATAAATGTTCGGGCCATTGAGATTTCCCGTCTTCTTCACGAGCGGGAGATCCGCGACTATTTTATCGTGCCATATTATTAGCTACTGTTCTCATTGATGAACTTGTCCCCACATAGGATTGTTATTTAGGCATTAAGGCATGTGAGAGCGAGCGTAACGTCGCGTCGCGTCGTTGTATGGTTGCGGTATCGACTTCTATACACACATAATTAATAAAACAATTTAATTATAGAAAGACCATGTAAAAAATAATAAAATCATTTCGATAAACGACACACAATTTGCTCTTTTCTTATAGCTTGTCCCACAAGTCCTGTTAGTGTCCCTAAAAATAACATTTATTTGTAATTTCATTCCAATTGGTTTAGCATACAAAGGATTGCAAATTAATATACATTGTAAAAGGTTTATTTACTTTCGGGTAATTCTGTTTGATATTTAAATGCAGCCATTTAGGTTAATGGTTTTCAAAAGGCGCTTATCCATTCTTTTCGCGGTCGAATTTACTCTGATCGATCGATTGATTTATAATGATTATAAACATAAATAAATGAATATTTAACAATAATTACTAAATATATTTTGAATAGGTAATATTTTTAAATTAAACAATACAGTCTTAGGTATTTTCATTCGTTAATACATTTTTTTTAATATACCTGTTAACCTTTGTTATTAATACATTATGACGTAGTCTACGCTTGCGGCGACCGCAATAGCTAATGGCGGTATGTATTCGGCGACCGACTACAGCGATTCTCATTTAATTAAGCATTCGCTGTTAGAGGTCAATCTAGTGCTAGTGTGATGTGTGATGAAAGTTCCGTGAACACATTACGCTTTTTAAAGGTAACATTAGCTAGAAGGATTGTCTAAAATTTCCGGTCAGAGATTTTATGTACCTTTTTCCGTTTCTCCGCTCCAGAGTCTTGCTCCAATAGACAGACACATAAAATTGACTTTCCTGAAACATCTAACACTAAAACACAACTACAGGTAAAACAACTAAGTTGAAATAACTACAGCAACTCTTATTAATCCGTACCGTAGTTTGAAATCCACATTTCCATGCAAATGTTATCCCGGGCTTGTAGTTACACCGATATTAAATTCTCGTTAACATCGAACGACGTCGGGGAACGAAGCTAGTATTTATTCCACTTAATTGACTAAATTTTCTTTAGTGTGTATTTTATTTTGAAGCTAGTTAAGTTGAAGGTAAGGGATGTCGTTATAGATTTTTATGTTGAGAGAAAAAGGCTAATTTATCCTATACATGCCGCGCCTCACGGTTTTACCTGCGTTGTAACTGTTCCTTTGGGAGTTCTGAGATTAAAATAGCATATAACTTTACTCTTGAATAAAACTATCAAATACAAACTAATTATTTGAATCGGACTGGCAACTGCCAGAGATAAAAAAATTACGGAGATACAAAAAATATATAGAAATAGCTCCATAAAATATTAGTAAAATAAAAAATATATAGAAATAACTCTATAAAATATTAGTAAAATAAAAAATATATAGAAATAAAAAATATATAGAAATAACTCTATAAAATATTAGTAAAATAAAAAATATATAGAAATAAAAAATATATAGAAATAGCTCTATAAAATATTAGTAAAATAAAAAATATATAGAAATAAAAAATATATAGAAATAGCTCTATAAAATATTAGTAAAATAAAAAATATATAGAAATAAAAAATATATAGAAATAACTCTATAAAATATTAGTAAAATAAAAAATATATAGAAATAGCTCTATAAAATATTAGTATTATACAAGAATTTCCTAAGTTCACTATATAACAAGATATAAACATGTTTAAAGACGGGATATTTTTCATGAAACATATATTTTATAAATACCTCGACGTTTTGAACGTATTTCAACTAAAAGACATACGTGACAAAGTTTCCAGAAAAAAGTAAAAATTTAGACAAAACCCAATTAAAATCAAAACAATAACAGTTGGTTACAGTAATAAGTAGTTATGTTAGCAGTTTACCAACATATCTGAGTGTGTAAACCTTCATTTTGTATCATAAAGCACCCCTTCGCCCACGTTCGGAAGAACCCCACTAACTTATTTCCACTCGAGACCTGAGATTTTCCTCCCCATTATATGCAACAATACACACCAAAGTGCGAAACATTCATAACACAGTTACATTCTTATGCAACACTCCATAACTATTTATAATTTAATCTTACATTCACAGATAAAGCGCGCCACAGACTGCTAAATATTTTACTAGCCGCGGCTCTAAAAAATGTGCCCCATGCGTTATTCTGATGTATAAGGGCCGAAACTGCGTTAAGCGTGCGCCCGTCGCGGTTTCGGTTCACTTTACATACTTACATCCTCACAAACTTTCGCATCACTACATATCACTACATAGTATAAAATAAAGTCGTCTCTGTTTCGTGTCTGTCTGTCTGTTTGTCTGTCTGTATGCTTAAATCTTTAAAATTACGCAACGGATTTTGATGCGGTTTTTTGTAATAGGTAGAGTGATTCAAGAGAATGGTTTATATGTAAAAAAAATCCCGAAATTCCCACGGGAACGGGCACAACGTGGGTAAAACCGCGGGGCGCTGCTAGTTTATAATATTAGTAGGATTGCACGATACTGACGGATAAGAGTACTACTCACCTACCTAATACGTATATTACATGACACTGGCATTTAGGATTTTTTAAATGAAAATAGCTCATCTTTCCCCTCTTTACTACTAATAATAAAACGATGATTGTTTTGAATATACGCGCTTTCAAATAAATAAAAAACACACTACAAGTAAAAAAAAGCTTTAAAAAGTTAAATAAATGTAAATTATTTTTGTATTGTCCTACTGCAGAGTAAAATATGGCCACTTTCTATATTGCCTCTCATATCAAGGTAATATTGAAAGGTGGATTCGGTATGATCGCCACGCATGCTTACTTATTATATTAGTTATTTTATAATTTTTCTTGTGATTTACGTCGTGTCTCACCTCGGTGGTCTAGTGGTGTGTGCACTCGCCTGCCAAGACTGAGGTCCCGGGTTCAATTCCCAGGTCGAGCAAAAACATGTTTCCTACTTTTCAAACATGGCTCGGGTTTGAGATCACCAGCCCGCATTAGGCAAGCGTGGTGATTACGCCTGAAACCTCCTCACTGTACTGATATCTTCAGTGAGACGAGAGGCCTTTGCCCAACAGTGGGACATTACAGGCTAATTTTTTTTTTTTTACGTCGTGTATGGCGCGCTTTAGGTAAGGTTCCGTCCGTTTGTCGCGAGTCTTCTCGCCTCGCAATATTGTACAAACGGTAACGTAATAAACAAACCACATTGCACTGTTTTGATACTATATTATAATGTGCATATAAATTCGTGGTCGTTCCAAGAATTTCATTTAGTTTTGTCGCTGTAGTGCAGCTGTGGGACGGTAGGTGGAGTTGTATATGGATGGTGATTAAAATTTTATGGCCATAATCATTTAAGGAGATATAATTTTCAATGTGTTTGTGACATTTTGTGTTAATTAATTACGTAGCAAAATAAAACTTTTTACACTACGCAAAGCTGCTATAATTAGTCTTACAACATTTTAATTTCTTAGCTGACCAAAATTCTGGAGTTAATAGAAAAAAATTTTCTTATATTGTACAACTTACTTTGGATTGCAAGTGTGTTCAGTAGCGATAGCTATTATCTCTACTCTTCATACAAAAATAGAGAGAGAGAGAGAGAAAACAAGCGTGAGATTATCTTTACATAAGTAAAAAACGAGGTCTAAGGCCTAAGATACACGTCAAGACAAAGGTATTGTTTTCGCTTTTCTTATTACTAAAGACATCTCTATCTCTCTCTCTCTCTCTCTCTCTCTCTCTCTCTCTCCCTCTCTCTCTCTCTCTCTCTTTGGTCCTATATGAAGGAAAGAGATAACAAATAGAATAGTTATTTATTGTTTACGGCGTGCGTCTTGCCCCCGCCGGTTTGACTTACAATAACACAAATATTCCTAATAACTTGACCAAACATTCGCCAAAATGGCGCTTAAATACCTCCAAAACTGTTTGTAGCTTTGAACAGACTTTCAATTCAATTTTAGTCGAGTAACCCAACTTGGTGGTCATAAATTACATGGTAACTATCGAATATTGCTGGCGAAAACCTCTCGAGTTAGTCTATTGATTAAAACATAAACTATTCAACGTTTAGTTGGTAGGTAATTTGATTACCGCGGCCATTGATTAGAGCACAATAGGGGCAAGGTTTGGGCGGACTTTCTGCGGTCCACGGGATTGTTCACAGCTCTGTTTTAATAGGCTCTAGTTAGTTGAATCAGACTTTGGGTTAAATGTCTAATGAGTTATCAAGTATTCCGAGTCTCAACTACTGTAGATATAGCAATTTAATGGCGTAGTTAAATTAAGTTGTTCACCATTGAGGTAGCCGGACTTGTTTTATCGACTTCGATCACCGAACGTGGTAGTGGAAGGCACTACCACCATCCACCATTTGTGAAAACGTATATCGACCGCATTCGGCGAGCGACAGTAGCTGTCACTTAATAAGTTGACACACTTTCCACCATACACAGAGAGTGATTCAAGAGAATGGTTTATATGTATAAAAATTCCCGAAATTCCCACGGGAACGGGCACAACGCGGGTGAATCTGCGAGGTGCTGCTAGTATAATATGTGATAAACATAATGTGGTACAAAATTCACTATATTAAAATTACCATTGCACAGCAGTGGGATTTTATATAAAAACTTTTGTTTTTACTTTACTTTCCGCTCTTACTCTGGCCACGCATGGATTTTCATTATCGCATGTAGATACGACTAAGTAACTACAATGTTGTACTAATCAGCTTTTATGTTCCAATGCCGACGTAACTGGAACTATGTCCTATTCGTTATAGATCGGAGCCCATTGTGTCCTAAGTCGATAATGAATTCGATATCCAATGTTTTAATGATGATTGAACGAAATTGTGTATCCGTTTTAATATGACACAAACACATTACTGACCAATAAAGTTATTAACACACGTAATTCATATTGCTAACAAAACAAACCCGAAATATTTTCTCATTTGTTCAGCGCTCGTTCAACTCTGTTTAATTATCCGTCACGATCATAAACCACTGGTAAGGTCGCCATTACACTATAATACGACCCGTAAATAGAAGGACGTAGTATGACCGCACGTTCGAATGTCCACACTTAACACACCGCACCGAGGGTGGAAACCTCATTAAAACGCATGTTAATGCACTAAGTAAATGCAGTTTTATTATTTGAGAAATTATGTGCCGTGGAAAAGGCATTCACGTTGCAGGTGGGAGCAAATGTCATAGATTTTATGGCTTTTGTGGAAGCTTAGGTGGAATGGACTATAGGTAGGGAATTTTTCGAAAGTTTGGAAGTTGTGGTTTATTTGAAAGTGTCCATCAGATTTAAAATATCTGTTCCACCACTTTTACTTATAAAGAAATCAAACTTAGAGAGCGACTTACAGTGTATGAGCTAGGGGAGCGCAAGACTCACACAGTCCGGGTGCGGGCTGGTTGCAAGTCGCATGACTTTGTAATCCTCGTATTTGTATGAAAAATCTCTCTATATTTTCATTACGGCTTTATGTATAATATGATATTTTATTGAATGATTCAAAATAAAGACTTGTTGGCTTGTAGACTATAGAAGTAATACCCACATAGTCATAATTTTCCCAATAAATACAATCTTTCCCATACATTTTTCCTGCTCTCTATGACAACTAGTTTAACAATGAAGTCCCCCAGATAACATAACGATTCGAATAAAGTTGAGTTTGTGAGAGTCGTAAAGAACGTAACGTCTGCGGCTTCATCTCTACTTTTAGAGCTCTTTAGATGACACGATTTCTTAACATGTAAGAATTAAACATCGTTCGGATGTAGGTAGGTAGTTTATAGGTGTGGTTACTACTTGAATAGTGGTCTACGATTTTTTAATGGATTTTATTTACAAAAGATGAGTATTTTTTTGCAAAAAATCGTACCATAATCAAATGCATTTAATTTAAGGTGCGATTACCTACCTTAATATGTCAACTTGCCGGCAGGATCTGAATATATAAGGTTTTATTCAGTAGAAATAAAATGGATTGCGACTATCAATAATAATTACGAGTTAATAATTTCGTTGACTGCATTAGATAAACGGTGTAGCGTAATTAGGGTGTTATGTATGGTTATATAATGGAGGATTATTAAATACTAACCATTCCATAAGCAAAATCCAAATAAAGTCTTGGAGTAAAGTAACATTTTACCCTACAGTGTAACACTACAAACTACCAAAAAACCCATAAATCGAAACCTAACAAATCGTCCCGTGTAAACAGCCCTCATTGTGAAGATTTACACCCCTCAACAAAGTAAGTTGATTCTTTTATTGACGTTAAACGGACCGCGTGTGACTGATACCGCGGTGTTCGCCAACCATGCCAACTATTGTAAGCGCGTTTGAATAATGGACGGAGGTAATGCGGTTATGTGTGCAGGGTATTTAAGATTTATCGTGTGACGTGTGTGCGCTTTTGTCTTATTGAGCTGGCTTTGAATGTGGGAGTTCTTAAGACAATTTTGTCTTTATAAATTGAAGATGATGGTGAATGGTTTTGAAGTTGATATATTTTTGTAAGTAGGATAATTTCATTGATTAAAAACGTTTTAAAAACCCGCCATTTCAGCCAATTATAAACCGACTTTTATAGCTTCATCGTAAGTAATCGTATTTTAAATTTTATTGAAGTTGTTAAAATATTTTTTAAATTATATTTTGCCTTTGTCAATAACGATTTAAATAGAAACAAGTACATGATTGCCCAGTTAACATTAAAGCTTTATTGTTGAAGAATTATACTTTATATTATTCAACAGAAAAAACTGCTTCTACTTATTGTAAAACACAACACGACACGATACGACTTCACTCAACAACTATCAATTATTCTGTGACTTATCCTTGTTCTGTGTTCCAAAATCAATAACATTCATCATATCCGGGTATTTTATTATCCGGGAGCGAGGGCTAATTAACCGGGCGCCCATAAAGTATGTGAATGTTTATTAAAGTATCCCGTTAACCGGTTATCAGGGCCGGTAATTCGAGATTTAATACCGTCCGTACGAATGATATCCGGTCAAAAAAACCGGTAATCACAACCGGATTTAAACCGGTGGGAGTTCGTTTGATTTGTAATATGGTAACTGTAATTTCAAGACTTTTTATTGGATCATCGTTTACGGTGTACTTTGCTGTTATTTTATGCGAACGTGAGCGTAATTCGAATAAAATTAATATCTATGATCTTGCATCATAGATATTAATATAACAAACTGTTATTTTTGTTTTACTTTTTAAACTTTTTGCTGTTATAGTTTTTTGATGAAGAGTGGATATGTACGTAAATTATATTTTGTTTTACAGTACTAAAATTTTCTTTTTTTTCAAACTCACGGCGCTATCGCCTGGACTGCGGTACGTCTATTGCATTGGTGTATGTATGGTTTATCTTTACATACTACGTGTATAAGATGTATTTCTGTAGTTTTAGCACGGATTAAAGAAAACGTTCAGATTTTTTAAAAGTTTTACCACATCATTTTGATGCCAAATTAAAACTATCAAACTTTTAAATAAACAGTTTACTAAATGCTATTAGACCCAGTATGTTTTTAATAATACCCAAAAATAAAACAATCAAAATAAAAGGAACCAGATTTTCAATTAAAAACGGAACCGGACTATAAATCGCGGGACAAAATATTCCATTAAATAAACTGAGTAAATAAATCTTAGTTGATTACCTTACAACAGTTATTCAACCTCATTGGTCGGGTGAAAAGATAAATTTAAATAATGGCGTCTGAGGATTTGTTCATGAAAAAAAAAAGTATTTGAATTTTAAATTTGGTTGCGAACACACAAACACTAGTTGGGGGGAAGAGTGAGTCGTTGTTCTTGAGAAGGGTTCTGTAAATTTCGCTGATCACTTTTTATAATGACCTAAAGTCATAAGAGATGTCATTTGTATACCAATAAGATCTAGATCTAGCTAAAATTTTAAATTAATTGAACTTTTTTGCTTGCCGTAACACAACAAAAGCAGCTGCTAATTACATTGATGAATAACGTACGTAAATCCGATAAAATTATAACCGGCAAATTGGCACGTACGAAATATCGGTATCACCAATACCGGATTCGTTTGCAAACCTAATTGGCTCAACAAATAATCATCAATTATATAACTCATGATACGCACATAACACAGCATTCCGGACCAAATCCTCTGAAGCCATAACTTATCTTTCAATTCAGCAAAATCATTCGAAAATTCGAGAACATGCGAGTTAATTTTACCAGCGAATTACGCGGGAATGGACAAGGGGAATTCGTACAAACATACGAATTTTAGAGGATTTCAGAGCACGGAACCCTAAATATTGCCATAAATACAACGCGAGGACGCTTAAAATGTGATTTAGAATAAAATTGCTACAAAAATTAGGAAAATCCGCAGTGGGGATTCTCTATACTGCTCTTTTAATAATTCACTTTTATTCGATCGAGTTTATTATGGTATTTGCGTATTTATTATTGGAAAGTACTTTTTTATTACATATTATTATTTATAGTAGGAATCTATTCTGATGACAAAGATGTTTTTCTTATTGATATTTGCTCTTTTATTGGGAAGGGTACTAAATATATTCGTATTGTAGTCCTCATTTTTATACTCATACTAGTAGATTCGGAGGACATTTATCTTACGCGACGTCCTGCGTGAGCGATCTAGACGCGAACGCGAAGCGGCGCGGCGCGGCGCGAAAACAACAAACAGTTGAAACCTATTGAAGTGTCCTACGTGACCAAACGCAGGTGGGGTGCGGTGAGGAGCGGCGCGAAATGAAGCGAACGCGATCAGTTGGCTTGATATTTTCGCGCGAACTGGATGCGGTGTCATCGTGTTTTTGTTTGGTTATAATGGTCGGTGGCGGCTGTGGGAGACGATTCGCGTGCACGTAGGACATAGCCGCCGCGTCGCACCGCATCGCATTGAATTCGCGTGTCACCGCTTCATACTCGCGTTCGCTTTAAATCGCCCACGTAGGACGCCGCGTTAATCTACTTAGGACTCCGAACGTCATTTTTACACTAGTCTATTTAACTGTCAATGCCTAATGAAATGAACTACAGTGCCACCAACTTAACTGTTCAGGTGGGCAAAATGGGAACTACAGCCGCGTCATATTAAATCTATACTATGTTAGGCTTTATATGATTGATATTGTAGTTTCTTAAATTTTAATGATATATATAGACTGACTTGCAAGACATGTTTTAATTACCTTTGTTTCTTGGTGAATTTCTTATATTACGGCAATACCAAATTCTCCACTAGCGACGCTGTCAACTGAACAGATAAGATGGTGGGACTGTACTACCTTAATCATAAAACTCATTTGGTGACAGATCCGATTCACCGTCGCGTCATAACATGATATATGAAGAGACTACCATATTCTGAAGTAATTCACATAATTACCTACACCAGGAGGAAGCCACAAGGCTCAGTCAATAAGAATCAGCGTCAAACAGTACCTCAATTAGTTGATCGTATTGGCGTCCAATATTTACTGAATTCCTTCTAATGAGCTCGGGACAAAGGCCTTTAATGTCAGCAAATAGTCGGCAATCCAGTTGCAAGGATTTTAATTAACACACAGATTTATATTTAAAGTTTAATTTGAGAGTTAATTACGTATTTGTGATCTTATATTGGATGGGGTTGAGGGATTGGAAAAGATTAAAGTTTAGTATGATTCGCATCAACCGAGGCCAAAGTCGCAGCGGATGCGCAAGCATGTGCCTGTAGCTAGCCGCGTACGCGAGGAGACGAGACAGCGTAAATTCCATTCATACGTGAACCTTAACATTTGTATAGAAGTCTGAATTAACTTTAGCACATAGTGTGAATAGCGATCCGCCGCTGCCCGATTGGTGTGAATCGTACATAAGTCTGTAATTTGTTTTCCTAGTGAAGGCAAAGGTATCTAAGCTCGCTAAATCAGTATAGTAAGCTGGTTAGGAGTAATCACTATGCTTATATTGAGACTATGTTTAAATTATATCTACAACCTTATTGTATCTTCCCTCTTAAATTAGTCAAATCTATAATGTCTACTACAAATAATGTTATTATGTAACTCGTAATAAAGCTAAATCTCTGTAAAAATTCAGTGATTTTAATCTCTATCCTTTTCTCTGGAGAGTCGAAATTTCAGCTGAAACAGTCAAGTACAAAATAGTTTCAGTACAGGTAAACGCGAAAGTCGTTTCTCTATCTGTGTTCATACATCATTTAAGTTTGGTAAAGAGGTACAATCGTGTAGAAAAATGGTGATTTGATGTTGTTCGCTGTAACGCGTATTAAGACGAACTAAGAAGCGCTTGTGAAACGAACGGAGTTTTGTACGCAGATGGCCTTTACAGTCTGAATGTAGTGTTTTGATACTTTTGTATATTGATGGTTAGTTTCTCTATTTCTTTCAGGTGCAGGCTAATATGCCCGTATAATTTAAATATAAATTTAAAATATTGTTGCCCAGAATGAAAATACATTTTTTGTATTGGTTTAAAAATGTACATATTTATTGTAATACAGATTCTACCAGTCTTATAATGTCAACTGTAATATTTCTTTATTTTTATCAAATCTCGATCTCGATAAACTCAACAAAGGTATAATTATGTATTAATGATACGGTATCACTTAAGTCCTACAGTCCTAAACTCTTGCATATTATAAGTGCACCAATAGTAGTGAACAAAGTATCAAGTATCAAAACAAAAAGGGCGCCAGTATAAACACGTATCGCAGATGTCCCACGGCGGGCAGTGACGCGCCATAAAGCGGCTAAATCGCTTGTCGTCGCTATTTGCATAAACATAAACGGTACGCTGTAAAGCGCACAGCTGAGTTAAACAGTACTGTGAATTGAAAGAAAATTCAGCGCTTGAAATGGCTTTAGGGCTAACTTGGTACATTCCTATTTTTGTATGGTTTGCTGACATAAAATTATACTATGGTGTTAGAGTATTGTGCTGTAGCGAAAAATATGATGTCAGGAAAACTTAAAACGGTCACATGGTGTTTTTAATATTATGTCTTTTAATAATGCAAAATGCAAAGTTGAATGAACGTAAATTTAAATTTTCGTAAAAGTGCCTAAATCAAATCAGTATTTATCGATATTGCCAGTAGCACCGAACCTATAGTTACTTGAATTTAAAGAAATCAAAATTAGTGCTCTAAATAATAATAAATTTGCCCAAAATCCTAACCCTACTGCAAACACTGTGCCACGGTACAACTCGTCTGAAACAGTAAATGATAACATTAACTATCGATAAAAATGCACGGCGCAGAAGTTATTGAACGATATACATGTTCGCCGATACGGCGTGTTCGAAACGGGTTAGACAGTTCACCGAACGACAATGATATTGCCACATCATATACATATATACCCAGAAAGCCAACAACGTACTACGAAAACAGACACACACATACAACGAAACTTTCACGATTTCGTAGCAAATTTCTACTAGCATTAATTTGACATCCGTCGAAACTCCTGATGCAAGTTTCTGTGTGTGCGTGCGCCTGTTGTAAAGCGGATTATGTTTGGCCTCGATATAACTTCTTCTTATCGAGTGGATGGTCAACCTGACCAATCCTGGTGTCAGAGTTATTGAGCCGCCAAAGGCCTCTGACATGGCTCATGTAACGACTACTATCCGTAGAAAGTAACCGGGACCGACGGCTTAACGTACCCTCCGAAGCACGGAATCATCTTACTTTTCGGGCAATCAGGTGATTCAACCTGCAATGCCCTAACCAAACTGAGGACAGTCCCCCAAAGTGATTTTTTATGAGATATCGATATAACTATCTTGGAGTGACTTGTACAACTCTTCAAGAGCTTTCAAATGACATATGTCATGTCATTGTTGAGCATTGGGCCAGGCTCCATAGTAACCTGCCTAAGGTCCTTTCACTGCCATTAGTTTGAAATCCTTTGAAACTCCTGGAGTGAGTATATATGTGTGCGTGCGCTTGTTGTAGGACGGATTTTTTTGGCTTTCTGGGTGTATTCATTTTATGACACCAGTATCTTCAATGTATTGCCGTTTTATTCCTGGTTCTGCATTGTATTGAAAGGTTACGTCCTATAGGTAGTTTTGTTCGAAGATTATGTAGACGGTGTTTGGGTAACAATCTTAACAGCAAAGCAATTCGTTTTATTTTTGGGGTTTAAACGTGTTTTATTTTTAACTGTCCTACCTTTTGAGTTCTAGGTTGTCAAAATAGTCTAAACAACTAAAAATGAGACAAATCTATCTAAAAAAGAGATTAAATGTCTCCTTTCCTCCCAACAAAATACCTAATAATAATTGAACAATTTGAGTCGCAGATTATTTTTATAACGACGACACATAATTCTCACCGGATCATTGTTTCGCGAGCACGAGACAAGTTAAGAATAAATAAATCGACGAATTATGTAAATACAAAGTTCCGGAAAATCGAAAAAAAGAAAAATCCCAATCTCAAACTCGACTGTTTACTTTACAACAATTTTTTTATGTTAATTATATTTGAAATGGTATATTTTTCTCTTGTTCCATAGCGGCTACATTTTCCGTTACAAAATTTGAATTTCAAATAGAGACAAATCCTGTTCTGGAGTTATTCAAATTTATATTCGGTCGAGGGCCAATGACGCAGAAATGTGAATGTCATCTTTCCTAATTTGAATTATTGAACATTTAAACAAAACACTTTTGGACTCGATTGTACTTTTCGGGCAATTTGATTTTAATTATGGAGGGGAATGCACTTGATGGATCAGACTGATATTGGATTTTAACACGATCGAGAGTGTATGATGAGGGCTTTATGTAAAGTTAATTTTGTTTTATTATCGGCTGGGCGATTTATTACGTAATGCTTTGCGTTATTCATTCTACAGGTCATAGACTTTTACGTTTTCAGTTTGTATAACTGTATATAACAGTACCTATAACTATATCTTTCTATCAGATGTGTGCTATTTTTGATATGATGACACCACGCTAGTTGGTTAGAGAAATAACAAATTTATAAGAGTGACAATCAGTCTAATCACTACATAGTATAAAACAAAGTCACTACTTTTGTCTGTTTGTTTGTCTGTATGCTTAAATCTTTAAAATTACGCAACGGATTTTGATGCGGTTTTTTGTAATAGGTAGAGTGATTCAAGAGGAAGGTTTTTATGTAAAAAAATTCCCGAAATTCCCACGGGAACGGGTACAACGTGGGTAAAACCGCGGGGCGCTGCTAGTGAAGTATAATTTCCAATATCGTATCTTTCACTATTCGGTTCTCAATATTGCATGGATAAATATAATTGTATTCAGCAAGCGACTTAGGGTGCTTTTACACTAAAGCTAAGCTCAATTAACCAATTGATTATCTTTAATCTATCTGTAATATATATTTTATCTTTTAATATCTTTAATAAATAATCCTGTTTCCTTTTATTATACACTATAGTAAAATTTAAGCCAAGTATTAGAGCGAGCGTGAAATATGACACCTTATCCGTTTCATTTTAATTAAACTTTCGATATAAGTCGTCCATCTTTGAGACGTGGAGGTATGTTGCTAGTATTTTTGAAGCACGGTTAATATTTTAATCTAAGAAGTAAAGTTATAAAGTAAAGAGGTATTACTATTACCAATGCGAGAAAATTGCTGTTATTAAAAAAATCCCAGATAATGTCCAGCTTTAATTAAAAGAACATACCGAATTCGCCGAATAAATATTTTGTCATTGTGTGACACACAGTACCATATAAATGGTATCTGTAATCTCCTTATTGAACTAACAACTACATACCCCACAGCATTCCAACAGTCATATTCACAACCAAATCCTTCCATAACTGAACTGATCAATTACCTCTCCCGTTGCCTTCCATACAACATACGGCAGTGGCGGGTCAAGGATTACAATTTGTGGGGCAATTTGACCCTTGAATTTATTATTTTTTGCTTAGACTTGATCCAGTAAGGTAGGATTCTAAGCTAGTTTTCTACCGTCGGTTCTTAGCCATTTACTAGTTATAGGATTGAAAGTAGGGATACATAACCGAATATTTTCAAATGTATCCAAAAACGAGTATACTATTTAAAAGCCATGACATACACATTACAATTAAACATGTTTAGGTATCAAGGTTTAATTAATATAATAATAAGTTATAACACTTGTAGCAAGGGAAGCTTATTTTTTGGAAGAACTCCGATGATTTAGGGCGGCGGTTTGAACCCTCTATCCCCCTGGATCCCACCCTGTACATACGCTAAAGTTTAGCAAACGAGAGCATTTCATATCCTTTGTTTCGCTATAATTGCTTCCGCTTACATTATAGAATGCAATTTGGAACAAACTAGGTACATTATGTTTGTCTTGTGCGGCTAGATTTTACAACATGTTCTCCGTAATATATTATGTTGCAATGTTAACATTCGGTTCGGTGGATGTTTTGTGGGCTTAGTTGGTGTTTGGGGGAAAAGGATTTTGATGAAAATTACATACCATTACAAAACTAATTCTCGATTTTTGTTAAAGCGAATTCAACAGATTTTGAATTGACATTACGCAATTACACTAATGTTAAATAAAGCGAAGTTTATCCGTTGTAAATAAAAGTGAATGTAGTTTACTTTTAGAAGGCAATCTTTCCTTCGAAGTCTAGATTGACTTAAAGTCTCGACGCCTGCTATATGTAGAAAATAAGTCAAAATAGTACATTCTAAGATTTGATATTAATAAAAGAAGTAACGACACAATCACTTCCGGAGGTAGTAACGTAAAGTAGCCATTACGCTAAATCCATTTCAAGAAAGGATACTCTATTAAGAGGAGTTCCATAAACGACCCGGAAATCAAAATTCAATAAAAACAGTAAGGAAAAAGATGACCCATTAAAATCCAGTAAAGTATCCGAAGGGTTAAATGTCCGCGGGGGTTGCAAATCAACCCCTAGGGGACGGAGGACCGCATTTAAAATAATACGAACCTGTTGACCAAGTTATGATAGGGTTACAACCGGAAACATATTTGTAAAAATGGACGCCTTATTTTGGGCGCGAAAATATGAGAATAATGTTTGGGGTGGTGTTGTTTTTGTGATTTTCTGTATAAACGTTTAAATAAGGACTTGGGGTACTAAACGCAGTACGTGTAGAGCTCTAGTTTAAGGCACCCTTACTATAACTTGCCGCTTGTAAACTCCCTCAATGTCATAGAGCTTTAATACTAAAACTGATAACTGTACACTGTACCGAGCAGTCAAACGACAAGATGCAAAACATTATTATTAAACAGTATTTATATAGTTGTAGAACTTAACGAGATTCCTTTACAACAACCAAATTACCACCCAACTGTAACAGTAGCTGAACAAACGAACAGTAACCCCGAGCAGAAGTAACGCGCGGTGTCAGAGCAAGCTGAGATCCTCTCCAATTATAATGACGAGTGCAGCCAATCCTTCACACGAGCGTTTATATCTAGACGTTTGCGGTGTGAAAAACAGGGAAGCGCCACCTTTAATGGGAACACGGTTACACTGTAACGTAACATTGGTACTTGACAGTTAAATGTTACTGGATGTATCGTGCTTTAATGGTGTAGTGAACTTATATGCGATTTGGGTGTTTATAATACCCTGATAATAACCTACGACTTGCTACTAATATTATAAAAGCAAAAAAAATTGTGAGGAAGTTGAATGTATGTCTCTTTCACTTAAAAATTACTGATCGGATCTAAATGAAACTTCCGCCGAGATAGTTTAGTTAGAGTGTCTAATAACATACAGGCCACTTTTGATCCCAAAATTAAAGCAAAAAGCGGGTAGAACCACGGGCTCTGCTGATGTAGTATAACTAAGGATGTTGTTTTGCAAAAGGAAATGAACGATCTGTATGATTACTACCACATTATGCATCTCACTTTCCAACATTCACGATTGACTCAAATGTGTTATTTATCTATAGAACGAGACTAGTGAGGAGACCAGAGTTACAATAATATAACTACCATTATTATTCTAGATTAGATGAATTAGAATAAATAACCTTTGTATTTTAAATGGAATTTCTAGTAAGTCATGTATAACTTACTATGGAATGATTCAAATAAAATGTAAATGCTGAACAACGTTAATTAAAATTAATGAAGCATAATACAAACGAAATTAAACAATAATGTCTTTAAATATCAAAATTCATTATTTTCGCACATACGCGTGTTACACATAAATAAATTACACCATACACTTACAAAATTTTTGCTATTCCGCATAACATTACACTACGGTGTGACAGTGGGTCTTTGTGCCAACTCACAAGTGAACTCTCCGTCACAAGTGTTTGCGAAAGTCGTCCCAAGTGCCGTACGGATAACATGTTCTGAAGGAAAAAAAACCTTTTGAGACAAACATTCGTACGAACGTCGATAGCGTTACACTTGCACCTCGAGTGCCCACTTGAATGGTACTGTGTGAATTTGTTCAGTTTCACTGTTTGCTGCGGGACTTTAATTAGAAAGTGTTATTGTGGTGCAAATAATTGTTTATTAAAGTACTGTTTTATGAAAACTTTCCTATTTTAGACTGTTAAAGTTCTTGCTTGTACTTGATAAGATAAGAAGGGCAGAAAAATATGGATTTTAATAAAGTACTAGCTGTGCCTCGCGGTGTCTCCCGCAGAGCACCCGCTCCCGTGGGAATTCCGGAATTTTTGTTTCATATTATCTTATTCCTGACCAATTTAAGGAAAATAAAAAAATAATCATTTAAATTGGTCGAGCTGTTCCCGAGTTATAAATAGTATACTAACAGGAATTTATTTTGAATATATAGAAGATTAGCTTGCTTAAGATAATCTAAACTGGCATCTACAAGTAAAAGATGATATCCTGCAATGTTTCACGCCCAAAGAAAATGCATGTCATTCAAGATATCCAACTAGTGCATGCAATATATAATTAATATATTCAAGAAATATTGCAGAGATATGTGTTAGTAATGCCACGCTACAATAAAGGAAGCCATCTTTAAATAATTTCATCACAAACTAGTGCACGGCTCCAATCAAATTGCGCTCTCCATCACCCCCCAAGCATGTTACATAATTTACAGACAAAATATCTGAGCCAGGTCCAAGCGAAAATAACGGTCACACATTTTTACATAAAAAATACAGGGTGAAAATCCGGTTTCCGGCGGTCCGGGTTAGTTTCATCTAGTCTTATATTGCGAACCATAAATTTCTTATACCAGACCCGTGTATGTTGAGTAGGTATTACGCGTGACGACTCCCATCTAAATCATTGAGCCTACAAATTACTTGACCGAAAAATTTATAACGGTACCGCACCACTGATATATGAGAAAGACATTCTTGATGCGAAAATATCAGAGGTAGAAACTGTAAGTGAATGCCCCCGAATCTTTCATATTGAGTCCTTTCTATTTTTCTCGGGATATGTTTTATCGCCCGAACGAGATTTATATATTGTTTTCAGTTACATCATTATATTTGCTTTAGTGGTGTCAAAGGGTTATATTTTACGATATTTGGCTAATCTCGACTTGCAAGAGTTATAAGGATTGCGTGAAAATAAGATGATATTTTTGTGGAATTTTGTGTAATTTATTGGCAATTTTGGTGATGAGAAATATGAGGGTGTTTCTATAGGGATTGGTTTAATCGTATTCGTTTTTTGTTGCGATCTTTTCTATTATGTTCTTGAATAAGCGTAGGTGTCATGTCTGGCGTATTTTCATCGGCGTTCAAATTCTTAGTGTCCTTGATAATAAAAGCGGGTTTCTCATAACTTTAAATCTTTGCTTTTAGTCAACGACGCTTAAGGGTGCGTTTTCATTAAATCGGAGCTGTTCGGAGCTCAGCTGACCAGCCACAATCCATTACGAAAAGATTGACAATGTCAATGTGTTATTTGACAATCCCAATACACTGGAATTGGTGAATCGAGCCCTTAAATAACAGGAATATTTTTTACACATGCTAGCAAACCAGACTCTACGTACGGTACGAACAAACACATATACATAAAAATATACCATATCGCTTTGCATTAAGAGCTCAAACCCGTTGTCAATATGTAAATAGGATCTGGGACTGTCAACGCCACACTTCTGCCTCTACATTTTAATATTGCATTTTTATTTTGCCGTAATCCCATTTCCTTTACTATTTAAGTGGAAAATTAATACAGATGGTAATTTTTGACGAGTATTTCATTTCAACTGATATTTTGGGAGATGGGTCGATATTTACTCTCTTGTGATATCTGATATGTTTTTTTTTTTGGTTTTTGATGTAATATGATAGATCAATGATATTAATAAATTAATGATGGCAAACAATAAAGAAGGTGTGACGGTATTCGTCGACGGAATAGATTAGTAACGGCGATTACCGAATTATCTGAAATAAAAAGAACACAAGATGATAGTGTAAGAGCTTAATGTTCATCCTTCGCCCACGCCGTCGCGTCGCCGTTCGTTAGCACTGTAACACCCTCGTAACGATTGTCATCATATCAACAAAGGGGATAAACACAAATCTGCAATCGTAAATGGACTTAAATATAATTGTGATTATTCACAGGCTTGTTAAAATTATTATAAAAGTTCCAAAAATCATAAAGCAGCTAATAGGTATAAATACTAATCCACCTTTAACGTTTACTTCAACGGATTTATAAAATAGAGCTAAAACGAGAACTGCAAAGCGCAGTACTTTAAAATAATGAAATAGCTTCTAGGAAAAATCGCGATACATTTTTCCAATAAACCGTTAGAACTATCAATGTATCTGAAAAGAGACGAGAAAAAACACTAAATCTCATAAATGTAAGAATAAATAATTTCCCAAGTAATATTTCCAGAAAAATTTAATCAGAAAACGGGCAATAACTCAAGTCTTGAAATATATGACCACTGAACAAAGTTTATCTTGTAATATACATATTAGCCCGGCGTGAGTTGTGAGCGGAAAGCGATTTGCTTATTATCGTTTTTTCAATGTTTTCGACACTCGCCAGCCTGTCTTAACATCGAGGATCGGATAATTCATGGCAACAGTGGTGTCCGTGTAGGTACTTTTAAGTGTAGAATCGAAGCCTTTTGCTCAAAAATTAATAAAATACCTCCGTATCAAACACTTATTGGCAAATAATAACAGATAGACAAAAAAAAACACAGGACACGGCGTCGTATGTAGAAAACCACTTTCTTTTATTCCAGATTTGAAAGCACTGCAACACTCGCGGTCTGACCCGAAAATCCGTGTTCATAGCATTTTCAACACATCATATTATATTATAATCGCACTGGTCTAAGTACAATATTGCAAGGCAAACAAACTTGCTTAATAAAAAAGTGTTCCAATTTTGACCACCAACGAACTAACGAACCTTCGAACTAATAAAAGATATTCACGATAAAGTCCCCCGCTCCGCCCGTCACTTACTCCGTACCAACTCGTAGCACGGTCTGAGTGGCATCGGTATTTGCATACAAATTGGTCCTACACTTCACTAGCTCGATCCCTCTCTGGCTCACAGATTATAAATTGTCGATATTATACACGATAACATCATCCTAACTACTGTCTTGAGATCTAATATAAAAACCGAACGGAGCCGGATTTTCCGGATGATACAGTGACGGAGTTAGGGTGCCCTTTGATCTTGTGTCATGTGTTATTTGTGAAGTTGTGATACAGATTCTACCTCGGACCACGTCATATTTTTTGCTATTTTCGGTACATGTTTTAATTTTTCCTATTACTTTTTTACTTTTGGTCTTATACGTTATGTAATATGTCTTATGTCTTTTTTGCTTCTGTCATAGAGATGTAAAGGATCATGTAAAAGTGTGTGTAATACCTAGAACATAACAGAAAAGCTTACGTTGGTTTTCATGACCAGAGGCTATTCAGCACTTAAGTTTGACACAGCGTAGTAAACATAGTCAAAGCCCTAATGTTAGCAAACTATTGAATATCCAGTCCTCTTTTCTTTATTTTCAGAATGATAAGGGTACCTTTTTACTTTCCCGACATACGATACAAGACCACCCTTACTCCAACGTCCTGATTACACCCCTGCGCCGCCCACCCGAGTAGATTGTTCTATATTTACATAATATCGGCGTGATGTATCGTGCCAAGTCCTCGAGCTCGAGTATCCTATCCTGTCAAACGCTGACACCCGCAGATTGAATAAGCGGATTGAAACACTCGATACCTTATTTATTAACTTTTGGATTTTTCCGAAAATTTTGAAGCTTGTCTTGGCAGTTTTTGGAAATTGTGCTGCTTTTCCAAGGTTCGTGTTGATAGTTTTCTGTTCCGAGACAGTATTTTCGAGTTGTGCTTATCATCATGAACGTTATCAGCATTTTAATTTTAGGGAATCATTTTTAATCCCCAAAGTCCAAGAACTACACATAAATGGCATTAATCAGTCCTATACTGGGTAGTGTGTCGTAGCGCTCGTGGCATAGTTTGACTTAATTCATTGCGATTGTTAAGCAACGTGTAGCTTGGCCCCTACTTGGATGGGTGGCTGATAGTGGCATTTCTATTTGAGCGCTACCGTGATTCGGAGGGCACGTTAAGCTGTCGGTCCCGGTTGTTTCAATCGTCAGACCATCTCGGAGGCCTTAAGGCGGCCTCAGAACTCCGACCCAGGGTTGGCCACTAACCTACTGGGAATGAATGAATGAAATGGGTAATTTTAACAGCCGTACAGAAACTTCTCCAAAAAAGTGGCGCGAAGTGGTGGAGCCCCGCTCCTTCAGATGCTATTTCGCTCCAATACGTTTACTTTATCGTAGCTCAATAGGTAGGTCGAAAGTAACTATGGTATGCTATGTAGGTATTATGGTCAAAATCATTTTCAGTCCATCTCTTCATATGAACCTTTCTCAAAACCTAATAGTGCCCACATTCTTGACGAACAAATTAGTCTCAAACTAAATTAATTTAGTTCACTGAAATCAAATAATTATTATTTGAGAAGCCTCATCTTCTAGTGGTGTAGGACAAACAAACTTCGTAGTACAGATAGCACAAAAGTAATAACATTATTTAATTTTGACTGCATTTCGCGTCTGAACAATAAGTAAGTGTGTCATGTCATGTATATGGACGTATGGGACGCTTTAGTGTGAAGTGTTTTCAATGAAAAGTACATAGTATACATCTTCATTTCCCTTCCATATTTCACGTTTAATATTATTTCTTATTATCACATAGCAACAAAATAAAAATATCTGCAGACACATATTAAAAAAAAAAACCTATATGTAAACCAAATACAATAAAAATTATTAGCCCGTAATGTCCCACTGCTGGGCGAAGGTCTCTCGTCTCACCGAAGATATCTGTACAGTGAGGAGGATTAGGCGTAATTATCACGGTTGCCTAATGCTGGTTGGTGATCTCAAACCCGAGCTATGTTTGTAAAGTAGGAAACATGTTTTCGCTCGACCTAGGAACTGAACCCGGGCCCTCAGTCTTGGCAGGCAGTGCTCATACCACTAGACCACCGGAGAAAAATGACAAATTTAACTATGTTCTCGTTACTTTGCAGACCGTACGTCAGAAGTAAAGTTAACAAATTAATATCCCAAAACGCCGATCGTTTAGTCCGTCTATCCATCAATTGAAACTTAATTATTAGAATCTGGCTCTCCCATTGGAAATTCGGTCTATAGTTCTCGACTCGGGTGCCATCTTAGAAGACAAATACATACGTGTCTATTGTCTACTATATTTTAACTGTATTGATATACACTAGCAGTTTCCCGCGGTTTTATTCGCTTTGTACCCGGTTTATAGGAATTTTAGCATGACACAGATGGTCCTCTTGAATTAGGCTGTATATTGGCGGAAGCCGCATGAAAATCCGTTCAGCAGTTTTTGAGAAAATCGATGAAATAAGAACAGGCAGCTTTTCTGGACTTCATTAAAGATTCGGTGACTGAGAGACCTTTGCACTACGTCGGGGCTATCTAGTTAGTTAGACCAGTCCCTTACTTTTTTATAGTAAGGTACTTTTGTCCTGAATTAAGTACTTTTAGCTGGCTCGGTTCGGTACGGTTCGGTTCGGTACATTAATTCAATCACCGTATGCAGTATTACAAATACTGTATGTTGATTGGTACTTATTTTATAATTTAATTTTTCCTATCAACATAAGTCACAGTAAGCCAACATCTTGCACTGTTCATCATACTGCAAGATATTGGCTTACTGTTATTGCGCCTTTAAGCGGCTTATAGTTTGTCTGAGCGAACTATGTTATGTCTGTTCAATATTAGGATCATAGTGTATTAGATCATATTAGCTCACACGCCGTTGTTAGTGCTTACGCTCTAAGCTTGTTCTATGAAATCAAAATGACAGACTAGATATACTTATTATATGGACCTATATTTGATTATTTAATATATTTATAGAAGCAGCAATTAGAGAAATAAATGAAAAAATAGATATAGGGGTTAAATTCAACGGAGAAACTATTAAATTCATAAGATTTGCAGACGATATAGCGGTTGTAGCAGAAACGCAGCTACAACTAGAACAAATTCTTAAAATTATGGACTCAGTATTCAAAAAGTTTTTACTTACAATTAATACAAATAAAACTAAAATACTCATAACCTCAAAACATATAATAAACCCACAAGAAACTTTAGTCATAAATAACAAAAATATTGAAATAGTAAATAAATTCATGTATCTGGGTAGTTACATCACGTCAGACTCCAGATGTACCTTAGATATCAAAACCAGGATAGCAATAGCAAAGCAGGCTTTTCACAATAAAAAATATTTACTTTCGTCCAAAATATCTAGAAAGGTAAAGAAAATGTTTATTAAATCATATATTTGGAGTATAGCTTTGTACGGATGTGAGACGTGGACGATGACTCAGCGGGATAGAGAGAGGTTGGAAGCATTTGAGATGTGGTGTTGGCGTAGGATGGAAAGGATTAGTTGGACCGAAAGGGTGACAAATGAAGAAGTATTAGAATTGGTGAGAGAGAGTAGAACATTACTTGAGACAATAGAAAATAGGAGAGGGAAGATGATAGGACATCTCATACGACATGACAGATACATTAATAATATCATGGAAGGAAAAATTGAAGGAAAGCGAGGTAGGGGAAGGCCTAGAATCAGTTACATGAGTCAGATTAAAGAAAAAGTGTCTGTCATGTCGTATAGAGACGTGAAGGAACTTGCACTGAATAGGAATAGATGGAGAAGTCTGCATCGGACTCACCGACAAGAGCCTTGCTCTTAAATTTATGATGATGATATTTGATTTAAATAGCTAGGTTCAGTTGGCAAATCAAAATGCGATGATCTCAAACCTGTCTCAAAATTGAGATCACCAACCTGCATTTGGCAAGCGTGGTGATTATGCCTAATCCTCATTACTGTACTGATATCTTCAGTGAGATGAGGCCTTTGCCCAGTAGTGAGACATTACAAGCCAATACTTTAGTTTTTCTCAGTAGCGTGTGACAGAGATTACGCTCTCATAAAGAGAAGTAAGCCAACTTCCACGACATAACGAGGTGGAAGAAATTCGGCCGCTTAGTATACATGTATTAATACATGAAAAAAGGATCTCTACAGATTACACCTTTCACGTTAAACATGAAAATATTTTCAATAACTTAAAATATTTCTTAAAAATTACTTCTATTGTAATCACCACCCGCTAGATGGCGCTATAATGAATGTGTAATGGCGTGTCATGTTATTTCCGCTGGGAGGCAGACGTGCTCAACTGTTTGTATAGCAAATGTTTTCATTACCTGCGGCTGGAGAACTATTATGTTCATATATTTGTATAATATTATGTAAAGACAGCCTCCGTGTACATAGCGATGTAGTGTCAATAGCGTAACGGAGAGTACACATTATAATATCGTGAATTAACATTTGCAACACGATTAACAAATATGGAGAGAGCAAACGCGGTGTTTAAAGAGGCCTTTCAACGCGATGTTACTTACAAAACGACATAATACGTGTTAGCTTTGGCGTAATTGAATTAAGTCGGTTATTTAATGCGGTCGCCGATGCTGGAGGAATACGAAAGTCGAAGTGACAGTATCTCGACTGCAAAAAACTATACCGACTCGACTCGTACCATCTCGGCCAAATCTGCGAGTTGTCACTTATGGTAAAGATGTCGCCAATATTATGTAAACAAACAGTTTTAAAACTAAAGTGAATATAAAAGTAATTTTTATCATTTAAACGGGTATAAAATATACATTCTACTAGTTGTTCCTTTCCACTGTACAGTTGTAAACAAACGGCTCTTATTTTTCTTCCTCAAAGTGCTAAGTGAACAAAGGAGTACAAAATAAACGTCAAGTTCCTTCGATAGCGCGTTGTTTCCTCAAATGAGCACTCTCCCTAACGCCCGCATATGGACGGCGGACAAATGACGTCTTTACTCTAACGCTTCCAGTCACCCAATCATCATCTGTTTGATTTCGAGACACACTGCTCACAGAGATGCGGTAAGAGTTGGTGAGACTAGGTCGACTGAGCCATGCAACGAGCAATACACAAAATGCTCATTTTTTAAATAAGGTTGTCAATACTTTTTATACTCATACGGCGTTCATTGAAAATAGGCGACAATATCGGTACCGAATCGATACTATTTAAAGAATTTCAAACAATGTGTTGTCCCAGGTTGTATTTTTAGACTAATTTAAAATATATAATAAGACAACTCCTGCTCAAACATGGGCAACATTATATCCCGAGATAAAATATTTAATAATAAATTAAAATATTCTGAAATGTACTTCAAAATATTTTATAATACAAGCACGCACCAATGGGTTTTCCCACTAATCTCCCAGGAACCTTTACCTAAATCCTATAAGTCCGTAACCCCGGTGCACCATCCGCCCTCCCCGTGTGTAATCCATCGTTATCAGAGCGTCCCGCTCGAGCGAGCAATACTGATGACGTCATAATCCCGCGTGTCGCACTCGTGACGTCACTGCGTGTCATGATTCCATTAACAACAATATGGCGCCTACGGGATGAAGATTACTTAGCGAGATGTAGTGCGATGATACCTGCGGTGATGATTTACTCGGGGGATGTAATAGTGTATATAGAAGAGTGATTTACTTAAGGACTGACAATCACCAGAAATACCTTACTTCATAGGGGTGCGTAAGGTATATCTTTAAAATAAAGGGACTGTTTTTCTCACAATTTCCGCGGCGACCAATAGCCATGGCGGGCAAAACAAAAGCGCGATGGCGAAAAGTATCAAAGATAAAATCGGAAAGAAATGTAACAGAAAACGCATTAAATCGATTTGAAATTGTCAGGCATGCATTCATGAAAACAGTATATTATTATATATTAAGTGATTGAATCTAAAGCATCGTTAAAATGGGTCGCACTATAACTTGCAAACCGGCTAATTTAAGAGATAGCAAAAGTCACATAATGTCAAAATACCGTTTTGAACGAATTTGCCAGCTCGTATAGGTACTCCGCGCTCTAACAAGAACACTTACTTAAAACATCAAATGCCCAAATAATCGTATTACTCGTATATTAATATGCTACTTGACGCATCACAATATCCATCTAATCTGTCTGTGCCTAGTTTCCGATGGTATCTAACCGACTCACTGTATCACTGCACTACACTTTATAGATTAGTGCTAAATTAAGTAGTCGTCTATTCGCAGCCTGATTGCTCTACCCGCAACTGTCTCGCTGAATTTAGACTGAATCAATCAATTACGGATGGAACGAAGTGAATTTTCATTTTGAATTTTCGCAGTTAATCTGCGTGGCGCTTTTGCCTTTCAGTGTACATTTAATGTGCTATAGAGATAGATTTAAAAGAATATTTTTGAATTCAGAATAGCTGGAAAATAAGAGTATGTGTGATGAGGTGAATGAATGTTTAGGTAAACGAATGAATGAGTAATCTACGATCCGTTCCATTATTGTTCCCATAACTTAATCCTCGTCCATTTTTTATTTATTGTTTTAATTTGATTTGATGTAAAAATAAAACACAACCAACTAAAGGGACCGTGTCATCGAATGATTTAACTGAAAGAGTGAATAAGTAACTTAGGCGTAAAAGAGATGATTTGAGTTTAACGAACGTGACAAATGTTATTTAAAAATCGACACATTAAAATTAAATATCCTTAATTTTTATTTGTACATTTAATACTGCAATTTATAAACTTTAAACACAAAACTACGACTATACAGTTCCTCAATGTAACACTATACAGTTCCTAATTTCCCGGCCCGTTCTGTAGTAATGACAAAACCAAAGTGCGCTCACTGTCTCAGTGTAACAAATTAGTGGATTCCAGTGGATTATTGCGGACCAAAGATATATGAGACAAGCACTATTTGTTACATTAACAACTAGATTAGCTTTGGGTAGCGCTTAATAATACTGCGGTAGGGAGGTGAATAAACAGCGAGTCTACGAGTAGAGTCAAACAGAATACATGAAAAGGTATGGGAATTACTTCAGTAATCTTTAAATTAGATGGGAGTTTAGTTAGTGAGCTTTTGGAATAATTGAAACTATTTTATTGTTAATTTAAAAACTCTTTTTAATAAATAAATAATCTCTATTTTCAACCCATGATCTATATGTTAGTAACACGTCATAAGAATAAACAATGGATTCGTGATCGTGCTCCCCGTTGTCGGGCTGAATATCAGCAGAACCCTCCTCTTTAGCAAATGAAGCAGTCGCTGGGGTCAATATCAGCCAGGAAAATTAGAGAGATTAATTTGTTTGTGTTTTATATTTAGCAAAGACACTGCATTCAGTTTCAACCAAGTCATCAGTCTGGTCCAAGAAGCTACAAGAAGTGATTTCATTCAATGTTTACCCCATCACTAAATCTCTTTACAAGATTTTATTGCCATTGGTTGTCGGCTATACTACCTTTTTAAGGACTCCTAAGAAAAAATAGATTGTACTAAGTAATTCGGCCTTTTGTGGTCCACACAAGCTTTCCAAGAACTGGCCTGTCTTGTTACAGAATGTGTACATCTTGTACGTACATTGTACAGCACATAGCTCTGTTCAAATAACGTCCTCGCCATCTCCGGAATGTCTTTACATCTGTCCAAATTACAGCACCAACCCTCAAAGGAGTCGCCTCTAAAATTAGACTCAACTGGTTTTAGAGGAATTGAGGAACAACTTTCGACGGCAGATTGCATAGCGGAGTCGCTAACTTGTCTGGTGAATGCAAGTGCTACGTATAAGATGGATGGAAATAAATGAGGTTAACATTCATAGGTCTATCATAATTGTCTAGCTATTGTATATTGAGTTGGCCAAATATAGTACATAACAGTATCCAACACGTTAAGTATCTACTTTATTGTATTTGAGCCATTTGAATATGCTGATGAATATATTATTTGAACATACAAGTTCTATGAAGTACTTTTCTCTTGTGTTAAGAAATGTATAGTTACAACCAAAAATCTGCTCATAATTATTCTCTTTGATTGCTTAAATCTTAATCATAAATATGAAAATGAAGAAAAGAACACAAATGAGCGGGTTTAATCTAAATTAACTTTATGTTTTAATGCAAATGACACGAAATGCGAAACGGAACAAAAGCACTATTTATAAACTCCGAGGAAACATCTTTCTCAAAGCAAACGCATCTTCTACGGAATAAATTAATATTTATTTCTTTCAGTCGGTTTCTTCGCCTTCTATTAACATTGTTCCAATGGGAATAAATTGAATGTTTTCCATTCAATGTTATCATCGCTTGCTTTTATACTTATACCTAGTTTACTGAGGTTGGCATTTCTGAACTTTTTATTCTATTATTTTTCGCATGGAAAAGCTTTGTTTGAGGTTTGCATTATGTAATGTTTAACTATGGCGCCAGGATGTCAGGTAGAGCACGTTAACTTTATGTCCTAAAAACACTACTTCGTTCGCCCAATGAAATTGCTTATCTTGTTTCATTATACTTCGATTGCCAAACAACATATTCGCACTAAGTTCTCCGCCACCTGCCAACACCTAATTCTTTTAACAGCTGTAGTCTTACCCCGAGTGCGGCCGTCTACCGGATTCTTTGGAATTACTTCGTGTAGCCTAGAATATACTATCCTTATTAACTCAGGGTTGGTGAGGTCATACATTTTGTTGGCCAATACCAATTTCGCATTCATAAAAAGATTTTGGTTCCATATAAACACGATATCATAAAGTTGTTTTACACTTTACTGGATTCACTTAGCTCAAAAACAAATAAAAAGTGCAACACAATTAATTTTCAACCACCAATTAAATCGGCCGCACTAGGCCAGGGACGTATTCAGAACACTGACGTCTGTGAAGAGTTTAATGACGAGTGCTCGTTATGGACACAATGCGGGCCTGGCGCCGGCCCTGGTGTGTGACGGATCCCGGTTCAAAAGAAAATAATTGCATATCTAGTTTGTCATTTTCGAATTTGTTGAATTTTTGCAGTGATTGATAAGTTTAATAATAGTATAGTTGTGCGTTCTTAGATACTAGATTACTTAGAATATATAAACTAAAACAAATTGGCGAGAGCAGCCCCTCGGAGAACAATCTATCTTGTTTTTTGAGTCATGAGCATTAAAGAGATAATCTGAGACTGAGTGAGATTACAAGCTATTCTGTAGACAAAAAATACATGTTTAAGTTCCTTGTACGAATATCTAGAACACATTATTACGAGGTCCTTTTTAAACTGTCAACCAAACATCACTCCCCATGTTTAATACAATATTAGTTCCAATTACTCAACATAACACGCTGACGTGTGCGACGTTGTCACGTTATAAGTTATGTAACATGGCGTTACATAACTTGTTATAACTCGAACATCAATTTTCCATATCTGTGAAGCACTTTGACATGGTTTCATGTCTCGTCGATTATTCATGTAATTAAACGCGTTGTATTAGGAGATGGATTTAAAATACATTATTGTAGATTAGGTGTGTGGTGGCTTAGCGGTGAGTGCTTACTGGGTTGTGTGTTCAAATTTTGTAGACAATCTTAATATTCTAGATCTAGAGCAAGTTGAAGTAATTTCAACTCAATGAAGATCAGTAGCTTATTTTTGCACCATTTTATAATGTGAACTTGCCCAAGCAAAACAAATGCATAATCTCATAATTGCAATCTTTTGATTATCTTAACCATATCGTCCCACAGCTGGGCGTAAGTCTTTCAAAGTCATCTCTGTCCTTCGCGGTGTTCGGTTCAATATTCATAATCTATATTACAGTGAAATATATCTATCTATGTAACCAATCCATTTCCTCAAAATGTAAAGAAAAGTCAATTTTATTATTCACTCTAAAACGCAAAATCGTACCTTAATTACCGACTGTGACGAACGAGGTAACCTGTTTTAGGGATCCGCGAAAATCTTTGAAGACTGAGAATTTATGACGCAATCGTAACTTATGTTTTATAATCATAACTTATGTCGTATCTAATTGTTGTTTTAGATTTGAAACTAAAAAGCGCGAATACAGTTCAGTCTCCCTCTACAAATAACATGCGGTTACCACTACAGTATAAAGTATACTTTGACAAGCCCGTTGGCACAGTGGCTGTGAGAGCGCTTACTGTGTCGGGGGTTGCGGGTTCGATTCCCGCCCGGAGTCAACAATATGTGCAGACATAGTTGTTGGCGACGACGTCTGGGTGTCAATTATATATCCTTATAAAGTATTTGTGTATGTATATGTAGTAGTATCAGTTAATTAGATTCCATAACACAAGCTTAGAGCTTACTTTGGGTCTAATTAACCGTGTGTGAATTTGTCCAGGTATATTTATATTTATTTACTAGCAGCGCCCCGCGGTTTTACCCGCGTTGTGCCCGTTCCCGTAGGAAATCCGGGATAAAATGTAGCCTATAGCCTTCCTTGATAAATAGACTATCTAACAGCGAAAGAATTATTCAAATCGGTTCAGTAGTTTCTGAGATTAGCGCGTTTAAACAAACAAACAAACAAACAAACAAACAAAACAAACTCTTCAGCTTTATAATATTAGTATAGATTTATTTATTTATTTATACTGCAGTCGGCTGCATTCAACAAATGGCTGTAGTTATCAAATCATGATATAGTGTTAATCGTGGATAACCTAGTCCAAAGATGGCTTTTTGCTGATCCAGGTCGGCCAAGTCACGGCTAACGCAGTATTTGGAACTACTTTCGCTACCCGATTACGCAAGTAACCAAACGAATCACACTATACTATTATGTCACACATATTAATGAAGCTTCGTGTCTTAACCCTCAGGTCTCCGAACATTCTTCCGCAGCATTAGTTCCACAACAATAGCAATTCAACTTGTCATTCAAAGGTGTTAAGAAGGAGTTAGGAGACTGATGCGTATCCAGGGAAATAGTAAAATAATCCCCGGATAATTAAACCACTAGCGTTACCCGGGATTTCGGCTAATCACCTAATTCGCCGTCAAGAATGACATCTTTCTCATGTAAATCCTTTACAGAAAGGCTTTTAGTGTCGCCTTGTGCTGCCGAGATGAATTGTTAATTGTTTTGTTTTACTGGGGATGTATGGGAACTGTATTGTATTGTAGTAGGACTTTGGTGGTGTTATATTTGTACTGCCAGAAGAAGAGTACACTAGTACACTGTATTATTAGGGAAAGAAGGGAAAGAAGTGGATTATATCTATTTATCGTGTTAAAGGTACTAAGAATTAAGATTGGGATGATGGCTCATTCATCATCTGGACATACTCATCAAAGTTTCTTAAACAGTACATTTCCGTTATCACAATAGATAATAAAAGTATCCAAATTGCAATATTGTACGGAACCCAATCTGAAAGCAGTTGGCACTGGTACAATTTTTAACCCTCCCTGAATAGGAAAGAGCGGTCGCACGGAGTCACCATCTAAATTTGCATACAGAGAGTTGGGAATGACTCAAAAATGGCTCGGTAATCGCCGACGAATGGCGGGCGGTCACATCGACGCGCTGTTATGGATGTGCCACTGTAAATTATAGTTTCTCATAAGATTGGAAATGATGTTATCATAAAACCCTCATAAAACATTGTTGTCCTATGCGCCATTATGTAATGGTGTGTCACTTATTGCAAAGAGGCCGGCGTTACGGCAAAGTTATGGCAAATCGTCGGGATTGAGGTGCAACTCAATCCCGACGATTTGCTCTCGCTAAATTACTGATTTTGTAAACCAGAAAAGCTGTACGAACTGTCACTGCAGGATGCACGTCGCTTACACACAGCACAGGAGTCGCTTAATATGCATGCCATGCCATAATCGACTCCTGCGCATGTAAGCAACCCTCCTTCGTCAAACGTTGACCAGCAAAAACTCGCAATACCTCACGTTTTATTCAGAAATAGTTACAAAACTAGTCGCATCCAGCGCCGAGTGCATCCAGGTCCAATCTCGACACGGTTCTAACACGGATATAAGTCAATTTACGCAGTAATACACCTCGCAGGGACGCCGGGAAACCGCCCGTTATTATTGCTATGAACCGCGTGTTTCATATTAAAAGTATTTGCATATAAATGCAATTTAATGATGCTGTGTATTGTATTAACTTACGTTTGTGCGTTTGTTTTGTTTGTAGTAAATTATTTTATTAAGTAGGTATTTGCTCGTATCTATATGTCGGTATATTCGGGGAAGTCTCTATAACTTATAAAGAGATTTTTACTTTCGTTTGCCATCATCATAGTGTGATTCAAGAGGCAATTTTTGACTGATTTCACTTCAGAATTCTTACAGAAACTAGACGTTATAGATAAGTTGATAGTTTATGTTATATTAAAACTGTTAAATAATAATTGAATAGATTTTTCAAGGCGTGTGGGCAGCAAAACAATTCCATTACGCGTTAAATTAGACCTTATTCACTGACGCGGCTCAAACGACTGACGACTCCGTATAAAAATTCTTACCCTATCATCGCTTCAACCATATACGATCCAACTACGATAGCCAAACCATTGAACTTTGACCTCTCTTCTCCTAACAACCTACTAAAATTGCTTTGTGAATCTTCAGGACGAAGGATGGGAGAGGTCTTGGTTGACTGGATAACGAATCTTCTGGGAAATATTGTATGCATGTACTTGAGAACCCTAGTTCTTGTATTTGACTATGTAATTTATATGCGTGTGTTGCCTTAATAGAAATAGTTGGAAGGTTTATGAGGTCTTCCGGGATTTTTTTATGATTAAGTGGATATTGCTTGGAGACATGGAAGATACAATGGTGCGATATTTTAACACGAGCACTTGAGTTTTGAGTTTTAATATTATATTTCATACCAGTTTGTGGGGGAGACGTTTTTTAATCTTTTTGCTTTTCTTTTAATTTATCTATTTTGAGTGCAGCCATACCAAACATAGTTTTATAATAGGAATACCAGACTTAATCATAGTTATTATCGCGAAATAGAGAAGTAGTAGTAATATTGGCGGTTGATATGATATAAAAATACTGACAAATTATATCTCAGAAGTGCACTAAAAGTCTAAAAATAACCAGAAAGTATAAAATCGTACTTATGAATGTAACACAAACATTAAAAGTGTAAATGATCCTCGCTCTCGAATCCATTGTATTGTAACAACTAGAAAGAATCTCCGTAATTTATGGGAGGTACACACCAGCACTCGTAATTACGGGCCCGGAGCGAAGCCTCTGTGAAAAGACCTTAATTTTGTCGACAATTATCTGGGAGATGCGAGGAAAATCTTAGAAACAGTGGTGATACTTTTTTATGGCACAAGTCATGGACTTACAGCGTCATCAGATGCGTTCGATCGTTTGGACGGTGACTCAACGGTTTAAACAATAATGTTGGCAGCTGCAATCAGAGGGTGACAGCATCTCAGAATTAGACGTAGAATTAGTTGAGTAGCTCTTCGGTTAACGGAACTAGATACCGAACCGAAAAACATGTTCAACAACCGCACTAGGTAGCAAGGCAAACGACTTAATATTAATGACAGCTTGTCGCTCAGTGCTCTGACTATTGTTTTTCCAATCCGATGTTTGCTCATATTACAAAACACGTGTCATTAATTTTAGAGAGAAAATGAACAAGTGTTTATACTACCAATCATCACTAACCGGAAAATTCCTCAAATGATACTATTTCCCCCAAAAAATGCACAAACTATTAAGACCACTAAGTGTTGACGTGGCTTTAGCTAAAATAAGCTGCTTACGAGCGTATTTTTAAGTTCTTTTTTTGGGTTGTTACCAGTACATGCTACCCACTTCGCCCGCCAAAATCTTCTGCCTTACGCCACCTTTCATTTGTATCTCTAATTTAATTATCTGAACTCATGAGCACATCTCGCGTTATAAGTACCTTCTCATATCCGTGATGACGTCATTTGTTTAAAAATAACAAGGAAACTGGGAACAGATTCCACTTTTGTATATTTTTGCAGGAAATTAAGATTTTCTTTGGCTTGTTTTTAGAATTTAAAGTAATGTTAAGTAATAGTATAATAACAAAATAATTTAAGTTAACTAACATAAAAGCGCCCTAAGTGTTACTGATTAATCCTATTATTTTTATCTTTTCACCCATACCTATTCGCACAATTCGCAAACGTTGTGTTTCCCATTTGGTTGTCTGCCATTTTACGAGAATATGTCATTGTTTAGGCAACCAAAATATATGCGGAGCGATTAGCACCTGTCTCGGGAGGCCGATTACGCTTCATCTAGAATTCTAGATGGTATATAAACCCTTAGATACACAGTCATTAGTACAGGTGTAGAGTGAGGCCTCCACCAATGAAACAAACCTTATTTAATACATTGATTAATATAATATTTATTAATTTTCGCAACATTGTATTTTGTACTTACGTAGGTATCCCAATGAGAAGATGCCTACACTGAAACATAGTTTATTACTTTGGAAATATTAGAGATATAATAGAGTATAATATACAACTACAACATAAATTGTGAGCTGTGGATTTTTTTAAACAATAACAGCGCCCTGTGGTTTTACCTCCGCTTCCGGAAGAATTATTGATTGATAAGCTTTCTCCAGTAGTAACAGATTCTCGCGGAGATTAGCACGATCAAACAAACAAAAATACATACTCTTCAGCTTTATTTTATTAGTATGTATACCCTGCATAGGCGTCCACTTATTATTCTTCCCCAAAACAATTTGTTTAATTATTTCGACGCTGACCGCGTCAAGACGAGTTTCTACAAATTGCTGTTAATTTTTCCGGTTTTAGTATTTTTGCCTAATTTTTCCTTTGTATAATTATGATTTTGGCACGTTGTGATTTGGTCGATGCTTGTGAATAATGTTCCTCTGCGATAACCTACTCGTATATATTATGTTATGACATTAATTATTACTAGGTACATATTTTACCAAATTATGTTGTTCAAGTTACATAATATAGTATCGGGTTTTATCCACACAATATAGTCATTAAGTTTTTATGTATCTATTTTCAGAAATAGATAATACACTCAATAACCTAACAAGTTAACATATGTAAGTATTAACACAATAAGTTTATACCTACTCCGGAACTCCTAAACAACATAACGCGGTCTCACCTATCGAGCATTTTCTCCACAATTCAGCACATTTCTCAAGTAACCGGATTCAATCTACAGAAATCTCCACTAAATTGCCACATTTTTTATCGTATTTTAGTTTTTGTACGCATTTTCCGAGCTTGATTTGTGGATGTGAGCTTTCCTTTATACTAGCGCCATCTGTGTAATTTTCATGGAACTAAGTCGAAGTGACCTTAGCTTCAGTTGGATAGGAAAATGGGTACAGATTTTAACTTGGGAGGCGCTTTTGTATCGTTTTAATGCCTTATTAGGTTTCAATGAAAAAATACAAAAATAAAATATTTATTTAATTCAAAATATTAAACTAAAACTATAAAAAGTTTAATATATTTTGTATTATAAAATACTTTTTATTCATCCACAGATTTCCATTTACAAAAATATTTTGCATTATCAAAGATCTACTTCCTACAGTTTTAACTGTAGAGTAGTTATGCAAAGCAGTATAATGTTTAAGTTAAACGTTGTAAGTTAAGATTGTGTAACAATGCGAGGCTGGCGGGCGGCCAAGTTGGACACTTACTCACCCACGGCCGCGACGTTTAGGTGTTACTGCGAGACTAGTTTAAAAAGTATACTAAGTGTAGAAATAGTTTTACTGAGAACCAAAACGTAAACTGAAATAAGAAGGAAGTAAATTGTGAAGCTTTCTCTGAACTGACAGGTATTTTCAGTGGAACGAAAGCCCTTTGCTCTGCTAAGATCTAATTTAGTTTAGGTATTTACTACGAATTACCTTTGCCTTATGTGTGTATTCAATTTACTTAAAACTGGTTAAAACTACTATCGACTGAACATTGAACAACTTGGTCAGTAGCAGTTGATAATGACTAATTTTTCAGGCAATATTGAATTTGACTGGTATGGCTTTTGTCTGCAACGTACCTTTTCATCAATATGTCGAGATACACACTACAACACCTTTATAATGTTAATTATCGATCATAAAACTTCATACAAATAAGTGTAAAATTTCATTTTAGCAACTACTTCACGTACACAATTTAGAATTTTTAGTGCTTACCGAAGACCTAGATTTGCATTACAAAAGACCTAAGCTGTTTACTATTGTGTACAATATGATGCGTTCAGTGAGCACGAGCTGTATGCAAACGAATATGGCATCTACATTCACTTGTATAAAGGTGATATAATGGTCTCGGTTTTTACATTTGAAAAGAACTTTGCTCTTATCCAACTGTGTAAAGAAGGGTTTAGTTTTATGTATGAGTGAAGGCTTTGTGTGAATTTATTAGAATACTAAATGCGTTGTGATATAGGTAGCTAGTCTTGCCTGTGTCTAAGGTAGGTTTTATATAACATCAACGCTTGGTTTTACTCAGTCTTTTAAACTGAGAAGTATTTCTTGAATATAAATGAAATTCTGCTTAGTCTCGCTAAGCTGAGATAACGGTTGATCCGGTTTGGTTCATTTTGATATCTGAATATTTGTGAAAGTTTAAGAAAAGTTTAAAGAGATAGGCGGTAACGAGGCATTTGGCCTACAGGTCTAGTAGGAAAGTTAGAATGGTCTACAATCTCATATCGAAACTTCAGCGCTGGTCAATATGTAAAGGTGTCTACACACCAAAGCCGCCGGCCCGGCGGCACGAACCCGGCGGGTTAATGCCGGCGGGTAAACCCGGCGGCTTCTACAAACCAGCCACGAACATGCCGCCGGGTCGGCGGCTTAACATTCGCGGCATGTTACTCCTCGAAAGTCGGCGGGCAACTGAGCGGGGGGCGCCGGGCGTGCCGCGCGCGGGCGCCGGCGGCACGAACCCGACGGGCCGGCGGCTTTGGTCGTTCAAAATCAGGACCGCCGGCCTTGCCCGCCGGGTTCGTGCCGCCGGGCCGGCGGCTTTGGTGTGTAGACAGCTTTAAACCAGCACCGACAAATATCGAACTGACTGTCACTGACTCAATTCACTGATGACATTAAATACACTTAATACGTAAAAACTGTAAAGTTTCGTCGTAGTTCGTTATAAATAAATATTTTTAGGACTTTTTAAAAATAAACGACTTGGCGTTTTCTAGAAGTTTCTCCAATTAACCTTCGTGGTGAAGGAAATGAACACTGATTTATAATGAAATATCGAGCAGTGTTGTAGGCCTCTCGGGCAAGTGGGACCCGTGTTTTAGTACAATATGGCTGCTCTTTACTAATTGCTTATTACTGACGTAATTAATAAATACAAATTAATTTAGCACAAAGTAGTCAGTATATAAGTAGCCCAGTCAATACTTCCAGGTAAAGCTTCCACTCCACATCCACTCCATCATACAAAAACAAAACAAACAATAGAACAACATTAACATTGAAAAAAAATCGAATAATACTCGGAGCGGTACTTCTAAAGGCAATTAACGGTAAAAACCCTTAAAAGGCTCAAATATTAACAATACATAAGTCGTATGGAGCCTGGGGGTCGTATTTTCATGGAACCTTGTAACATTCACGTGAGCACATGTATTCGCTGCGAGTAAGCGGATTATCTTTTTGTTTTATGGACTGAAATGCCATTTTGTAGATATATTTAAGCAACACCCATCGGGTTTACAGCTTACAGCCGTAAAAATAATCTGATTTTTTCAAGCTCCACGATTTGTTTAGAAATCAGTGAATATTTCTGACCTGTTGGTGCTCAGCTCTGTCTACTCTAATGGACTTGCCACGGCGCAGCATTGGCGATCGATTTAAAGAAAGGAACTCTTACATGTTTTTTTCCACATCCCTAATAACTTACTTATTGAGGTTTCCAAAGACAAAAACGGTTTTGATTTTTAGACGATAGGACGCACTGATTACCAATCACGGAACTCATGTCTAGATCTTAATGACAATAAAGAACACGGTAGTTGACCGCAATTGTCACCTCTTAGGTGACCACAGATGGCAGCTAAGTGGTGGACTTTCAGTGACCGAAGTGAATTGACGCAGATTCGTTGACTTACTCATTAAGCGAAGGTGAAACCGTATAGAGGCACAGTTTGACTGCTAATTCGGACACTACTTGGCTACTGATAGTGGCATTTCTATCTGAGTGCTACCGTGCTACGTTAAATAATCGGTTTCGGTAGTTTACATCATTAGATCACGTCGGAGGGTCTTTAGGTGGTCTAAAAACCCGGGATTCGCAACGCTCGAACACTTACTGAAGCATAACACTAAACCAACGCAAACTATATCGAGACCCCCGTATAGATTCCGAAGGACAAATATTTAAACTATTTGCAGCAGTAACTCAATGTGTGGGTTATTGTCGGTCCTTTCACAACATTGTGACCCGCTTTTCCTGCTCAACTATATTATATTTTGAATTGATATACTATTGATACATGATGTATTCACTAACATTGTTTAATGGGAATAGAGGAGCCGCAGTCAGTGCTTCGCTCTTCCGTGGTATTACCCGCTGTGGGGAACCCTACAATTCGGGCAGTGCAGCTGGGACACGTGCTCCTCGCTTACGTGCCGTGGACGGTGCCGAAGCGCCGCCGTCTTCTGACGATCCTTCTGTACTCATTGTACCTTCTTATCGTTGTTCTCGGGGTCACCAGTTATAGGGGTGTTGCGGTAATGCGGTAGAATTAAATCACAAAGATAAATTATCTAAGTTTATTTATAATATAATTTAATTAAGCCACAACACACACTATTTTTTTTTTTAGAACACGGCACAACACAGTACATTATCTAATACAATTAATTAGAGTAATAAGTTACAGTCCACGCGTGGGCAAAGCGAGTTCGCGGGGCAGCGAGTTTACGTGTCTCCCGTAGCATACGCTGTGATCGACTCCTAGCGCGCGATGCGCCTGCGCCTCGCTTGACATTCCACACTAACTTAAATGCAAGCTTTGCAGCTTTGCGGAACAACGCATATCGCGCGGGTTTGCTTACCGAATTATTGTTTGTTTACATTTTGGTATAAATTATTTATTTAGTATTTTGTGTTATGAATGTTATGTTACTGGGATATGAATGTGTGATGTATGTAAGTGTTTTTAAATATATTAATGTGTGTAAATAAAATATATAATGTATGTTTTAGATTATAAGTGGACTATTTGGATAGTGTAGGGTTCCCCACACCCGCCTTGTGGCCGTTCTTGTGGGCATTCCGGAATGAAAAGTAGCCTGTAATCTGCCTCGAACAAGCACAATTACCAGCTCTTTAGCTTTATTGCAATTATTTGTTTTTTTCTCGCTTGGCGTTCTGCGACCCATGAGGTTACATTATGAATATCCGAATTTGCAACTCGTATCACTATTTTATTTCAGGATTCGTTAACTTTTTTTTTATCATTTTCAATTCAATAAGTGGCAAAAGATAGATCCAGGTGGAAAGAATTGGAGGAGACCTTTGCCCACCTGTGGGACACAACAGGTTAAATAAAAAAAAACACATAATCTCGTAAGTAAATCATGTTTGACCAATATTGAAAATATAAAGAGAAGCAAATACTGTATCAACGGGAACCTGGAAAGGTCAGATCAAATCCATTTCGATAATTAATTTTTAACTTTGCTTCATATTCTCAGGTTTTCTTTGAAATTCTTTTTTTTCTGAAATTCTTTTCTTTAGTTTTCAATGAAAGTTCAGATCACTATTCAGAGTGATATGAATTGATGTTTAGAATTCAATTATGCTTCACTGCATATCAACTCAATAATAAAATACGATAGTCACGTTTATTATATCAAAATAAAAGAACATAGCACTTAACATTAAACTACAAGAAAATAAAATCGTAGCCTAAAATCCTACTTGTATTATATATATACCTAGACGAAAGTTTGTGAAGATGTTTGGATGAACGAGTATGTTTCTCCTTCACACAAAAACTATTGATCGGATCTAAATGAAAATTGGAAAAAAGATAGATTTTTTTTTTTCAAAATACAAAATACAAAAACTTTTATTGCCAAAAACAGCCTAATACATAATAACTAGTACTTATACGAGTATTTATACCTTACATTATTTTAGTAGTTCTTAAGTTAGGCACTATTTTAATAACATATTCCCTACCCTCTAAACTAGTTTGCACTGTATCTTAGAGGGTAGTCCTACGTCTCAGAATTTAAATTAAATTATGCCTAGAGATTAATGAAAATAAAAACAAAAATAAACATGAAATTATAAAATAAAAAAATAAAAAATAAAAATGAGTGAGGTAACAAAATTTAAATATAGTAGGTACAGTACTTAAGTTTAATATATATATGGACTTGAATAAAAAACATAATTCAAGTATTAACTGATACCAATTTTTCAGTGTCTTCATGGGTCATATTTAACAAATGCTTGGTGACAGCTTTTTTAAATTTAAATTTAGTTAAAAGATTACATTCTGGAATAACTTATACGCTTCTTTTCATCCCAAAATTCCTACGGCAACGGGTTCAACGCGGGTAAACCGTAGGCACGACTAGTCCACACTTCTAACTTCCAAACATAACTGAAATATGTTTTCCTCTTGACAAACATAAAGATGACTATCACTTATTATCACAATCTTACAATTTCCTTACGCACTTTACGACCACATAAATAATTTCTATTAATTTCCACAAATTGGTCAAGAATTGTATTACTATTGACGATAGTTCTAAAACAAGCTCGTCGAGGTCATATTGTAAGAACTAGAACTATAGAATAAGATCTAGCGCATAGAGAGACACAGGTTGCTCAGGTGACATAGTACAAGATATGTTTTTGAACTGTTTTGCCATCATTTTATTGCACGCCCATTTCTGTGAGAATCGGGATTAAAGTTTCTTGAATTGTTAACTTAAATGTGGTTGTGCTATGGATAGTATCAATGATATTTTTCTAGTCCGATTAGTCTATATGAGTGCTACTGCGTGTGATTCGGAGACCACGTTAAGCAGTCGGTCCAGCAGTCGGCAGTCGGTCGGTAGGCTTTTAAGTGGTCTTAACACTGACAAAAGGATTGGCCCAGTATTCTTCTCGAAATGAATGAATGAGTCCAATTAGTATTGCCGATGCCGAGATTAGCGCGGTCAAACAAACAATAAAAAATAATTCCTTCTCTATTAGCAATGTTTGCTATGGACAGATTATGACATTTATAAACTATCAATAAGTTTCAGTTCATAATTTGTCGACAGTTTTCAATCTCGCTAGTTAGATTATAAACTTACGGCGTTTACAATTTTCCGGTGACATAAATAAACGAAATACGGATAGTGCTTACATTACGACGGCCCATAAGCAAACTGCACGCCACAATACATGTTTTCTATAAATTACTACGCCGCGCTGTCTGTGCCATAGTCAACGCAACATGTATCCCAACGTAAGCCAAAACTTAGCCACGTATATTAGTCCAGTCCGTAGATAAAATCAAAGAATCTAAATTAATCACTCTCACGAATAGCTCTGATTTCCCCCGAGACCTATTAGAGTCATTACAAGTGATTCTATCGGGTGAAATGTTTCCGAGACCCATTCGATAGTTGGATGTGATTTGTAACGGTTACCTTCAACATACCGAAGTAATTATTCGCCTCTTGGATTGTTTCTCAGTCTTTCTGTTTTAGAAGCATTCGTGTAACTTTAAGAACTTTTGTGTAACTAAAAGGCGGTTTATGAAAGCCAAAATCATACCATATATTTTGGTTTTTAAATTAGGTTTTGTTTTTTAACGATTTTTTTAAATTCTTTAAAAGTAGTGTTTTTTTAAATTGCCCATCTGATTCCATTTTCAAAATGATCTGCAAAACAATAAACAGTTTCTCTAAATTAATCATTTTAGAACATTTCTGTTGCATCAACCGTTCCTACCTCCTCTCTAACGAGCGGACGAGAACCATCTGTAACTTCATCTCAGTCTTCGCCTTCACTTTACTTATCTCTTTGAACATCTACTGTCAATACACTCATCAGAGTCACATGGGCGCCATGGGCACCTATTTGAAGTGTTACAATATTACGAAAATTGGGATCATCATCACGACCGCGAGAAAAAGGCAGCTAATATTCAAAGCAATCAAACTTATAGAAGAAAAATGTGGTGCCGATGAGAAATTCCTCAAATCACTTGAAAGAGAAGTTGAAAAAGCGATATGTCTTATTGTTTTGTCTGCTGCAACAGATGTGATTGGTCTCAATATTGCCTTCGATGTTCACAATATTGATGTGTTTACGATTGTGATGTCCTTGGCTACTCAAGATATTGAGTTGGTGCTGTTCGCTCTGTTGATTGGCGGGATAAATCATAGGCTGTCTGGGTTGAAGCGAGCGACGCCGAGCGAAGGAGCCAGGGTCTACAGGCACGTGGTGGTGGCGGCGGCGAGGATCAACGATGATTACTCACAAATAGTTGGTTCTTTATATTTTTATTACTTGCAGCGATTTTACCGCGATTTTACCCGCGTTGTACAAGTTCCTGTGAGATACAAAATAGCTATAACCTTCCTGTTTAATGCGGCTCTCTATTACAAAAAGAATTATTCAAATCGGACTGGTAATTCCCGAGATTAGCTCGAAAATACAAACAAACTTACAAATTCTACCTCTTTATAATATTACTATAGATTACTTAAGGGCGACTCCACCATGCTGTCGCTAAGGACTATTTTGAAAGGATTTTGACGGGACCATGATGCAAACTAAGACAATGAACAATTGAACCCATATACGTTGCCTCAAGGGAGCTCGTGAAACAACACTACTATAACTAAGTATTCAATAAGTGGCACTTTCTCGGAAGCACATTAATATGTTATTTTTGCTGATTACTCTCTATTTTTCTAGATGTTTGTTTTCAGCTTCTATAAATCTATTATTTAAGCGATGTCTTTAAAATAATGTAAGTATACTCTGGGAATAAAATATTATTAATTTTTTACCTTTTTTCCAGATGTTCTTATTCGTCAACTGTATAATAATAACATTGATAGTGTACTTGTGTATCATAATGTTATTTTTTTCCGAAAAAGTAAGTTTTTAGTTTTATTATTGTGGCTATACTATTTTGATTATTAAATGAAAACATTGCGTTGAATGATAACTCATAGTCATGCATTATGTGTTAAAATGTGGTTATGAGGTCACAATAAAATCGTATTACTATGTATATTGTTTATTAATAATGTTGTATCAATAAATGAGGTTTAAACGTAAATCCCATTTTCAAATTATGATTGCAGATTATAGCTTCCTTTTCCAATTATATAATGACACTGAATACCGATGTACTCCTGCTCTCGTAGATAAATGACAATCAGTTAGCATTCTACTTATTTAATACTAGCAGCGTCCCACGGTTTTACCCACGTTGTGACCATACCCGTGGGAATTTCGGTACCGAAAATAGCCTATAACCTTCCCGTTAAATGTGGCTATCTAGTACAAAAATAATTATTCAAATCGGGCTGGTAATTCCCGAGATAAGCTCGATTAGCTCTTTATATAAGTGTAGATGTGAAGGAATGAAAATAATAACATAAATATACCCGGACAAATTCAAACTAATAATATCTAGGAATGACAATTTCATAGAACAAGTAGATAACCATAATAATTTCCATTTGTCAATGGGGCATACTTACTTTACTTATTAAAAAAGCTTGTGTCATTTCTTCAGGGGTACCGACTAGCGATAGCGTTACTATTCCGGGAGAGCAAGACGATATATTTCCTATGGAGAGTGTGCTACGAGTCTTATAGAAGCGACGCCATCTGTGATGAGTTGGCCTTTCATTTGGCGAAGAAAATGGCTTTCGAATTGAATCATTGTAAGTATATAGTTGAATAAAACCTATTTATAACAATACTAGCAGCGCCCCGCGGTTTTACCCGCGTTGTGTTCGTTCCCGTTGGAATTTCGGGATGAAAAATAGCATTTAACCTTTCCGTTGAATGTGGCTATCCATTACAAAAATAATTATTCAAATCGGATGGGTAGTTTCTGAGATTAGCGCGTTCAAACAAACAAACTCTTAAGCATTATTATATTAGTAGAGATAGGTAGGAATAAATTTCGAGCTGAAGAGTTAGGCCTTTTGTTAGCTTGAACGTAGCGCGTTCAAGCTAACAAAAGGCAAAAGGGAGAATTACCTATCGTTCGAATTTTAAAATATTGTTGTATATATAAATGTTGCGTTTAAGACGAATTTATTAATTTCCCTAAATTCCGTCGGTACTACAAAGCAAAACTGTGAGACAGCCTATAATTCCCCACTGTTGGGCAAAGGCATCTCGTCTTATCAAAGATATCAGTATGGTAAGGAGAATTAGGCATAATCACTAAGCTTGCCTGCTGCGAGATAAATAAAAATACCGATTTAAACATTTTAACAAATCTTTGTCATAAGTATTGAATAAGTACCCAAAGTTAAAACGGACTCAATGTCTCAAAATACTTGAAAGCCAACTGGAGAACTTTTGTTTTCTTCATACTCTTATCTCGCTCAGAAATTATATGAAGTTAGTAATACCACATCGTATCGAGGGCAGGATCTTTAATATAAGCTCTCAAGTCGGAGTTTTCTTCAAGTAATTTACAAGTTTCCCCTAGACATGTTGTAAGGTAGTCAGGCTTACTTAGGTTTACTTTGCATCTTTCTAGGTTACTTAAAAAGTTTGATACCACTTAGTCGAGTATTGTGTATTTGTTGCGGGGAGACGTATGAAGCAGAAACATTTGACAAGTTTCGTCTTGTCTATAAGTATCGCAAACAAATATATCAGATGAACCGTAAACATCAATTTGTTTGATTGGTGCGGAATATTAGGTTCAGGGGCAAAAAGAGGACATGTTGAATAATTATTATCAAAAAAATATATATCTTTACTACTAGTGTAGGAACTTACGTACGCGGAGGTTACTGTTGAGTTGTCCCTCAACACGTTTCGGTCACACTACACCGCACTGAGTGCGGGGAGAGACGCTGTCGCGAGCGCTTCACCCACCTCCTGATGAAGGTCACCGTACGTGACCGAAACGTGTTGAGGGACAACTCAACAGTAACCTCCGCGTACGTAAGTTCCCGTTTTAACAAATAATAATGACATCAACGTACGTTTCAATTAATAGTAAAATACTAGTGTAGGGGTAAAAAAATCGGTTTGTTTGTGTGATGTTCGAGCTAATCTCGGGAATTATGAGTCCGATTTGAATAATTCTTTTTGAGATAGATTTGCCCGTTCCCGTGGGAATTTTAGGATGAAAAATAATCTATAACCTTTCCGTTGAATGTGGATATCCATTACAAAAAGACTTCTTCAAATCTGATTGGCAGTTTCTGAGATAAGCAAGTTCAAACAAACAAAACGAAAAAATCAAACTCTTATATATTAATATTGTTACTGTTACTGTTAGCCTGTATCATCCCACTGTTGGGCAAGGGCCTCCCCCCATTTCCGCCACTCTTCTCGATTTGAAGCCACCAGTTGCCAGTCCCTCTTGTAGGCGTCCAGTTCGTCCCGCCACCGCCTGCGTGGTCTGCCGCGACTCCGTCTCGCTGTCTCCGGGCGCCACACAGTGGAAATTTTGGCCCACAGCGTGTCCGGCATGCGGCAGACGTGACCAGCCCAATCCCATTTGAGCTTAGCGGCCTTTTCTCCTACATCGGCGATTTTAGTTCGGGAGCGCAGTATTGTATTACATTGAATTAATTAATATTGTTAGTATAGATTAATATTAGGACGCGTAAGAAACAAATCTGACTAACTGATCTTATAGCATCTGGCTATACCAATGAGTAAACTGAATTATGACACAGTTATAACAACATTCCAGCGAAGAACACTCTGTCGTACAAGATCACCCGCCGCTGGTACCATACCGTCCTGCACACCAGACCGGGGTACGCGCGCAGTTCCTTGTCTTCAATAGGATTGAGCACTCCTATCGAACTGATGGACACCAGTATTAATTACATGCTGGTTATTTTACAGGTAACAAACATACATACTTCTAAAACTGCTATTGTATGCAGCTTTGATATGAAATGTTTTCTTGGGCCGTCAGTTAAATATAAAGTAAATTGTAAAAGCCGGTAGTGTGCCACTGCAAGGCAGAGGTCCAGACTCTGATCTTACCGAAGGTACAGTGAAGAGGTTCACCAAAAATGGAACAGCAAAATAAATATTCACTCACTAAAATTAAACTAGTGTTTGAGTTGGAAATGGATGACTCGATGGCATGGTTCCTAAGAAATGATCTTGGTATCTCTCGCAGTTTCAGAAAGCCCATACTGACCTGTTTAAAAACCTACCCTGCATATTAAGCAAACGGAGCTTAACTTTCATGAAATTAAAGCGTAATTATAAAGTCTTTCGCAAACACAAACAGCCTATTATAATGTAAAAAATAAATTACCGAGATGGACCGTAAAATGTGCAAATAAATAAAAACTCAGTTAATTACCAACATTCACATATTAATAAAAGTTTTATTTCAGATTTATATGGCGTACAAATGAGGGAACGGTAAATATGAAAATGTGCAAACCAAGATTGGTTGGCAAATTACTGCGGACATTCATTTGGGAACACCGATGAGTTGAGATGAAGAATCTTTAAATATACTCGATGAGTTCACAATAAACCTTTTCGCACTTCGTTCTTTTTAAGCTATTGCATAGCTTCTATCGCGGGCCTTGAGCGCGGGGACCAAATCCAAAAATTCCGTAACGAAAAAACCTCACGCTTACCCGATCCGACGGGATGGAGGTGTGGCTTGAAGGCCGTGCATCGTCTAACGTCGTTTCAGTTCGGCAGTCTTCGACACGGCGTTGTGTGCGATTGTGCGTTGGGGGTGAGAGAGGGGGTGAGAGAGGGTGGTGAGAGAGGGGGGTGAGAGAGGGGGTGAGAGAGGGTGGTGAGAGAGGGGTGAGAGAGGGGGGTGAGAGAGGGTGGTGAGAGAGTGTGGTGAGAGAGGGGGGTGAGAGAGGGGGGTGAGAGATGGGTGAGAGAGGGGGGTGAGAGAGGGGTGAGAGAGGGGGGTGAGAGAGGGGGTGAGAGAGGGGTGAGAGAGGGGGGTGAGAGAGGGTGGTGAGAGAGGGGTGAGAGATGGGGGTGAGAGAGGGGGTGAGAGAGGGGTGAGAGAGGGGTGAGAGAGGGTGGTGAGAGAGGGGGGTGAGAGAGGGGTGAGAGAGGGGGGTGAGAGAGGGTGAGAGAGGGTGGTGAGAGAGGGTGGTGAGAGAGGGGGGTGAGAGAGGGGTGAGAGAGGGGGGTGAGAGAGGGGGTGAGAGGGTGGTGAGAGAGGGGGGTTAGAGGGGGGTGAGAGAGGGGTGAGAGAGGGGGGTGAGAGAGGGGTTGAGAGAGGGGTGAGAGAGGGGGTGAGAGAGGGCGTGAGAGAGGGGGGTGAGAGAGGGGGTGAGAGAGGGGGTGAGAGAGGGGGTGAGAGAGGGGGTGAGGGAGGGGTGAGAGAGGGGGTGAGGGAGGGGTGAGAGAGGGGTGAGAGAGGGGTGAGAGAGGGGGGTGAGAAAGGGGGTTAGAGAGGGGGGTGAGAGAGGGGTGAGAGAGGGGGGTGAGAGAGGGGGTGAGAGAGGGGTGAGAGAGGGGTGAGAGAGGGGTGAGAGAGGGGTGAGAGAGGGTGGTGAGAGAGGGGGGTGAGAGAGGGGGTGAGAGAGGGGTGAGAGAGGGTGGTGAGAGAGGGGTGAGAGAGGGGGGTAAGAGAGGGGGGTGAGAGAGGGGGTGAGAGAGGGGGTGAGAGAGGGGTGAGAGAGGGGTGAGAGAGGGTGGTGAGAGAGGGGTGAGAGAGGGGTGAGAGAGGGGGGTGAGAGAGGGTGGTGAGAGAGGGTGGTGAGAGAGGGGGTGAGAGAGAGGAGGCGGGAGGGGTGAGAGAGAGGAGGCGGGAGGGGTGAGAGAGAGGAGGCGGGTGGGGTGAGAGAGATGAGATATCAAATATATCAAATATAATTGCATAAGTTGATACAAAATGCTATGCAATAGCTTCACCGCGGCAGTCCCCGAGTGCCACACGTCTTTTTTTTTATTTTTAACCGACTTCAACTTCGAACGAGGTTCCTTCGTGCGATTATTTTAATGTGCTTTTGTTACTTTATCCCCATCATTAAGAACTGTCTATTTTGGAATTTAAAAGAGTTTTCTTGCAGAATTGTTCTATTGTTAACCGATAATTATGTTTAGTTTCTATGGAGTCTCTTTTACTACCATTAAAGTTAAAATTCAGATATTTTAATCCAGTTATATAAAACAAAAGGTCAGAAATATCAAAGCTTCGTTAAGATCGGTTGAGGTTTACGAATGAGTCGGCGAACTGTAACGACCAAGTTTGTAATTTGACATGTGTGATGCTCGCGCTCCATTGAACTTGGCTTATCTGAACGACGCGACGCCTTGCTAAGTGATAAGAAAATAGTAAGTAATTAGCCTAGCACATTAGTACACATCACGTGAGGGAGCGATGTTATTAATCATTTATTAGGAAAGGTTGTTAACCATACGCTACACAAGTTATTTTTGACAAAAATGTATGAACAATTGCCTAAATCAATTACTGACGATTTAATTAATTTAAGGATAGTCTTTCAAATTAATATTTAGTTATACTGTCTATGTATATTTACCACGCTACCGCCGTAGTATACCTGACCTACTAGATCTATGTATCTATATTCGCATGATCAATTGACAACATACGCATGTATCAGTAATAAATATCCTCAACAATACATACAAGAAGCTATGTCACCCCGTAACCGATCCCATGCGAAGCCGTGTAAGCACTATATTGACACATATTTCCCGTTAAACTGTCATCCCCGAAACATGTCCATTATCTTCCCACCACGCGAGCGCTCACATAAATATTTAAGTATTTACGTTTCAATGCCCGAGTGGTTAATAAATGTTCGTAAAAATGATTTACCGATACCTTTTAATACACATTTTTGTGGTTAATGACTGTTTACATATTTTATTGGCTGGAAATGACCAATCGAATGGGCGGTCTATCAACATTGAATCAGTGAACAATCGATACTTACTGAAGAATGTGGTTTTGTTACATGTTTTGTTACATACAAGTGTGCTCTCTATGTTGAACTCGTGATCTTTAAAACTTTATATGTTGAAGTCGATGGCTATTAACTCGGTCAAAGTTAACTGCGCTTAATGGACACTGTGTTTCAATAAATCAACAGTAATGCCGCACATGTAGTCATTGCCGAGTCATCGCCGAATTTCTTTATAATTTTCCAAACTAACACCCACAATCAACGATCGATAACGATCCACATCATTGTCAAGACCAATCAACCAGCGCTTACCAGCGCCGTCAAGCGCTGGTGCTACATAACGTAATACTACAAATACTACCAGTCAACTGCTTAATTTAGTCTAATGAATACTCTTACTAAACTCAAAATAAACACTCCTTGTACACTTGTAATTAAAACCCAAAGTTTCAACTACAAGTTAATTCTCTTAATTAAATCGTGACGTATTTAATCTCGTCATTAGTCTAAAAGATTATCTCCCTAATGACGGACCTGGAATCCTTTAAGCGTTCCCCAGATTAACAAAATGAAGCTAACTGTGTGATTGTCCAGCAACTTGTGCGTAACTCCTTTAGAAATGAATGTGGTCGGTGGAAATAATGCTAAAGCTAATCCTATTATCAAGTCTGCTGTACTAAGACCAGTAATACTCTCTTTATTGAAGAGCACTAGCTGTTCTGGCTGCTTTGCTTGTGTCTTTTAGCTTTCCCTCGGGTTGACTCGACTTCAAAAGAGGAAGTTGAGTAATACGAAAAAAGATTATTCATCTTCTAACATAACTATCGATTCCTGAAGAACCTAAGCCACAAGCAAAACTCGCTATCGTTAGTCTAACTAACAACTGTAACCAGTACAAAAAATTTAGTCTAAAAGACAAGCAAGTCTGTTCAGTGTCTAATGTACGCTCCCTCATTATCTTTTCATAGACAACACCGTCTAACGACAATATTTTTCTTTATGTACTTAGACCATAATACTTACCAGTGATGCATTAGATAGACAGTCACGTAAAACATACAACACCTCACTTTTTGTGTCGAGAATTTACATTCAATTTTACAACTCTTTAATAAGACTTATTCCTTGATCGTCCTCAAATAATTCAATCTCACATACGAAGCTATTCGAAGCATTCCCATTTTTTGCTACATTTTAACAATTTTCCGCGGCAAAAAATGCTTAGTATCTCCATCGCACGAAACCCGCCTCTTAGGGGCATTAATAGCTTTATATTCGGGCATTTTTCTTCATTCCTCTGGTAATATATTATTTGTTGTTACGTCACCGACGTCATCATTTGTCATATCGGGTTATGACGTCATAGATTGTGGTAACAATGGAGGTAGGTCCTGTTTTTTCAGCGTAAAGACTATATTGGTATTATTTGTCAATTTCGGATTAGTACGATAAGGGTGGAACATTTTTTACGAAGAATTGTGGGTAGGATTTTGTTTTAGGTTTACGGGAATAGGCTTAGTTGGATATGCGATTTAGATCGTTCAATAGGCAATATATATTATACTCTAGATATATATACTTTAGATAAATCTTACGGCTGTATTTAGGCGTTTCTTGATTACAAAACAGTATAAATACAAAAATAATATTAAGTAAAAATAGTCTGCCCAGGATTTTTTTAGCAAACCCATTTTTAATATTATGTTTTCTAATATAGTTACTAAATTCATGATAAAATATGTTTCGTTCTATTATCAGCTCAGTGAAGGTCGATATAGGCTCGGATCTTAGACTATATGAATCTCTTGATTTTTCCTTTCCGTGGCTCTCGAGGAATCCACCGTTTTTTGTTTTGTCTAAAATACAGAGAAATCGTGCTGAAGTTAAACGTAAATCAATGAACATGGATTAAAGAGGCGAGTGGGATCTTGAATAATGGTTTCCATTGCCATTGATAGTTTTTGTTAGTTATACTGATTTTTCTTCTATTTGATTTCCTCCTAAAGGATAGTTGTATGTGTTTATATAAGTCACTTATCCTGACTTATATTTCCCACATACACACATATACAGAAACACAAACATACTCACACAAACATAGATACCATTTTAACAATCAGTTATTTCAATGCATTTGGCATTCAAATCCGTTAAACCTAAGAACAACAATAACATTAACAATTTTCCTCATTCCTCGGAAGGAGCCATCAAATCAAACAATAATGAATGCAGCAACAACAAGCTTAAGGATAGAACAACAAGTGCGAAGGAAGCGGAGAGTTACTAATTGTAGACATCCCTTAGACGGTGTTCTTGTTATACTCTACTAGCAGCGCCCCGCGGTTTTACCCGCATTGTGCCTATTCCCAAGAGAATTTCGGGATGAAACATAGCCTATAATCTTTTCGTTGAATGTGGCTATCTACCACAAAAAGAATTATTAAAATCGGATCGGTAGTTTCTGAGATTAGCGCGTTCAAACAAACAAACAAACAAACAAACAAATATAAACATAAAATCAAACTCTTCAGCTTTATTATATTACTCGTAGTATAGATGTGTGTGTAGGTATACACACACACACACACACATGACATGTAGGTGTCCGTATACGTATTGGAGTGCGTAGGCTGTTAATTTACTGCCTTGTTCAATAGGTATCGAATATTGAAGTATTCTAAGATTTAATTTTGTATTTTTTTCGCTGTGCCGCTACTCAAAAGCATTCAAATGGATGAACTTGATATTTTAACTTCCACAATTACTACTTACATGTGAATGAACGAATTTATAATTAAACAAAGTATTTATAAAAGTGCGTATCATTTTTAATCCTCAACTGTAAGCCCTTTTATAGATAATCAGATCACCATGGATCAAGGATGTTTAAGGACCACATGTATACCTACGGGCATGTATGTTTGTATCAAGGATACAAGTGTTGTGTGTCTAGTTGTTTATGTAGTGTTGTTTGCGAAGTCCAAGTTTACCAACAAGTCACCCCAAAGTGAGGGCATGCGACTAGTTAGTGTTCGTATGTTTATCTTAAATCGCTCTAGTGATAAAAATGTAAATAATTCTAGTGGTAAATAAGTATGTTCGAGCAGGCCAATGGGCAACCCGTCCGATATAAAGTAACCGTGTGTCAATTTGTCCTTTATTTCTTTACTAGCAGCGCCCCGCGGTTTTACCCGCGTTGTGCCCGTTCCCGTGGGAATTTAGGGATTTTTTTTACATAAAAACCTTCCTCTTGAATTACTCTACCTATTACAATAAACCGCATCAAAATCCGTTTCGTAATTTTAAAGATTTAAGCATACAGACAAACAGACACGAAACAGAGACGACTTTATTTTATACTATGTAGTGATAGTGATTCCGTGACATACATTACCTAATGCGAGCATTCCTCAAGTGTCTACGAACATCAGACCAGTTTTATTAGTCTAGAAAAAAACATTTGAACCGATTCGGGTAACTTATTCGATAAATATTTCACGAAAAAAGCGTAATATGAGATTAAGGGCACCTCTACGAACGCTTAGAAGTCAGGTAGGTATTACGTTCTGATAGCTTAGGCTACTCGATACATAAGAAACTCTTTCGTATTTCGTACCGTAATACCTTACAAATGGGTATCGGTACAATAGTTGTGGCTGCAACTTTATATTTTTGTTATACTTATTTTGTGGTAGTTGTGAGTTGATGAACACATTCAACGTTATTAAACACCTCAACTTAAAGATTCCGTAAAGATTAGCGATGAAATAATCTATCATGAGTTTTAAAAAAATATCAACACCACAATTTTCCATAAGAAGCTGAACATAGATAGGTCAAAATAATCTACACCTGCTTTTGGAGTGTAGTATTACAGGAATACAAGATAGTGTTTGTGAAGACAGGAGGAGATTACCCAGGCCACAAGCAATAACGTTTATCATGCATCACTATGATTAGAGCCTCATAGATGATATAACCCTAACAAATCAATAGCATATCTATCGTATTATGTGTTTGTGTCGAACACATGTGATATTAGAGGACAATGGACTGAACTTGATGTTTGATTAGTCATTGTGAAGATTACCTCATAATGCCTGATTGATTGACAAACGTTTGTGTTAACAATAATTAATCCAATAATGTCGCGGTGATAGCTCATTGCAGACCGCAGTGTTAGGATACCTTGTATAAGTAACTAGCAGTCAAGCCCCGCGGTTTTGCCCGCGTTGTGTCCGTTCCCATAAGAATTTTGGGAATTATTATACTTAGAAACGTTCCTCTTGAATCACTCTATCTATTAAAAAAAACTGCATCAAAATCCGTTGCGTAGTTTTAGAGATCTATAGCATACATGGGGACAGGCAGCGGAAAGCGACTTTGTTTTATACTATGTAGTGGTGCAACGGTATACATTTGTTAAGCCTTGTATCTACTGGGTAACTATTGACGCGCAACATGTCGTCGACAACATTGCACAACAGTTTGCAGCATTACTACATGCATGCAACGTGACGCTCGGATTATAAGATTAGATAGACAATGTTGCTATCAAACATAACTTCATTAGTTGACAGTCAGTCGTTTGATGAATGCAGTCGACTAGTGTATCCCCTGTAGTTGTCACTGCAAGTTGTCTGTGGTGACTTACTTTAATCGCTAATTTAAGCCTTGTAGTTGAGTATCCACTGAGAATTTGTTTACCCACAAACAGAGCATTATTGAGCAACTGTTGCTCTTCAAATGTTTACCGTGAATAGAGGCTTTACGTGATTGCGATTAGATTGAAGGTTGATATGATTGGTTCGCACCTAGACGGGCTCTATTTATAGGCACATGTTTTGGTACCGAAATAATCATACTAATAGACTTGACAAAGAGTACTATACATAGATACATACCTATACATGTGATACAGGGACTGAACTGCCTACCTCCGCATATAGGTATTGGACTTATTTAATAGGTTATTTCTATAAGACTTACATATATGTACCTACATATACCTACATATGGGATTTTGTGGCAAAATAAAAGATAGTATTTCGTGAATTACTATTTATTTTCAGTTTAATTATCATTCATTAATTTACTTTCGTTTTTCTCTCACTCATTTACCCTTCCGTTACATTCCATTCACCGGTCGAACATAATGAATTCCCGGCGAATATCATCCCACATACATACATATAAGTGCCGACCTCTATTCAGATAGTTTTTAGACTGACCTCTAGTGAATGAAAACCTATGAAGAAGCGCATACCAGAGACAAGACATAGAGGGAGGTAGTTGCAGATTATCTAGAACATAGACATAGAATGCTCTTTGCTCAATTCTAGTTAATATTTCTTTATTCTTGATTCAGAATTATTTTTGTGTAAGGCTTTTTCTAATTACTATTATATTAGAAAAAGCCTTACACATAAAACTCTAACGAGTCAAAAAGTCTAGTAATAACAGTGAAACACGACTAGTGTTTTCCTGTGAGTCCCCGCGTCCGCGTGCAGCCTATTTCAAACGAACATATTTCTCGAGTGCCTCTCGACGTCGCTATTTTTAGCCTCATTACCGTCCTTCCTTCAAGTTGGACGCTAACTTCTTGCTATATTCAGTGATAAACAGTGTTTGCATCCCTACTATACTTTTTTATATGCAAGTAAAATAAGTTTTTTGTGAAAATTGTAAAGAAAGAAAAAATGCGTTTTTGTGTTGTTAACACACTTAGAGATATCCTTAAGTATACTCGTAGTTTAGCTTGAGAAAATTAACAAACTGCCAGTGAATGAGTTCAATACAATTGGGTTCTATTGAACTCGCCGAAAAAGCCGCTCCAAAAAAGGTAGAGTAAATTGAAAAATAGTGAATGCCGCCTTTTCAACAGCCCACGCATTTTATATTACAACTAAAATCAAATAACCGAATTAACGATTGACTGCAGATACTAAAACAAATCCCGACAAACATCATAAACTTTTCACAAACAATCGACCCTAACAACTCGTTAAATATTCGAATCAACACAATTCAATTAAATTTTTCACAATTAATAAAATAAACTGAATTATTTCATCAACATGAACAGAGTAGCAATTTGAAAAATGTTAATTAACCTCGCAGATGGCAAGACAGTTAAATACGTATTTTTATGGGGTGCGTTAAAAATAATGAGTTGACTGTACAAATCTGTATTTTGAGGGGAAATAGCTCGTTAGGGGCCTTCTGTAGCGGCGGTGACGAGCGTTTGGGATCTACCTCTCGAATACAGTACACTAGCCCGCCAAGCATAGGTATACCTAGCTGAAGATATATCTAATCTTTCCGAGAAATTTTATGTCTCTCTCTCTCGAGCGACAAAAATAGGACGCATGTTGCCGTTTGTAAACAAAATGTAGAGAAAACTCTCACAGATAATAAAACCGTTCGCATTTAGTCTTCACTTGACAGTAACAACGAGAGGTTTTGACTTTGCATGTAGATATGGAGAAATTTGTCTAAAATGTAGAGATAAACCCAAAAAACCTTTGTCTTCAGGTATATGCTTGCCGGGCAGGAGGTATCGGATATCAATGGCGATTTACGGGGTGCCATGGTGCAAGCCACGGTGACAGTGACTAGTGCTTTTTTTGACAACATCCAATTAAGCATAAACTAATTACATTCCGTGTTTGTGTTATTTTTTCGAGTCTTACGATTCTTGTAGGAAGAAATACAGATGGTAATTACAAATACAGAATTAAGATTTAATTTCTTAATCTTAAAACTGCCCTCACTGTCTGTGTTTCGTCATAGTTTTATTCAATTTAAATTTTCACTTTAATGTAAAATGACAGCTTTTGAATACAATCTAATTCAAAGAACCGTATCAACCTGTAAGATTGCACTGCAAGACACAGGCCGCTATATAATAATATATTAATATATTAGCGTAATCACCGCCCTTCCCTAATGACGGTTAGTGATCTCTTTGATAAACTACAAACAAGCGCGGACCAAGTAATTGAACAGGGGCCTTGTATCATAGGTCACGAGGTGTGTTTATTATGTACAGGTATTAAAATATTTTTCCAAATTATTTAATGCCCTTGGTTAATCTCATAGTTAAACGACTGAACGGATTTAGATGTTTTTTAGCACAACTATGTAGGAATGGATATACAAGTAACTACAGGTGTAAATAAAACAGCGTTTTAGAGCTAATATCCCAAAATGTTTACTTCGGTATCTATACCTATTAATTTTATTCCAATTTCTCGTCACAAGTAATCTCTCTCACCCCCTTACCTCTCATTGTCTATCTCTCTCACTCTCTGTACATGATTTCCAACATTCATAAAATCCATTTCTGCATTTATAAAATAAAATTGTAATAGTTTCCCTTTGTTCGTGTTGCTCGTCACTTACCTCCGAATTGGAAGTTTAATTAAATTATTCCGTTTTACTTGTTTTATGAGGTACTTGTAACTTATGAACAGAGTTTGTTTTATTTATTTTGTGAAACTATCATAGTGTCGTACAGAGATTTTTTTGTTTATATTGGTTATATTTTGCAGCCATGACAACACAAAACAAGTCGGTTAACAAGTCATATTTTGAAGTTATCGGTGCGATCCGTGAATGGGTTCAATTTGGTTACAAATCAAAAAGTAAGTAAGTTGTAGGTCCCCTGGTGTCGGAGTTTTTACACCGGTTTAAGTCATCCGACTTGGTCTATCAATAGAAACAACCGGGACCGACAATTTTACGTACTCTCCCAAGCACGATAACGTTCAGATAGAAATGTCAAACTACGCCACGACTTCTACTACATACTTCAACAAACTGATAACATTAATTTATCTTTGCACTGGCTAAAATAATAACCAGTCTAACAAATATGATTCTTTTCTTCTCTCTCTCTCTCTCTCTATCTCATATAATAAAGCAGATGAGTTTCACTATTTTGTTTGTTTGAACTCGCTATAATATTTTTGGGCAACATTTATCGAAACTATAACCTATAGGCTATTTTTCATCCAAAAATTCGTACGGGAACGGGCACAACGCTGATAAAACCGAGGGGCGCTGCTAGTTTCTGTATAGATAAAAGTGATGAAAGAAAGTTGACAAGCCCGTTGGCACAGTGGCAGTGAGAGCGCTTACTGTGTCGGGGGTTGCGGGTTCGATTCCCGCCCGGAGTCAACAATATGTGCAGACATAGTTGTTGGCGACGACGTCTGGGTGTCAATTATATATTCTTATAAAATATTTGTGTATGTATATGTAGTAGTACCAGTTAATTAGATTCCATAACACAAGCTTAGAGCTTAATTTGGGTCTAATTAGTCGTGTGTGAATTTGTCCAGGTATATTTATTTATTTATTTTATTGTCTTTGGCGTACTTTTAGTCCTACAGGAGTTATCTCCCCCTGGGAAGTGTGCTCAATTCCCTTCCATATGACTCCTTATTCTAGATCTTCAATCCTAGAAACGTCAATATGTCAATGTTATTCGACTACGGTAAACAACCACTATCATAATATGATTAATTAATATACAGTGTTTATAAACTAATCAGTAAATTGAATAAGATTACTATTCCCGATGATAATACAAAATGAAATTATATTTGAAAGCCATTGCTTTTCCAGGAATCTTGCCATTGTTAAAATATATTAATACATAAGTATCAAGTGCAATTGTAGATCAATTAATTTTCATAAATTCTATCTAATTATCATTATACTGCAAAGGATAATCTCTGAAACCACCAATCCGATTTTAATAATTATTTTAGTAATGGATAGCCACATTTAACGGGAAGGATTTTTAGTACTATATGCTATTTTGAACGCCTCGGTGGTCTAGTGGTATGTGCGCTCGCCTGCCAAGACTGAGGTCCCGGGTTCAATTCCCGGGTCGAGCGAAAACATGTTTCCTACTTTTCAAACGTGGCTCGAGTTTGAGATCACCAACCCGCATTAGGCAAGCGTGGTGATTATGCCTAATCCTCCTCACTGTACTGATAACTTCAGTGAGATGAGAGGCCTTTGCCCAGCAGTAGGACATTACAGGCTAACACTTTTTTTTATGCTATTTTTATTTCGAAATACCCACGAGAACGGGTGCAACGCGGGTACAATCGGGGAACGCTGCTAACATCTACGAGCATACTTACAAAACTGAAAAGATAGATTTTGAACGCTCCAATCTATGGAAGTACCAGTCGCATTATAGTAGTTTATGCAACGTCATATAAAGAAGGGTATTAAAACACGAGTGTGAGTTTATGAAACGAGCGCAGCGAGTTTCATAATAGTAACGAGTGTTTTAATACCCGTGTTATATACAGTTGCATACACTACTTTATCTTCACTATTTAATGCAATTAATCAAACAAAATTTTAAAAACAAAACACATTGCGAAACATTAAATTCACTCGTAGGTACGTGTATTGTCACAGTGAACTTGCCGCCATTAAAATCTAACCAATGAGAGCGCAGCTGCGCGTAGGGCCAATCAGGAGCGAGCGAGATCTTACCAAAGAGTTTTGTGTATGTAGTTTCGACGAAGTTTTCACGTATAACCCAACTATTTTCAAAAGCCAGCCTAATATCAAAATTTTATACAACTAGTATGAGGATTTTGACATAAGGCTCGCCAGGTTAATTGGTCGCGTTATAATGATGTTATAATGTTAAATTATAATGATATTATAACATCATGTGCAATTGCTTAAATTGAGTGTTTTAGTTGTCTGTGCTATAACAGTAGTAATTATAAGTCAAGTATTGGAATCATAAGTAGAATGTTACAACATTAGTGTAGATAATAGTAGTTTATGCAACTGTCATATAACACGGGTATTAAAACACGAGTGTGAGTTTATGAAACGAGCGCAGCGAGTTTCATAATAGTAACGAGTGTTATATGCAGTGTTATATGCAGTTGCATACACTACTTTATCTTCACTAATGCAATTAATCAAACAACAAGAGTAAAAGCTGACAATAGTTTTTCACGCGTACGTGTATTGTCAGAGCGTTTCCACATTATCCGATCCGATATCGGTGTCGGACGCCGATCCGATATCGGGGTAAGTCAAACGTATGAAATATGTTCCGATATCGGGCCGGACAATATGAAAGACAGGTACTTATTTCATACATTTTACTTAACCCCGATATCGGATCGGCGTCCGACACCGATATCGGATCGGATAATGTGAAAACGCTCTCACAGTGAACTTGCCGCCATTAAAATCTAACCAATGAGAGCGCAGCTGCGCGTAGGGCCAATCAGGAGCGAGCGAGATCTTACCAAAGAGTTTTGTGTATGTAGTTTCGACGAAGTTTTCACGTATAACCCAACTGTTTTCAAAAGCCAGCCTAATATCAAAATTTTATACAACTAGTATGAGGATTTTGACATAAGGCTCGCCAGGTTAATTGAGATTTTACGAGAGTATTTTATGAGAGATTTTACGATATCGATGTGGATATTATAACATCATGTGCAATTGCTTAAATTGAGTGTTTTAGTTGTCTGCGCTATAACAGTAGTAATTATAAGTCAAGTATTGGAAACATAAGTAGAATGTTACAACATTAGTGTAGATAAAAACTATTATAGTCTCACATAATAGCAACATTCCAGTATTAGTTCAAAGGATACTTTTCAATCCGAAATTCCGTAAAATGTGAGAAAAACCGTAGGACACAAGTGCGTTCCAACATTTTGGTCACCTTATTGATATTTATGCCATATAGAAATAAGGTCGAATATGCATTACACATCTATTACCTCTCAACATGGTCGTCCTTTGAAAACAGGTGAAACTTTGTTCAGTAACGTTGTATGTCCAATTCATAATAACTAGACACAAATTCCGCGGCAAATGTTGTGCAGTGAATATAGAGCTTTAGTTTGGTAACATCGTTTAATTAAACACGTGAACCACTTTGCGTATTAATTGCGTGTATGTAGGTACTTGTCTACATACCTATGTACTGGTATTAAACATTATGGTGTCCCTCTCTCGCACTATCTCTCTCACACACTCTTTCTCTAACTATGTTAATGAATAAATTAGGATAGTGAAGTGAAATAGGCACTTTTAGTGGATCACACTAGGATTCTTAATTTGATTTAGCACCTAAATAAATGAAATACACAAATGACGTCCGTTTTAAATAGTGTTCTATTTCGTGCAATATAAAATACAATTTTGAACGAAACGCTTTTGTTTCATAAACATGCAAACCACCCTAAATGAGTACATACCTTAAGTACACTTATAGGAACAAATCGAAGGTGGACCGCAGATCACAAGCTGCAATTTTTTATTAATTTTGCGTTTTAGTGGATCCCCTTTAATTTAGTCGATTTTGGTCGTCCATTGGTCGTCTGACGTACAGTTCGTTCGTTTCTTCTCTATATAAAATGAGCGGAACGGACGACTAATCTAAGAATGCTTTATTTAGAGGAGCCCTTTGATGTTACTTTTCATTGATAAAATTTTAACTATGAAATCAATAAACAATAAATGAATGTCAATGCTTTTATTAAAACACTTGCAGTTACAATACTTAAAATTAATGAAATAATCCTATCGAACGTCAGTCGGGTTTACCTTATTAATATTATTCGTTTTAACCTTTAACAACCAACACGGTTTTAAATAAACTTCCTTTTAATTTTTTTATAAACCAACCTTAAATCTTAAAGATGTTTAATTTTTACATTTAAACAAATTATCATAAAAATTGTGAGTATTTTACTCATGCCGACAAGTGGGTTTAGTGCCTTTAAGGGTTAAGTAAATTATTGACACGGTTCTCGTTAATAAGTAATCTTACTTGTATTTTAAAATTATTACATTGTACTTCTATACATGTTGCAGTTGTTAATGATAAATATTTTTCACTTTTGCACCTCTTCACATTCGCCACTTACAAACGATCACACGCGATCTAAATGATCTTGATCGTGTTGTCACCGATCATCGTTTACAATCTACTTTTTCTTTTTTCTTTTCTTAGACTTAAATGCAAACTATAATGACTTTATTGTGCAACCAAAGACAACTTCTTCCATTGAAGAAAAAGGTTTAGTAATGGGGTTAGAATGTAATGCAATCGTTAAACCGTTTTGCTAAAGAGAAGCAGGAATCGTCGTCGACTGAAAATCGTCAACATTTTCACACTCGTAAGAAAACAAATTGTGTACAATCGTTAACGTGAACATGGCGATCAGTGACTTTGTTTTTCTGCACCACATCAAGGGAAGTCGCGTGTAGTTCGCTGAGTGAATGATCGACGGTCGTGTAGTAGAGACGATGTTAGACGATCACGAACGATCAAACGAGTAACAATTGCCGGTGATAGTGAACAGTAGGCTTTACAGCATACATATATACTTAGTAAATATTTTAATAGTGTTTCTTAATTAATTAACTGTATTTAACTACACATATATTTTATTTTTACCTTATATTTACAGAATTATACTAGTTAGTCAATTAACATACTTATATTTATATTTTATTTGAAAGCTTAAAAGCTTCATAACTAAATTATATTATTTTACTTACTACTAGAGTATTTTTTTTATTGAGTAGTATTTTTAAATTATTAAAATTAATCCATTTTTGGATAAAACAACTTTGGCAATAACATATTTTTAATATTTTATTTAATACTTACGATAAATTGTATACAGTTTAATGAATCTTAACGTAAATTTGTTATTATTAAAATCTTAAAACGTTCACTAGACATTCTTATATTTACAAAATATACAAAATGAAACTAAGTTTAGTAATTTCACAATGGAGTCCGAGGTAGATGTTTTAATTTTGGAATGGTTGGGGCTTATGAATCAAATATTTTTAACAATTAAAACTTTGGTCAAGTAAAAAATAGACGTATGTAAGCAACGTGCAGCCCAACATTACTGGGTGGGATGGGCGGCCGAGAGTCGCATTCCTATGTGTGCTTAGATAGCACGTTAAGCTGTCGGTCCCGGGTGTTCAATCGTTAGGTCAAATCGGTGGCCTTCAGGTGGCCTAAAACACCAACACCAGGGTTGGCCACCCACTCAAATTTACTTACATTTTTATCTAATTTAAAGGTACTTATATCCTTATTAATGGTATTGTGAAATTGTAGACTAATGTAATGATTTAAAATGAAATTCAGGTTCAGGAAATTCTAAAATCTACTTTGTATCATTCTGGCATATCTAGTACATACAGAATTTTATTAACCTTTATTTCTGTTACACACCGTGTTTTTTTTTAATTTTCGTTAACCTACTGGACTGAGTTCAATTCCCGGGTCAAGCGAAATATGTTTCCAAAACTTTTGAAACACAGCTTGGGATTGATATCCCCAACCCGTAATAGGCAAGCGTTGTGATAACGCCTCCTCACTATAATGATTATTCAGTGAGATAGGCCTTTGCCAAGCAGTGGAATATTACATGCTTATGACCTTACTCTAGCCTCAACCGCTTTTACGTTAATTAAAGAATTTCTCTAAGAAATTACATTATTAACGGAAATAAAAAAACATGGCGTATAAAGTACATGATACATTAATGAAACTGTTATTTTATGTGCAAATTAATACGCATCTTACAGATTATCCGTGCCGTAAATGAATAAGTTTAATTTATGTAACAATTTACAACCTTTATTTTATTCTTTAGTTAAAACTTCATTTAAATGAGATTAACTTTAAGTACTCGTAATTCATATATAAAGTACTCCTCAATTTATAAAACAATTTCTGAGAGTTTAAATACAACATTATATGCAGAAAAACTAATGTATGCTATTATACCTCACTTGCATATTTACTAATTCATTATAAAGACGTGACGAAAAACGTATACTTTTAAGTGTGTTCTTGATTTATCTGTATCGCATATTAATGATTTTCTTAAGTACAATTTTCACTGAAATATGTTAAGTAATAATTTATTTATGAAGCTCAAACGATTTTTAGATGATAAACAAAAAAAAATTATTCTTCCGTTAAAATGTAAAAATAACGGAACATTCCGTTGACTAATAAAACTTCAACATATCCACACTTCAAATTCGACCTATTATTTTTTAAATAGACCGAAGTCTACACTGAAATAATATAATATAAACTATCAACCAATTATTATTTTAAATAACGTATATTTTACACATTATATGCAACTCTCCCGGACCTTCCTAGCACTAGTGACCACCTCTGGTCTCCGGCTGGCTGCGATGTCTCCACTCCTCGCCAGCACGCCTCGGTTCACCACGCTTATACTTACTGACGACTACACGGGAGGAAACAATCCAACAATTATTAAAAGAAAACTTAATGATATTAATAATTGCCTTTTTAGTGTAAGGGATTTAGATTTTAAAAGTATTAACGGAATGAAATAAGAAAATGATACATTCTACAAGACTTGTTACATTCTGAACTAAAAAAGTGAAGTGCGGGGAGAGACGCTGTCGCGAGCGCTTCACCCACCTCCTGATGAAGGCCACCGTATGTGGACGAAACGTGTCGAGGAACTCTCGACAGTAGTCTCCGTCGTACGTAAGTTCCCGTTTAAATAAATAATAATGACATTAACGTACGTTTCAATTAATAGTAAAATAAAAAAGTGAAGTTTACATACTAACGGAAATATATTTAAGAAATGTTATAATGAAATACTATTTAAAAAGAATACGTACAGCACTTGCGGGTAAGTTTGTTTGTTTTTCATAGGTCCTGTGAGGATCCATGTCGATACCAGCCACAGACAGCTTGTAATCACTTAGCGGTTTCTTATCTACAACAAACAACTACATCAGAAAACCATTCAGTAGGTCATTATAGGTTAGATTTATTTTTGAGTAAGATATATATCATAGATGAATCTCAAATTCACGATAGCCCAAGTAAATATATCATATAAACTTATCATGTCTATACACAGTCGTCATATGTCTTTCTTGCTTATCTATGCAGTCCCAATGCTGGGCAAAGGTATCGTAACATCACCAATTCTCTTTCTTCGAGCGCCCACCAGCTCGTTTGCTTAGCATCACTTCTGGTCTTATATATCTAGGAACGTTCTAGGTCTTTTTACTGTTTCCTCACCATAATGACACGGTATGATGTCCGGGTCCGCGTCTTCCGGGTCCACCTTCAGCTCGTACTGGCTGCAGTACTCCAGCTTGGGGGAGCCGCAGTAGGTGTTCAGGTTGTCCGGCTTCGACAGGGAATCTATGCTGGGCTCTATGTATAGGGCGCTGCTGTGGATTTGATTTGTATGTGGAATGATTTCGCAAAGATTTGGTTATAATTAGTTTGGATTTTTATTATTTTCGGAGATTTCATTAGAATCTAGAGGAGTTGTAGAGAGTTTTATGTTAGTAGCCATATTTAAAGTATAGAGCACGGTTTTCCAGCTCTATTTTGTCATATTCACTCTATTTTATAGGCTCTGTAACTTCAATCTTTTATTCACTCTGCTTCCCCAGTGCATCCCAGGTCGTGGGGTAAAGAGGAATGACCTATATAAAACAGTGAAAGTTAATCCATTTATTGTATTAGTAATTGAATTTAATTCCATAATTGAATCCATACTTAGCCCGTATACCGGAAAAAGGGGAATAATTCTGGTTACTAACCAAAATTTTCAAACAAAAGACACATTAAAACCATCAGTAAATATAACCTACGTCGTAGACATACTCGTATAATAACGACTCTACGAGTCTCCATGTGGGACACATAGCCAGGAAGAGAGAGAGAGAGAGTCTCCTTACACATATAATGGTTAGACACTTACGCCGGCTTGTTCCTGTTGCTGGGCCTCTGGTGCCGGCGGTGCAGGGCCGCCAGCGCCGCGCACACGGCCGCACAGAGCGCCCCCGCCGCGCCGCACACCCCCGCCACCAACCCTCCCACTCCTACTGATCTGTCGCCTCCTGCAACCATAGTCGTGTCAACTCCTACTGTGATATGCACTCCTTTATTCTCGCTAACGAAAGTAGTTTTGAAGAGAATCGGTGTTTTAAGACGCCATTTTTTATTTCTTTTTATATAGGTTTGTAGCCCCTTAATGTTTTTCAGACCGACTAATGTACTATTATCGGTGGTTTAAGTACTACTCGATTTTCCGAGCTTTGTAGATGGAGTATTGACGGTTAATAAACCCGTATATCGAGTGCCTTAATAGGACTCTAATGTCCCTAAGACAGTCTTGTTATTCAATAGCTATAAAGGTGGGTAGAATATATAATTAGACAGTGTAAATAAAGTTAACATTTTCGCATTTTACCATAAATAATTATTAGTTGCGGTTCAACAGTGTAACAGATACGACCACAAATACACCACATTGAAATAATATAGATACTAACACTACAATTTCTTGGAATTCCACCATTTATTCGTGATTTTCACGTGTTTCGATAACCGCTATTAATTTAAATTAAACCGCACAGCGCAGGAGGTGTGCGCTAAAATATGTATCCACACATTTTCTGGTAACGTCATCACACACGGTTGTTTAGCCCCAAATAGACTTTCCTTTATAAAATACCCTGCGAAATACAGCTCGTCGCGAGCGGATTCTCTAAAGATCTTATCCAAAATTGTTCAAAAGATTTTATTAAATTTCTGCTAACGGCGAGGATGGTTTAGAAAGTTCGTTTAGAAAAATGCAATTTTATGCTTTGATACTTTCAGCTTCGTTAATTTAGTTGAACCGGGGACCTCGTTCACGGAAATAACTACCTATTTATATTCACAATCACAACGTCTATGTAAAATCACATCTTAAAATCGATAACTCAGTTAAAATCTGATTTTGTGAATAACTAGCACAATTATTTGTACTTTTCTGACGGTCAGACCAAATTTTATACATCGAACACGATTCACTGAAGAATAAAATTACCGATGAATTGTTTCACATACATGTGTTTAGTCAGATGTAACATTAAAATACAGTAACAAAAAGCCGAAGAAGAAGAAGAAACCAACGGTAAAGTTGTCAGTCTCATTCTCACTAGCCTAACTATGGATAAGGAAGAATAATACTCTATAACCTGTAAACTAAGAATACCTCCAAACCCAAACAAATTCTAATATACTTCTCAGTTTCTTACAAGATGGTCAGAGGAGAATCATACTGTTTTACCAACATATTCAGAAAATGTCCAAAAACTTGGATAAACTATCGGAATTGGGCCTCTTGGTCCATGATTTTTCTCACCTGTAAACTTGTCAGGAGCTCTGATCCCCACAGTAAAGAGTGTGACCTCCTCGCTTCTTCCCTTGGGGTTGGCGGCGTACAGGATCAGGGTGTAGCTGACGCGGCTATCCAGGTTCTGGACCTCGAAGGTCGGTGTCGTGTTGGAGGAGACGTTGGCTCGCATCTGGGTGAGCGGTATTTTATTAGAGAGAACTTAAAATAAGTTCAGGTAAGTTTGTGGGCAACTCAAGAGTTGATGAGCATTTAATCAATTCCTGTCAATTTTGTTTTCATTCCGTTGTGGTAGAAACCCTTGGAGGTTGACCCTTGGAGGACTGATCGTTCGAAGTAACGACCCATCGACAAACCGTACCGTCAAAGTGATGATTTTGAATCATACTTGCAGTTTAAATATTTAGTACAAGCCGCGCGCACGGTGTTACCCACGTTGTACCCGTTCCCGCGGGAATTTCGGGATAAAATGTATCCCTTGTGTTAATCTGATGTATAACCTATATTACTATAAAGTTTCATCCAAATTCGTTGTATCCGTTAAGTAGTTTTTTCGTGAAAGAGTACATACTGTAGATACATCCATCCTCACAAACTTTCGCATTTATAATATTACTAGGAAGTAGGATAGACACGCGTCTGAAACCGAAGTGATTGCCACGTATCTACTGGGATGTTAACTCCAAGCATAACTTAGAGAAACAAACTTAGATCATTGTTCAATAACAACTCCTTTGTTCCAGTTAGTAGCAGTTCTCTCTGACTACCTAATAGAGCAGGAACACAAACGCTGAATTATTTAACATTAAAATCGAAACATATAAAACCACTTAACCGGTAGTATTCCCAGATGTATTATTTTATTAGCAAGCGCTTCTATTTCAATACATATCTTATATCAAAACGTTTGAATCAAATCTAGAAACTGCTCGACTTTCCGAAACGAAATAAATACGTGAAGTGCACGTATGAACCACATGTTTCAAATTATATTCCGTTGAATGTGTTTGGAGCGAGCTATGAATTTAATTTATTTCTTAATTTATATGAAGATATTAGGAGTGTCGGTGACTGCTCTGGAGTCCTCTTAGGATAATAAAATCGTTTGGAACTGGTGCTGAACTGCATAAAATTTGGGTAAACTGAAACTGAAACTAAATGACGTGATATTAAATGAAACTATTTTAGTTGCTGGACATGGTGCTCGTTGTTCAGGAATAATCGGAATTTACTGTAACATGGAACCCTAATATAGATGAAAGATAATATTTCTTTGTGCTTTAATAATTAGATAATTAATTATTTATTTTGTCGATAATCAGCAATGAATTTGGCTTATAGTATGGGTCTACCGTTTCCTTTGTTAATCACATTATTGAGCGAAACCTAAAATTATAACAACAGTGACATGAAAAAATCGTATTACTATAAACATTGAAGTGAAATCATCTTCACTTATAATTAAATAACTGAAAAAATAATCAAATTTTCCAAGTCAAAGCCAAGGCTCCTCCTGTAATTGATTCCCACTTTCCCATTGACATTGGTTTTAAAATCTGCCGTCGACCTGTAGCCGATTGTACTCGACCTCAACTCGAACAATACCGCGACTTCGAAGTAAAGTCACGAACTCCGTGTTTTTATCTCGACAAATATCTAGAAGACCAAACTGCACCTAATCTTATTAGTATTCCTTTCGACTAAGTGACTCCATCTTTGAAAATCACAGATTTGGAAACATCGATTGTGTTAGTGCCTCGATTCTGTTATTTATTTTAATACTTTCAACTAGGTTTCTTGTGTAGGTTCCGCTGTATTGGACGTGTAGTTCCTAAACCTCTTATACAATCGTATAGAAATTATTATAAGTTTTACAGTAAATTTTCTTGCTAATGGCATCTTTATGAGTATTCTTGAGCATGAAATTGTATTGTTCGAATGCGGTTTAAAGTGGTTAGAAAACTTTTGAAAGCGCTTCGTTCTTGCCATGCTCTTATGGAATGCATTATTTACTAACTTCTTTTTAAACGACGTTGTTGAGATAGCTTCAGAATCTCATTTTCTGATTTAAAATATTGCCTTTGTGTGAGCGCTATTGTACGCATACTAATATAAGTCGTTTAGGTTAAAAATAATATAATGCTTGCGAAGCTAAGAACTTATTTACACGTTGTACACTAATCAGTTTTTTAGGTTGAAGCATAAACGACGCATAAACACCTGCGGTACACCATTGGTCATTTTAAACAAACAATACGTACCAGTCAAATTAATTATTATAAAGCAACTATACTTCTTTTAAACAAAATATACCTTGACTACAAAAACTTCAACAGCCGTCAGTGGAGACTTGATGTCGTTAGTTGTATTTCTATCTGACCGTTTGCTAGTTGTTTTAATCGTTAGGCCATGTCGGAGGCGTAAAAGCAATCAATGAAGATTTTACTTCAACATCAGACTTGACCATTAACCTACTCGACTCCCTCATCGCTCTTTAACATGAAACTTCACATCATCAGCTACAGTACTTACCACCATGGAAGGCAGTTCCAGTACTTCCATGTAGAACACCTGCTGCAGTCCCCCATCGAACCCCTCGATACAGTCTACCTGCAGACCGGCCGCACTCTGGTTCACTACGGAACAGTTCTGCAGGGACATCGGATGACCTGACAGAACAAGACAAGAGAATGAGACAACTGTCAGCTATTATGCTGGGCGCGTTCGTTTTTTTAACCGATTTAACGAGGTAGTATTTCTTTTTGACGGTTTTATTTTTTTATGTTTGTTTCCTGATTTCTCCGCCATTAACGAATCAATTTTGAAAATTTCTGTTGGGATATGAATAATAGGTTGGTCCCAATTTTAACCGATTTAAAAAATATGGTAAAGCTTTTCAAAAATACCGGGGTTTTTCGCTATAAAAAGTTATAATCATTCGTCATTTAAACCGAATTGATTTCAATCATGGCAATACAGATATAAATATATATAAATCTTCTTACCAGCAGCGATAAGTTTATAAAGACAGGGCGCTTCCATTCTCCCCACCGAGTTTTTGGCCGAACACAAAATTGTACCAAATTCCATGTCAGTAGTCGGAATGTAACGCAGGGTGGACGAAAATCCGGCGCTCGTGAACATACTGCCAACAAAACATAAAAATATTTATTCACAAGGAAGCAAATTCCTAACTTTCAGTTTTAATTGACAAAAACTATGCTGAGAACGAAATATGACATTTTTGGGTGCGTTCCTCCGGAATTTCTGGGGCGAGGCTTGTACCTTTTTATTTCGTTCAAGTTTTATATCATCAATACGCAAATAATTGGTAGATATACGAAAGTAACACCCCACAAATGGATTAGATGAGGTGCCTGATTATTTATAAAAAGAATAAACGCTGTCTAAAATTGGAACCATGTTTAACTCTAGTGGTTTTCTCTAGCTGCTACGACTTCTATTGGAATTTTCATCGGGTTGACATTTGCGTTATTTCATGCGTTCCAACCCAAAATAGAAATTATAAGACGTCCTATATCAATACGGGCCCGATAACCTACAAGTTAAAACGTTATACAAATGAACAAGTTCTTCAGTCCTAATGCTGTTACCTGGATTCAATATCGTTTTGTTCCCCGGAACTGTTGAAGATCCAACTGAAGCCGGTCGGTGGAGGACTGGAGTCCACGGAACAGCGGAGAACTACCGCTTCTTGCTTCATTGCGCCGTACACTTCGCCTTCGTTCACGGTCTTGCATAGAGGAGCGTCTGGTTGGGTACAAACATACAAATATATCTACTGTGGAAGATTTTATAGAAGTATAGGACTAATGAGACATTTAAGAGGTTCCCATTTATCCATATTGAAGAAAGTAGTTTTTATTATTTGCTGATACTTTATGGACTATATGCACCCCTGACAGTTGACTACTTCTTAAGTAGAAGGCAAAGCACACGTTTATTTTCCATAATCTTTATCGCTACTAAGAGTACGATGTCTGCTAAAAAGTCAACTTACACCTTATCTGCAACGACACAGGGTTGCTAGTCGCGCTGCCCTCGCTGTTGTACGCCAGGCAGCTGTAGTCTCCCGAGTCAGACCGTCGCACGCTCTGCAGCACTAGGCTCTGATCACTGAGGATCACTCCAGAACTAGCATTCTGCTGGATTTCCTTTGACTGGAACAATCAGGCTAATTTTAATACCATCCTTGTTTTGTATTCAAACTCTGTAGTAAATCAAAGTGTCAAATTAAATATAGTTTCAATATAAAATCATCGTTTGAACTCAAGAACTTAGACTTTTCATTATTTTGGAGTCGTCTCGATGACGTGGTGATAAGTGCTCTCGCCTCTCAATAAAGAGGCTCCTCTAAGTTCAATTCTTAGATACATGAAACATGTTCCGAATTTACTTTTCATTTACTAACAACACCTGTCTTGAGTTTTATTGATATGACTAACACGCAGTAGGCAAGCATGGTGATTACGTCTAATATTTCGCTTAAGCTAATTACACCCAAGTCTTTGCTTATTATCAAACTCTCTTTATCATTTTATTTTACATTCCGACTTTTATAACCAGTTACACGCCATGATTGCGAACTATTTTGGTTCGATTAAAGTACGCATCACTCGTGAATCGTCCCCATAGGAACGATTATCGCTAGATACCGCAATTTATATACGAGGGCGGGTCAATAAGTCCGTGACTTTTTGAATTTCCGACCTCTTTACTGAAACAATAATACTGGTCCCGTCAACAGGCATCTGTAAGTTGACTCCTCTGAAAATTTGAACTTGCTGCGTCAGTTAGTTTGTGTTTTACAGCTATCTTTATCAGACTACTCACTAATTTGACGAGAAAATGGACAAAAGTGAATTTCGTGTGCTTATTAAGCATTATTTCTTGCGAAAAAAAACCATTACCGAGACCAAGGCAAAGCTTGATAAATACTATGGGGACTCTGCACCATCGATTTCCATGGTAAAAAAGTGGTTTACTGAATTTCGTTGTGGCCGTACAAGCACTAAAGATGCCGAGCGTCCTGGACGCCCAGTTGAGGTCTCTACACCAAAACATTCGAAAAAATTCACGATATGGTGTTGGCCGACCAAAGACTGAAAGTGCGAGAGATTGTGGAAGAAGTAGGGATCTCGCATGGCTCAGTGGTTTCAATTTTGAATGATCACTTAGGCATGAGAAAGCTGTCCGCAAGATGGGTGCCGCGTTTGCTCACAGTCGACCACAAACGCAATCGTGTAACAACTTCACAGGAAGGTTTAGCATTGTTTAATCGTAATATGGAGGAGTTTTTGCGCCGTTTTGTAACCGTGGACGAAACGTGGATCCATCACAACACACCAGAGACCAAACAACAGTCAAAACAGTGGGTTTCCAAGGGTGAATCGGCGCCAAAGAAGGCCAAGGTGGGATTGTCGGCCAATAAAGTTATGGCGACTGTTTTTTGGGATGCACGCGGGATAATCCACATTGACTACCTTCAAAAGGGAAGAACAATCAATGGGGAATATTATGCCAACTTATTGGACCGATTCAATGACGATTTAAAAAGAAACCGACCTCATTTGGCCAAGAAAAAAGTTCTTTTCCACCAAGACAATGCAAGGGTGCACACATGTGCAGTTGCCATGGCCAAAATCCATGAATTGGGCTATGAATTGCTCCCTCATCCGCCCTATTCTCCAGATTTGGCTCCGAGCGACTACTTCTTGTTCCCAAACCTGAAGAAATGGCTTGGTGGAAAAAGATTTGACTCCAATAATGAAGTCATCTCGCAAACAAAGGCCTATTTTGACGACCTCGACAAATCATATTTTTTGGAAGGGATAAAAAAATTGGAGAAGCGTTGGACAAAGTGTATAGAGCTCAAGGGAGACTACGTTGAAAAATAAAATATATTTTTAATAAAAAAATCTGTCTTTTATTGCAAAAGTCACGGACTTATTGACCCGCCCTCGTATATATGCAGCCTTGCTAGTAAAACGATTAAGAAATGTCAGAATACTAAGAAAAATACTGGCTGAATAACTTTTTATTAGTGAGTTGGAATAGCTTTTTATAAGAAAAGTCTGCAGTGGGTTGAGTTATTAGAACTACTAAGTATTAGTTGGTAATTCAGTATGTCAGACTGTCAGTGCCTAGTTCACTACTACAGAAGAGCGAAGTACTTACTGCGTAAGAACACACTTCTCTATTTCGTGTTCGCTACCAATTTTCAAATAGTTACTCAACTTTTTCTGTACCATTCTTGTACTTATTGTTCAGTTACCTTCATTCAAACACCTTCAGAGCACAATATAAGGAAAACACACCCTTAACATATTTCACTCACCCCCTTATACCACGTAAGCTTGTACGACTTAGGGTTGGCCTTCACGCTGCATTCGAAGTAAACGTCGTCACCCTCCTTTATGTGCGCTGGGTTAAGACTCGAGCCGAGTTTCAAGGTCACTATCGGGACATCTGGTGACAAGTACAAGCTATCAGGTAATCTGTGTTAAGCCAGCCTTCCTGCCAGCTTAACAAGACGGACTTCGATCAACTTGTGAGGATTTAGATTCGTATCAGATGATTTTCTTAACGGAAGCATTGAATTAAACAGTTGGTTCCATTGTAGTGGATACCAAACTTTACAAAAACACAGATTTAGAAAAAATAATTGAAATCATGATTACTTTTAAACAGTATAAAGGTAAGAGTTGGATCAGCGACTGCTGCAGTCGACTGCAGACTGCAGACACAGCTTCACTACTAGTTTCTATAAAATTTCGAGCGCGCGGTGACACTTCTGCTGCGGTCGGCAGTCCTGTCCTGCAGTCGTGACGTAGAGCGCCAGCAGATAAGAGAAAAATATTTTGAAAAACGAACAAAAATAATAGTGTAGGAGCTAATGTTATTTTTTTAATACAATTTAGGTTGCTAAGTAATGATTAATCATTTCACTCAATAGAAAATCATTATGTTAAGATTGATGAATGTGGCATAGATCAAAGTGTCGTGGTTTTTATCTCTGTTATGTAGTATAATGAAAACTTGAAAAGCATAATATAACTTCACTATTTTGACAGCCACCACCATTTTTTTAAAAGAGCATTTTGACTGTATACCTATATTTCTTCTTTCGTTTTCCTTTTTTCCTTTTCTTCTTCTAGGCACTGCTACCGAACACTGAATGCCGGACTATGGAAATCGCTCTGTTTTTATAGACATCTCTGACCAATCAGAGCGCAGGAAAGTTGCACGCGGCAGCAATCTTTTTGAGCCGACCAATCAGAGCGCACTTCTTGTTTTGTATGGAAAACCTTATTTCGATAATTTTATTGAAAACGTTCGATTATTTATTATCATATTTGTGTCTGTAACGGTAGGCAGGAAATGTGGCGGTCGGCTCTCCGACCATAAATTGTATTATGTCAAAATTTGAAATATGATTTTGGGTTACCATTTTTCAAAACAATTACTCCTCAATTTATTATAAATAATTACTCCTCAATTAGTCGCTAATTTGTTTATTATAAAGGCAAGTCAACTTCATTCAAAAGGCAAGTATTTTTTTTGTAAATAAATAAAACCTGATTAATGTAGAAACCGTATCTACCTCTGTACCGAAAGATGAATAGTACAATGAACAGGAGATCAGTAATCAGCCTATGGAGTTTAGGGTATCGGATTGAGATTAAATAATAATATGTAATAACAATTGGATATGGATCAGATCGGAATAATAGTTTCGAATTCATAAAAATTTATAACATTCGAATTCCAGTGGTCTTTTTCGAGGCTTTTTACGATATCAATCGATTTACGTAGTTAATCAGGTTCTTAGTTAGTTGTAAATTCTTCCGGTATGTACGAGTTGACCATTACATTACGTTTAAATAGTTTTATTGAATCTCTAATTGATTGTAATTCCCCGCATTTTGGGGAAATTTTCACACATTGGCAACGTTGATTATGTGGTGTGCAGTCGGCAGTGAATTAGCGACTGCAGACTGCACTGCGGACGACTGCAACGCCCTGCTGCCTGCAGTCTGCAGTCGACTGCAGCAGTCGCTGATCCAACTCGGACCTTTAGCTTCCTGACTAATCAACAGCTAAATACAGTAGATCTATCTCCCTCACTCCTATATCATAAAAAGCGATAACGATATTGTAAAATTACATAAAATTCAAAGCAAATAGTATCATTAAGCTCAATGTTCCCAGAGAGGATTTAAAATTACAACAAAATTGAATTCCGTAATCCTTCTACTGACAGATATTGCTTACACAACATCACCTGTATTTTAATGGGGGAAAATGAACCGTATTACGACTGTATAGCGGTTATTTTGTTTTTGCATGTTGGTAAATAGTGGAGAATATAATGGGAGTGGAGCTTCCCCGAATTTCCTGTGCCTGAATTAATGGTATCGGTCTTAATGGAGAATGACTAATTGTGGTCGCAGCCGGAGTTGTATTAAAATAAATTATTTGTCTATAAACAGTACTATTGTTGAGATTTGCTTCTTAAGCTCACGTCGCTCTACCGGGACTCATTGTCATTATAATAATAGTCCTTAATTCAAAAGCTAAAAGTTGTTTTCGCAATAGCAAATAGCTTAATGATGAATGTAGAGTATTATCGGTTAGGTAGGTGGAACCCATAATACAATCTTACAGCTTAGTTTCGCTCTTAGCTCCAACTAACCTTGTGTGAATTATGTGGAGTAGACTTTACCAAATATCCCCCCAAATATAATTATGGGATAGCGTACAAAAACACATTTAATTGTACTAAAGTTCGAGTATGTTAGTGACCACCACCGGTGTTGGAGTTTTCAGAGCATAATGCTCACCAACATGAACTAACAATTGACGATAAGAGAAGCGCTGAGATAGAAATGCCACTATCAGCCACTCATCCAATGTTTTCAATACTATCACATCGTCACTACAGAAAAAATACTTAGACAGCCAAAGTGTTAGCAAGGAAATGGCAAAAACAACTGCCTGTTCCATACACATTGAGCACTTACAATGAATATTCAGCCGCCACTTGTCCTCGATCGTGGAGTCAGGCACGCGAGGGTTCTCTGCGCGGCAGACCAGGTTTCTGTCGTGGTCTTCCGCCATTGGAACCAGGCTCAGCACGCTGAGGGTCGAGTTGGCTTCAGAAAACTAGGGAAAATTAATCCATATGTTATTGGTAATGTACGTAACATTGTGGGTGAGAAAAGATGATTTATACTAAACCGTGGCGAGCACGAGCCCGCCCCGTACGTGTCCCTACTCGGTCTCGGCACGGTTTAGTATGAACTTCTTCAAATTAAATATTCGTGAGATTTTTTCACCGTGTTTTGACTGTGCTTCATGCGGAGCACGACTCGCACCAGGTACCATCAGCATAATTCATACTTAAGATGATATTTGGATCACTTTTTGAAACAAAGGGGCGAAACGGACTATTAATGAAGAACTGAAGCGAATGTAAAGCGAATTTTGGGACACTGTCCTGTGTCTCGTCCCAAAATACTCCTTACCGTTCCCTGTTTGACGTCACTGCATCTCAATGGGAACAATAAACGTCAGTGTCAGGTAACTTTCCGATCGCCTTCGAGAATAATAACTCACATTTTGTTCCTAGTGCTTCTTATTACTTTACTTTATGAAATGGTTCTGATGGATAGACTTAAGGTTCTGTTCTATTGTTGCACATGGTTATCAAGTTACGTATGTTACGGAGTGACGGTCAGTTTACTACAGACAGGGTTGGAGTTATTTAGGTCAAAATCTTTAATTACACAGCAAAGTAAACCTACAACAAATTTTAATTTGAAAATATCTCGAGGACATGAAGTTATTGTAGAAGTTTTGAAAATGACAAGGTTCTTGGTATGCTCAACCAGTTGATTTATCCAAACAATCATCATACTAAAACTTCTACAATCGCTTATTCCATTTTAATGAGTTTTCAAAATAGATCCTATATCGATATCTATTTCGAACAAATTAAACCCGTATTAGAGATTAAAAACCCGTATTAGAGCGTTTCTGATTTATTTTGAATTCCTTTGAAATTAAGAGTTTTCGGTCGTCCTGACGTTAATAAGTTAATAAATCAATTAACTTGGAGCAAAACAATTTACAATCCCTAGCTGCTGCAGCGATCAAAAGTCTGCGTCAATGAAACAGCGGCTTATTTCCTTTTAAGTGAATTATATTATTTAATCCGACGTGCATGGAGCTCTTTAGTGGAGTGAAAAATAATATACTAGGTAACTAGGATACTGCATTTCTCGGTACTGATTGTATTTTTGTATTTTTATTTAATTGCATTTCGATATTGCGAGAATTATCCGTTTCAGACAATAGCAATGAATTATTGCCTTGGAAAAATGTTGGTTTATGTGTGTGCAGCTTCTTTCTATGAAAATGATGATTTCTATGAAATGGAAATGAATTCACATGGTCTATCGATTGAAGCAACCGGGACTGACAATTCAACGTGACCTCCGAAACACGGCAGCGCTCAGATAGAAATGCTATTATCATCCACCCATCCAAGAGAGACCGAGCTGCACGTTGCTTAAGTCACATTATGAAAAAGTTTAGTAAAGGTTCTTTAAAAAATGCTGTTCGCTGTCACCACAGTAATAGGTTACTATAACCGTGCCGTCACCTTCTTTGCTTTATCTCCTTATGATGTAAAATTGTAAAGGATGTTAAATATGAATTAGCTTAAAAACATTACATCTCCCAACATCCTCCACGTATGTCCCCATATGTGCTGTCAATACCTTCCCAATGAATCATAAAGTTTATTATCCAAAACATCTCGTCTCCGTTTTTTCCCGTAAAACAAACACCGTTAATGATAACAAATCACCAACTCACCCGTTGTCATTATCAAATGATTGAGTGATTCCCAAACACGCCTCATAGATTTCTTAATTAAAATCTGTTTGTTATTTTATACATTGACGGATGCTAATGGATGGGTTTTCAAAACTAACGTTGGATGAATAACGTTTTATATAAATATCGCCACAGTCTAGTCTGGATGGAATAGTACGAGTATCTAAATAAATCTGAAGCTGATTTTTTGTTTTTTGTTTGTTTGACCGTGCATAGTCTAGACTTCCAATCCGATTTGAGCAATTCTTTTTGTAATTGATAGTCGCTTTCACCGGGAAGAATTATTCATTCTGAAATTCCCACAAGAACGAGCACAACTTTATATGACAGTGAATTTTGTAAGATGTAAAGTTTGTCACTCTGATATCGACTGGCAGGTTAGAGACAACCACAGCCTTCTCAGGACTTGTTCATGGAGACGCGTGGAGCGTGTAGCGTAGCGTCGCGTGTTCAAATCAAATATAAATACATAGAAATGTCTTTATGTAGGAGCGTGATCATGCGTGTTTTATTTCTTGTTGACATATTATTAATTGGTCGTGTAAATATTGATTTTGATTGTTTCAGATGGCGATGGGTGAATCCGGTAAGTACATATTCATGTTAAAAAAGTGCAGTGGTTGAAAGGTTCTGTGATCCGAGTTGAAGTCTACGTTTCTCTAAAACATTTCTGAACTTTGGCCTTTCCTGCCCCGATCAGAAATGCATTATTTAATGCTTCTATTCCTGCCAAAGAGGTTAACAATGCATATTTAACTATTAGCTCTCAAACAATACTGAGTAAGGCGCGTCATAATCGAAAGTGATGAATTATTCATCCCCCGGCGGCTACATCAAACAATGAAACCGAAATGTCCTCTTGACATTTCCTTCGCTCTGATGACAATAACAAAAATAAATTAACTATGAATAGGACAACCGTCATTACTACGAAACAGTTCCATGTTAATGGAGACATAACTCTTTATTATTCTGTGAAGTACTTTGTCAAACTAGTTTTTTTAGTTTATGTGGTAATTTACTCAGCTCGTTATATTGTTCAATATTGGCTAACATTCAGGCTCGGCGATTTTAATTATAAACCGTAATTTGACAAATTGTTAATCACAAATGCATTTAACCGCTCCCGTTTCATTAAACATATTGCGATATTATTGAATTAAAATATTATATTTTATATACCTACAGCATTATCCAAGCGACGGTATTCAATTCATGACTTTGAAAATTTCATTCAAATACCACTACAACAACTCAACATTATAATTTTCCAAAAACGATTTATTTTCAAACAGACAATAACCAAAAATATTTATAGCATAGCCATTTATAGATTTAAACTGAAATTGTAACTAATTGAAATGTCAAACGAAATGACACGTCATTATGAAAACGCGGGAAACCTTTCTATAAGTGAGATTCTACGTTTATTTGTTGACTTGTTTTTGTTTGCTGTTTTTGCAAAGTCATCAAAATATGCTAACTTATATTTACTACATTTTGCAATAATGTTTAACTCAATTTATATATTTAAGCGTTAGAAGCGAGCTAAAATAACCAATAATACAGTAAATTAATTCGAACAAGGCCCTGAACTGGAGGAATCTTAACCCTCGGTACAGTTGCTTCGCTAAATTGTACAAAGCGTGACGTGACAACTGACATTCGAACGCTTCACGTGTCATAGAAATTAATTGTGTGCTCTGTCACGCGGCGCCGAATTGGGAGCATCCTGTACTTGAAATACAACTGGCTCGAGTACCGCACATTATTTGTATTTACATGTATTTGTTACTTCGATGTAAAAAAAGAGTGTTGTTTGATTATCTGAAAAAAGCTGTGGCATATTCTCGAGTATTGGAATGCCACGTGGCTCACTTTAATCTTTTTCTTTTGAAAAAAATCCCTTTTTTGCTATGGATAGACTCGGCCTATATTCTTTAAGAATTGGGGACCAAAATGCCCCAATTTTTTTTTCTAGGGCTTTTTGGCTTGTAAGTGTTGCACTGGTAGACCGGCGTCAGCCACCAGCTTGGAATGGAATCTTAACCTCCAACCAGACTCACATTCTTGGCGCTCCTCTTGATCTGGCGGCTGCCCTTCCACCACGTAATCTGTGCCTCTGGCCGGGAGCCGGTGGCGCGGCACTCGATGTCGTACGTGCGGTCCGCGGACAGCTGGGACCTCTTGTTCAGGATCTGCACGCTCAGCGGACGCACTGCCGACGAAGGGTTAGGTATCAGTAAGAAGGAATTAAAAATATATACCTTAACATATTACACACCTTATATATTACCATCGTCTAAATAATTTCAACCGACTTGTTATTTTAGAAACGCTTTTTGGATTGCAACCCGTTTGAACCAACTGAGAGGATAGAGGACAGAGTTATGCCGTAACAAAGAATTTGTTTAATTCACGTAAATGCGAAAAAAATACACAAATTAACGTGAAAACGCTGTTATGAAAATCAATGGTCGTTGGACTTAAATTAATTTTTAGTTAAAAATCAGGCGTTTGGCCACACGGATACTGTCTTAACACTCCAGGCTACCACAATACAAGATAAAATTAGTTCTTCAACTAATTTATTCAATACGCAGCCGTTTGTAGGTATATACTTTAAAACAGCTTTGTACTTTAAGCATTGACAACCGATTGAAATTATTCAGCTAAGTGTGAATATTTAATCCTTAATAATTATGAATGGAAAACTCCAGAGATTTCTACAAGTACCTTCAGGCATTTTCAGATATCTGAAGTAATAAGTTTTTAACAGAAGACTAAAATGTTTTTATCTACGTCTGTAATGGAGAAAGCTTAGCTTATTAAGCTCAATTTAAGTTCGGTTTTAAGCTCATTAAGATTATTTATTTTTACGTTTGTAGACTCAATTGTTTGCCAGCTTTTAAAAATTTTCGTTAACTCATTAATAAAGCTTATTTTTATTACTTCAAAGATTTAACTCTTGTTTTAGTGGTTTTACGATACACATGTCGAGGGATTCGTTTTTTAAAAATTGATTATAAATCGTCCCAATAATATAATTTAGATAACTTCTTCAACTTCACTACATAGCATAAAATAAAGTCGTCTCTTTTTCGTGTCTGTCACACTGTTTGTCTGTCTGTATGCTTAAATCTTTAAAATTACGCAACGTATTTTGATGCGGTTTTTTGTAATAGGTAGAGTGATTCAAGAGGAAGGTTTTTATGTAAAAAAATTCCCGAAATTCCCACGGGAACGGGCACAACGCGGGTAAAACCGCTAGTCTTCTATAGAACGTGATCAGTTAGTTATAAGTCATTTGCGTGTGTTTTCGTAGCTGTCGTACGTATCCTGTAATATGTATTTGTTTTGATACAAAATAACAATGATTGACCTTACAAGTATATCCAGAATATATAATTATGCACTATATATTTTATTCCATTAACCAATACAAACACAAACGCTTCATCATTAAATGCAAAAGATCATTAACCTTTAAACTAAGGCTTCTTTCCGAATGTCGTTAAGTCGCAGTAACCACAAGCTGCGGACCGAACGTCTTGTGTTGTGGTCGGCACCGAAACCACACGAAACGCGCGGGAAATTGTGTGGTTTCGTATAAAATTAAACAGGTGACTGTCGCAGCAAAGTGGTAACTATGTGGAGCAATCAGTTGAAACATCTCTGTGTAAGGGTAATGTTACACTGTGTAACATTTAAAAACATGGTGCTTTCAATTGCATGTAGCAACAAGTTAAATGAAAAAACCTGCTGGACCAATTTTCACCAAACACAGCTAAGAACCAGTGCAAGGAAACTAACGTTCAAATTAAAACACCTGAATCGAGATCGGTCTATTCAATTATGAGCTACGTTACGGACAGATATACTCACACACAACATCGACGTCAAACGTATTATATACCCCTATTTTGCGTCAGAGGTTCAAAAAGTATGCCTTCAGCAACGTTAAATAAGTCTGGTGAAAAGGTTTAATATCGGTTCTTCATATGTATTTAGATCATTTAAGCGGTAAAATTATTTCTTACCAATTCTCAAATAACACAGAAACAATAATACTAATACAAAATGTCGTATTCGATGAATTTATTGAACAATAAAACATTATAAAGTCGAGAGAAAACTCGGTACTCTATAAATCCCGCATAAATCTAATAACAAGTAAATACAAACTTTAAAGAACAACCAAGACTTAGCCAAATGTATAAGTTAGACATAATAACGCTATTGAACTCCCAAAGCGGCGTCTCTTCAGATTATATAAATTGGAACGACCGCCGTTTTAAAACTAAACCGATTGAGTTTACAAACTGTACAGATATGTCGCAAAGATATCTGTATGCCAACTCTTGGAGAGCGGGGAGTCTCGGTCCTATTGGAACTGGAACTGGGACACTGGGCCTAATTGGCCCTGATTTTAAAGATATTGATTCTTTACCTACCTTTAGGTGGGTACGTTGTAGTTATGGTTGCTTTACTTGAAAAATATTGGTCAAGCGATCTTATTATTAGGATGTAAATATTTGATTTACTGATAATGTAATAGCCCTATCCCGTAAGAACATTCCCAGCTTTTGTCCGTCTATTACCACTAGTTCTTGTATCAGTGCCATTGACAGAACTAATAGGAATATTGTTTCCACACAGTAACATTGAATGTTGCAGAGGAAACTAACCACTTTACCGACTAAATGTTAAAATCGCTTTAGTGTTTCAGCTGTGATACCGCAACAGGGATACTTTTGTTATACATTCTGTAGATTCTGTTTTTATAAAACTCTTTTGTAAACGACGATCATCTGAAATATCACTCCGTCTTAGTTATCCCCGAGTTACATTTAACATGTCTGTAATATATTCTGTACTCCGGTAGTAATATTATTGCTTCTTTTCATGTTTCATTAAACATTTAAGGCTACACCAGATTTATTCCAAGAAAATATCGCAAGTTTTATTGAGTAACTTGAACCCACTAGGATTTGTTCGCTTATTTTATTAGAAATGTGCCGAGGTTTTTTTCCACACACGGCACATAATTATGTCTAAATGTCAATATAAAACTATTAGTGGCAGCCAAAGAAGTCGACCTACCCCGAAAAAGTTTTGTCAAGAACGCGACGACATGGCTATCGCCTTTTACAGTTGTAAGCAAGGACCAGGGTCAGCACATATCTATGAAGATCTCGTGCAAGCTTAGTATTTAAATGTTAATTAACCATTGTCATATTGTCAGTTAATGCAGCAGTTTCCTCGTTTCATTTATTTTGGACATGTGTCTCAAAAACGTGTGATTTCTGGGACTGGCGTTCGCTGTGGGATTGACATCGGCGTGAGACTAGCATTGGAGTGGAATTGAATACTTTGTGGGATTCCTGAGATAAACTGTTTCGATACAACAAGTATATTATCAGTGTGTTACCAATTAATTTATTATGCCGTCGAATCATCGAAGAAGATAATGATGGTATACTCACGATTGATATCCAAAATGAGCAGCTTAGTCTCTGGTGGTGCGAGGTTGGTATTGGAGGCTTGGCAGACGAGCCTGGAGTTGAGATGCTGTCGTCCAACGTTGGGGAAGGTCAGGGTGTTGACGGTGACTCCGTCGGGGCGCTGCTCGAACGAGTCGTCGATCACTGTGTTCTCCAGGTACCAGGTCAGGCGGGGGCGGGGGTCACCTGGGGCAAAATGGGTGGGGTTAAGGCACAAAAATATTTTCTAGCGGCTCGTGCTACCCAGAAAAACAGAATCTGTACATCAATTATAGTTACATCAATTCTTTTGATACCTATAAAATCAAAGTATACATCACAGTGACTTCGTCGTAACGTAAATGGAGGCACACACGGTCATTTTGTCTCATAAGATGTAACCCTCTACGAAAAATTGCTTACAACGCTAACCATTAATCGACATTGCTTTTGAAAATTATGCCTGCACTGAGCCAAGTTTTAAGGGACATTACCGAAAACCTATAATGACCTGTAATGCTTTAGATATCCTATTTTTTCCCAATATTATTTAACTTGGACCTCGTCTGCTAAAACTGAGGCCCCGAGTTTAATTTCCGGGCCGAATGGCAAACAGGGCTTGGGTTTGAGGTCACCAACCCGCAGTAGGCGTCGTGATTACGTGTAACCATCCTCACTGTGCTGTAGATACGAGTATCTTCAGTGAGCCTAGAGTACTTTGCCCTGCAGTGGGACACTACGTTATTATATAATTCAATCTCTCATTCCGGTTTAATATTCAAGTCGTAGTAATAGAAGAGTTTGCGTTTCAAATAAAACAAACTCAACTGAAAGACTGCATGGAACTGTGATAGCAAACTCTTCTGAAGTTGTGCCTGAAACTACGAGTATTACTCTTAGAGTCTGAGCAGGCCGTAATCAAGTCTGTAGTTAGACAGTTTTTTTGGTTTTCAGACAAGACTTCTGACAGACTCCTTTGTCTATCGCAGACTTTTTGTCTGTTACACAAAGTACCGAAAACTGTTAGACTGACTCTATAGTCATAATGAAGTCTATACTTCATTGCATATAAAAAGTCAATCTTTCCGTGACCACTAGTGGAGTGTTATCCGCTCGAAATGTTGCGTACGGATTTTTGTAAAATACGCTGTATAAAAAAGTATTAGCCTGTAATGTCCCACTGCTGGGCAAAGGCCTCTCATCTCACGTAAGATATCAGTACAGTGAGGAGGATTAGGCATAATCACCACGCTTGCCAAATGCGGGTTAGTGATCTCAATCCCGAGGCATGTTTGAAAAGTAGGATACATGTATAACGCTGTATAATCAGAATCACCATTTATTTATTTTTTATTTTTTTTATTTTTTTTATTTATTAAATTACTAGCAGCGCCCCGCGGTTTTACCCGCGTTGTGCACGTTTCCGTGGGATAAAATTATGATCCTGTAACATTCCTCTTGAATATCAGTATCCAATAAAACAAGAACTATTTAAATCGGATTGCTAGTTCGAGTTTATAGCGCGTTCAAACAAACAAAAATTCACTTCACCTTCACTACATAGTATAAAATAAAGTCGTCTCTGTTTCGTGTCTGTTTGTCTGTATGCTTAAATCTTTAAAATTACGCAACGGATTTTGATGCGGTTTTTTGTAATAGGTAGAGTGATTCAAGAGGAAGGTTTTTATGTAAAAAAATTCCCGAAATTCCCACGGGAACGGGCACAACGCGGGTAAAACCGCGGGGCGCTGCTAGTTATTATATAGTACAGATATAAATAAATCTGAAGTCTGTCTAGATAGTTAAGGCGTCCACGTAAGTTATATTAGCTCGCCACTCGCAACCGCAGCGCACCTCACTGGGCGCCGAGCATCAATTACAAGTCAAATTAATTAGATTTACTTAATTAAACCCTATCCCTTGTTAAGCAAATATAACATACTAGCCGCGCCCCGCGGTTTCACCCGCGTTGTACCCGTTCCCGCGGGAATTTCGGGATAAAATGTGTCCGATGTGTTATTCTAAAGTTTCATCCAAATCCGTTCAGTTGTTTTTGCGTGAAAGAGTAACAAACAAACATACAATCCATCCAAATATACATCCTCACAAACTTTCGCATTTATAATATTAGTAGGATACGCGCAAACATCACTCAGGTACTTATTTATATCAGGCACCTCGTGAATCGCTAATTGATCGTTAAACTCACGAGATTTCATATCCGAAGCGTTGCTTAATTGAAATGTAAATAAATGTAATGTTTTTATAAAATTAACAAAATTACATTTAATTTTATGTAATGGAGTGTTTCGTTAATAATTGATAAATATTCTATTACATCAATCAAGGTGTTTGTGAAGTAATTTCCAAGTGTTCGGAGGGCAATTATTTGAGTCGTCTTGTTTCTCTTGGTTTAAACACAGTCCCGTTATACTTCTTAGAAGAATCGATACAAATTGTTTCCGACTAGAAAATTACATTTGCCCTGTATTTCGGTTCACTTTTCCTAATTGAATTGGAAGAGGTATCAACCCGAAAACGTATTAATACGAAGCTGGCAGTTTCATTGTTTCAATAGCGTCACTCAAAAAAATATTGTTTTTGTAATTTCACATTCGATGGACGTCAAACGGGTTGTTTTATTGTTGTCAGAAATAAATTGAGAGAAATGTTGTTAAAAATATTTAAAGAACCAGTTTACCGAGTTCCCCTTTGTACTCGTATTGCATCATTTTACAAACGTCCGTTTAAATAATGTCACTTTAACAGTTTTTTGAAACATTCAATATTATTTCTGTGACATCTCTCTGTAAACTACAAAGCATTGCTTCGGTTCGGCTTTATAAGAGAAAGAAGGTTTTATAAAATAATAACCTTCCTTTCTAGTATGGCTCACACATTTGCAAAAATATGTTTATACTCGTAGATCTGTAGCGACACTAAAATTAGCGGGTGTAAACCGAACATACCGATAGGTTTCTATACCTATAGTTAAAACAAATAAAAAACAAAACTTGGTTAGAAATTCAAACCAAAAGTCTGTGAGGCGTGTCTTGTTTCTAGTGGTCTCATTAATAGATTATAGACCAGAAGTTCTGCACTGTAGAGGATCTTCGGAGAGCAAATGACAATGTAGTATATCTGGTTTAATTCTATCTGAGCGCTACCGTGCTTCGGAAGGCACGTTAAATTGTCGGTCCCGGTTGTATCAATCTTCAAACTATGTCGGACGGCTTTAGGCGGTTTATAAACTCCGAAACCAGGGATGGCCCCTAGCTTACTCGATCTTACTTACTTACCAAAAATTCCAACACAAAATCATTACAAAGTGCCGACTAAAACGACACCTGATTTACAATCACGGTAGTACACTCATTAAAACAGGCAAAAGATATCGTTGTAACATGACGCCGGTGAACCGACTCGTGGACGTTTACCTTTGAGCGAGACTGTTACAATAATATGTCAACAAGTTTTTTGACATCGCTTCCTCTTTGTTGGCAAATTAACGAGGCGGATTGTGTTACTCAATTGTTGAATAAAAAATTTTATCCTGTGTAAATAAATTATCAGTGTAAAACTGTGTACTAAAACAGTGAAACTAATAGATCCTTGTAGGTATTGGAGCTTACAGTATGGACTTTTTGAGTGAGAGGATGTTAGTGACGCGGAAATCCAATGAATTAAAGTTATTTTTCCATGGACGAATAGGAAAAAAATAATTTATTAAATTTTAGTACTTAGATTACCATTTGATTACTTTTTGGAAACAACAAACTATATGAAAACTCATATACAACGTCAAAACTTTATTTGAGATATTGAACTAAATTTTTATAAGTACGTTTAATTTTTTTATCCAAATGAGTTCATATTTAGAACCTGAAAGGTCTTTGTCCCATTACCTGAAGTCTCGTTACCGGTGAGATAGGAAAATACGCGATTTTATCATCAAACGGTAGCCGACAATACGCCGCTTATGAGGATAATATGACTGAAACATCAAGTATCATTTGCCCAAGTTTTCGGGGTGAGTGTGTGGGCAGTGGGGCTCAACTTTTGGCAAGCCCTTTGACTCAATTAGACTTTGTCTTTGTTTGGGGTCCTTGAGCCCTTTCAATGACATGTGTTACTTTAAAAAAATGGTGGAAATTAACAGGATTCGGTGGCTGTGCTCTGAATAGGTTTATTTATTTACTTTAATAAAGAATTGGATCATAGTACATCCACATACCTCCATAGACTTCGCAGACCAGCTCCAGCGTGTCTCCTTCGCTGTACGGCTCCAGGAGTCGCGTGTGGCTCCTGGTCTTTGCATCCATAATGCTGGGACGGTTTGGCGGGGCTGCACAACAAATAGTATATCAGAAAAGACGAACTAAGTACGCATACAAACTTTTTAAACTCACACGATTTGTACTCATTATACTAAATGAAACGGGTCTGTATCGCGTTAGATAATTAAACGTATTTACTAAAATACGTACCCGACGTTTCGAGCGGATTACACCGCTCGTGGTCAAGTTTCCTACCAAGACTATACTCGTACATCATACTAATGAGGCCCAGCGTTCTATTTCAGTTGAAGTTTTTTCCAGGGGAAATTCAGGATAAGGTATAAGGAGCATTAAAAATTCATTTTTAATATATTTTTAACAATATTTGGAGGCTAAGTAATGTAAATCATATAGAAGTATTCATTAACTGGAAATATTCTCGCCAATATTAAATTAAAACATTAAAACGTCCATTGACTTATGGTAAACATATCAGGAAGGTAAACATATTTAGCAGAAAATATTGGCAGCTATAAACATGGCGTGAATATAAGTCTTCACACGAAATTCGTGTCACAGAGTAATTGAATCAGTTAGACGACTAAACACTCATTCCAAAATAGGCAGTAAGTATAAGTACTACCACAAAATTAAGAACACCCATACTTTTTGGTACATTGTACGGTGTTTGATAATTCATGTTTGAAGTAAGAGTTAATAATGATCCTTTAATGTTCAACTAAAGGGCAAAATCTTCTCAGCTGGCCAAATATATCACTACTTTAAGGTTTAGGTATATAGGTCGTATAGGTCTATCAACTCGCTGAGATATCAGTAGCGTGAGAAAGTAGGTTGTGAGGTATATGCATACATTTAGAACCAATATTGTTTCATCTCCCAAGTTCAGTTCTTAGTTTTTTCACTTACAAAGTAAACTTTAACGTTCCAACAATCGGAGCGAACTTACAAAACTAGTTTAAGTTTTTAACACGGTTTCATTATACTGTTTAACATTTAAATTGTCTAATCCGGAAACGAAGTGAACTTGACATCAATATTCAAACGGCGATAGTTGTGCTGCTGTATTTGTTACACTGTGTTGTTTGTTCAAAAACGACTTTCATTTAATCTTTTGTGTTAGTTACACGCACACAGTGTAAGACTTAATTAAATAGACTACACCGAATTACTCATTACTTGTACTTGAATTTTATAGCTTAAGGCGTAAAACGTGACTCAAGTGCGTTGAATAAAGTTGAGAAATACTTGGCGCTTGTTAGAGATTGTGTGAAAATTATTTTGTTTGTTTTTATTAATTAATGTTCTGAGGAGACAAAGGCAATAATTTAATAAAAAGTTCTAAAGAACTCATTTGAATTTTTAGTTTCAGAAATATGCTGTATGAGATATGTTATGACCGTCCCTACAAAATATTCAATTGCCTTGTATTATTATAAACAAGAGCCAAATCGTTAAGTTGAATATAATACCATGTATGTATAACATTGCGTAGCGTAACATCGTAACTTAGCATCGCTCTGTTCGAAAGTCATCCTTAACCTACATGTTACGCATAAGATGAATATCTAAAATAATAAATCTTAATAGAATAAAAATAACCAAATTCAGCAAATAGAAATGTCATATTCAAAACGTAATGTCCAGGGAAATAAGCTGAGCCAATTCACATCTCGTCCTCGGATACAAGTATTTTGACAATCGCTTCCACGAGATAAATCTTAACATAAACTTCCTGATATTACTTATAAACTCCCACATTTGTAATGCAATTCTAGACTTTATGAAGAGGGTGGAGAGTCGAGAATGGCCGTTAAAGTGTGCTGTAAGAATGCCTCTCAGAGTGGTCTTTAGGAAATTGTCTGTTCTCTTTCTTTTGCGTTATTTGTTTTAAATATACGGATTCATATTGCTACGGAAACAGTATAAAATTGTATTAGTTAAAGTAGCAATGCAAATATTTTGCAATTTTAATAACATAGTTAACCTGAATATCTCCTTCAAATACATGACTTCATTTTTAACTACCGACGCAAATTAGTTTGACCGTTATTGATGTCTGCGGGTCAGTCTGAGGCTTCATACCTCCTAAACGAATGACTAGTGTTTTCTTATGAATGTTTTCTAAGCTACTATAGGATAAAATATATGCGACAGGGAATGTTTTCTTTCATTTTACTTGTCTTAGCCTCATTCGGATATTGGTTTAAATTTCCACACATTCCTACACAACGTTTTCGCCCACAACAATCTCCCGTATGTCCCCTATCGTCACTGGGGTATCACTTAAAACACTTTTCCTTTCTGACCGAACTTTAGCCATAACACGTAAAACTCCACAGCATAAAAAGCTCGTAAATTATAAATGCAAAATACTTCAGTTATTTTTTTATGTTTTTTTGTCCGAATCCTTTTTAAGTACTCCGGATTAAGGGTGCTCCTACATGTCGGTTTATAGGTCGAGTTAATAGCCCGGAGTCGCCGGTGTGATGTGATCAGGGACTTAGAGCCCGTACATACCTTAGTCCCGACGATCTTTAGACTGCAAAGTCATGACAAACTATGAAGGAGTGCACACTACTGAAAACTAAAACTGAATAAAAATATTTGACTAGCGACAAAAGTCTAATTATTTCTTTCTGGCTGTCCCTATTGTTGACCCTCCTAAGATTTTGAGATCTCCACTAGTAATGCCATGTCTCGGCCTCATTGCTGACCATTCATATATTAACAATGTATAATACTCATACCAGGCCGCTACATTTGACGGAAAACTCCATCTCTGATCGTTCTCGACGGAACGGCAATACATTTAATTTAATTGTTTAGTTATTGCAGAAAATTTACAAATCGACGTACTTTTTCGTCTATCATATATTTTTTTCTGACACACAAATGTTGATTGACTGATTATAGACAAACTTGACGGCGTCAAACAGTGTTAACTACAGTATGCAATGGTCCTTAATATATGCGAGCCGCCCTCTTCGCTTCTCTTTGAGTTACCTAGTCTCTATATGGTGTTTGTCTTTTAGGAAAATTCTAATAACTGGCGAGTAAACAGCTGAAACTTTAAACCATTGCGTAATTAAGAGCCCTTCCCCACTTGAGAGGCCCAGGGTTTAGATTTAATGTGCCGACATATTCTTCACTTCTTTTCGTATTAGCGTTTTCATCAGAAAGTTAGAGGCCATCAAATGAAAATAGGTTCATATAAAATGATCTGATACTAGACGTTCGATTAGAATCCAGGACTAACAACCGTCAAGTGTAAATAATATTTTAAATTACACATTCCGGCTTGATTTAGTTAAAAAATCATTACTAAACAAACTTCGTATTTAGATGTTCAAAGAAATAATTTCAACGCAAACATTGTCAAAGAAACATAATATTTGTTTTTAATATAGGAAAAATCGTGAAAATAGCTCATACCCAAATATGACCCATTTCCTCTTTGTAAACAATTAATGTATTTACCCGGAAAAGGTAGTCGCAATCTTTGAGGAATGAAATACTCTCGAGTTCTGCGAAAAAACCAACGACCGTCTCCCTTTGATACCGCCGCGAGTGAACTTACGAATCAACGTCTAATTGAGAACAAACAAACACACTGTCAATTTACTTCGCCCCATAATGAAGACACGCCGCGGTTATGAATTACATTTCCGCCACGATGTACATATGTATAAGTAGAATACAGTACTGTATAGATGAACAGAGATCTTCTGTACATATTTGTCAATGTATCTATCATAGCTGAGCTAAACTAGCGCTCGTGGCGTAGTTTAGCTAAGTGATGTTAACTCATGGCTAGTGTTAAGCAACGTGCAGCTCGGCCCTTACTAAGATGGGTGATGGGTGATAGTAGCATTTCTATCTGAGCGCTACCGTAGTCCGGGGGGCACGGAAAATTCTAAGTCCCGGTTTTTTCAATCGTTAGACCATGTCGGAGGCCTTGAGGCGGTCTAAAAGTCCGACACCAGGGTTAGCCACTCGAACTAACTTACTTTATCACCCTTCTGAATGGTAAAGTATTATTGTGTTATTGCCCACAGCAGGACTATGTTACATTAGGTCACTGCAGATGTCAGTACAGTGGATATGATTGTAATCACCACGCTAGCTTTCTGCCGGTTGGTGATCGGAAACTTTAACTTAAAATTAAATTATAGCATACTATTAGAGCATACTTCTCTCAACCCTGGGCCCAGTCCCAGCAGGCAAATATAGATCAATAGATCTCCGAAGCGTACGGATAGTAATAACATCGCTTTCAATAACATTAAGTGATCCAACACGATATTATTTATGGGGAAATGCAAAGAATAGGAAAGGTTCATGTCAAAAGCGACTTTTGTTAAAGGAGACCCAGTGTTATGGGGCAGCATAAGTCATGCATAAAATTTCTTCAAAATTACATCAATATTTTGACAAGCCCGTTGGCACAGTGGCAGTGAGAGCGCTTACTGTGTCGGGGGTTGCGGGTTCGATTCCCGCCCGGAGTCAACAATATGTGCAGACATAGTTGTTGGCGACGACGTCTGGGTGTCAATTAGGTATATATTCTTATAAAATATATGTGTATGTATATGTAGTAGTACCAGTTAATTAGATTCCATAACACAAGCTTAGAGCTTACTTTGGGTCTAATTAACCGTGTGTGAATTTGTCCAGGTAGGTATATTTATTTATTTATTTATTTACTCGAGAGCAAACATTCGGGTCTTAGCGTAACAACACTTACACAAATGAACTCTTAAATCTATAATACCTAAATACCTAAAACAAAAACTGTTCGTTCATAATTTAAACTATTTAAAACGAACTTCATTTGTTTTTTTAACTTATTTAAGCGCTAAATAAAGTTATGAATGCATATGAAATCTCCCAAAGTTCAATTAGGTAAATGTTCTATTTTCAAAATCGAGTATAAGTATAATCGAGCAAAATCGAGTATAAATCGTATATTCTATCGCCATCACAGTCGTTGCATCCCATACACAACCGTTTACAATAAGCGTAGTATGCTCACTTTGACCACGTTATAATGAACGCCTACGGCCTACAGCCTTGAAAGTCAGTCGATTCAATACTCGTATTCATTACTACTACCACTTCGTATTACAACTTCCCCGAATTCAGAGCCGTTATGAGAAAACACTTTGATATCTATGTATGTAACAAGAGATCGCAGTGTATAGTGCATTTGGACCGAATGGTTGTATCACTTTGGTTTAAGCTAGGGGTCTAAAAACACTATATTAATTTAAAAAATATTTTACAAAAGGGATATTATACACTGTTTTTTTTCATAATAAATAAAGTACAGAAATATTTCTCATATTTAGTCACATCCAAACAGAGCTCAGTCTAAAACTGTTCTACGAATCGATTCTAGTTAAAATTGAATTTTAAATTACGTATAATATTCCAAATCTATTTCTAAAAAAGTACCCTCAATACTACTAATAAAACTAAATTTTTAAATTACTAATAATTAATTCAAAGACTTATAATTTCTTGGTAAGAAAATAAATTAAAATGGACTATGATATTTCTGGAAACAAATATCGTATTATGAACGACTCAAAGTGATATTTATCTTTTATGAGACATACTTAAGTGGTCTATGTAATTATTTAATTGAATAGAAATTCTAGGTTAATAAATGTGTATTTCTTAGAATTGAGACGTTACTTAGTGGCCCAGAATGCTAATAGATTGTAAAGATAGCCGAAGGCTGTCGGTGGACTAATTGGTTTAATAGTTGCGATTCTCGCGGCCGATTTGAGTTCAGCGGTAAATAATTTACGGTCAATTTACAGATTTTCTTGTAATTTTATAGTTTTTACTATAAATTTACAGAGTTGATAGTACGTTTAAGTATTTTACAATAAATAAATGATAGTTTTGTTGATTTGATAACAAAAGGTATACACTACATTGATCCCATTTTGCGTAGAATTCGTCTGTCTGTACTATTTAAATCTACTATCAATGATAACTCAACCATCCATTACCTTTCATGTATCCAAAATCAGTCTCTCACTTTTACCGACAATGCCCTCAAAAACCCTCGCTCATTCCACCACATATCACGTTGAAATTAAAACATAATTAAAACGGCTCATCAAGCGATATTCTTCATTGTGAATAAATAATGAGCCGATCGACAAATATATTACGATCCGCGATGAAACTTACACTCTGTCCGTCGGTTATAATTGGATTGAACCGGTCGGAGGCGGTTCATATTATTATTATTGTTTAATCGCGTTTATTCCAGGCAAATAAGAGGTGAAGCGCATCACTAGTGATTATTTTTCGTAATGTTTAATACTAAGTAAGCAACCCTGGGATCGGAGTTTTTAGACCGCCTAAAGGCCTCCGACATGGTCTAACGATTGAAACAACCGGGACCGACAATTTAACGTGCCCTCCCAAACACGGTAGCGCTCGGATAGAAATGCCATTATCGTCATCCCATACGAGTAGGGGTCGAGCTGCTCGTTGCTTACCTACTTGTACATACTTGCCTACTAAACAGATAAGAAAACTCCGACACCAAGCCACTGACCGTTGCGATCTTACTTTAGTGAAGGAAGCATTTCATTTTGCTTCACTGAAAGTATTTCAGCAGTAGCAGCAATGTATGACGAAAAACAGTTAAAAGCAATTTAAATTAAGTTTAAATATAAATTACAGAATTGACTTTTCCAAATAATGAAAAATCAATTTAGAAAAAATCTTTGCTTTTAAAAATACATACTCTTTCAAAGAGATGGATTAAACATAGGTCTGTTCCCTCCCTGAGGGCCAGCCCTAGACTTGGAGGAAAATTAAAATTCATTTTGAGAATCGGTTTCGGAATTGCTCTGCGGTACCTTTACTGGAGGTGGTTTAATTTTGTAGCGTACATTTTGTTCCAGCCCACTATTTATTTATGGAAGCGTATTGAAGGGAACTGGAAAATGTAAACGTGACGGTATTCCCGACTGCGTGAAAGCAAAGGAGAGTAATGATTTCAACCTACCTCAGAATAGGTTAGTAAGTTCTTGTAGGTTAGAGGCCAACACTGACGACGGAATTTTAGACCGCCTCCGACATGGTCGCACTCAGATAAAAATGCCACCATCGGTCACACATCCTAATACGGGCTGAGCTGCACTTTGCATGCACTTACTTTTTTAATCAATGAGGTTTTTTAAAGCTGAGAGAAATATTTGGCAAACTCTTATTTGTACCGTGATGTTTTTACCTACCAGTCGGTTTAGTCTGGTCTTTCGTTTCCTTTCATTAAAAAAATATGAAAAGAATTATAACTACTAATCTATAACGCAGTTTAAAAAGCTACAATCCGTGTTTTATTTGCATGTATCACTATAGTTTATCGGCTTCCCGTAGATATAAATCCGTTTATTCGGATTGGACATTTTACCGTGCCACGGTTCCTAGAAAACGAGATGCGACATACTTGTTCAGGTTCATATCTGTACAGCCGATCAAGCCTATTACAGCTAGAAGGATTAATATACTGTTTTAGAGAGTACCACGTATCAGTGAGGTCATTCATATATACGTTGCATACAATGCAATATGGAAAGCAAACGTCTTGAGAATTCAATTTTCGGAATTTAATTCACTTTTAAACAATTCTCAGTTCATAAAACTAAATAAACATATTTGATTTGGAATTTGTCATTTTTTTTCAGGGCCATAAATAAATAAATACCTTTTGAAACTGTAGAAATCTGAATTAATAAGTAAGTTACAATGAACAATACCCATATTGTGTTTCCCGTGACGTCACCGAAACAAATTCAAATAAAAACAAAAGAACGCAAGAAACAAAACCGATTCCAAGTTTGAATTCGGATCACGTGTAAACTAGCGCATCCATCCAACTTTATCCCTACTCGGGCTGTTTAATTCCCAATTTGAAGGTCAAAAAACAGATAAAAATAACGAATTCCCCTATATTTTTTATTGGGTGGTCGGAGCAATGGGTCGAGGCGGCATAACGATGGTCTATAGGTATTAGAGGTTAGGTAGGTTAGATAGGTCAGTATTAGACTTATATCAGTTAACTATCAGGTAATATTAGAGGTATTCAAAATCATCATTAAATACTCCGGTTTTTAATTAAAAAGGTAAAGTGTAGAAGTGATGGAACTTTGCTTAAACTATATTTCATTTTTTAAAATACAAAAACAATATATTTCTATCACTACATATTGCAAGTCTGTAAGTAAGTCAGTTATCTTGGTATCCCATCTCATATTTGTCCCGACCCCAGACTCCTTTCCATACATACTCAACGGTTACACCTATAGGTATTGAACTATGTGGTCGTAAAATCTAGAAACGCGAGACGGTCTGCAGACAACGACGCGTATCGTTACGACACTGGCGACACTTGCGACACTCACGACACAAATGTCGTAGTGTCGAAGCTATGGGATACGCGCGATCTGTACGATGATTATGTTCTCCTGGTACATTGACTACGATTCCGTTTAGAACCGTTTAGGAAATTAGCTTACAAACTAGGTGGGATTACGTTCTGGGTTTTGTTGTTTTTGAAAATGGTATGTTTGTTCGATTGGTCGTTTAAATTATGAGTGAAGTCTATTGCTTTTAAACTTAAGGCCTCCACCCATTACACCGTATCATACCATGACCGTGCTATGAACGTGTCAGGCAAAAAAGTATTCTTTGTATTGAAAAGTATGAGACTATGCTCACTAGACCGTTCCGTCACCAACCAAGAACGTCGACTATTCTCACCTAATATTTTGCCGGTGCTGAAACGTTCATAGCACGGTCATGGTATGATACGGTGTAATGGGTAGAAACCTTTATTTGAAAAGTGGAACCGCGGGCTCGTGACGTAGTTTGACTAAGCAATGTTAGGTCATTGCCATTGTTAAATATTTTGTTGCTCGGCCCCTGCTTGGGTGGGTGGCTGATAGTGGCATTTCTATCTGAGGGTTACCGTGCTTTGGATGATACGTTAAACTGTCGGTCCCGGTCATTTCAATCGATAGACCATGTCGAAGGAGTTAAGGCCAGCAAAAACTCCTACACCAGAGTTGGCCATTAAAAAACGAACTTACTTTGTTTTTTCAATTTCGATATCAATAACACACTATACCTCTTTCTTAAGCAAAAACAGTCGGAAAAGTCAACAAGATAATCTTTTTAAAACCGTCGTATTCTTGACTACTATTTTTGGTATTTTAAGTAGAACGTAAAACTTCAAATGTATGTATATATTGTACCGTCTCGAAAGCCACAAGAGCGCCCTCTTACGTTGGGTCATGTAAGGTCCAAGAAATATCGGTCCCCTATTGAATCGTGATTGAAAATATTTCACGAAATTTCTATTATTCCACAATTTACCTCTCGAGGATAAAACTTTGGAAAGCATTTCAAATATATTTGAAGTTACGGAGAATTTTCAAAATTGTTCTAGAAATATTTTGGCTTAAATTGTGTTATTCAAACTATTTCGAAATTATAGTTCGGTTTAGTTAAATTGAAACATTTTCATTTTGATAGTGCTTTATTTATGAGTGCAGTATTTTAATCTTTTCATTTCTTTTTAACAGACATTTGAATAATTATAATCACTTTGAAAGATAAAAACCTTCTTTTGTTAACTCGGTTCAAGATAAAAATCCAAATAATAGGCGTTTAATTTTCAGACTAGCTTCTTTGTATTTTAATGGTGTGCTTTATCTAGACGATCTTAATGGAGGAATATTTGCGTTACGTTTTAAAGAAAATCATTTTAAAAAGTTTAAGATAATTGAATTCGAATACATTAAGGTGTGTTGTCTAATATCTAAAAATAGGTAATAATTTTCAAAATAGGCTTTCCCAAATTCAGTCTTTTAAGGAAACAAAGATAAAAAACACACTTAGGTCTTCCAGACTTATGGAATGAAATTAAATTAATAAGTCAAGCTTCGTTTAGCTATTAGTGAGCTCTTAGCGAGCATGTCATTGTGAAGGTCGAAAACTTTTGAAATCCTTTAGAAACGTTTTCTTATCGTTACAACTACTCGTACGTACAAAACAATTTAAAAATGGAATACTCACTAATAACCACTTGAGTAGTTAAACGGAACTCATGTACTAATAACAGTGGCAAAGGTGAAAAATTTCTAAGACCCGTTAGACATTATGTAAGCGTTATAACAACGTACAAAAACAACACATTTTTTTAAATGGAATACTCACTAATAACAGTAAAGTTAACCCTCAAGTTCCTGGTGGGCGAGTTCTTGAAGTCGACCCGGCACCGGTACATGCCCACATCGGTCGACACCACGTTGTCTACGAAGAGGACAGCTGGTGACGCTGCGGCCCGGAAGTAGGCGCGCGACCCGAACCCGCTGGGGGACGACCACAGCTTGGGCTGCGTGGCCAGGCGCCCGCGCACGTCGTAGCTGAGGGTTAAAGACATGTTAACAAGCCATATATGTAATTATTTTTATTATTCACTTACGAATACTCTGAGACGCCTCTCAAAGTCAATGTCATACGAAACGTCGGGAAATCAAAGTTAGTGAATTACTAAGTCACTCTTCTGTGCCGCGAAATAACCCTCTAGTAATACGTTAATAATCAATTGTCATACAGAAGTAATGGTTGTATGGAATTTAAGGCCGCTTATTTTGAGTGGCGTGGGCGTAGAATGTTAACATCAATAAGTGTGCAGCAGAGAGCAACATGTCTTAATCGTCAACCTCTAGCTAATAGGAGACAGTCGACAAGTCTAGGTTTCGAATAGCGTTACCTGGTTATATACTCTACTGATTTGAACTTTGACGAACTTACATAATGAGTAACAAACATCACACTGTGACAGTCTTTGCTAAAACCTTAATAAATAGATCTCCTTCCAAAAGCCGACGATTGAAACATCTAAGCCATTCCTATAGATAGGTAGAAAATTAATTCGAAATTGTTGAAACTAGTAAATCTGTCATCGATCAACTAGGGCGTTTTGCTTGTTCAGGCAAATGTAGCCGCATAAAATGTTCTAGTTAGGATCACCCAGAAGGTCTAGCCTAGAGTAATATCGTAGCTCGTAAATTATACTTATAGCGCTTGTGGTTTAGCTGAGCGATGGTTGTTCTTCGTAAATGTGTTTAACGTAAAGTTGAGATACTTAGAAGGAAACTAAGAGACATTTCTATCGGAGCGTTATTTTATCTCATTTCTTCGAATAAGTAATGCGTATATGTTTTCATGTTAAAAACTGTGACATTCTATTATCTAAGCTGAAACATATTTTTCCTATGAAACAACGATTAAATTTATTTAAAAAGATGCTCGATTTGATAGAGTCACAGCAGTATTAATATACAAAGTTAAATTTTTACTGCACGTGGATGTCGCAGCAGCGCCGCCGCCGCTCTCTTGAACCATGCTGTGTGTTACCTCCAGGTGTCTCTCACCTGTAGAGCGGCTCCCCGTCCTGCTCCTTGAACCACAGCACCATGGACACGTGGTCGTCCGCCGCCAGCGGGTGGATGTCGCACGGCAGCGCCGCTTTCTTGCCCAGCACGCCTTGAGCGTGGGCGGTCGGCACTGCAACAAAGGAAAGATTACAATGTTGTTGAATGTAACTTCTTAGGAATATAGTTTATGACATATTCTATACAATTGTAAGACTTATTTTCTCTACGTTTTTCTTAGTCACTCTAATCGATCATTAAACAATGTCTAATCAGTTAATTTATGACTCAGTCAGGTTTTATTAACTGGTGTTCTTGATTGAGAAAAAAGACTTATTAAAATTCAGTACAACATGAAAAATATGGCGATATATCTACTTATACGTGAGTACGTACAAGTAGGGATTTCATTTTGACATATGACTGAGTAGTCATATGTCAAAATGAAACCCCTTTGTTTATGCGTTGGCTAAAATTTATGATAGGTCAAAGTGGATTGATATATTCGATAACGAATCACGATGCGACGCCATGGGAGGGCGGTTGAGAGCTCATTCCACATATACGAGTAGTATCGAATTCGCTTATAGTGAGTATATACGAGTAGTTTATGTGAGTATTATAGTTTTAGCAGCTTGTGGCGTAGCTCGACTAAGCGGTGTAAACCCATCGTGACGCTAAACATCGTGCATTATCGGCTACTATTTTTATGGGTGGCCATTAGTGATATTTCTACCTAACTATTACCGTACTTTGAAGAAACATTAATGTATCATAATCGCTGTTTTAATTCTAAGGCTATGTCAAAGGATTCTGTGGTCGAAAAACTCCAACACCAGAGTTGGCCTCTGACCTACTCGATCCAACTCCATAATATTCATTACCAAACTGAAATCGCGGCCGTCGACTCAACGAAGTATTCTCTTGTTTTCCAACAAAACCTCAAAAACAAATTCCGAACAAACTCCCTTTTCCTAAAGACGAGTTTGAGGCACATCTTATTTTTAAATGGAATTGGCAGTGAATACTTATCGGAGTAAATATGTAAATATAATCGTTAGATATTGTGTGAGGTCGAACGGAATTACCCAACTCATTTTATCCCATTTTATCCCGAAGATATTCGCCAGATAGGAGCGCCTCCCAAATACCCCATACGTTTATGCAAACTGTTATACTAAAGTAGTTTTATACTTCGTTATTTGAGTTCCGTTTTAAAACCTCTTCGGAACTTTACTGAATTGAGGATGTTTTGGCTTTGTTTTTTATTCGGAGTTTTCCCTATCATACGGAGCTTAGTGTGGCTAACAAGTTGTTGATATGATTGCTTATTGTTTTAACACATTTTTTAATATAGGTGTATTTTCATTGAATAGTCGGTTACCGCTGACCTGCTGTTGAAATTAGTAATCCCAATATATCAGTCTGAAAATTCGGACAGCGAACTTCTCCGAATTATTATTATTTACCAAATACATATTCAAATACAACGAGTATTAATATAATGGCCTTAATATTAAACAGTTCATCATTAACACGGGATCTTAAATTCCATTTAATTTTTAAATTATTTTAGTCTATTCCCAGCGAAGTGTTTCCGCTCCGGCGAAGCCTTACGTTACTTTTTCTTGAAAACTGAACCTTTCTTAATTTAATAACCTCTAGATAGAGTTTCCAAGGTCCAACCAAGGTGTACCGTTTCTCTGAGGCTCTGCCGTGTTTTGACGATTTTAGTGAACTAACATTCAAATAATATTTTACCTTCTCTTTTATAACATTTTGTCTCAACTTGTTAAATAAATGCACGTTATTTTTGTAACGTTTACTCATGAGGAGTTTTCTAATAAGTAGGTGTCTGTTTTTTTGGGTAAAAATGGTTTTTTTTTTCAACGTCCTATATTTTTATTCAGTTTTGAACGTACGAGTACCACCCATTTGAACGTACCACCCATTTGAACGTACCACTCATCAGCAGAGAAGAATGAACAAGAAACTCAGCTGGTTATTTTTTAAATAAGAGCTTCAAGTATTATACAATTTAAAAACTTACTACTAAGATTAGATTACATTTTGAATTACCTATTGATAAATAGGTTTATATCGTATTTAACTTGTATATTTCGTTATTGTTAAAATAAATCAACTAAAAACTTAAAGACTAATTTAAGTTTTGTTTCCACGAGACGATCTCACAAGCGATTAACGATTCAACAGCGTTAGAAATAAACAGCTGAAGAGGATGGCAGATGATGATAGAGAAAAATGGAAAGAAACTCAGAGCGCAGCTGTTAAGTTTTTAAGAAGAAGAAGAAGCGTTAGAAAGACACATAATGACGTTTGCAGCTGGCAACTCCCTCGATGGAAACAACGAATATTTACATAACATAATAACCATTTACTAACCTCAAACATATACTGATTGGTCTACTCTAAACTAATCACTTTATTTTCAACCCCCAATTACAAATTATAATCATAATCGCTTTACCACACTGGAAAACTAATTTAATTGAATTATTTGTACGCCGTGTTATAACGTTAATATTTCATGTGTTTTAATAAGGTCAGTATTGTAAGCTCGTAATGTATAACTACCCGAAACTATTACGGCGATGCAGTAAAGAGCGTTCTTTATGGCGCACAAGTTTTGCCTTGCGGCTTCAGTTTGCCGATTAGTTTTGTAGGATAAGGATATCTTTGCAATTAAGTAGTTTAGTCGCTGTAGTTTCAAATAACGAACTTGAATTGAAAAACGAATTTACTATCGTCATTTTAGTCTCATCACTAGTTTTAACATCATCGTAGGATTTTGAGAGAGCGAACGTTTGAATTTGGAATCTATTACTGTTTAGTCTTTTATTTGAGAGTGGCTTTGATGTAGGGTGCCCCCTTCTCACGGAGGTTATGAGCAAGGTGTAAATTACACCCTAACCTTAAGGAAATAAACCAAACATAGGCTTTAAGGTTCTTAATAACCGTAAAAAATAATAGTCAAGTAAAAAGAAAGGTACGTGTGTTAAGGAACGGGCTTGAGCGCGCGACGGAGCGTAACGCGCAGTGAGTTGTGTCGTGTCGTGTCGCTGTGTGTCGCACGGTGCCTCACCGTGTCACCATCCAGTCTAGAGTTACAAGCCTGACTAAGAAACATAATACACTGAGAATTTTATTTAAAACCGACTTCGAAAACCGAAGAGGTTCTCTTTCGTGTGAATGTTTTATTTTAGGTTAGTAAAAATATAATTAGTAACAGTAAAAAATAAAAATAGTTAATGAACCGATTTTAAAAATTATTTTCGTAGATGAAAAGAAGCCATGAAAGAATTAGGTTCATTTTTTTACAGAAAAGTCCCCATTGTTAACCTATTTTAAGAGTAGGTGTCAGTTCTCATAGAAGCCTTGTTTAAAGTCGGTTTTTTCCATGCTGTCCACTTGGATCCACTGCGTGGCTCCATTGATGGATCCTAGTACACTTTTTTGTCTACCTGAGTCCATCGAATCTGTCAGTTCCAAATAATGGATTCTAAGACACTTTAAGGTCCACTTGGATCTTCCAAAGAGTTTAGAGGCGTAGGTACTATTCGGTAGGTTAGGGTTTTTTTTTTTTTATAAGATCCAAGTGGACCTTAAAGTGTTTTAGAATCCATTATTTGGAACTGACAGGTTCGATGGACTCAGGTAGACAAAAAAGTGTACTAGGATCCATCAATGGAGCCACGCAATGGATCCAAGTGGACAGAGGGGTTTTTTCTATAAAAAGGTTATAAAGTTATCGAACCATTTTATAACATCAACGTTTATATTCCGCGATGTAGTTTGCGGTCTGCGGTTTTAAATCGTGTATGTTTGAATGCGAATTAAATTAATAAGTTGATTTTAATATTATTTTATATTTATTTAGTTTGAGGTTTGTTCGAATTATGTTCAGTTAAACGGATTTTATTTACTAACATGGAATTAATATTTGGTATTTTTGTAATTAGCTATCTATTCCCCGTGGTATCTCTTGCAGCCTACTCCAGGGGATTGTGTGGGAATCCCATGTTATAATTTATTTTTAGATTTTTATCTATCGAATTGATATGTAAGTTATATTTGTTTCTGTATTTATTTTATTAGTTACGCATTTTTTATATTGCTATTAATTTCCAAATTCGTTTTCACGTTTTTAGTTTACAGTGCCCTAACATGATGAGATGTATATTTAAATTGTGGCCAAATAATGAATAAATAATTCGGTTTAGGCATTTATTACTTGCGGTTACTTTGAATTTATTATTTATGTCGGGAAATACGAATTAAGGAACTCTTACAGCTATAGAAGTTAGAGTAAACATGCATAACATAAATCTTTATCTTCATAGAACTAAATATTAAAATATATGACCCTTGTTAGCTAGTTACATTCCCGTAACATAAACACCGCACACAAAATTGTTTTCAATAAAATCTATACAGTAAAATAGACTATAAAACGCAAAGACACGAATGTTCAATTTTATTACACACAACTCTAGGTAGGCAGCTCTGTAACGTTTATAGTTCCGAGTCGCGTCTATTGAATACAATATAAAGGAACTGTACATATACTTATAGTATATACTATATGCAATGTTTTTTCCGGATTTTTATACACTTGATATTCAGTCTCAATTTATATAGTTTATTGACCTTTGTTTATTTACTTACGAATATAAAACAGTTTAAGACTGCTTGGAGTCCTTGGTTTGTCTACAAAGCAGTTTATCTAACAAATCTATTCTAATATACGAGTATAAAGCTAAAGACTATGATTTTGTTTTTTTTTTGTTTGTTTCAACGCGCTAATCTCAGAAACTACCACCATTGGTAGTTTCTGAGATTAGCGCGTTATGCGTTATGCGTTATTAGCGCGTTATGCGCGCATTAGAATAATTATTTTTGTAATGGACAGCCAAATTGAACGGGATCGTTATAGACTATTTTTCTTCCCGAAATTCTTACGGGACTGGGTTAAACCGTGGGATACTGCCAGTTGTTCTTAAAGCATTTTTGATGGGACGTAACATTAAAACTCTACCTGATTTACATTCTACTCTCGCATGTTGCGATTACGATTGCATTAATGCACCTTGTTTAACTACATTACTTGTAGTTTTCCTCGATAGGCTTGACAACTTGATGACTTCTGTCAATTAGTATACCCTTTGTTATGACAATAGATTAAGCAAGAAGCCAGACAATTTGTAGCGCTCGTAGTTTGACTAAGCTTTATGCGGTCTTCAGACGATTCAATACAAAATAAATCTAATAGAGGTAGCTTGCAATATCACCCCTTGCGGTAAAAGCCTGTTCACCCATTGAAGATATCAGCATAGTCAGATAAATAACCTGAACTTTGAACAAATAAAATTTTAAAATCCCTCTACGTAAAAACGGCTGGACCTATTTTTACCAAAAGGTGGTTCGCCAAGGAAACAGGTTTTGAAAAAAAAAAAACAATAAACACACACATCGATATCAAACTTATAAGTCTTATAACACTCCTCTTTTGCGTCGAGAGTTAAAAAAGACATCAGAAAAATGAAGTGTTCGCATGACTGATACTTGGCGGGGAGTGATCTCGAAATCAATACAGGAGGATATTACTTACTATGTTTAACCTCACTGAGTATCATTTCTAATTATATACAACTAAAATGTAACGTACCACACGATTCCTTAGAATCACCCACATTACACGTTTCTATCACAAACAACAAGGAATTAACAGCAATAAAGAATCACTATCTCGTATCTATAGCAAAAACGTGTAGTAATAGAAATTATATAAATATATATTAGTACTGGTAACGTGTTATTGCGACACGTGGGACCGGTCTATGGCGACATTGTCGGCATTGGCGACATGGCGACACGTTCTCGCAGACGCGCCCGCCCTTATCTGGGTGGTTCCACAAGTATATGGGCACATAAACAGCGCACAGGACGCCGCCGGCCGCCCCGTATAGATGCCACATGCTACGAATATTCACGATATACCGTTTGTTATTACATTCTAAGAGCTCATTTTGTAATTTGTTGAATCCTATTTTGTTTGTAATGGGGACACGTGGAGCGAGGAAGTGTCTTCAAGATAAATTTATGTGTATTTTAAAGTCTGGCTAGAGTTTTGATGTCAGAATCTTATAAGGAAAACCGATGCAAGCTCTTATACCTTCAGTGTGTTCTCTGTTATAAACATTTTAGGTGCGATTATAGTAATTCATTCGCCGAATGCAACATGTGCTCACAGCAGCTACACCTTAAACTTATTATTTTTAAAACTGTATATGTCAACGCATGTTACATGCGTTGAACGACATTCTGTAATCGCACCTTAACATTTGCCTTGAGATTCTTCTCGTCACCCCTTTGTTAAAATATTTATTTTGAGATAAAATATTAATTTTATATTCAGGATAATTAACGAAAAAATAAATCTTATTTTAAACATTTTAACTCAGTTTTTCTTTTATCTCTTATGTCTGTTCATGCCGCTCCTGTTATTCTTAAGGTAAAATGTGGAGAGAACTTATGCCACGAAATTAAAACTGTAGAATGTTTCGGGAATAATCTTAGCGGTCGTTGACATTGAGCGAATTCATGTACTTGATGTACATGAAGCTTCTGGCGACTCAACCCTCAATAAAATTTGATCCGCGGGGTGAGTCGCTAAATTCCTTTTTTAAAATATTTTTCTTCCGCCGACATAAATGGTAAAAAATAGCTATTGTTCAAACCAAAACCAAAAAATGATATTCGTAATTCTTTTGTGACGTATCCCAGTAGGTATATCAAACTTTAACGTCGTTTGCAGTTCACAGGCTTGTAAAATCACTCTGTGTCAACGACGCTTAACATTGGAGTATCTTTTTTATTTTTATTTTTAGTAAAAAGCAGTTTTTACTACTCCCACCATTTTGCCTGTAATAATAATATCCTGTCCATTCCCTGTCCTGAATTGAACAGTAACAACCCTATAAACTCAGAGAAACAAGCTTAAATAAAATATCACTCAGTTTTATTAAGAGAAGACATACTTTACGACTCCAGTCAGGAGCATCGATTTGTAACAAAATATCACAATAAAATAAAAATACGGATTGGAAATCACAGATCCGGTCAAGTGCGAGACGGCGCACAGACCGTGTTGTGTTATATTATAATAGGTAGCGTCGAGATTGGAATGGAATAGAGAGTCGAAAAATGTAGAATTTTCGACTATTTTTACTAGACAAAAAGCACCATAAATGTCTAGCAAGAAGTATCACTGTATAAGTTAGTTAGATATCATAACTCAAGCTTAGAGATTAGTTGTTATCTTATTTATAGTCATCAATATCGATATCGTATGAAATTAATTAGTACCTTAATTTAATTAATAAATGAATAATACCAATATTCGCATATATGCTTTAAGTCTCAAGCGTCGGCTCACGAGAGTGTATCGTGTCTAATCTAAAAACATATCCTGAAGTAAACCCGACTACGACAGCCAGCTCCAAATAAACCGCCCGGTCGCTACTGAAGCATACTTTACGACGTAATTAACTTTGATGAGCGAGCACATTTATTGTTTCCGTATAAAAATATTTGCTGATAAAGATCATTTTTCGGTCCTCTGTCAAGCGCTATCATGTCATTGTAATTAATCAAAACAAGTACAGTCGGCTCTGTGTCATTTTAAACAAGGTCCCTTAATTGTAGACGTTCTTTTATGTCCTCTGAAGTAATATTTTGATAGGCTTTTTACACACCACTCGAATCGCGGGTGATGAGAAGAAAATTTAGGATTTTCGTTTAATTAATTATTTAGTTCTTTTGTTTTGCTAATTAGAATACAAAAGTGGAACATAATATTTGATGAAAAGATTATTTTAATTTGATATTCTTAAATGTTAAAATGAAAGGTGGAATATAAAACCACTCCCGATAATTATAATGATTTTACCAGGATCAACTTAGTAATATGCTAAGTATGTACCATGGATACTAATTTTAACAAGAATTTTGACACGACCAATAATTTTCAATATGTTCAATAGTTAAAGTACTTACTATTAAAGGGGAAATTTGCCGTTCTCAAACAAATTTTAATATAAGACTCAGTTAAAAACTGAAGCACAAAACAAAGTAATATTCCTCGCCGACTCGCCGACTTTCGGAATTTATTTCGGTATTATTTACACGTCACAGCGTTTCTTTATAAATATAATTCGGAACTAGATGTGTGAACATGTTATTATGGGCCCTTTATTAAGTATTCTGCAGTGGTCCACTGAAACAGTATACCTTACACCCTTACTAACAGTGTCATTCGTTATAGTATAGTTAACGTGAAGACTTCGAATTTGAATTTCCCATTCATTAAAAACACATGGTGTATCGTTATTATGCCAATATTATTTTACTGTCCCGAATTCATGAACTAAAGGAAGCTTGTAGGTTACGATAGCTTATACTTTTTTTTTCATTTAACAACTTGCTCTTTTTCTAATGAGCTACATAGATGAGGTAAAACATATTGGATTAAAATGTATATGTTCAATTGAACTTCAATATTCTTACTTAATTAACTGTAACTATTCGATCACGAGATGGGCGAGTGGTACGGGTGGCGGTCGTATGCCACGCACGGAGGTTGTAGCCACGTATATGGCCACTGAAATGTAACTGCCTTCTGATATTTAGGAAGCTGTCATCATGATACATTACTCCGGAGCCAGCGTTGAATGTGGCCGAAGAAATCTCGTTATTTTAATTCCATTTTTTGCGAAACTCTTGCTCGGTACTTTCTGGTCTTATGGTTTTTCATGCCAACCCTTAAAAGTAAAGTATTTTAGAGTGTTCACTTCAAGTTTTTGTTTCACGTTACCCAAAATATTTCTCCTTCAACAAATCACAAAGCAAATTATAAAGTCGTTATTCCTAATACAGTAGATGGAGCTGCCATTAAAATCGAATAAGAGCCTCCTACCTACAGGCTACATCAAATTATTCGTTTTAAGGAAAACACATTCTAAATAATGTTTCACAATTCCTCTAACAAAGCAACTGAATAAAAATAAATTCGAATATTATTTTCCATACTCTCGAGTGTCTATATCGAACTACCGATGGTTCTCGATATTTGAATATTGGAACTAGTCCTTACAACAACTCGATTGGAGTAAAACTTATGTTCGCTGAATAAATACAAAAATATCGTATACCTAATGCTTCGTTTATTTTTTCCTAGTTTGAATTTTAACTAGACTTCGTAGTAGTGGTTTGGTACAGTGAAATAGTAAGTGGTCTCTGAATTGGAACGAGCGAATTTATTTTAGAAAAGCTGTATCGATCTTGGTGCTTGAAGCAGTACCCTGTTTAGTGAACGTATCATTCAAAGAACTAGATTTAAATGGCGAATCTGACTTCTCTCTCCAGTACATTTTTATCCACGTCTCTCTGACTAAGGATTTTTACCGTAATATAATACATAGATAAATTAAAAATCTAGCAAGGAATTTCTACTTAAAAAGTATAATTATATTGTAATTATTTTGTATATTAAGAACCTACTTTAACGATTTTTTGTAGCTTTTGTGTCTAAATAAATCGAAACGTATTTCGTAATTACGTACATTTGGTGAGTACCCATCAGTTATTACATTATGTATCTTCAAAAATGTATTAAACAAACACGTTCTCTTTAATCACAGAGCTAACATTTAAATAATTCATCGGTCGTCCTTCAACCGAACTAGGAGTAATTATATAACGTTTCGAGTATGAACGGACGAACAGACGTCCTTTACTAATTCAATGTCAATATAGTGGAGCTAAGGGCCTCGATACACGCCTTGTTGTGAATTAAGTGAGTGTGTTTGTTCCAACGAGTTGTTGAACAGTTGTAATATAATTTGCTGCGGCTCTGTTCTTCGGCTACGTTTAACTTTCGGCTAGTTGAGAGACAATACATAGTTCTTATTACATATTTAGTGACCGTACTAAGCTTAATTGATATTGACGTCCATTTTATAGAGAAAGTTGGGATATATTACTCATAGTCATTAAATAAATCTGTTCTATATCAGGTTATCATGATACCAGTTTGATACCATTGAAAGTTATGCGTACAGAGATATTTTTATCAATAACTGCATAGGGCTGCTATTTTAAACTGGAGTGCTATTTTTAATATTGATAAATCGATTTTGCCTACACCCTTTATTTGTTCTAAGAATAGTGATGTCTGAAATCTATCTCCGTTTTAATAGGTATTACAGTTTTACTTTTAATATTATAAATGCAAAAGTTTGCGTGGATGAAAGGATGCATATTCCTCTTGCACGAAAAACTACAGTAAGGATTTTTTTTAAATGGCCCAGACATAGATGACTAGAGTTTGGAATAGCACATAAGATGCTTTATATGTAGGAATTTTCACGATGTGGGCAAATCGGCACGCGGTACTAGTTTCTGAATACGTTGAAAGCCATAATTTGAGAGATGTCCGTTACGTTGTGGCGGCCTGGTGCAGGCGTAGGAAGCTATACATTAATTAGAGTGCGAGCAAACTATTAGTGCACTAAAAGTGTGCCACGATAGATACAGATCTGTGTGAACTAACGAGACACACGGAACGATAGTTTAATACTCGATGCAACATATACCTTTCTGGAATTATAACCTCGCTACTATAATTACAATCATCTTATTTGTCTTGTCGATAACACAAGTGGATAAGTAAAATAAATATTCAAATATGCTCGACTCCAGTACAAATGACTCCTCATGCAACATGCGTTGACACCTACAGGTCAAAAAAGGGCGACTTGCACGAGAATTCTTAGATCAATTTAGTACCTAAATATGTTTTAGAAATAAAATCTGTCGATTCAAAGTTGTACTCGTATTATACATTGCACGAAATAGAACACTATTTAAAGCGAATGTCATTTGTTAATTATAGTTATATTTAGGCGCATTGAGTTATAGTGTACTAACGTACGTTTACGCGCTTCTTTAAATTAAGAATGCTTATGCAATCCACCCTTAAATTTTAGATTGTATCTGCCAAGGCATTCTGCCCGCGGCGCACGACTCGCTGCAATCGTAATTTTACCTTTTGGCGCACAATATGTCGTCGCTTATAATGCAGATTTGCTCATTTGCATTACACAAATGTATTCTTAAAAGCATCCTTTTTAAATATTACTAAGGAATGCTTACTTCAGATACATGTCTATCAGCACCTACATTAAATCCATTTTCACAGCTATGTTAACTCATTGCAAGCAACGTGAAACTCGGCCCTTACTTGGATAGGTGGCCGATAGTGGCATTTATATCTGAGCGCTACCGTGCTTCAGAGGGTACGTTAAATTGTCGGTCCCGGTTGTTGCAATCGATAGGTCATGTCGGTGGTCTTTAGGCAGTCTAAAACCTTGGACTCCAGGTTGCCCACTAACCACTGCCTCCACGAATTTACTTACAACTGAAATGATGGAAAAATAAACATGGTAACCTCTCGTCCGATTAAATACGAATATGTTTATCAAACAGAAACCTAATATGAATTCCAAAGTTCTATGTCATCAAACTTTGTTTTGCATAATTCAATAGACAGCCCGCTAATGAACTAGTGCTCCAAGTGAGGTTAACCTTTTACCAGATACAATATATTAATATTTGTAAACAAAACTTTGTTTTGTATTTGCCTTTTCAAAGTTGTTGATTCTCAGAGGATTCCTTTGAAAGTTAACCAAAAAAATTTTACGGCTTCTATTAAATAATAAAGGGTATTAAATGAAAAGTTTTTAGTTTTACTTAGAAACGTTTTGGTGTGTCGAACTTTGAAAGTGTTTGAATTTTCAATGACATTTGTTTTTTCTCATTCCAGTTATTACTTATTGAAATACTTCGAAGTTCTTCGTTTGAAAATTAAAAATATTCTAAGGTCAATCTGAGAAACCTATGATCTTAATTTAAACTTGACATTCGTCTGCGCTCCACTGGGGCTGGGTGGCCACTAGTGGCATTTCAATCCGAACGTTACAGTGGTTGGTCCTGATTCATTCATCAGACCATGTCGGACATGGACGGTCTAAAATGTCAGGGTTAATAACCTAGCCTAGACGACGATAGATTTAATATATTCAAAAAGGAGTTAGACTTATTTTACCGAAATACATTTGACAGAAGCTTACTACCAAAGACGATGCACGGTAATATCGAATGACCGACGATGTCTCATTTGAATTCATCTCATAAAATTGTTAAAATATAAAATCTTTAGACCGTGAAAAGCTTTTATAATTTTTTATATCGAATATCTTACTTTAGATAAGCCAAACTTCAACAAAATGTAAAATACCAAAATACCAGTATTCAGAAATACGACGATCAAAAACTACAAAGCCACAACTTCTTTACATACATCACTGGCACACGTCTCGCGTACACAACTAATCAAAGCGATCGGCTTATAGATGGAAGGTATTCTTGTTACCCAGCCGTCAGAGCCGTGAGTCCCAATCGTCACACAGGGGCACGTGTAACCACGTCCGATAAATAAACAAGCCGTGTCTATCGGGACCGAGCCGATTGGAACTTAGGGCCGGGACGTGACTATACCACGTTAACGCGCCGCCTACTATATGGGAACTTATAGCACCTATGTGCTAGTTTTTGGGTTAAATTTAACCGTAATATAATCCCTTTACGAAGGGTTGGTGTTAAGGGAAAATAATAATGTGGTAATTATGGAGCTTGTTACTTGTTCCCTTGTTTATTATTTTTGGCTTTTCGGGATATTGCTATTAATAGCACTCATTATTATTTCTAATTCCTTTTATGTTGGATATAAATAGAAACTCCTTCTGTTGGATCTCAGACAATATCAAGAAACGCTATTGAAAGGTTATGCGAGTAGTCATTGCACTTTATCCCCCTACGGCATAACAACTGGTGGAGCACAGTGGAATGATAGACGTGCTAATATATACACTACTTTCCACAGTACAAAGTTGATTTTTCCATAGTCCAATCATGGTGCTAGATATTTCAGTACGTCTAATTATGCGCTTCCGATATAATGTCAATCCATATTATCTGTACTAATATAATAAAGCTGAAGAGTTTGTTTGTTTGAACGCGCTAATCTCAGAAACTGCCAGTCCGATTCGAATAATTATTTTTGTAATGGATAGCCACATTCAACGGGAAGGTTATAGGCTATTTTTCATCCCGACATTCCTACGGGAACGAGTACAGCGCGGGTAAAACCGCGGGGCGCTACTATTAGTATAATGAAGCTGAATAGTTTAATTTTTTTTCTGTTTGAACGAGCTAACCTATGGGACTACCCGTGCAATATTTTTTTTAGAAACCATGTAAGAGATATTTTTTGGTTACGAAATTTCCACGTAAATACGCACATCACTGACAAAACGGCGGGGCGCTACTAGTATGAAGAAAATCATTTATTAATAGGCTAAGTGAGAGAGCTCGGGCTCTCTTCTCTCCCAAATAACGGCTCAGCAGATCTTCGATCAGATAGCGACGCCAGCAGCGGAATCCTTTGAGAAGTTTCAAGGAACTTACAAATCAAATCTACACCTAAATTAAACCCTTCCCAAAGACAAAAACTTAGCCCAATCACAATGAAGATACGCCAGATAAAACTAAACGTCGCCTAGTCCTGAAATATGTTATAGTTTTAATGGATTTTTCTTGTAATAACCCAGTGAAGGTACGTTGAACTCGATCCTGGCTGGGAGGGGAAATGACCGTGTTTTTCCAGTTAATAGTTAGTTATTTTAAAGAGTTTGTTCGTTTTAATTGGTGTAAGGAAAAAGAGCTGTACGAGTATGTTTTCACGGAATAATGAATAGTTACGAGACTCGCAGGTGATGAGGGGTTATGATGTTTAGTTCAGTTACTTTCACGGGCCACGGGAGGGGCGATCTAGATTATGAAATATATTATACTTTGATCCGCCAAATTAATTACCTAGTATGGGGCTTCTAGGATTTATTTAATTTAATTTTGGGGTTGCGGGTTCGATTCCCGCCCGGAGTCAACAATATGTAAAGACATAGTTGTTGGCGACGACGTCTGGGTGTCAATTATATATTCTTATAAAAAGTATTTGTGTATGTATATGTAGTAATATCAGTTAGTTAGATTCCATAGTACAAGCTTAGAGCTTAGTTTGGGTCTAATTAACCGTGTGTGAATTTGTCCCGGTATATTTATTTATTTATTTTTTGGCCGAATTTGTTAGGAAGTTTTTGATTCAACAATTTCAATTAAGTGTTCGAATGTTTAGTTTATTTGTGATGCGATGAATTTTTTGATAAAAATGTTTTTAATAAGTTTAAGTATATTGTTTAACTTGGTGTTTTATATTTAGGTTTTTTAGGTTCAAGGCATGATGGGAATAGCTTGCCTTGCTTGTACAAAAGTTCGAAAATAAATATAGATAAAAAAAAAATATAAAAGCTAATGCATTTTTTCAAAATTGTCTACCTGCTGTCGCTGTCGTCGTCGCCGCACCGCGCACCGAGGCACCCCGACACTCTTATGGAAACCAGAACAGAATCACTTAATAAAAGATTCCGTAGTAATCGAAAAACGAAAATTAATTAAAAATTAATATAGGAACGAAAACACACCATTCACCGGCAACGTAACGGGAAATCAATGAAATAACCTAATTAATTCTACTGAAGATTATCGAACCGAATTGGTTGGAGCGAGTTCTTCAGGAACTCGTTAATTTAAAATACATTTTCGTTACAATGCTATTTTATAGCATAATACTATTTAACAGCTGTGGGTTCTTTCACTATTCGTTGTCAAAGGGAATTACATTAGGGTAATTGGAAAAATATTGGCTACTCGAAGGGTAACGCTACTAATAGCTACTTCACCAGACGGAGACTGCTGGAGGCTCCTTTCGTTATAAAGTACCTCGTTACAATAGTTTTATTGAAAGGTAAAGAAAATATTGCTGCCTGTTCCTTATCATATAAAATGTAATCACAGGCGAAGCACAGCAAATTCAAAGTAATGAAAAAAGCAACCTGTTCAACAACAACATTAGCGGATTTTGAAAACCTTTTTAACCGACTTCAAATACCGAAGGAGAAGGTTTTCCCATAATTCAAACCAAGAGACCGCTTTATTCATATTATATTGTTATGTGGATAAGACATTTAAGCTAAGCATGCGATAAATCCCTGAACACTGAAAAAAGTAAAATCACATACTTAAACAAATTACTTAAAATTATTAATAACATTTGTATCCAAAACTTCCGCGTCTGAAAACGGAGAGTTTAACATATTTAATAAACTTCACTTTTCACTTTTTTTGCACTTAAAACAACCTTTGTTAAAGTTGTAATCAGTAAGCAGGAAAGACCGGTTCTGAATACCCTTGCATACTCTGTGCGAAAATAATTTTGGAAGTCGGTTCAAAAACAACGAAGGAGGAAGAAGAAACACACTATCTATAGTAATTCAATAGATTCTCTCTAGTTGTAACCGCAGAGTCTATTCTGTTTTAACTTTACTTCGATGTACAGAATAACACCGTAAACCATCCCGACTGAAAGCATCGCCCACTAATTATATCGAAGTATATCTAAACTGTATCCGATTATTGGAGTTAGTATTTTGTTACTGTTCACTGTGCTTCAATTATATTTTTATTATACACTAGCTGTATCCCGCGGGTTCACCCGCTGCGCACCCAAAATCGTTAAAAAAATCGATCGTATAAATAATCTAATTAACACGACTTTCTTCTGTATATAGATGTTTTGAAGTAGTTCCCACTTTTCCCTAGCAATCTTTAAGGGTTTATGACGTAAAAAATATTACAATTTCGTTTAGAATATTCAATTTGTATGTATCGTATAGATTCGTGTTCAAAACTGTCTTTGGAACGCAATTCCGTTCCACTGGTCTACTGGAGCTAGCAACGATTTTATTTTCAAACATCTTAATGTAATACGCGCTCAATAACTTTTTAAACAAAACCGTTCCAAGAGATCTTCAACAAAATAAGATGCGAAAAACACGCTTTTACCTTTTTAAGTTTCGTAAAATTTTCCGACACAAATTGTTGGTCGACACTCAACTATTATAAATTCAAAACGTGTATCTAATCCTAAACAAGTTAGCGAGGCCTGTGGGAGCCGGCTTATACTCGCGGACTTTTCAAAATGGCTGTGAAAAGGGTCGCACCTTTTGCTTTCTGCATGATAATGATGAAACGAGTTTATAGTAAAAATGGCGACTCATGAGAAATGAGGATTACTAGCTTTTGTAGGCGGGTGCGCTTGGAAAGTTCTCAACTCGTTATTATTTGCCGAAACGGGAAATTTACTAACATGGTTTTTGTTGTAACTAAAAAAAACGTTGACTGAATATGTTATAAGGTACCTATACTTAATATTGTTAATTTACAAAAGGACATAAGGACTACGTTTTTAAGGCCTGCGCAAAGGAGAGACTTCAGTCTATCGGTCATTTAATTATTTTCTTATTAAATTAAATTAGAACCCTACTTTATAGAGTTTATAGTATAACGCAAAACATACATAGTTCAACGTGAAGATTTTATTCAAAGACTCGAAGTCCCTAATGCCCAGACTAGTTTAACAGAACGATTCTTTATGTTGTCAATTATCATTAAAAAGTGAAAGCAAATATTAAAGTAGAGGTTAGTCCCTAAAGTGACCGGGTTCCAAATGTAAATAGAATTGATTCGTAATCTCGAGTACACACAGGTTACGTCGGTAAGCCAAAGGGTTTCATTGGAATCTAATTTTGGGATATCATTTTGGTCACAAATAGAATATATACTCGTAGTCTTTTCCAAAATATGGAGTAGTTGAAGTGCTTCCTAAATTATTCATATTTACTCACCACACTGGCGCTGCAGGGCATTTATGTAGTAAGTTTTTGTAGGTTAGTTGTCACCCTGGTGTCGGAGTTTTTAGACCGCCTCAAGACCTCCGACGTGGTCTGATGATGGAAACAACCGGGACCGACAGTTTATCGTGCCCTCGTGCCAATACCATAACATTTCGTTGTTATCGTATCGGACAACCAGGAATAAACAATGTCTTGCTTTACGTAGAAAAAGTGTCAACCTAACATCACGCTGCTAAGAACGGGGCTCTCATCTCAGTAAAATATCACGCTGTACGATGGTTTAAAAATTAGGTACAGACTGTGATACGCATTACTTTGAAGTATTTGAATAACAATAAAAGTTTACGTTCATTTTATATCGGCTAAGGGTGGTAAAAAGATGTGACTGCACGCAGTCTCATAATTCACTAAGTATTTTACCTTACAGCTGAGGACTATCAACTAGGCACTTGTATTATAATATTAAAGAAGCTTATTCCAAAATACAGAAGCCAAAAAGTGAGTTATATTTGTTTTTATTGAATAAACTAGCTGATGAAACGAAAAGTTGAATAAAATACAATTCAGCGCTTTCCAAATTAATGGTCTTACGAGCGGACTGAAGAACTTTCTTTTATGAAAGATTAGCTTTTTGGGTTTAAATTAAATAGACAGAGAAATTATTTAAGAAATTCATTTTATGTTGGTTTAACGTTAACCACTACGTTAGTTAGTTTTAGGGACTTTGCAAACTGCAAGTTGACACGTTCAATAGAATAACGTTTCTACTTTGTCTTTAGAAATGGTCAACTAGCTCTATGTAAACCAACGCCTTGGGGCTTAGAGTGGTCAGGTTAACCTACATAACTGAGTACATGTATATTTAAGTGTATATAATGTATATTACAATCCTGTTCAAGTTTATTTGACTGCGGAGGAATTCAACTTTGTCAACAATCCTAGCTTGCCCGTACGTAGAGTCGTGGCAAACTTTGCAGGCAAATTCGAAAGCAATATTCTAGCGTCCTCTCTCCTATGACGTACCTAAAATGACCCATAAACATGGACTCTGACATTTACCTCAACTAAATATAAACTAAGGTTACAGGAACAACATTGTATTTGGTTATCAAAATTAATAGTATGTTTTGATAGAGACGAGTGTGTGTGCGAGTTGGTTTTCCCAGTAATATCCCTCGGGAGCCGCGGCAAAGGACGCTCAATCTCAGCCAAGCAATGTTTACAGAATTTAAAGCTATTTCAGTAAGAGCTATAGTTGCGGAGCGGACACGGGTATAAATTATTGTATCCATTACGGAGGTGTAGTCGAATGTAGTGCGTCATGTGAGATTTGAAACCGCTCCGTCCCTCTGTCCTAACAAGGATTCAGAGCTATAACTTATGTTCCCAGTGAAATGACTGGCCCGTATCAGGTCTAGACCGCTTACAGATCATCTGTACTACTCGCATATAGTCAGATCAAAATAAATTGTTAGAATGAGAGTGTGAGTTTTTGAAAAAAGAACACAATAATTAAAAAATAACAGTTATTTAACAGTTAAAGTTTTTAATTGTTTGTTACCTTCGTACCCTTTTTGACTTCGAGTTGTTCTTTCTTTAAAAAGTTTCACTCTTTCCATTTCTTTAACATTTAAAAGCACCTAACTCACGAATACTGGTTAACGCTATCAAATGAATAGTCTAAGATAATTGTATTACTTTCCAGCACAACCATAATAATAAATTGAAAAATTACTAAGTTTCGAGAAACATGTCGAAGCAACTAAAATTCGTATCAAAAGAAAATTCGTTAAGACGTATCCAAGTAACAGAGAGATATCCAATTCCCAGCAGAGCGCTGAAACGAAGTTAGAACTTGTAAAAATAATACTTAAAGTCAAGAGGATTCAGTCGATATCTTTACGCCTAGCGCCTACTCTTATCTACTTGATAATATGAGACTATCAAAGCGAAGTACGTACTGGAGCCGGAGAGCCATTAATGAATATTTTACAATTCACACCTACAGCCGATATCACAAAACTAAAGCGCGAAACACTCGTAGTGCGGGTGAGGGCCGGGTGATGGCCGCGCGACGTTGTATTCATAGTATTTATATGAAAAGCGTCGCACGAGCCCGTTGCGGGCTCGCGAACCGCGCCCGCACTATGAGTCTTATGCTCAAGCGCTTTTTAAGTCTGAAAAGATAACAAATGCCGTGCGATTTTAGCCGTGTTCTAACAGTTCCTGAGATTTTTTAATGGTAAAAGCATTTGAGATACCTCCTCCTTTTTTGAAGTCGGTTAAAAAGTAATTAATGCTTAATGCGTTTTCATAAGTTCATCCGTATTTTAACTATTGCATGACAGATTAACAATCCATCAATTTTCACAAACTTTCGCATTTAGGCATAAAATAAATAGGATTGTACTTGGGATAATGACCTCGACCGTCTTAACAATGACTTTCGTTTAAATCGAATGAATGTTCTAGAATCCAGCCTTACCGATAAAATAATATTCTGAGTCAGTAAGTAAGTTCGTATATAGCATGGCTAACCCGCAAGTTAGAGTTTGAAGACCGCCTAAAGCCTCCGACATCGTCTAACCATTGAAACATCCAATTGTTTACCGACAATTTTACGTGCCCTCTGCGGCACAAGCAAATAACCTTAGTATAATTTTGACATTAGTCTCTATATAAGACATTTCTAACTATTAGGCTACTATCACACAGCATTCCATACAATAAACACTTTTTATTCTATTACGGAGACTAACAAGACATATTAACCCTCATATAACATAACACAAGTTTTCTTTTACCTACACTGACCCTAGCCTTTCGCTACCCTCTAAATAACAGCCTACCCTGAAATACTACGCCAGTTTTTCCAAGAACCGGTAATCTCAATAGTTTCTCGTGTGTGAGCAAATACGTGTTACTTCGGAGTACTACGACCACTGCGGCCCGAGGCTTCGCTACGCAACTTCACATGCGTAGCATATTATGCTAGCTACGACACTCGTTCGTGTAGCGTTGTACGCCGTTCTATACTGCATACTGCAGCTTGTTTTAAGCACCTTCATAACGAGCTACGAAACTATGTTACAAACTACTACGCAGACAATAGCACTTACTGCGTAGTATCCCGAATAGTAAGTTTTATTCCGCGCATAGCGTTTGATATCCATCAATAATATCCAACGAAGCACAGAACTACATAACAATACGATGGTATCAAGTTACCCACCAATCAAATTAACCGTAGCGTAGCAACGTAGCATAGCATAGTTTTAGACGAAAAGCACCCTTAACAAAGAAATAAAGAAAGTAAGTTACAGAACATGCAAAACGTTCCGAAAAGGAATCGAATGTTCTGGTAAAATTGCCACAATACAAATTGACATACATTTTCGCCAATAATAATAACTTGACAGCAGATTGAAGGAACTTGGAACCCTTTCCCTGTACCGGACCCGGCGAATCGCTCCAGCTACGATATAATACACGACGTAACAATGTTCTCATGTTATGATGAATAATAATCGATATTTTTGTGGTTTTATCGTGAAAGCTTATTCTTGTACAAGAAAGGGATAAGTAAACGAAATGGGGAAAAGACATTGGTTTTAATTAACTGCTGCCTTCGTTATATTACGTAGAATTTATTTATTAATGAGCTTAAAGGCTATTTAGCCATCTTTAGCAGGAACAACATAACCATAAATATGGTTTCTTTAATTATTGGGATGTCGGAGGCCTTTAGGCTGTCAATAAATGCCGAGACCAGGACTAGCCCACTCAAACTTACTTTATAAGCTTAAGTATGTACATGTTGGTCTCGACTTTAATGGTCTTTCACGAAACTAAAGTGATCACACATACCTATAGTGCGCTTCGATATAATAACAAATCGATATTTTTGCAAATTCGGTACTTTAACGTTCGATGGTTTGACTTTTTGGTAAATATTGTTCGATCATTTGAATTTCGATCGATTGGCATTCGATAGGGCGTAGGTAACCCTTCATGGAGAGTATGTGTGACAGGCCAACCTGCATCAATTCAATCTAATCGGATTAGAATTATTACAATTATACGAAACATCGCCTCAGTTCTCTATGATCAGTCAGTCCGAAAGTCTATCGCGAGTTTACTGTGAAGAAATAACAGGTAAAATTCATTTATATGTTATTTGTTCCTACCTTATACCTTCTAACATTTATCAGGCTATAGGATCGTCACTGCAAGTAAATCCACGAGGCTTGATTAGTTGTCTTGGGCAATAATTATAAGTTGTATCGAGACTCTTCCGCCTACAGATCGTGGGCGTCAATAATTGTTTCCTTTCATTTATTCAAAGAGTACCCTTCTCACGTTGCTCACTAACTCTAGAACAATCGATCCGTTAAAAATAACTGTAGTGTACCAAACTTAACACCGTTTACGGGAGAATACGCTAAAAACTAGTATGCTAGTAAACTGCTAGTCAACTTACAACCCACTGTCAACTATACTAATGCCAGCTAGCATATCCAGTCAGTAAGCATGTGCTATCCTGAACCCCTATGCCTGTATGCCAGCTGCTAGCAAGGCAAAGTATACCAACTTTTATAATATCGACTTTACATCGGTTAATTTTGAAATCGGAAACTTTGTGGCGCCTAATATAATTTTTTTGAAAGTTCATTTAAAATGTTCTTATTTTCAAAGTTTCAGGCTATGGTTGTTGACATGGGGTTTCATAAACGAGTAAATAATACCGGTTCTTTTGTTTTAGGATTCCGTGCCGAAAGAGTGCAAACGGTTTTCTATATTATATTACTAAGACTTGTCTGCAAACTGTATATCAATTAGTTTTAAACCTTAAACGAGCAACTAATTTATCGTGCGTGTTGTTACGAAAGACCGAAGTCCTTACTACACTATTCTGATGTGTGTGTTGTATTCTCACTATACTCGCTCAATCTTAAAGCTGTCAAAGAAGTTGACATGATAAATAAAGCTAGTGTTTGATAGTTATCACCGGCTTACCTTAACAAGTTAACCCTAGTACCGCTGTTACTGATTCTAGTGTCAGAATAAAAGACGACATGACATTCCCGCGATAGCTATCTGTAGCACGAGTGATCGTGTCGCGTGCCGCGCCGCGGTGGTGTCAACTATCATTCATCTGTGTAGTTAACTGACTCGGTATCAATGTTTAGTTGGCAGGGTAACTTTATTGCACTACCGTAGTTTAAAAGGTGACAATGTTTCAAGTGCTTTGAATTTTTGAGTTTGCTTTTTTTTAAATAAAATTATATTATAGACTTGCAGTGCCCAAGTTCAATCACGTTTTACCACTATGGCTTTAAAATAGCCTTTAACTTTCCTCTTCAATGTGGTTATCGTATACAAAACCGATCACCTAGTTAGGTGACAGGTGCTGTCGCTCGCCGAATGCCGAATGAAGTTGAAGAAAACGGCGTTAGTGGAAGATATTATACTTTTCATTTTACGTAATGTGGGTCCTGCAGCCAGCACAGGACCACCGTATATCATTATCTCCATAAATATCTTATTTAATATTGCCGGGACGAGATTACAAGATCCTCTGGTTCTCTCCGCGCCGCACCTTTCTCCGCATCCGTCAGTGTCAAAGAATTTCCCTTTTACAAAAATTTATCACCATCGGTTCTGTATTAAAGATTCAGCAGAATTTGTACTAAAACCATATTGTTTTATAATTATTTTCTGTCGAGAACTTTATTAGGTAAGATTGGAATGAACGATTGAGTGATTACGTTTTAATTTTTCTGACTTTTCCTCGTTATTCCGACGGTTATTATTTTTTATGTCTTGTTATATAGTATCGCTTACGTTTTTAATTATATCTTCTCTAGTTCTCTCTTATAATGGTATTGAGTATTTTATGTTAAACATAAAACACTTTATAACCACTTTATATTTATGAGTCCTTAACTTGTGCTTTTAATTTAACTGAACAACTCATCTGCTATGACCACGGCTCCAGATACAAAACGTAAAGTTAACACGAGCAGTTTGTATCTGGAAAAATAAGTATGAGCCTGTAGTACCCATTGCAAGTCAAGGGTCTTTACTCTATTCAAAAACATCGGTACATTTAGAAGGATTACGCCTAATCGATACGCGTGTATAAGAAGTTATATTATAAACTTTCAAACGCCATATCTCATTCATTGAATCGATTCCGTTCTGTTACTCAAACAACCCTACAAGACGGATTATGTTTAGACTGCTTAATGTTGTTATGTTCTAAGGATTGTTTTAAAGGGTCTTTTTTCTGGAATCGGTTGTTCGAATGTTTCTCGAGAGGAGTGTTCGGCATCACTCACAGACCGGACCGGGCCGGGCCGGCTGTGCGCGGGAACAACATGTGTGCTTGTTTGGAATGGGCGGCGGCGCGAGGGGTTAGCGGACGGCGGAATGGTGGCCAATGGTGTGGTGGGTTGGTTATGGGGACAAAAAATGGTTGAAAAATGAAAGTTATAAAATATTTGCAACATCATCCAGTTGATAGTTTTATGTTCATTTGAATTCTATTAAAAGGAGGCAAGCGTGGTAATAACGCCTAATCCACCTTACTGTACTGATATCTTTAGGCCTTTGCCCCGTGCCCGTGGGACATGACAGGCTTATACTTTACTGAAGTTTTTTTTTCATAATTTTACGCACTCTGCTACCCATTGTAATGTAACTTACTACTCATTTCAATTGTTTATGACAATAATCAATAATAATATTTATGAGACTTGTAGCGTCCATCGAGTAACTCCGCTTAAGCAGTGGTCTATACGCTTTTTTGCCAATTTAAATATAGATAGTAAATATGATTATACGCTGAGCTTAGTTCATCAAAAATAGTTAAACTACATAAAGCATGACTTATAATATAAAATCGCTTCATCTCATGACTTACGCTACAAAAAAGTAAAGCATTGTTTACATTACACGGCGGGACGCGGCCTAAGAATACATTACCGGACTTGTGAATGGACAATCTCAGTTGATATTGACATTAAAATAATTGTGTTTACGCCCGCTCCGCCCGCCGCCCCGCTCGCGCACCCTAACCACAGCTGAATACGTTTCACGTGTCCCAAATACAATGATAAATCACTATTATCACAAAAAATATAATTAATTTTATTTCCAGCCGACAAGTCAGCGGCCCTCGAGGAAAATAACAATTTTAAGGAGCTCTTAATTGTCGGATTGTTATTTTGTTGACGTTCTTAAGTGCGGTTTCCTTTCCACAAGGCTGTATTTTTTGTAAATAAGTTAGATGTTTTTGTAGCGAGATATGAAAACGTATTGAAAATACAGAACGGGAGCGCGAAGTGGAGCGTGTAGGAGTATGAAGAGCTCATAAGAATACTGCGATTAATAATAAAGTGCAGCGTAACGAGGGCGGGGAGTGGGGCGCGCGGGGCGGGCGGGGTGCCGCGGGCGATATGGAGCGCGTGGACGATACCTAATCTAAAACAAAGCACTAAATAACAACACCGCTAAATATAACACTGAAATACACAAGCAATGTGCATAAATTATACGAAACAACTAACTCTTTCGAAAATTTTCACCATCGATCGCTCGAAACGAAATTAAACTCGAAAACAATTAGGTAACTTTGAAAGTTACGTTTGAGGAGCCTTATCGGAACAATTTGTTCATAAGATTTGACATTTCGCTTATCTGGATGGGGCAGGATCTTCGAATTCGGCAGTTTTCTGGGACATCTGGGGCGCGGGCGTGACGGGAATCCTCCTTATGCTAATCCTGGATCTCATAAGGTGCTCGGCGCGCGCTCTGACCCAGAAATTAGGAATTTATTCCGCCATCAACACTCGTTATTTCTATTTAATAGGCAGTTTTGTGTAATGGTCGCGTGAAATATGGAACGCGGGACGCCCCGCTACCGGTCTCTATGCGAGTACTGTGAGACACATTAACGTTTCACTGTTTAAGGCGCTATTGACCAGCACTATTGCAGCTGTACCTACAATCTATTTATCCTCAAGATATTTAAAATATGTCAGCGGAAACCATTAATTAAATACTGCAATAAATTGAGCTTTACAACATAAACGAATAAGGCCGATTTTCAACCAAAAACTATTATTTCTAGAGGAAAATGTTTTAGTGATTTTATTTCATTCTCACCCCGTCGCTAAACCTTTTCCTCTACATTAACTATAAGTCTGTATTTGGTTGGAAAATCGTCTATATTGTGTTAACGCTTTAAGTGTCTTAAAAAGAAACTAGCTGTAAAGTGTGATAACGCCAAACTCATGAAAATATGTAATATCTAGACGAACGTCAGTCAATTACATATTCTTATAAAGTATTCGTGCATTTATGTCTATTTGTATCAGTAAGACTCCTTAATACAAGCTTAGAGCTTAGTTTGGGTCTAACCGTGTGAAAAAATAGTTAAATAAATATTGAGTGTGAATTTGTTTTTTCAACGGTCCACCATTGACTTGGCTGTCTGTACGAAGTTCCACCGGCCCGATATGGCCCGTTGTATACTAATAACGGTCGTAACTCCTCTTGTAAACTTTCACGTAATTTCTCTCGTTTCAAATATTATTTTTGGTTTGACACAGTTCCTGAATGTTTTCATGTAGTTACACTTTGATTACTAGCGGAGTTCGTATCCGTTACGTACAAGTATTACACGCTGAGAGGTTTGCTTTTAGTGTTCACTAGTTGGAGGGTGGGAGCATTTTCTAGTCTGTAGCGTGCTGAAGATTTATTGAAAACACTTTAAAGATTTTTATTAGGGAACAAAGAATGCAGTACTGGTTTCGGCATGCTTTTTTCTTTTACTTTTATTTTCCTATGATTTTGAATTAGCTAGCAGCGCACCATGATTTAACTTGCGGTCTCCCGCGGGAGTTTTGTAATGAAAATAAACTTATAGCTGTTCTCTTGACTCTGAGAGTTATACACAAAGACTGTAGTTTAACCGAATGATAGTTTAAAAGACGCCACTTCATATCATAATATAAATTCAATAAATTCATGGTATGTACACTCGCCTGTCAAGACTGAGGTCCCGGATTCAATTCCCGGGTCGAAGTGAAAACACGTTTCCTACTTTTCAAACATGGCTCGAGTTTGAGATCACCACCCCGCATTTGACAAGCGTGGTAATTGCGCCTAATCCTGCTCACTGTACTGATATCTTCAGTGAGATGAGAGGCCTTTGCCCAGCAGTGGAACAATGCAGGCTAATACTTTTTTATACTTTTTAACTTCCTATTTTACGAAAAAGACGTAAATACAAATAAGTTGATGATCAAATAACGAGAGAAAACATTCAGCTTCACCACAGCCCTCAATAAATAATAACGAATCCCAATATTAATAAAATTAACCCTCGTGTTAATGAAACTCTGTAATTATAAACCTATCAGTCGGTCGGACTATTAATACACCTTCCCGCATCGATCTTTCATCGGAACATTGTTTTTATTGGAACTACATATATTTTTAAGCTAACAACGCCCTGCGATTTTACCCAAGGTTTACCCCTTTTGATGAAAATTTGGACATTATAAAAATATTATAAATACGGAAAACAAAAAAATAATTTATAAACAAAGTTAGAAAGACAGAAAATACCACAAGTAGTCTAACTTTCATATTTGAAAAAACCTCATCGAAATCGGTCCATCCGTAACTCCTCAATTTCTTTATAATGTTTGTATTTTATAGACAACTCGAACGAATCAAGGTATTGGAATTATTTTGGTTTCTAGAAATGTATCAACGAAACTAATTTGTTTTAGAATTATTTGATTTCTCTATTATGTTATTGCTAGAGGCAAGGGATAGAGATCATCAACTGCGCTGCAGCGCTGTAGGCAAGCGTAGTTATTACAGTCTGCGCAGATTTTAGTCTACATAGTTTTAGAACATCTCATGGTCTCTATCGACGTATGAAGAATCGCACACTAGAGACAGGAGAATCCCGTTGGCACAGTGGCAGTGAAAGCGCTTACTGTGTCGGGGGTTGGGGGTTCGATTCCCGCCTTGAGTCAACAATATGTGAAGACAAAGTTGTTGGCGACGACGTCGGAGTGTCAATTATATATTGTTATAAAGTATTTGTGTATGTATATGTAGTAGTATATAGTAGTTATTAACCGATTGCGTTCAGTTCAATCTAAGGTCTGCCTGGAATATATTCTGCAGTGGTCTCTACCTCCCCAGTGTATTGTTTTAATCCTAGAATTCTAACAGCAACTTTAGATAATCTTGATTATATATTAAACTCATACTATATCATTTACAACTCATATTATGCACAATATTTAGAACGTACGAGAATTCCTCAATGGTTCTCTTAGAGTGAAATAAAATCGTAATTTTACTGAAAATTTTCGACACATTTTCTAAAACCTTAGCTGCAGGTGGTTCACGTGTAAATTCCAAACGTATTGACGATTTCAGATTGTAGAAAATAGCTCGCATTCAATAACAGCGTATAGCAGCGACCGACACGAGTACCCATCGACATCGACTCGACACGGATTGGGAGTCTTTTGTTGCAGGTTTTTGGCTTAGAACTTCTTAGTTTTATTTCAGTAATCTCAGTCACATACTGAAATCTTACGTCCGTCAAACTAACCACCAACTTCATATTCAGTATTGTAATCAAGTTAAAAGCTTTACAAAACTGAACCAGAAAGTGTGAACAACGCTTGCAATCCAGTACTCTCGTGAACACGGCTGTTATACGACCGAAACGTTGATGTAATGCATTAAATGTTTATTCCGTGATTGAGTTCTATCTTGATTTAGAAAAACTCTCAGAAGTCAATGTGTAATTCTTTCGGCCGGGTTCTGTAGCTACTAGTGTGTCCAACTTTCCAAATAAATGGTTCGAGTTGGAGATCGCCGGCACAAGGCGAGTGGTGATACCAACTAATCCTCCTCACTACTCCTCACTACTAATAACTTTCGAGAGATATCTTCCTGCATCTCGCACGTCAATAGTTTAAAAGTGAGCTTCTAGACACGTTTATAACGTTATCGAATGAAGACGGCCACTAACGTATAGAGGTTAACGTTGAGCTTTATAACGTGTCTAGTCTGACCTGCATCTAAACCGTCTTCCAAAGCCGACAGGAAATTCTAAAATTCTAAATTCGTATGATTTTTTAAATGTTTGTTACATCTTAACTCCGACATTGTGTTTTTAATGTTTCGGTTTATGAAATCAGATGCTTTCAGAATATTATTGAAGTGGTAAGTGGCTGGTTGTAATAAAATGCATGCATGGCATGGTTTTTCACTAATCTTCTTGAAAACCAAAGTAATCTTCCGTGCAATATGTGCCTTTAAAAGCATCTACACTCTACAGCCTTCACTGAAAACACGCGCATATTGTAAGTGTTATGAATGAATATTACTAATATAGAAACTATCAATTTTATTAAATATCCATAATCTAATCTAGGAAATAAAATGTAAAAAATATTATGCTAGTATTCGATATTAGCATAAAGGTCTCGGTCACGAAATTGGATAGCAGTTATTATACGGGATGGAGCGAATATTATTCATTAGGCATTCATCTCGGGATGATTTATGGGTCCTCGTAACTCACCGGTAACTCCTGAACTATGCGCTAGCTGTGACACACGGCTGGGCTTAACTAACTTGAGACATTATTGTACAGAGTAGTTAGGTCGTTGTTCATCTTGGGTTATTGTGTTCGTGGTGTGAGGGCAGTAATATAAAAGCCGCGTGTAAATCTGTGCTGCGGTGCTATGGACACACATAGCGGTCAAACGTATAACGTACTTTTTTGCGCTGAGGCTTAAATAATGAGGCCACTGGGGTAGGGCTTAAGAAAGTTCTCTTGGGGTCTAACGAGTCAAAATAACGTATTTCACCTCAATTCATCGTTTTTGAAGGTAAAGATCCGTTTATACGCACATGCGTGAATTATTTTAGTACAAAAAATACAAATTAATTGAACAACTAACAATACCCTTCCAATAAAAATAAAAATGTCTATTTCTGTTCGCAAAGGAATAAATTTAATTAAATATTTATTTTAACTAAATTAAATATTTGATGACATTTCTATGGCTTTTGGTTTCGGGTTAATTTTCAATCCGCGAACTTGTTCCATAGATTATTGGATGCCTATTTTTAAAACAGGAGTTTATTGGACTTATTAATAACGTGGATAATATATTCTTTATTTAACTAGCAATCCGTCTTGTCTTAACTTGTTTTATAAAAAAAAACTCAAAACTACTGAACGGATTTTTGTGTGATTTTCACCATCATAGTGATTCAAGAGGTAGGCGCGAGGCGCTCCTAGTACAGGAATATTCAAACTCGATTGGTACCCAGTTTCTAATGCTAGCTTCATACTTAAACAATCATATTATTTTACCTCTTAAAATATAAGATAGCTTTAGCTTTTCACTAGACAAAGTTTTTTTTATAAAATAAACGTTTTACTGGAGCACGATTGTATTCGTGCCTAACAAACTTTATTTTTCTTAATGATATAAAACCAATTCTCTAAACCACAAAGTTATCGTTACGGGTTCTCAGTATTTCATGAAAATGTCAATATTTTTGAAAAGATTCTACGTAGGAACCTCTATCATATTTTTTTGTAGTTTTAATATTTTTCTAGTATTCATATTTATATTTTCTGCCTGAAATACTCGCCCCATACCCAGAAATAAAGAAGTTGGTTAGAATATTTCAGTATTTACTATAGTGGACTGTATTATTGATTCCATAATCGTATCTATACATCATCATCATCATAAATTTAAGAGCAAGGCTCTTGTCGGTGAGTCCGATGCAGACTTCTCCATCTATTCCTATTCAGTGCAAGTTCCTTCACGTCTCTATACGACATGACAGACACTTTTTCTTTAATCTGACTCATGTAACTGATTCTAGGCCTTCCCCTACCTCGCTTTCCTTCAATTTTTCCTTCCATGATATTATTAATGTATCTGTCATGTCGTATGAGATGTCCTATCATCTTCCCTCTCCTATTTTCTATTGTCTCAAGTAACCTCTTCATTTCCCTCGTTACTTCCTCTATCTTTCCTGGCGCCAGTAATGTGCGCACATTCCACGTCCCGATGTGACAAGGATTTCGCTGGATGACGACCGAAGTAGCCTTGCTCCTACCCCTGCCGGACTCGGACCGCCACGGCATGTTACATCATGGAAGCCCGTTGTCAAGAACGTTACTACTTATTGGTGTCTGCATCATTTTCATTTGTTTGGGAGGAGTTGTGCAGTAGTTTCCCGTTGCTTTCTGCACCGCAGTTTAAGAGCCGGCGTACCGCCTCTTAATGTCTGATCAGAAGCCCTACCGAATTTATTTTTCTTCGGCCTTCTGTCAGTTTTAATACGGCTGCTGCCCCGTACTAGTTGGTTTAATTTCGGAGTGTCCTTCTCCTAGACGGGTTGCCGTCCATAGCTGATGAGGTCCATCTCCCCAGGTTTGATTTTGGAGTTTACCGTCTCCTAGACAGGTTGCAGCACAATGCTAACGAGGCCTGTCCCCCCGCATTATATCTATACATCGTATCTATACATTGTATCTATACATATATATATATATATATATATATATATATATATATATATATATATATATATATATATATATATATATAAACCAATCGTGGTTCGTTAGTCTCGCTAAAACTCGAGAACGGCTGGGCCGATTTAGTTTAGTTTTAAAATAATTTTCGTAATCCAGGGAAAATTTAAACGGTAAGCAGAGACGGAGTAAATGGGGGTGAAACCGTGGGGCATAGCTAGTTTAAGATGATTTTGTGAAGTAATTTCAAATTATGTCATTACCTAAAAATTAATATTTTAACGATTCTATTGCAAGTTTCTGCATTGTTACAAAATCTTTCTTGTTTTATGAAATCTCATAATTATAGTATTATTTGATCTGAAGATGGATCCAGTTGCCCTAGTAGAACACGATGCATATTCAGTAAATCTCGTCTCTTATTTTCTTTGGAATGTTGAAAAAACAATATTTAAATTAGTTAAATAAAATACCTACGTACGTATTATATCCTATTTTATTATTTTCTTCTGGACAGGCTTTCCATATTTAATCTATATAACGCTTGAGAAAAAAAGCACCCTGCATAGTTGTAATATCTTCGACATGTACATATTACTATTATACGAGTACTACGTTCGATCTAGAGAACTCAAAGGTGCGAAACAAAAATGTTTATCACATAATTATAAAGGCTCGCACTAGAACTGAAACACTTTGCATTATAACAGGCATTCATGAGACTTCACATGAACTGGCGAGCCTTCAAACTTACCTCTTTTGAAAGAAACAATTCCACTAAATCAAATCAAACTCACTCCCGCTTACCGGAACAGAAGGCACTTTTAAAGCGATATCGATATTTTATAACAAAACAAGTTTCGTCAGAACATCAGTCGAGATATAATTTCCGTTGAAAGTTTGTTCGCGACCAAAAGTTTGTGGTGTCAGGAACTCGGGTTACTCCGCTTACTTCGCTTACTCCGCTTATTCCGCTCACTCCGCTCAGACCGTACCTGAAGTGTCAGCTGACAGGGCGCCGCAGACACCGGGACATATTTAAATTAGGCGGTTTGTCACCGTGTTGGACAGGAACAACTTTAAGAGTACTTTCGGCAATATGATTAAGTTTGCGACATCTTGCGAGACCAAAGAATCGTTTTGTGTGATTGCTGATTCATAAAGTTCACCTCTTATGGTCCAATATTTGATCCTCACCGTATTAGATGAATAGAATAGGATTTTATAGAGTTGAGCTACGTTTTAAGCTGCAAACGTAAGAATACGATGTGAACTTGCACAACCATTGGCATACTCTATAAATCATCTTAACATCGAATATAAAAGGCAATTACTATAAAAGTGAGTGAAGTAACAAGTTTAATCAGAAGGGGGGTCACAATGTAACAATAACATCATTCTTGCTAATAGAATCCGAGACTGGTGCGATATGATTTAGCTCCTTATAAAGCCTAACTACGTACGTGAGGGAAGGCCGAAAGGGTTGTGAAATAAATATCTGTTGCTCTGGGCCATAACGGGTCCCATTCAGGGCCCTGCCCCCCCCCCTGCCCCTCCCGCAGCCCTCGCCCCTCAAGCCCGTTATCTTCATTCTCGCGGACACTTTACATAAACTCGTCATTACCGCTTTTTATCCCTGCAACCCTTTTTGTATCGCATATCTGCTGTTTTTATAAGAGCATTTTTTTCGTCGAGATTTTTTTAATGTTTTACGACGAAAGTTAATGTTTGGATGATAATTTTATTTGTGTTTAGTTTTGAGGGATTAGAGTTGTTCGTCTTTTGTTTTCTTTTTTGTTGTGGTTTTTAGGGTTCATGTGTCATTTGTTTTTATACTTTCATTGTTTACAACAGTTCGACGATTCTCTTCTGTTTATGATAATGTGCGAAGTGTTTAAATCTTTTATAATATATTACTAGTGCAGCCCGGTGGTTTTATATCATAGTAGCATTTTCGTTGTCATTTTCTTTGCAAGCTATAATAAGACTCAGAAACATAGTAGCTAATTTTTATTTCAACTTGTACTGGCTGATCCGACAATGTAGGTACCGTACACCATTTTCAATTCAAGCCATTCCGCACTTTCAAAAACAAAGAAAAGCGATCCCATTAATTGTTCCTTGTCTAATCGCTCGGGGAATTCTTCTTTAACTGCAACTATCCACATAAACCGGTTAATGTGCGAAACAGTTAACCTGCTTTCAAACGGTTATCGAACGGGGAACCGTCTTCGGGTCGGATTATGGGTGATACACGCCAAAATGTGGAACTTTAATAATACTAGTATGAAAGTTTAATAGTTTAAAACAAGAAGAAAAGAAAAGAACTAAATACCTACTCGTAAAATAACCTTAAAAAAATATGAATAAAACTAACAGGACCGGTGTTTTAGTTGTATTAAAGCTTACCCTATAAAAACAATAGTGTGAAAAGAACTTAAACCCCTAAGAATATAAAGAGAGAGACCAAGGGAAGACCAACGCACATACCGAAAAAAAACATTAATTGTGAAATAGTGAATGATATGGATCATATTTATTGCAACACAATTAGAAACAATGTAACTAGGTCGTTATATTGTACCTTTGATGTAACGCATACGTGTTTAAAGTTGCGTATATTGCTTATTATTTATGATATTTACAATAATTCAAACAATAGTAAAAGCTTTTGTATGTTTAAATAAACTAATGTTGTTTTGAATGTAATTTTTCATGTTTCTTCGTGGAATCTTGTGACTATGTACGAGTATCTATCTATGACTTTGTTTATATATGGTTTATTTATTTATATTTTGTTTTGTTTAGGAATAATAATAACATCGTTATTTTTATCGTACGTGTCGACTATATTCCAGCCTACTAATATTATACTCGTACAAAGTTTGTCATGTAATGTTTGTCGATCTTTCACTCAAAACTACGGATCGGATTTGGATGAAACTTTAGAGTAATATGGGTTATACGCCGGAGTAAGCCCTCGGATACATTTTATTCCAAAGTTCTCGTGGGAACAGGTACAGCGCGGGCAAGACCTGGAGGTGCTACTAGTATTCATATAAAGTACTATAAAATGTATCTCATATCTGAATAGAGTAGCAGGATTTGTGTCTGTATAAGCAGTAAATAGTATCAGTCAATTAGATTCCACAATACAAGCTTAGAGCTTAGTCTAGGTCCAACAAACTGTGTGTGAATTTACCGGGGTTTATTTATTCAGGGTCCATTCCCTATACATTTTAAACAAAAGGAACAATTGCCCGCAAAAAATGTATCCCGTGTCCAGGCTCCTCGTAATATTGTAAAATTATCCCTCATTAAGAACAATTTATTAATATGGGGATCGTGTCCCTTTTCTGCGAGCTATAATAAAAAAATTAAACTAATCGGTTAGACGTCTCGTTTTGATTGAGCGCGTTCTCTAGCTACTACAGGCTACGAGTCACTCACTAGCTAGTTACGGGTCGAGTAACTAAGCGTCAGGTTACTGTCTATTAGTCATTGAGCAACAGTGACTAACGTTTTTAAAACACACAAATATAGTATAACATGATTTTTTATTAGTTTTTTATATCATAGCATTTTTCCAAAATCGCTAGTCCTCGTCAACATTGCTTGCTCCGTAGCACACCGTGAGCACTCGTTCGTTCACGAATGCATCATTATAAAAGATTTAATTGTATTTCGTGATAGTGTTTACTGTTAGAAGAACTCAAAGAAAAGATAAACAAAACTATGTAAACTTTAAATTGCTTTAATCGAGTAACTAAATATTTATTTTATCAGTAGGTACTTATTTACTGACGTTAATTGAAATTCTTTATTATGTACATAAAACGGTTTATAAAATAACTTTTTAGTAAAATATTATTTTAGTGGTTAATCAGTTTTATGGGGATCTCAATGTAGTTCTTTTTAGTTTGATAAGTGACGGGGAGTGTTCATAATCAAATGCCGTGTATTAGTTTAGTTCATTTGGATATATTTTTTAGTTTGATAGATTATCAGTATTATCACACGGGGAAAGTTCAATTGAATTCATAATGGTACAGTCAGTCGACGGTGATACAAATTTATAGCTTTTTTTCTTTTATTAATATTTGGGGTGTGTCGGCTTTGAAAGGCTAAGCGTTACATACCTCGTTACATACCACCCTGAGCGTTGTATATTTCACTTTGTCCAAAACCCCCGGGTTCACCTGTTAATCATTCCTTATAATCCGAAATAGTTCATTTTCCAAATACCTATCACACAATGTTACGTTATTATCATCGAAAACAAAACATATTATGATTAATCCCGTTCCGTCCGCCCGGGATTAGGGTCGGGATCCACTCCCAGCGCCTATCAGTCCCTAATAAATTAATATCCTTTGTGTGCGCACACTCGACAATATACTTCATATTCTTTGTATTAATGTAATAGTTGTTTAATAGCTTCGCGATTCATTGTACTAGTGAAACAATTACCTTCTAGATAAAGGTCTGATCGATCTTCTAGTGAATGGGTGATTTAGAAATACTTAATAGTGATTTAGGTAGGATTATTAATGAGGAACTTTATATTAGTTATTTATTAGTTCTCTACTAGCACACGCGACTTGAAGAGTTAAGCTAAAGTTTAACTAACTGAGATTGGAACCAGCGGTTACCGGCTATACACGGTCCAGTCTTGTTCCTAATTGGTGAATTCAAAACGATGGTATTTCATGCAATTTCTCGACCATTAGTTCAAAGAACCACCTGCTCGATCGTGTGTATGCCAGTGCTACTGAGCCAATTAGTACATTGGTTGAAAGGTGGAATACGGCATTTGACTTCAAACCGCAGCCGCAGACGTTTATCGCAGACTCCGGTCCGGAACTGTTACTTGGTAACTGGGTATGCTGCCTTTTATCAATTGATTCATTCCGAGTAGGTTAGTAGCTAACCCTGGTGACGTTCTTAGACAGCTCAACATGCCCTCCGAAGCACATTAGCGCTCAGTTAGAAATGTCACTATCGACCACCCATCCAAGCAGGGGTCGAAATGCACGTTGCTTAACAATTGCTTCGTAAGTTACTTTTTACTCCCCGACCAGAAGAAAAGTACATCCGTTCTTCTTCTTCGTTTCAATTTAAATGAATGGAGTTAAAATATTCAATTTACACCACCCCGAACGTTAATTGCACACAAAGTCCAAGACACGACTGTACCAATACAATCAATAAAAGCACACAAAAAGCAATTCCTAAACCATTCGCAGTGTAAACAATTCTATAAGGAACGCTCGAGCCCTCTGGCGAAGCTTCGCGTCAAAGCTTTGAGTAACACTTCACAAATAGAGATTTTAAAAAGATTAAATAAAAGTATTTTTAATTTACTACGCTCACGTCGGACTGTCTGATTGTTTGATTTGCGTTTCGTTTCGTTTCGTGACTAAGTAATGGGGCTGTGTGTGAGCTATTTGTTCTTACACGAGAATCGTAAGGAGAGTAATGAATAATACATAAGTTACAGATTTTTTGCAGTCACGTATCCTGAATATCCCTGGGTTAGTAGAAAGGACGACTAACCTGTAGCCTATAAAAATAAAATTGAACATAAGCTTATACAATATAATTTTGTGTTCTTTATCAAAACAAACAGTCCCGCCGTCGCTGCACCTTAGGAAGAAGAGCGAAGTACATACTACTCTATTTCGTGGTGGCACCCACCTTAAGGTTAAATTTAAGTCCCAATTTCCGTCACTCTGGTTGCAAAATCTTTCTATTCTGCCAAGTCACAGAATCCCTTCACTAAAACAAACCACCGAATACACTAACAAACTCACACACTCACAGTGCACTGGCCTCTATTTCTATTACAAGGAAATTATACGCATAAGTCACATTTTTCTCTCCACAAAGTCCATGTGACAATTTTTTTTAAATAATATTCTTATTTTAAAACACAAACCACATTAAATCCTGGGTTTCCGAAGGCAACACATTGTAATACAAATAATATAAACGCTAGTTCCTAGTTAGCCAATCTCATTTGAATTATATAGCCAGTGAGCCGAGAAATGGCTTGTTTTAATGAAGCTAATGCTAAGATGAAAGCAGGTCCTTCTTTATGAACTGGCCGGTATAATCCGGATTCGGGCAGGTGTGTCCAACATTTTTAGTAAATGACCAAGTTTAAGTCTGGCCGCACATTAGTGATGCACACAGAAACACTGTACATAGTGTAAATGGTTTGATGCATTATTAAGAGGCCCAGGGAACATATGATGTCTGAAAATTAAATGTAAAACAGGTCAGTGAAACATTGCTACTGATTATTTTAGTCCTAACTCTCAACGCTACAGAAACTTACAATAAACTTTAATGAAACAATCACAACGGAGTATTATTTAATACAGTCAAGGTTAACATAATAAGCAATATTAACCATATTGACTCAACAAGAAGAAGTAAATAACTTGAAGCTAACAAAAGAAAGTATATCAAGTTTTCTTCCACCAAAAATCACTGAGAAATCAACTCGAGGCTGACATACAAAATAGGTATAACATGAATAAGCCGAAATTTATTTATATCCAAAAATATTCGCCATAAATAATCTCATAATGTTCTAATGAATAAACCATTGTGCCGTAGTGTAGCGGAACTAGTACGTCGACGAATAACAGGCAAAAGATATTTAGCACTCGTAACTCTGCGTATGATAATGCAATATTTACTTACTCTGTCTAAAAGGTTGGTTAGCCCTGAGAAAGCCGAAACCCTCCCCATATTCCAACTATTGACATCATCATGCTCTCTTAAACACTTTTTGACCATAATTACTCGATTAAAGAGCACATTCTCAAGATCACTTATCAATGTAATAGTTCCCAACATTAAACTGACTACCCAGACTTTATTTAATAGTCGATCTTTTACATAGGTATGTACTAGTTAAGTACAAAAGTTGATGAACATAGTCAATATTGATTTTAACGCGTTCAGCTGATTTATGGAAAATTATGATGTTGACTGTATTTTTCAAATTATTAAGTATTTTCGTATTTCGATTACTTTCGCCTCGTCTCGGCTCTTTTATGGAATCTTAAAACATTCCAGTGTTTTGTCACATTGAATGCGTTCATCAACTTTTGTAGTTGATTGTACGAAGGTACAATCAACTACAAAAGTTGATGAACGCATTAGGTACACACGAAGGTGTATAAACAAATATCTGAAAATGGAATAAGGCATACCATGGTAATCGATAGCTTTGTACTTAACAAAAACTTAGTATCCTCTAAAGAACGTTTATCTAGAATCAAGTACTATCTAAGATGTTACTAAAAATATAACTCAGTAGTAATAAAGACTGCTTCTATTCACCGTGCGCTGTGGCACCGCGCGTATTTAAAGCAAAACTTCATGGAACAGACAACGCTCGCCGAGTTCATTTGACGATGTTACACAAAAAACCCTCCCCTTCCACTACCCCTTCTCGCAGAAAATTTATTTAATTTATATTTTTCAAGATATCTCTTTGAACCAACTTAAAGTGTCTCTATTTATTTAACTTGCTCTCAGTTTAATATTTGGTTTTAATTCCAATACATTGTGGGTATATTACCTGGAACGGGAGTGCTGGTACAAAGACGCCATTTTGTCTTTGGACTTGATGTAAAAAGTTTATTTAATAAAAGTATCTTACTTTAACATTAATAACATTGAATACCACAATATAATATTAACGAACAATAAAATTTATTAAAAGGCATACAATTCGTCATGCTATTTTGTAAACTATCTATCATGATATCATGATGCCTCGGTCGTCTATAAGTATGCCTCGCCTCGGCTGCCAAGACTGAGGTCTCGGGTTCAATTCCCGGGTCGAGCGGATACATGTTTCCTACTTTTCAAACATGGCTCGAGTTTGACACCACCAACCCTCATTACTCTTAGTAGGCAAGCGTGGTTATTACACCTAATACTCCTCCCTGTACTGATATCTTCAGTGAGATAAGAGGCCTTTGCCCAGCAGTGGGACATTACTTTTTCCTATCATGATATTTCATGATATTTTTAGATTAGCACATTATCTGCGTATTAGTCACAAAACTAAACTTAGATATTTACTTCAAAACCCATTCGATACAACATATTGATATTTACTAAATCAGGTGAATTTTTTATTTAAATTCATCACAATCTAACAGACGTCACACCTCTCTTTAAAAATATTCCAATGTCTCGAAGCCCCAACCCGTAGATAAAACACGAGTAACTCACAATCAAACCGCAATAAAAGATGATTTAAAATATTTTAATTCCCCAATCTTGGAGTCTGAACGGCCGTAACTCGCGCCGGCTCATCCTGTGGAGATCAGGTTATATCCTCGAGTATAAAATAAGTTATCTTTATACAAAGGTCACCGAGCGCCAGCTTTAAAATGATTTTTTTTCCGTGGAAATATTTCTGTAGTGATTCGCACTCTTGGGACTGTCTTGAAACAGAACTCTGATAGACAAATGGCAATCGTTTGTGTTCTATTTGGTTGTCTACTGTCGAACTGTATGAGAGCGGGCGTGTGGCGACACAATCCCTTACATTTGACTTGTGACCATGGGGTTATAGTATGTAGGCATCATAATTAAAACTGTCTTAGTATAAAAGGTTTACCATTTGCTTTAACAATGAAATGTGTATTACTATTACAAGATTATCTCTAAATCGATCCGGTATTGTCTTATAATCCATTCCATCGATTAACTTATCTGTGGCGGAAGTAACGCTACATTCAAAGCGATAGTTTTCGAATTAGTGAACCGATTTCACGCTCGAAGACCGCTCCAGGAGAGGCCTAATTTAAACTGCTTTACATAAGCACCTTCAATGTAATAATTAAATAAAATACAATCATGACTGTTTTGTTTCGTAAAATCTTTTTTATTCCGGTCTATTGTACGAAGCTTAATATTACAAAGCCAAACAGTATCTACCTTCCGACCGTTCGAATGCGGGCAAACACAAGAAACAATAAACTTGAATTACATATTATCTACGACTACATCATAAACAGTAACAGCGAGTATATCAATTACGTACTTTATGCTCACATAAATACGGCTTATATTATAATAAATAATGTAGTGGACTTATGCTGATAATACATAAGGCTTGTCGGAACGATTTGCTGGGATTTTGCTTTCCTTTTCAAAATAGGTTCGGAGCTGGCGTTTTACGGAGCGAGTGCTAGTTGTAAGGCCAATTCTACGTGTTTTCCCACTTACTAACTTTACATTGAGGTGTGAATGTGTTTCGAAATCGATCCTTTACCGAACTCGGACAGGTTGGTTCAATTAGGTCACAAGTCATGTTGTTTATGGTCGGATACCTGAGAACATTTGAATTGGGGTAAATAATGTTAGTTGTACGATGCAACTCGGTCTATTACCCCCCTTGGACCTGATAGAGCAACATCCGTCTGTTGAGCGGGAGTGGATCAAACTACTTTTCTCAAAAACATTTTGAAAGTTTTGAGTAAGAGGACAGAACATTGGATGACTTCCGAGATTACCCGCAGTAAGTTCTTATGCTTAACGCTCATCCTCCTAACTGTACTGATATCCTCAGTGAGCGTAAAGTTCTTTGCCCCATACGACAATACAAGGTTACTTCACTTTTTAAGTACCAATCATTTCATATCCTTTTAAATAAAACAACTGGCTTAAACCTTTCATTTATCTATTTCCAACGCAGATTTTTTGAAAACCATTTCATTATTTGCCTAAAATCCTTTGAAATGGAAACATTGAAAAGTATCGAGTCACGTAGAACATTGAAGATTAAACACCGCGTCTGTTTGTTGTCGCTCCTATATAATGAGTAGTTGATCTGGTGATCCCGAGATTTGCATACTGATTGAAATATTGAAGAGTTTGATGCAATTCCTATGCTGACCCGTTTTAGATTGGTATGTGTTTTCAATTAAAATGTTATCTGCTTTTAAGGATAAATGATTTTGTTTTGATACAAACCTAGAATTCTATAGACAAGTGGCAATCGCTTGGCATTCTTAATGGTTGTCTTCCATCAAAATGTATCCGAATGTCCAACACATCTGAGTAATTATTACGTAAAACTCTTTTACATTTTGAAGGTAGACACAAATTAGAATGCGAACCGATGGCTATTTGTCTAGGAGGGCTAGCGTTCAATTATTTCCTAGGCAGAGAAATATCGCTCGTCGCCGTCGCTACTCTTTGCCCTGGCACTCACATCGATTGACCAAACCAAACTCAGAGCGGTTCGCTCTACACAAACTCTTCGGAACTTGGTTAAAAATAAATGCCACAAGTGTCTCCCAACACAAATAGGTACCTAATTTAAAATTCAAACCATCTTATCTGTATTCAGATCGGGTAGGCTGTCTAAATTGCGATTAAAATCTAGTACATATTAAAATCTAGACGAAACGTGTGACCTAGCCCTTCTTTCGAGATCTAGGTATTGTTTCAAGTTGGGTTTAAACATTAACCGCACGCTTTGGTTCAGAGTTAGTAAAATTAAATTAGTTTCATTTCATGCCTTCTGCACGCAACTCTCGCGGTGTACTTTGACTTTGAAGAACACTCTATTGCTTCACGACTATATTTAAACTAGTAACTTTGAGTAGGTTTAGAACAATTCTAATTAATAAATAAAAAATCATTAATTGTTTATCAAGTTTACGAAATTACATGATTTGTATCTAATTAAATAATAATAATAAAAACAATTGGAAAAGGCTCAGCTTGCGCTGCCAGCCTTTATATTGGGTTCGCGACATTCTTTCTCTTGAACAAGGCGGGCAAAACCGCGGACTCTAGTTTACTACATAAATGCGTAAGTCGGTATTTTAGTGCAGGTCAGTGGCTACCCTGATGAATTTTTAGACCGTCTTCGACACGATCTAACAGTTGAAATAACAGAAACCGAGTCTATAACGAAATAAAAACATATTAGACAACAAACACATTTTTAAAACAATCTCATCAGAGTAATATCCTCCAAAACGTGCAACCCCACAACAACCCTCCGATTGAAACTCCTTTCCAATTCGATTAAAAACACAAAAGAAGCTAACTAACCGATGCCATTTTGTTTAAGTATTTAAATCTTCCCTTTAGCGAGTCAACGTGCTAGCTAAATAGATTAACCTGCATACCACGTTGCAACCCACGAGGTAACCTTGAGCGGTATTACCGGGCAATAAGGTCGGGAATGGGTTGGCAATTTGTTATCAGTCGCCAAGGCAGTAAAATAGTGGTCGGTTTTAGTGCTTAGTTTAAGGCTAAGTAATCGGTGTGCTATAGTGGGTGGAATATTTATTTTGGCAGGGGGTTACAATATTTAATAGGTAAGTGAAGTAAAGGGCGATATTGTCTTGCTTTCGGCTGTAGGGAGAGAATTGGCTATCTTTGTAGAGATAACTCGATCGAAGGTGAGAAGTTGTCGATAACCTCTCAGTGGTTCTGTCAAGACGGCTATATTATATTGGAATACTCGGCATGATAGGTGGCCTATAGGGCTCTATGCTATATGCTCGCCAAGACAAGGGTGCCTGCGTTATTCCCTTCTCTGACGACATGGTGCTCTATTTCTATAAGAAAATAAGAGAAGAGAGTAAAGATATGGTATGGCATGATATATGTGTTTAGGAGTGTATCGCAGCGAATAGATTAGCTCAAGTGATAAGATTGGCCTAATGCACATTAAGATTTAATGTGTTATGTCTTAAATTCCATTATTTGATATTAAACATATCGTCTTTCCTTTGACGGCTCGCGTTGGCCTATTTATAAAATCTTATGGAAATTATATTAAGTTCCTTAAAAGTGCTTTTGTTAACACTATATTTGGATTTCCACTGAATTTCGACACAGATCATTAGAAATTTCTGCGAAGTGATCAGTCCATCAGATTGGACGCAAAGGGAAGTATTTACATTTATATTTAATATCTTTTTACTCTAAATATTTTGGAAACTAGATTATAAAGGTATTGAACATTAATTTTCTTTTCAATAATACGTAGGTACCCGATATTATTGAGGAGGAAGTAAATCAAATACCATTTAGTCTATTCATCCCGAGTTAATTCGTGTAAAATTTACTACGAGTAAGGCACAGAGCGACACAGACACGTATCGTTAGTATCTCCTTATTTTTAAATCAGTTAAGATACAACTGTCACATTTGACGTGATGTCAAATTAGTCAAAATGCCAACACGGTTCCTCGTTTCCTTGTATCTCGCAGTGCTCTGAATTAATCGTAAGTAATCCAACATTCAGGCGATGTGTTTCATAGAATCTAATTTACACGTCAGAGACGCACCGTGCTTGCGCTCTGCTCAACAAAGCACCACTTCACCCCACCCTGCATCGGATTCTAGCACTAAACTCAAAGGTGTAAAGTCGAAAGTTTAATAACTCGGCTGTCACGGCACCTCCTCGCCTGTAGTGGTCTAAGGGCTCCCACACAAAACTGCGATGCGATGCGATGCGAATTCGCATCGCAGGAACTTGCGATGCTGTTCCATTAATTAGCGATTCTCATTTAATATATTCATCTCTTTTCTTTGTACTATAGTAGATATACCTATTTCAGTTCGTATCGCAGAAATTCGCATCGCAAGTTCCTGCGATGCGAATTCGCATCGCATCGCATCGCAGTTTTGTGTGGGAGCCCTAAGTTAAACCGGATAAAAAGTTCCATTTTCAAAGATTTGGATTTGTACCAAATTAGTTGAACGCAAGTTCGTGGCTTATTAATTTTCTTTAACAAATTGCTTCCTTGGTATTTTGTTTCCGGTATAAACTTAATTACTGTGATTTTTATTCTCTAACTATAGTTGAATGAAAAATACTCGTTCTGGTGACAAAAGAAGAGTCGATGTCGAAGACTCGTCCCAAAAGGTTGGGGTTCAGGTTTTAAATCAAAATGTAATACGATATTGCTATACAGTGTAATATCACTTGGAAGTGACCAATGCCCCACTTTTGTGATCACCTGATCGATTCAATTAGAACCGACGACGAGAGCCCGAGGTGAAACCAGATGTTTCTAAGCGCCGTCATAAGCTTCAGCCTAAATTAGATACTGGAATTATTTAGAATTTCTTTTGATAAAATATTCTTAATAACATTTTAATATTATTCAGGCATTTGGATCTTCGGTTTGAGTGGGAGCCTTCTCAGTATGACCTGTGGACTGTGAATAATATTAACATGCGCTGCTATGAATAAGTGAATGAAACATTAAAATATACATCTTTGCTCATAGACGTCGTTATTTATATGGAGCGAATTTGAAAGGAATGAGAAAAAGTCAAGAGACGTAGCCGGAACATGCTCACTAGCAGCTAGTAACCTTGCAAGTTCTAAAAAATAAAATTGTCTTCAGAAAAGGTAACAGCCACTAATTAGAACACCAAAAACAGCAGCACCCTTAAACATAAGCACATCGATTGAAAAAGCAAATCCACAGCCGAAATGAAAAAACGTAATGTCTAAGATGATACAGATTGGATCGCGCCCTTCGGCTCGGATGCCGTTCATAACTCAAAGACAATGGTAATTGAGTAAAGTGTCAATTTGTCATGATCTCCAGGAGGACGCGCCACACAAAGAGATGCGTACAAAAGGTGTAATCTTGGTATTGTGTCGCCCACCGCCATTGCATTAGTGGAGAAAGGATACGGGGCGTGAACTGATATTAACTTGGCCTCTTCAAACCTGTATTTTAATAAAGGGGAACTATTTCCCTTAACATAATACTGCGAGTACTATCATCTATACACCTATAGGTGTAGTTGAATGTCTCGCTTGTAGGATTTTGGAGGGAGATAGTCCGCTAGTTTCGTTATGATAATGTTATGAGGTCACTACCCCATAAGCATAGCTGAAATGTCTACATCGTTGGTTTTGGTGGGAGATAATTTACTATTTTTGGGTATTTCCAAACTGTATTTTAATTTCCTTTTACATAATGGAAGGACAAATGGTAATACATAAGTTCACGTATAAGTAAGGTCTCATTGATGTCTTACTCATCGGTTGAGAGACGTAGTCGAGAAAGATAGTTGCTCGGTTTGTAGAGCGTTATCTCTGTCACACTATTATTGCGAGTATCACTATTTTCATTTAATTCCAAGAAATAATTATATTTAAATTCAATAGTGTTCTGTTAATTTCAATAAATTAACATTGACACGCCATATTATGAAAATAATGGAATAAACAAATGTAATTGGATATTGGCTCGCCGGCGGAACAATAATTATTTCCACCTTCAGCGAAATTACGACTCGGCCTCCATCTTGTGCCTACATCACGTTTTTCTGAACATAAAAACACTGAAAGTGTTTCAGACGTTCGCGTCCAATATTTCACACTTCTTTGGTCTTCATAAACATCAAAAAGTAAAAATCTCGGTAACGGTACTCGTATAATATCTCAATCTATATTTTCTTTTAAACCTAGGAGGATTCGATTCTCCCATCGAGGTATGCTGTGAAATGCTTCACAAGTGGAGCATCCAGTGTGTACGAACTCTTTGAAAGACGTTACGTCATTAACGATCTTTTTATTCTAACACGGCGCTGCAAATTACCACTAATTACTAGATACAGACTAATAAACTTAGGTTAAAGACTTTTTGAGGTCATATCCTAGCGACACCCTTTCAACTACCCTGTTAGTTGACTATATAAATAAACTAACTATTCCGCGCGGTGGTTCCACCTGCGATCAAATAGATGGTGCTAGTGTGATAATGATGTAGATCGCGCTACCTTATTTTCCCAGATATAGTGGGGCCGCAGACATTTTGTTGAGCATGACAAACTTTATAAAATTAGCATAGACACGTGTATATTGTATTATATTATGTATGTATGCTATGACCTCAGAATACAGAAGTACCTACAGAACCCGTGAGCGCGCCTAATACTGTAGCTACTCAAACTAGCCTTAAATAGTGTAGTTTTATGCGCAACCGATCAGTCACTTTGTGACCGTCGGAACGCGCTAACGTGTTTTACCCGTGACCAATTTCACGAAACTATGCCGTCTTGTGTAGTTCCTACCTGTAAAAATGCAGTGGGTCTGAAAAAGAAACAGGAAGGGATCACATTTCACGTGTAAGTATCGCATTTAGGTATCGTCTTATTTAAATATTTAATTATTTTCTCAGATTTCAATTGTCATATAGAGTGATGCGTCAATCTATGTTAGTGTTGCCAATAAAAGAGTTTTGATTTACCCTTCTTTTTATTACCTTTTGAGGGATTTAATTCGTTGTAGAATATTAATAAGTAATATAATAAAAATTAACCAACTTGAAAAAAGAAAGTATAAAGCGTAAGTGCGGCTCGTATGTACCTAACCTAACAATCCTATTAAATAGTATGTTAGTCTATAGGTTTCTAAAAAAATTTTTGGTGTGCGTGTGTGGGAGAAGGGGAGAGGGGGAGCGGGTATAAAATTATGTTTCTATATTAGCCATCTTAAATTTTAGCTTCCCTGCTGATGAGGAAAGGAAAGCGGTGTGGACAAAAATTATACAAAGAGCACGGCTGGAACAGTTCTGGAAACCATCGAAGCGAAGCGTAGTTTGCTCGATGCATTTTGACTTAAGTAATTATTCTTTTTTTATGTAACTCACAAGAGTTACATAAACGTTTAAAGTATTCGGAAAACTTACAGCTAGGTACAAACCTAGCTGTAAGTTTTCCGAATACTTTAAAATAAAATAAATAAAAACATATAAAGTTTTTCCATCACCCGTTAAAAGTGTGCAAACATCCACCTTAACACCGTGTTTTATTTAATATACCTATCTATTTCTTGAGATAATCAGGTAGGTACATAGTTATATAGAAAAGGACAATTTTTATTCTATTAACATATTACCTCCAAAACTCCCAAAATTTACCCCAAAATGGGCAAATAATGCGAGAGCTAACAACACTACGCGGGGGACTTTGTTCTGTTTTTGGACACAGCGTGTAGCTTGTAAATACATTTGAATGCTCCTTCTGGTAGGTACTTCTGTATTCTGAGGCTATGACATTATCCTGCTAATATTATAAATGCGAAAGTTTGTGAGGATGTATGTATGTACATATGTATGAATGTATGTTTGTTACTCTTGCACAAAAAAATGGACGTATTGGATGAAACTGTACTGTAATATTTAGGATTTACATCAGAATAACACATATAGAATAAATTTTATCCCGAAATTCCCGCGGGAACGGGTACATTGCGGGTAACACCGCGGGGCGCGGCTAGTAAGTGATAAATGTATGGGCAGTTTGCCGTTGACTCTATCGACTCGAGACGACATTACCCAAAGCAACCTACGCTGTACTCTCACTCTCTCCACAACATAAAATGCTCAGCTCGGCTGCAGAAGTTTCCAAAGGATTTTCCTGTTTAAAACGAACTATTTATCCACTAAGAGAACAACGCCAGTTTCTTCTTACTTACTCTTATAACCCAGAGTTTCTATGTAACTCGCTGCCAAGAGGTTCCGTACATCAATTCACGCATTAGGCGCATTAGGCAAGCGTGATGATTACGCCTAATCCTCCTCGCTGTACAGATATCTTCAGTGAGATGAGAGGCTTTTGCCCAGCATTGGGAAGTAAATAGGCTTTATACTTTTTTACTTTTATGGTAAGAACTACATACTAAAGACCTAACGAACTAACCTTCGATGCTTCAATCATTTATCTTTCACACAACCAACTTACAATATCGTCTTGATTTCACATCATAACTGATTATTTTATGTGCAGCAAAATACAGTTTCCGTACACCAATTATTATTATTAAAACATTGTAGCTTTTTTATCATAATCTTTATAAAATGTTCTCCCAGACAAAACCAATACTTTAAATCTACGTTTAATATTCGCAAGCAGATACATTATTATATTACTTACTGAGAAACTCATTACAGGTAAACATAATTTCGGCATCATTCAATCAGATCGCGGAAGGAGCCGATCGTAACGTAAAACACTCATTAAATTCTCCTTTCATGTATCTCCTTAATTTTTTATTGAAATACTTATTGATGTTATATATAAGCCTATTTAACTGTGCTCTTTGGTACTAATACCACGCGTATACCTTCAACTTTAGCGACAGAGAGGGCGATTTCAAAAATAACATTTACTAATATAATAAGAAGAACTCAAGAATCAGGTGTGAAATACCGCCTTTTTAGGGTTCCGTAGCCAAATGGCAAAAACGGAACCCTTATAGATTCGTCATGTCTGTCTGTCTGTCTGTCCGTCCGTCTGTCTGTCTGTCTGTCCGTATGTCACAGCCTTTTTTCTCCGAAACTATAAGAGCTATGTTGTTGAAACTTAGTGTGTAGATGTATTCTGTGAACCGCATTAATATTTTCACACTAAAATAGAAAAAAAATAAAATTTTAGGGGGGTCTCCCATACTTAGAAATGAAAAAAATATTTTTTTTTCATCAAACCCATACGTGTGGGGTATCTATGGATAGGTCTTCAAAAATGGTATTGAGGTTTCTAATATAATTTTTTTCTAAACTGAATAGTTTGCGCGAGAGACTCTTCCAAAGTGGTAAAATGTGTGTCCCCCCCCCTGTAACTTCTAAAATAAGAGAATGATAAAACTAAAAAAAATATATGATGTACATAACAATGTAATCTAACACCGAAAATTGGTTTGAACGAGGTCTAGTTAGTAGTTTTTTTTTTACGACATAAATCGTAAACCGCAAAAAAATACTGATTATTCATTCAATAACTCAAATGTAAATAAAAAAACATTTATTTCAAGAACTTCTTTATTATGTTACTCGCTGCTACGGAACCCTTCATGGGCGAGTCCGACTCGCACTTGGCCGCTTTTTTTAATTGGTTATAAAAGGGAACATTCCGATAACATCCTATCACACATGGAAGAAATACCTACTGCGTACTTCTCTATTGTTTTATACACCGAAAGAATTTTTGAAATTGGTTCGGAAAAAACATAAACTTTAATCGAGAATCTCCTCCTTCGGCTTTTGAAGTCGGTTAAAGAATCACTAGTTTCAGCCGCCGTTGTTGAGATAAAAGATTAATTGAATTACTTGTAGATTTATTGAAAAGTTAGACGACTTACCAACAGCTGAGTCTATTCCGGGCTCTTACTTTCTAGGATATTCTTATTAGATCTCAAGTTAAATATAATAGAAGGTATAGGGTTTTTCATAAGAATCTCGTTATATATTGATCTTTCCTTCGTTTGCAAGTCAATTTAGCATTTCGTATAATTTTGGTACTTTGGTCATGAATACTTGACGAAGTTGACATTTTCCGTCATCACTCAAAATATAACCCTTTAAAATGCACCGTCGAATCGTTAACAGATTTAACGTCAAATAACGGTTTTTAAAATAAGTCATTTAATTAAAATCTGTTTACTGCCGGACATTTGTAATGAAAAATAAATTACTTTTCCACATAAAGTTGACAAAAATAAAGTTTAAACTTTAATAAAGAGTGACAGACATATGACCATTAATTAAATTTACATGTTTTAATAAAACCAAATGCGTCCGCCGTATCCGAGTACCTCAAAGGGAACTTAATTGATACTCGTTGACGGGCCATCACACCAGGTGTGATAAATATCATAAAAAAAGGTTTAAGTAGGCCAGTCGGCAACCATAGTGGAGTGTTGAGACCGCTTAAAGACCACCTAATTTAACGATTCAACCTGACGTTTTAAACAAACGAGATTGGCTATTTAGATGCACACCGAGGCACGGTAGCGCTCAGATAAAAAATCCTCCACCGGCAACCCATCCAAGTAGTGGCCGAGCTTAGTCAATCCATGCCACGAGCACCGATATAATGAGTCGTTCGCTGGCGGACGAACTTATTTCAATGTGCTTTGGAATTTACTTTACAATTTTAATAATAATCGACCAACGTATGTACCTTACTTTCTAACCTTTAATTAATGCAAACTTTTAGTTAAAATACTATTAAAATTGAGATTATTCGTAGAATTTCAAAAATACGACACAAATTAAAATAAAATTATTAATTAAATAAAACGACACCGCGCGTCCCACTTGAAGCTTTGATTCAGCTTTAATATTAAAAATATTTCAATCACATTTTAGTCTCAAATCACGAAAACCGTTTACCAAAAATGTTGGTTAGAATATAAATAATGAATGACACTTGAATTACGTTTTAATCTCAAGTAATACAACTCTTTCCCGGTATTGCTGGCCAGCGTCAATAAAGTAGTTATCTCTGAAGAGTTTCTTTATAATTTTAGAGAATTAATTGTTGAATAACTAATTGTTTTATAATTTTAGATATGTAAAAAAGGTTTTAATGATACCAGATTTGGACACCAACGAGCATTATACCAACGAGTTATATATCCACACCACTAAACTGAAATCTTCAGTGTTAATTACACTTATTTAAACCTCGTGTTATCACGACCAGTGGATAATACTTCCCCAAGTCTAGATAGAAGAATCAAATTGGTCTCCAAGAGATGAATGAGAGTTAGAGAGATATTTTCATGAGGAAGGTTACTGAAGTGGCTCACCTGGCTTGTCAAGGTCGCTGATGAACTCCTCGGTGTCCACGTACCCCTGGATGCCGGCGGCCAGCAGGAAGGTCAGCCACATCACCAGCCGCCCGCCGCCGCGCCCCACCGCCTCCATCATCACGCGCTCCATGCTAGCAGGTCCAACTCCTCAACTCAACTCATCAAATACACGAGTACTTCTTCATTATCCAATTAACATTTCACATTCCAATTTCAAACTCAAATAAAAAGCAGTACATCAAAAACTTTTTAACTGGATTTTTTTTATAATTCCACTGATTCGAATTTACATTTTTTGCGTTCGATAGTCGATTTCTTTTATAAGAACTTTATTTTAAATAAATTATTTAATTAATATTTGTTCCGGTGGTTGTTTGTGGAAGTGTGTACAAGTTAGCGCACGTGTCGTGTGGTAAACAAAGAGCGGGCGGCGCGAGCGTGCGTCCGTGCGGGCGCTCCGGGCAGCACTGATCGAAAACCGATACCAGCCGGGAACAATCGCTCCAAAAACAACAACTTACTTTCAAAATTACAATTTCAAGTGGAATATGGTGTCAAATGGAAGGATATTATGAGCGGCCGTATTGCATGTACGCCTCGCTACACCGCTCCGCATCCAGCACATATTACGACATTCACCAAACGTGACGCTCGGCGAAACGATAATGTTAGGCGTTGTGCCGGAATGTTTATTGTTAAACTTTTGTATTAGATCACGGGGACGCCCGTAGTCGCTCTCAACACTCCGTACAACACATACTCTGTCAAAATAAACAGATTAGCAACGATGATTTAGTTTAGTTTATTTTGTTTACTAAAAATTCTATAACATTAACTTGTGAAAGCTTTCAAAGTAAGATCCCATGCATGTTTAGTTGGAGACCATTCACTTGCTCCTTATTTGCTCCTCGCCGGCTGACGACCATTCCCCGCAATGGGTTCTCACACCACTCCATCAGCGCGCAATTGTTTCCTCCGGGTACGGTCCTTTCCTTATTCTTTATTTCTTGAAATTACTTGACGAAATACGATGTGACTCGTCATATCGTTTCTAAAATATATCCGAATTAGGAACTGCTTTTATCCTCTGCTTTTTATCCGGCTTAACAAAGGAGGTGATCAATTCTGCAATATATTTTTAGACTTCATAATGAATCTTCTTTCAATGCCGTCGATGTGGCTCATCTGTTTTGCACCAAACTTTGTGCCCGTCTAATAACATCGCGATCAATCAATTAGTGAACTTGAAGTATAATCCGTACTTATATTAAGTGATCTGGCTCTCAATCATAATTTGGGTTTTAATAAAAGTCCTCGCACCTCCAGGTATTTTCGGGTGACATTTTTAAAGTGACTCCGAAGAAAGGTTTTTAATTTAACTGAGACTACGCCGGGTGCTGTTTACAGAGGATCAATCAGACTGGTGGGCCCTACTCGTACGAGTACCTCACTACATACCTACTTTCATTTGAGTTTCATACTATTAATTTTTACTCCATTTCTTACCGTGTAAATATTCTTTTTGAAATATTCAAACAATGGAAGATTTATTTGCTGAATCCATATTTCAAATACTTTAGCACATATTTTATTAAATGAATTTTATGAAAGTAAAAGTGACCAAGAATATTAAAGGTCTTACCACAAGGCAAAAAGCTCCTCCACATTTAATAACCATAGTACAATATAAACTATTGTTCGTGAACGACTAATAAGCCATAAAGGATTGTTCCGTCTTCTAATCCAACAGATGATCGTGATCGCATCCCTACATCCCTGCCCTCCCCCAGGAACTATAGCAGTCAACATAAATGTTGCTATTTAATCTACTCCGAATTCCTCCAGACATTTCTCACGGGATGAGTTTTAACGGAAACTTAAGGAAAAAATAAGTAAGAATAAGAAAATGGAGTCTGAAATAAATTAAACATTTTTTTTAATTCGCTTTTCTTTCGGCCGCGATTCGGTTGACTGTTTTAAATAATTATGTGACAGTTATTTAACGTCGTTCGCAGAAATTCTTGTGGCATTGATGAATCAAGTTAATATTTGATTTCACCTGCCTCTGGAGTCTACAGATGAGTTTACTTTGCTAGATAAACAAGTGAACCTAATTCTGAAATTATTAAAAACTAATTATAAACAAACAGTCGCTGAGCGCGCTCGCTCGCGCCGCTCCTCGTCTGCGGCTCGTCTGAGAACTACTATATAGTTGAAAATGAAACTTTTTCCATATATATGAGTCCCATCTCATCGCGAGAAGGTTTTATAATTACAAGCTTCTCAAAGTTTAGTCTTCTTCAACATTCATGTATTCTGAGAAATTTAAAAGTCGAGATTTCATTTCGTTGCTTTAATGTTTAAAGATAACCTTGACTCGACTTTAATAACTCGTTGGGGAAATATGATGACGTCGTCACATCACGTATTCATATCAGTTCACTAGCGACCGCCGCCGGCGCCGCTCGCTGGGCGGCAGGATGAAGGGTCGGCAACTACCGAGAAATATAACTTCAATTTTCAGTACCGTTACATCTTCAACATGAGCCTTATCCAAATTAACTTAATATAACTCAAGTACATACTTAGGCCTCACGATGCGACGTATTATCAATTTGTTACATACTCAACTCGACTCACTCTTTTAAATTTAATGTTTCTTTACTTTGATATCTAAATTGAATAAACTGAATTCAAACTGAAACTTTGAAAGTGAAGCGTCTAAAACATGACTCCAGACAAATTGAGTGAAAGAACTTCAAAAAACTATTTTAAACAGAACAAGTCTATTGAAAACGTCATTTAGAATGAGTTACTTATTCATTTGAACTTAAAATATTTAAAAAGGTGATAGGAGTTGTGTAACAAATAAATAAATAAGGGGCAATTTTATTATTAATCGTACGCTCCTTCGTGCGGTCGTTACGTTAAGGAAAGGTTAAGAACACGTAAAATGTTAACAAACATTTTGTTTTGTTCAAATATTAGCATTCTACGCTATTTGATAAAAAATAAAATTGCTTTTATTAAATGAGGTTACGAACAGTTGTTCCCAGCTGTTCATCATTGAACATGTTCGCTCACTCAGAACTACCATAACGACGCGACAAGAACTAGAACTAGCTTTAAACACTCAATGACTTTTTTATTTCCAAAATAGTTGTAATGCTAAGAAATAAGTCTCGATACTTTGCTCCGACACGTTATTTAGTAGTAGCAAAGTAGCGTTCAAAGTGTGTTGTAACCTGCACTGTACAGTGTACACCAAACTCATAGCTTTTACCTCAAACCGGCGGATGTAAGGAAGGTCAATACTTGTTTCTTTCGCCATAACTTGTATCGTTATTCGTTATATTGTAGTAAAAATATTATTTGTTTGCGGTATTCCCCCGGCGCAGTGTGAAGATATCCTTGCGTACCGAGTATTCATTGGATTCCGAAAAAAATCCATACAACATTGAACGAAGAAACAAAATAATAGGAATAAATAAATAACACTCCCGCTCGGCTTAATTTACCCAAAAGGAATCTACTCAAATTGAACCCTAACACGAGCACAGCAAAGCCTCTTTTGGCTCCGTCACACGAGCTTAGTACATTGACGTATCTTCGACGGTGAAATGCAATAAAAGAAAATTGTTGAGTAAAAAGTAATGAATAAGTTCGCGCGGGAGGTTTCTCCGTGCTTTACGCAATTAAATTTTTTTAATACATTAGAAAGGTACTTCTCGGGGCTTCGTTTATGTGAAATTTTAATTCATTTTTTCTGCATGGAAATTACTTTGATAGAGTGGGAAAATATGTTATTGAAGTGATTCGTGCTTAATAACGATGAAGTTCAACCGTTTTCTTGTTTTACTTTATAGTTAGTGTAATCAAAATCTTCATCTTAGATTTCAGGTGGAAACGTAGAGTCGGGTTCAGGAGCGCAGACAGTTTCGCTCGGTTACGGTTAAACGGTTATTTTAATTAAATAATAAATAACCGCGCGCCGCCGTTAAAATAAATGCAATGACCGGTAACCGTATCACCGCACTACGGTGCAGCTTTACATAATATCCATTTGGAAATAGAAAACATTATTGTAATAATATTATATTACATGCAATATTTATTTATACATTTGAACCAAAGTTTTTATACATTTTGAGTTCTAGTATAACGAGTAATGAGAAGTAATGTACTTAATGTAGTAAAGTGAATGAAGTACACACGGTTGTAAACAAATTAATATTTAAAATTATTGATAGTTTATCTGATACTAGCTGTGCCCCGCGGTTTCACCCGCAGCGCAATTATACTCAAATAAATATTTAAAAATATACATTTCTTACAGTCAGAGCCTAATTTCAGTTTACAGCCGTGTGTTATATACGTCTTAATTCTTCCACCATTTTCCGCTACAATACTGACCTATAAAAGTACAATTCTGCATAAAAACGTAAAAACGCAACGTTAAGACAGATCTCTGCTCATTTCTCGTGTCAAAGGAGGCTTCCGTTTGATGACAACTTTACTGCCTCTAAAGATTCGCGACTTTTGTACGTGATATTACATTAAGGGTACACACCCTTGACACTATGGTGAGGGAAACTGTTTATAGAACTAATGGTAGGGGTGAAATATCGTTTTATTTTATTACTTACAGCACCCTGCGATTTAACCCGTGTTGTTGCCGTTCCCGTGGTAATTTTGGGGATAAAGAAGAAATCTATTACTAAAAGAAGTATTCAACTCGGACTAGTAGTTCCTGTGATAAAGGCATTCAAAGAAACATAAAGTCAAACTCTTCCTCATACGGTATAGAGTTTTTTTTAATATACCTCGTCAACTGGAAGAAAGTGGCCCAGGATAGGGATGCATGGAAAGAAGGAGGTGAAGCCTTCGCCCTGCAGTGGGACACAAATAGCTCATAATAACAATAACGTTAACAATTCGTGGTAAACTCAATATTTTGGTAATAGTATGAATGTATAATGTTATAAAATTAATGTTGGATTATTAAGGGTAATCAACTGGAGGTTGAAACAAAATATTCAAATCCGTGAAGTTTTAATGTACTAATTATAGGCATACGTTTCAATTGAGGGCTTTGTTAGTGTACTAAGTTACGTATAATAATAGACATAGCTTTCAATTGAATAGACAGCCCGATGTAAACGTATAATTATATAGTACAATACTAACAATCAACCATCATTTAATGTTGAATATTATCCGTCATATTATCTTAATTTATCGTATCCTACTAATATTATAAATGCGAAAGTTTGTGAGGATGTATGTATGTTTATTACTCTTTCACGAAAAAACTACTGGACGGATTTCGATGATACTTTACAGTAATATATGATATATATATCAGAATATCATATGTGTTACATTTTATTCCCAAGTTCCCGCGGGAACGAGTACAACACGGAATACAACGCAACACATTCTCAGAACTACCCGATATGCACACAAAATTTCATGAGAATCGGTCAAACGGTTTCGGATGAGTTTAACTACGAGTACAAACACCGCGACACGAGAATTTTATCTAAAAGATAGATAGATAGGCATATTATTTCCACCGCACCAATTCAACCCTTTACAAAAAACCCAACAAACTTCACCAAAACTAGTTCCCTCACATAATTGGTCGCCGTCATTCAAGATACGTAATTGTTTATATTAGAAGGTCATTAACCCTCGTCCTCAGCCATTATTGTTTATTAGTGAATCCCGCCGCCCTTCCGTTTTACATAAGCTTAGTTCGAAGACACATGGTTCTATTACATAAGCAAACCGACCGAACTACCCTACTTGGTATCTTAATTTAGTTTATTAAAATCTTTTGTTTCTGTTAGATTCGAGGTTTTTGGGCTCCGCACACAGATATGATTTCCACATACATACCTAGGCTTGTACTTAGATATCTACTAGCTGTTCCCCGCGGTTTCACCCGCGTTGTACCCGTTCCCGCGGGAATTTCGGGATGAAAAATAGATGTTGTCCGATTCTCAGACCTACCCAATATGCATACAAAATTTCATGAGAATCGGTCGAGCCGTTTCAGAGGAGTTCAACCACGGTACCCGTTCCCGCGGGAATTTCGGGATGAAAAATAGATGTTGGCCGATTCTCAGACCTACTCAATATGCTCACAAAATTTCTTGAGAATTGGTCAAGCCGTTTCGGAGGAGTACGGGAACGAACACTGTGACACTTATATATAAAATAAGAAGATATACCTAGCTTTTACTGCCTAGGATAGGGAGGGTCGGGAGGCCTTTGCCCTGCAGTGGGACATTTATGGCTAATTCATAATAATAATAAGCGAACACTGTGCCGTGGTCACAGAAGACTGACGTGTTATGCGTAAGAAAAAGCACGGTTCCTGTAAAGGGGCCGAAAAATCAGATAACAATGTAAAATAAAAGCGAAGTGTATCCTAAACGTACTTTAAATATAAAATGAGTCTAATAAGTTACTTATCCTGATAATTAGGACCAGTCGTTAAACGTTATCTAAAGTGTCACTAGGAGTCATTGTTCCAACATATTATTTTCCTCACCAACTCAATCACAAGACGTTATATGAAAAGTATCTCTCCACAGACCTCAAGTGTACTCCCATCTGTACAGTTTACTAATAGCCGACCCGTCTCATACTCTGTACGAGCACTCCAAGTCGTTACACTTGTATTGAAGGTAGAGTCCATAAACCTACTCGAGATGTGTAGTGTTATGCTGCACTCCCGTCTATTGACGTCACTGAGCCACAACGTTGCCTCAATGAATTAGGATTATCTCTTGTATTATTTGTGTACATATTCAAGCAATTTACATATAGCGGATTTTGATTAGGTGCAAGATGGTAAGATAAAGTAATGTAGACGCTCTATTAAAGTAGGATGAAATGGAATAAATCGGTCGGCACTAAGCGGTCACCCATCCAAAGCTCTACGCAGCTTAACATCCACAACTTTCACACTGCTAAAACTTGTTAGTTATTTACGAAAATGTATAGCATACAATGTTTTTGTTTACTTTCATACGAAGGTAAAACAATTTGTCGTTTATTTATATCACATGTAGGCGGCCCTCTCGGGCTCGGAGGATGTACACCGCGTGTAAGAATTATTGAATTATGGAAAACGCAATAACGTGAATAAGCAAACGAAATAACCGAATTATACATAAAGTCACGGCGAAATTTTGCTGAATTCTATCAACATAGTTATGTAGGCAATGGTGTGAGTTACGACAAATCATTATTTTTAAAACTTTGTTGATATTAAGCGAGTTTAGCTACGTCGAGCCAGTGGGTTCAATAGAAACTCAACCGCAAATACAGTACGCTAATTATTATAAGGTTTAAGAATTCTTCGGAATTTTGAAATCGGTCAATATTAACCTCGCGTATAATAAACAATATAATATAGTTCAATAACAATTTTGTATTTTAATTTCTGTAAATTACGCTATTTTCAAAACAATTATTTTAATGAAATCTTTCTACCACGCTACGGTGGCTACGTTCGACTACGCGAGGCTACGTCGTAGTCGTAGCGTGTTCGTAGCGGTTTGGTTTGGTTCAGTGAACTTTATCACCATACGTTTTCATACAAAACAACGATATGTTTTTCAATGTTACCTAACCAAGTATTGTAATTTTCCTTTGCTTACAATGTCACTATGATTAAGTATTAACAGAGACATGGGAAAATGTTTTAAAGGTTAATCTACTTGTTGTTGATGAGTGTACAATTAAGAATAGGCAACTAATCCAATAACGAACCTGAAATATTACCTCCCAAACAACCTCCAACATCAAACAGACTACATTTTGTGAGTAAAACTTCTATTTGTCTTTAATTTCCAGTAATTAAATGCAAATTATTTATATAATAAACTTTGAAGTTACCTTGTCATCAGAGAGTCCCCTAAATAAATAGCTCGGGGACAAACGAGACCTTTGACAATTTTGTCATCTCCCTCCACTAGCAAATTAATCTTAATAGTCATGATAGTAACATTACGTCGAGTCAATACCTACAAGTCACCCGCCGTGTACGACCAATGAATTAATTCTCTCGCGTAAATAAAACAGTTAAAATCATTCAAACAATTAACTGTTCCAGTTTTACAAAAACGTTTAACAAGAACCAAGTTTAAAAAGAAAATAATTATATTTGCCAGAATTTATTTACTACAAATGAATACCAAAACTGAATATCTGGGCGTGTATTTTTAAAATGCATCACGAATTTATGCAAGAATAATGCGCTCCTAGCGTTCGGCGGAGGTGAGCCGCTCGAGCTGACCGCACTTCGGCGGCGAATGTATTTTCAAAACGTCCTCTTTTTTTAATTTGCACCAGCTTTTGTTTTTGCGTTCTATTCTAAACTCTTCCAAAGGTTATTGGCAGGTGGGCGCTCCCGGTGTCGGAGTTTAGAATAAAATCGAATATTTTCCAAACCGAATGGTCCGACTGTCTCTATGAATGTGATCTTTGTTTTTTATCGGTTTGACGTTATGAAAATAAAAATCGTCGGTATCGGGAACCTTTGTGTTCAAGCACCTGCAGTAACATGTAAAAGATATCACTTACAGTTTTTCGTCTACACACCTGACAGATCGTTTACAAAGGAAATTAACTTTTAAAGTATTCCATTTACGGTTACTGAACTTCGGTAATGTAAACAAACAAATTAAACATTTAACGGATAAAACTAAATAAAACATTTCACTTTACTGCATAAATACTTAACCTGAATTGTAGAATGTTAACGCATTACTTTCAAATAAGTATTTATGCTTAATTTGAAATTTATTTAAGTTCATTATTATATTAGCCTGTCATATCCCACTGCTGGGCAAAGGCCTCTCATGTCACTGAAGATATCAGTACAGTGAGGAGGATTGGGCATAATCACCACGCTTGCCAAATGCGGGTTGGTGATCTCAAACCCGATCTCAAACCCGCTCGACCCGGGAGTTGAACCCGGGACCTCAGTCTTGGCAGGCGAGTGCACATACCACTAGACCACCGAGGCATCGTTAGTTCATTACTCGTCTTCTATTTTTGAAATAGCTCTTGTCAATGGAGTTACTACCACTTGTCTCTGTCACCTGCCATCCTCTTCAACTGTTCGTTTGAACCAAAGAGAAGGTCACAAAGTGTAATGTAGAACAAGTGAAACAGAGAGAACGGTAGAGGACCAGAGGTCTATTTAACCAACATTAAAAAAGGGTTAGGTTCTCAATTCAAACTATTCCAGTTTTTGTGTATTTTCAAAATGTGTTTGTTCTTTCTTCTTCTCGAGTTGAAATGGTTATATTTAAATCTATATTAAATTATTATTTTTGTTTGAGTAAGGGTTTTTCAAAGCGGTCCCGTGTTTCATTGCAGTCAGTTAGTGGTTCGTAAAGCACTCGTAGTAATAAAAACAACCTGACTCGTCTCCTTCACTTGATATCTATATATATAAAAGAAAGTCGTGTTAGTTACACCATTTATAACTCGAGAACGGCTGAACCGATTTGGCTGAAAATTGGTGGGGAGGTAGCTTAAAACCAGGAGACGGATATAGGATACTATTTATCCCGTATTTCCTACGGGAACGGGTGCGCTGTGGGTGAAACCGCGGGGCACAGCTAGTTATAATATAAAAACTAATTGAACATGGACAGCGAGTCGAGACCATTGCTTACTTAAATAACGCAACCTTGTAGCATTCCGTAATTATCATTAACATATTTCTATGAGAATAATTACTGTTATAATTATATTCCGTAATTAATTCCACTTTATGTTTGTTTAGGCTCCTCTTGGTACTACTTTCCCGGATTCCATATAACATACGTATGAAATTATATGTTCAGATTATTATATGACTATTTCTTTGGAATATCGGCATAAAAAGCTTTCCTTCCTCTTGAATGGTGTGTGTGTCATTTACAAAAATAATAGCTTCGTGGTTTACAAACAAACTCTTCCAACTTATTGAAGTAAAGAGTGTGTTCAATCAACCAGTACAATGTAAAACAAAGTCAAATATAAATTAAACACGGACATTTGACATTCTCCGTAAAAAGTTTAAAATTAAAATCGAATAGAAACAGTGACAAAGTTTTGAACAGAAATATTTTGTTAAATTTTGTAATATTATTAAAGGGAGCATTGTTCGGGCGCCCTTCATATTGAACTTATAAAGACAGTTACACAAAGGTCGGCGGAGTTTATCTCGTTACGATTGGGCCAGGAAGCAAACCTACGCATCTACGAGTTGACTCCGCTAGAATAGAACCATTGGAATAAGACAATGCGTCATCTTATACTACGCTCAAATCGGCGTATAATGTTACAGCTTGATTTAATATATTTCATTACTTTTATGTTGTGCTTCAAAACTGGCAAATGGCGGTCGCTTTCCTTTCACTTCATTTTGATAGAAGCGAAGTGATGCGATTGCGAGGGCGATTGCTACTTGTTATAACGCCTGAGGTATGTTCTATGATATCAAATTCAAAATATTTTATTTGCAATTTTATCAAAGAAATCTCAACTTCAAAAACCGAACGAGTTTCTAAATTCGGCTGTATGTTTGTTATTCTAATAATTATTCAGAATATAAAGCGTATGCTTTAATAGTCACGTTTGCAAAAAGTAGGTAGTTCTCATAAAAACTTGGTTCGAATCGGAAAAAAGGTAATTTAAAATGACAAATGAAATGGAACATCTATCAACCGGTGCGGAGTCGAATGGTTCGTATAACTAAGAAGTGAGCGTCTTAAGTCATCAGTAGCAGCTCACTTGTTTCTCCTTTTTGATCTTCTAATGAATTTCCCGAAGCAGGCCTCTATCGGGGAACTCGCTCGACCATTAATACTATTAACTTTAAATTATAAATGTTAATTGTGCTCGTCAGTGTGTTTTTATACTTTTACTTTGTGTAGCGGTGGTTGAAACCGCTTGTTGTTGCAATGAGAATTAATGTTAATTATTTTATGTGCAACTAGCGCAATGATGTCGGTTTGCTTTGGGAGAATACATTTAACAGTTTCGTTTGTTTATCAGTACGCGCGCCTAGAACTACCAGTGGGAACAATAATTATTTTTATTGAACAGCCACATTCAACAAAAAGGTTTTTATTCCAAAACTACAGGAACGGGTACAAAAGTGAAACCTCGCGACGAAGTTTCTATTATAAGCTTAATTATTTGAATATCAAAATGGTATGTATCCAAACTACCCGAATTATATTTGATAATCAAGCTCCCGGCGCACTGTAACGGGATGTTTTCTGTAACATATAATTATCATACATTATAATACATATTATAATGTTATTATTACACGCACCCGCGTCGATAATGCTCTTGTTTGTATTTCACGGCTCGTTACAGGCGCCGCATCGCTGTTTGTCCACACTCCGATGAATATCAAATTAATTTTACAACTATATTTAATCCTTCCTGCAAAACGATTCTTTTTGTATGTATTCTGTGCGTTTAAACGTATCTCTAAAAATCATCAAATATTTTCAATTTACTGGTCACTAAATAAGTAACTTTGCTCATGAGTGACTATTTCGGTATACGAAGTATTCGTAGTAATTTTAAAAAGTTTGATATTAAATGTCGAAGCTACGTCCTAACACACATATAAAGATTGAGAACGCCCTCCATTTTTGAAATCTTTCTTTTTTTGTTCCTATTTGGTGAATTAGTTTATTTAAACTTTCTGGTGTATGAGGTGACAGTACGCATTACGAATTGAAACTATATTTACGTAATCACTACGCTTATTTTACAGTGTGTGTAAGTTCATGTGTTCTCTGAGTGTGTGAGTGTGTGTATGAGTCTCTGTTCTATCCTGATTCTCCTAAAATTTCATTACCCTATGCAACATGAGTGCGTGTCGCTTATACATTAAATTTACTAATATATATTACAATATACAACTTCAGTAAAAGCAATTAAGCTAATGGCAACTCTGTGATCGCTAATGTGTGATTTATTGCATTACATACAATCAAGATAACAGGTGATAATTGGCTTACCGCGACTCCGCATTACCTTAAGTGATATATTACACTCAAAACTATTAGCTAGGTATTTTAATTGCTGATGAGATGTAATGCAAAGTACTTGTACCATCTTGTCATGTCGCACTGCTGGACAAAAGCCTCTCAAAGCAAGGCGATATCAGTAACAGTAGATATCGTAATAACTGCACGTCCCTACTGCGAGTGATCTCGAGCCCGAGCCATGTTTGAAAAGTGAATCGGAGACATGCTTCGCTGAGCTAAGATTTTTTTTTAAATGCATAAATCTGTTGAAATAGAACTTATTAATGGATCGACTCTGCTGCATGTAATTTTTTTTTTCACAGAGAAAACGTATTCTAGATTTAAAATCGAGCAGTTCAATTGAAAGCGTAACATTTTAAGACTGATGGATTATCTGATTCTTCTTTATTTAACAACATTTGACAAGCCCGTCGGTAGAGCGCTTACTCTGTCGTGAGTTGTATTTTCGATCCCCGCCCAGAGTCAACATTATGTACAGTTTTTGGCGACGACGTCGGTGAGATTCCATAGTTCTAGCTTAAAGCTTATTTTGGGTTTTTTTGTAGTGAGTGTGAATTTGTCTTGTCCTTTCCTGCAAATAAATAAAAAATATGAAGGATTGTTGATTAAGGAAGCCCATACAACTAGTATGCGGTCTTCTAACACCGACTACCCGCACTGACGCCGGGGGACAACCCTGAGTTTCTTTGCACCAGTGACCTAAGGTCGAGGAATAAGTGCCCAGCACTAGAATAAAGAGTTCTGGATTGTGTATCCAAAGAACTTCAACCGACAATTAAGGGTCCCATACGCACGGTAGGGCTGCAACAGTAACACTCGCGGTAGAGCTGCATCGCATGGACGAACTACACGACGAGTCATTAAATAAATAAATAAATACACCCGGACAAATTCACTCACGGTTAATTAGACCCAAAGTAAGCTCTAAGCTTGTGTTATGGAATCTAATTAACTGACACTACTACTTATACATACACAAATACTTTATAAGAATATACAATTGACACCCAGACGTCGTCGCCAACAACTATGTCTGCACATATTGTTGACTCCGGGCGAGAATCAAACCCGCAACCCCCGACACAGTAAGCGCTCTCTCTGCAACTGTGCCAACGGGCTTGTTAATTAACAGAACACATATAATTATGAATGTAAATAAACTTCATATTAGTTAAGTAAACTATTCTACATACAAAGTTATACTATAAAAACCGAACAATTACCCGCTTCCGATAGATAAACATTGAACCCGCCAATATTGATATAACATTAAGTTCGTAGTTTATTCATTACTCCCCATTATCATTAGTTAGTTGGTGATTATTATTCAGCGTCGAAGGAGAACACTTAAGGCGGTATTCGGTGAATATTAACCGCGGGCTCCACCCAGCGTCTAGCGTTAACGCCAGGCGCGGTCGCTCGAGTGTGACGCGCAGCCTAGAGCACTAACATGGTTACACGGCAGCACAAAATTAACAAACTCCTTTATGAACCTTCGCTTTGGATATAGGATGCATCAAGGTGCATCTTAATTAAAAACTTTAACTATAATTCGGAAGTATAACGATTCATCTGTTTTGTAAGATTTTTTTTTTCTAACAGTTTCCTATCATCTCATGATTTTTAGAGAGATTACTTAAAGGCTCATAATGTTTTCTCGCAGATTTATCGTTAAACTACACTGTATGTATCACTTTCACAACTTACAAACTAAGAGTAAGGACTCACGAAGCGGTTTTTACCCGTGCCCACCGCGGTGGCGGAATGGAGTTTTATTTTCAAAATTCACGAGACCGGAGTTTTGTGCGGTTACGCAGCCATCGCGGTTGCGATTATCGCCCGCAAACTTGGCGGTTGATAATCGCAAGACAGGCGGTTGCAAGACGGGCGGTTAAACGATCAGTTGAGTTCCAGACCGTCATGGACACACACCAGAAACGAGCTGTTGCGTTATACTTCCTTCACAGAAGAATTAAAAAAAGAAGGCCTAAAAGATTCTGGATACATCCACTGATTGCGGAAAGAGATCGTTATGGATGATTTGTTACTCTTATTAATGACTTAAAGAAGGATGAAGAAAAGTTCTTTAATTATTTTCGAATGTCCGTATGTAGTTATTTAGAACTTTTAAGAAAAACAGAAACTGCTCTTCAAAAACAACATACTAATATGCGAGATCCCATATCACCAGAGGAAATGTTGGCAGTGACATTAACCGCCAACCGACCGCAGAACGCGCGGGTGCAACCCGCCGCGGCTGCGGGACCGCGACCCGCGCCCGCTGGTACAAGATGACCGCTGGAGCAGCGGGACCCGCAAACAATCGCACACGCCGCGGGCGTAAAACGCGTCGTGAAATGTGCTTTAATTTTTTACATAAATATCTGTATTCTACAAAGGCTGCGGGCCCGCAACCGCGGCGGGCACGGGTGAAAACCGCTTCGTGAGTCCTTAGCCTTACTGTTCAATTGTGGAGAGTCGTGTCGTCGCCTTAGTGTCGGGCGAAACCAATGAATTATGCTTTCAGGGCTTTATAGCTAACAGAGTGTATGCAAGATTCATTACTCAAATACCCAGATCCCAAAAACAGATTATCGTCCTACGTTTCTAAACTCTCTTCTGTCATCTATGTTTAGTACTTTCATAAATCCGCTGCAGGAGTCGAGTCGAAGTAATTAACTGAAGTTCTAGTTCCAGTAGGATTGCTCGACTGTTCTTACGACAGCAGATGCGGATGTTATTATAATTCCAACTAAAACTGAGCAGAGTACAGTCGCGTCTAATTGAAGCATTTACGAGAAGTGCGCACTTACGAGACGAGACGTATCGCCTCCGCCGGGTATGGAAATGAATCCGTACAACCGAGGACACAACACGAGGTTCTTCTCAATAGAAATGACAACGGATGAATGCAGGAAAATAGTGCAATTCTGAAATTGTATCACGTATCGACGAGACGTAAAGCGAACCGAGTGTGTCGTTGGAATTGTTTTTTTTATTTTGCTTGTTATGTTTTAATGTTGAATGCTTAGATGTTGAATGTATGTATGGCTTTGAAATATGTAACGTAGGATGGGTATAGACTTGATGTCATATTACTGTGTAGAACATTCATCACAATGAAGCCTGACTGACTAACTAAAGGGTCCATGAGATCTCAAAGCTGGGAAACGCTTCTCGTGTCAATAAACAGGGGATTAAAATCGAACTTGTTATCTGAAATACATAATCGCAATGTTACTGTAATAAGTCATGCAAGCCATCTGAAAAGTCCAGGATAGTGATGTAATAACTACCAATTGTCACTTCACATTGTATAGTTATTACAACAGTCGCCACAGAAAGATGAAGGAACATCCATCGTGAACAACAATTATTAAAAAATATGTAAACAGAAGCTTCCAATCCTCGAATCCCATCGAAATCAAAACATCGATTGTATACACAGCGTAGTATAAAAAACTATCCCGATCATTTAAAAAAAGTATTCCAGAGTAGATCCAGAGTAGAACTCTCTAAAAATGGACTCAATATTTTTATATACACAATACTAAATAATCCTCGGAAAACTTTTTACAGAAAGGTATCAGAGTATAGGTAAGCTTTTGAAAACATGCATAGGTTTGTGAGGCCGATCGTAAGAGGGCCTCTTGCCTCCCTCCGTCGTCCCGGAAGCTCATAAAACGGAACGCGTTCAATCGAGTCCCGGCGCGAGCCGCGAATCATATCGTAAATAATTCCCGCATCAGAATATTGTTTACTCCACATGTTATGTCCGAAATCCGTATTATAACTGCCGCTTCATGTGTTTTAATAACGCTCCTAATGTGCCTTTAGATGCGGTTTAAATGTTTATTTGTTTTATGTTTTGCATTTGTTTTTAGTATCCTTCGGCAGCGTACTGAGACTACCGTAGTAAAGTACATACTGAATACCTCTTATTCTAATGAAGGATTCATTAAACGTTTACTCGTTCCCTATATTCATTATTTCATTCATTATAGGTAACTGGAGTATGTATTTCAAATCACTTGTGTCACCGAGTTCCCCGCGAGAACAAGGATCACATCACAACTATCAATGATGTTACTTACACGACTATGAATATTTGATAGACAAACCCCTCCCTTCTCCCGCCTGACCTACCCCCCTTTCTGTGACGTCACACATATTTACTTCCGCCATCAATCACAAACAAGTGGAAGCGGAAACTTAATTCATAATCAGATTAAACTAACTTTAACAAATTACGTGACTTTTATTGCCAATTAGCGTAATTTAATGAATATTAGTATATTACCTGCGGTGTGAGGTTTATTTGGCACGCTACATGCTTAAATATAAGTTTTAATAAAGTATGTTATGAAATAAGTACGAACATGATTTAACTTAAAAGTAAGAACAACGGGGAGGAAGGCAAAGGAAATATTGAAGAACCTATGATATATGTAACTGATAATACATTTTTAAATTAGGAACTTTTCGCCACTTACAATTCTCAATAAAATGATCCAAGTATCAAGTCAAGTCATCGAACCAAAATAACACGAGGAGCGCTCATGTTTGCGAGCCAGTTAGTGCATTCAAACTAGTGTCCTAAGTTGCCGAGGACTAAAATGTTTGGACACCTAAGTGCATACTCTGTAAACCTAGGTAAGGTAACATAGTAGTGTAAAAGTACCTAAAGTGATAAAAAGTAAAGTATTAGTATGTGATGGGCCAGTAAAGGACAAGGGTTTCTTCTCACTAAAGACTCAGTACAGTGAAGAGGATTAAGCGTAGTCACCAGGCCTACTACATGTCGGTGATAGAACGAGAGTTCCTACTTCTATACTACTTTTTTTTAAATTATTTTTTGACTATTTACAAGCTGTTATATCGTTGCTCATGCCACAGTGACTATCTTCAATGTGTTCAGTTTCAGTACAGTTTGTGACTCAATACTTGGTTTTGGTCAGCTAGATTTCTGAACATGGACAATTATGCCGAAAATGCTTGTTTAAAATCTTTTTTATGAAAGCAAGAGGCTTTTGTAATTGACTCGTAAGTATGTATTCCGTGCATCCTGCTCAGTGCGGAGTCGCGCGCAGCGCGGTGCCCACTCATGTTGTCTTTGATTGTTTATGCTTCACATTTGCGCACAATACAGCGCGGCATCTGGCCCGCTTCTTTATTGACTATCTTCCTTTTATAACCCTCATTCATATAAAAATACACTCATAGCATCAATTTATGACCTCTCTACGCCTATATTGTTTTATGTAAATGAATGAATAACTTCATAAACCTAGCGAGTGCTGTTTTATTTGTTTCAACTATGAATGTATTTTGATAGTTTATTTGATGAATCTGGATGGAAAACACATTATGAAACGTAAAATGCTCAATAAAGCTGTAAGTCACTTGTATGTTTCTCTGTATGCTGGTGTATTTCAATATGAGCCGACCGTGATATTAATAAGCATACTTTTTAAAACCTTGTTATAACCAAAGTTCTTCAATACCTACGAACATCACTTCAATACCTACGAACTTCAAATTGTATAATATAACAAAGTACTAACTGCTCATACTTTTCACGCCCACATAAATATCGAAGTCCAATCAAATATTGGTCGTTTAATGAATTCCGAAACATTCGCAGGAAACAAACACGGTCACCGTTTTAGCGCATTTTTATATTTATTTTAAAACGCTTTTACTCCACTCCGTGACTTGAATACATTACTCGCTAAACTGTTGTTTACAAGATATCAACTAAACGAATAAATAAATACTAATATAATTCTGTGTAACTGGCTTTACTAGATGTGCTAGTTGTCTTACTTGAGTTGGCATTTGTCAATGGCGTCAATATTTCATTTCCGCCTTCATCAGTTTCGGACAGACACAACTTATGCTGAATGTTCAATATCCTACTTAAATCTCATTGGTCAAGCCATATTATATTGAAAAGTAGCATTTTTTTCTATATTCTTTTTAGGTCACATCAAAATTATGAACAAACATAAATTCTGTATATTTTTTTATTATATACATGAACAGTGAGGGCCAACTTTCAAGGACGTCCTCCCGACAGTAAATAATCTCCAAAAGATCCCGGATCGAGTGTCGAATCGTTTGTTTACTCTTAAAATCAGTTTTATAACTCCGAGATGACGTCACGCCGAATAAATTGAGTAAAACCACTATAAACAATCAATAAACGAAGAAATCGAGATCCTTCTTCAAAAATATCACGACAGTCTGTTAGGTTTATTGTAATCTGAAAAGAACTTTACTCTCGCCTCGGCTATATTTTAAAAGATCCTAATTCAATCGTAAGGTTAGGTACGTACAATCCTAAAACGATTCCCTTATTACGATACAATACTTACACAACACAGAATTCTTTAAAGCCCTATCTATCTGTCACTAGAGTTGTGTTTAATAAGGCAAATGACAAATTAAGAAATTTTGCAACAGCAAACTGGTAATCAGTGAAACGGACCGGCCTCTTTTGTCATAGAGACAGAGATTCATCGTATTAATATTTAAATAAATATATTTAGATGGTTACCTGACAAATTGTAAGTTTACACTGTTACAAGTTGATTCAAACTGCGTTCTAAAGATTGAACATACGGTTATAAGCTCTAAAGTTGGTACATATAAACCTTTTTTTTTTGCTAAGTGCTAAAGTGTATGTTAGTTGCTAAAGTGTATGTCAAACTGCGCTAGTGTTCACTCGGTCAGAAAGTCCCCCTCGCAACTGATTCACAAGATCATATCGTAATTCACTCGTCGTCCTCATTAACCCACAGAAGAGTGCTTGTTAGCAACCGACACCGACACAGATTAACTAACACTATGTATATTGCTCTAATGACTTATATCCACATTTATCAGCCGGGATGTAACAAAGAAAAATATTTCTGGAGAAGAAATAAGGATTTTGTCGCCATTTTACCATATGAGGAGGACGTTTTATCTTTCTGTGTTTATTTATATCGGATTTATAAAAATATTCTTTTTGACTAATGATATTTATCTAGTACAGAGAAGGCTTGTAGGAATTGGCTTCCTGGAATTGTAATGCTATATATCAAAATTAATGTATAATCACGGAGACAGGCTTTATTCCAGAACCACATTCAAGTGGAGCAAGCTGTTCAAACAGAGGGCTGTTTTTTGTGATAATGTCATTTAATACTTTCTTAGGTTTAAGAGAACACTACTCATTTTGAATTTAAACTACATTTACGGATACACTTCGCTTTTATTGTACATTTTTATGTAATATTTCGGCCCTTTTAGAGGAACCGTAGTCAGAGAAGACTGAGGTATTATACGTCTGTGCAAGAAAAATATCGCAGTTATCAACAATATTATGACGGCTAAGTTTATCAAGTGTCAAATTCATCTGTATCTTAAATCGATATGATTGGTGGATACCACCCCATATACTTATCTCACATCTCTTGAAGGAATTTAGATGAACATAAAATTTTAACATGTATGAATGTATAGAACCGCAAACCAAAACAATTACGTAGGAACGTATTTCTCCGAGTAATTAAATCCAATGAGATTGCAAGATATTACGATTCATTTATCAGATTGTACGTAGCACATTTAGATACGCGTATTAATTACGGCATTTAATATATTTAATATGTACAATTGTAGACCGTTTAGTTGGCAGATGCTTGGATATGAAACTTGCATAAAATAGTTCGAACAACTTAGGACGGCACGTTAAATTTTCGGTCGTCGTTTTTCCAATCATAACATTTTGTCGGAGGCCTCTATGCGATATAAAAACTCGAACACTTGATAAAACACCGGTAGGGATTGCTATCTGAAGCGCTGCCGTGCTCCGGAGATCACGTTAATGATCAGTCCCGGTTGTTTCAAACGTTAGACCATGATGTCATCTCAAACTCCGACTCCAGGGTTGGCCTCCACCCGACTCGAACTCACTTGATAAAGCAGTCATGTTCATCTATAGTTTCACCTATTTTTGTCCGCGTACCGTAAAGTTAGCGCACACATTGAACAGCGTTAGCGAGTTAGAACAAACGCACAAGGTCACACAAGTTGCGATGTGAGATACCAACTCGGATCCGTTACCGAATACTGAACTAGTTAAGTATCTAACTTGGTAAGCTAACAATGGTCGCTGGTTGATTATTACAAGCGTGATTAATACTGCTGTAGGCTGCTGCTGCTGTTGAGAATAGGTCTATCGCTTGGCTTTGAATAAACATTTTGTGTGTTTATAGGGGTAGCAAACTATAGAATAAAGAAATAATTGTATTCTAAAAGTAAAAAAAAATTGAAACCTTGTTTAACTTTAAAAGAGACAAAATATTGATAAAATCTTCGTATGTACTCGTTCTAAATCCTCTGAAATCCAAAACCGCTTTACTTATTTTATGTCTAATTCTTAAGATTGAAACGATAATTCTATTAGCCTCTTTTGCACATTCATTTAATTCAACTTGTTGCTAATAGGAGTAAATGTAGTGTTTAGGATGCATTCCAGAAGATAATACCTAACCAGTACAAAGTTACTATGTAATACTAGTAGTGTCAATGTATGGTCGTAGCCACGTCTAGTGAAGGTCCTTGTAATACCTATAATGTAGTACCATCATCACTGCCCCCTCTCCACCCCGGTTGATCGCCCCCGCACTTCACACCCTCTCAGTTTTCACTCAACCAGCTGCCACCGACAATATCATAACGACCCCATAACGTAAGATACAATCTCGAATAAATGGATGCCTACCAAGTATAAAATAGGAGTATAATGGCAGAGCCCATAACATAAATAAATTAAATGAGTTTGCAAAAAGGTACGTTCACATTTCATAATAAGGAAACGGTAACTATAAAATTTAAATGTGATATATACGTCATACATCGCGACTGTGCCAAGTTAGTGGTGGCCACGGAGCCCGCGGGCTGACTGACGGGGGCGCTGCGGGGCGGCGACAGCGACGGACAACTAGCGATTTTTATAACAATAAAGCAAGTTATACTGTAATCTTCAATTAACTTTTTCCATAAATATTTTTAGGCATCGTCGCTTGCACCATGGCCCATCCGTAACACTGTATATTTATTAATTAAAAACTTATTTTCGTTTCAATTCGAATAATAGCTCTCCTGTCAGAAATAGAATAGAGCACCTGAAACACCAACATGATCATCACTTTGTATAGTACTGATGAGTGGGCCGAACCCTCCAATATTTAAGGATATCATTGAATAGATTTATACGAGTATTTTACTTCATTCAATTACTTCACTTGGATTACCGATTTAGAATACAACTTCTTCCTACATCGATGAATTGAGTTCGAATTGCAGATATTATCAATTTTAAACTTTTAAATGATCCTCATTAGAAAATAGGAAGTGAGTAAAAAAATATGCTTTAAATATGTAATTGATCTCTTCCTGTAGAGTGGAGACATAGTATTAACTGTTAGGAATAACATTATTGCCGAGATGACATTAAATAAATAATATTGTAAAATTGACTTATAAAACATAACAGCTTACTCCTTCCTCACGTTTCATAGCCGCACTCCATTTGAGCCGTAAAATATAGCACCTGCAATGCTATTCCACATCGTGGAATATTGATGCATACCCGGACTGTGGTATTGACACCGATCCGGACGCTGCCGGACGCCGGACATTCCGGACAAATTGCACCGCCCGCCCTATGTATGATTCAATTGTATTTTTTGAAACTTTTGCTACCAACAATATTTCTATAAATTATTTTCTTCGAGTGGAACTTGGATCGTTTGAATCCACATTCCATATTTAAACAGATGGGAACTGGTACAGGGAAGGGTGCGAGCGATAACCGATCCAAAGAGAGATTCTAAAAAAGGATGCATACATTATATACAGCCGGTTTATATTCCGGCAATAACATCCTTAAAGTGCGTACCGTAAGAGTGAATGAGTCTTCCTAATGATGTAGTTATAGTTCGTCTATAGAACATTAAAGTCCTCAACAAGCCGGTTAATTAAACTGCAAATCAGTGAACAATATGAGCATCAAGTAACTAACGACGCCACAATCAAATTAATAGCATCGCGTGAATGTGACAAGGAATTCCTCGCGAATATCACTGAAAGCGGCGCGCTAATGAGATCAGTAATCGAAATGAAACGCGACAGGAATCCGATCAGCTGGATTCAGGCGAGTGGCTCCGACGCCAGTTATTTGTTTAACTTAGTTATCCGTGACGTTGGCGTCATTGTGTGTTCATAAATTAACTATGACTTGACTACGGCATCACTTACACTGTTATATAAATACGGACTTTTTCAGGATGGGTGTGTGTTGTCCTTTACGGTTAGATCGTTTATAATGTGTGGTATCTCTTTGGTGAAATAACAAAAACTCGTATGTATCGCAGTTTATTGATTATAGTATCAATTTTTTTCCCATAAATTGTACAGATCTGTCTTTCTCTATCTACAGTTTTAGTATATATAATCCATTTTATTTCGTTTTCTTTGACCATACAATATAAGGTACCAGTTCGTTTATTTTAGAATTTCATATCTTATTAATATACTGTTCGCGTAGAATATGTTCACCACATATTTCCCCCGAGGTCGTGTTATTATCGTATGCTAGGCGCAGACCCTAGGCCCTCACGTATTACAGACCTCGGGACAAAACACTTGACATATACATATTTATTGATAAATTCACGATACGACAGACTCACCACCAAACCAAACATGACCGGGAACAACTGGGAAAGATTTTCACTTTCAGATTTGTTTGTTTATTGACTCGTATATTATATAGACAAGGTTATTTTATAGACTGTTGCCGGACATATTTCCAAAACGATTTTGCCACAAATAAAAACAATTGTGAAACCTCTGTACAATAATACCCGAATTTCAAATGAAAATTGTAATGAATTCCATCGTTGGAACTTGTCGATACGTATTCAAGAGACGTCGGTGTTCGGCGAATATGTGAAAAGCTGATATTTTTCAAAGGATGTGCTCTAGATTAGCATAGACAAGAGTGCGGGTCTCAGATACGGCCGAACAGTACCGGGGTGCGGCGCAGCAACGGTGCGGCGGAACACTAGGATATATTTACTGGCATTCATATACACACATACAGATTTTCCCTATATTTAAGGTATGAATAGAGTTCGTTTTCTATTTGCATGCTAATGCAAGAAAAAAGCTTTTAATTATTAAAAGATAAAGAGGAAACAAAGTTATACAAAAGTCAAGTACGTTGACCATACATTGGATCGACCTTATTTTTGTAATTATTCAATACATTTAATTTTTTACTTTGTTTTTTATTGGCCTATGCGTCGTCGTAGATTGATCGAATGAGCTGCAAATTCAATATAACTCAAACGTCACTCATGTCAGATTCAGCCGCCTTCTATTGCACTCGCCACAACTCACTCAATTGAACTGAACACAACAGTGCCTCAGCAAGTCCAAGTTGTTGGGCACAGTGGGCCCCCGCCCCGCCCCGCCCCGGCCCCGGCAGTCGGCACATTCGCGGTAACGGCCACATTTGAATCCATGACTCCGGACTAACTCCGCGCCGACTATAAACCCCTAATAAACAGCCGCTGTCTACAAAAGCCCCTGAAAAAACACTCGAATCGCTACAATCATTGCGAGAGATCGAAACAAATATTTATTTTTATTCTTCTCTTGAAAGCCTACCTAAGAGTGTGTTTACGTATGTACTTATATATACGCGTACACGCGTACGAGAGTATATGTATTAAGTAAGAGTGACATAACATTTTTCTCGCGAACGTTATCACATTAGGCGTTACGGATTTCCATATCTCAGTTGAATAATTTAATGAATCATCTTACTTCATTTAACATTAGTGAAGTCTGAAAGAAAAAAGCAAAATCTATTTATTTTAATAAAATATTTATGTACATATGCGAAGCTCTGTGTTCTCTATGCTCTGTGAAAAAAGTCCGTATAAAATTAATATAAAGTCGCGTACAAATATGAAAGGGTACAAGTACTCGTTCAATTTGATAGGTTTCAGGCAAACAGGCCCCGAGTACCCCCCCCCCCTCCGGTAACCCCCCCCCTCCGCGGGCCATTCGTAAGGATTCTCGAAAGCCTTCCCCTTCGAGTGACGATAACTCGCTTTTTATCCGCACTCATTTCGGTTGCGAAACATTTACATTATGTTATTAGAATATGTATGTACGTTAGTGGCGATGTACGAGCATTCGTAGTATTAATAACAACGGTAATCTGCTGCGCATTGCCGGAGGAAGGTTATGTCTTTCCCTTGCTGCTGTATAAACTAAATGTGATTTGTGATTCCAATATACTCTCCGCTCACAACAACTACCAGGGACTGCCTCCCTACCAGGTGGCAAGGTATGTACCTTCGCAGGCTCTTTCACACTTATGACTTTCCCTTTTTAAACAAGTGTTATCCGACTAGAGAAAAGTTGTCACTTACTTGCTTTACATTGATCATCCAAGCGTTATATTACAAGTTGGATTACATACTTCACTCATGAAACAAACCGCATGTCCTGTATTCCATATTTATTCGTCCATTTATTTAATAGTTTTCTTTCAAACATATGCGACACATAATATGCGGAACTTTTATTATAATTGAGCTTCTTCATGTCACATTGTGTCGTGGAGTGTGGACTGGACGTACACTACTCTAGCTAGACAACTGTAGAGCAGTGTATCGGGGACACCTGTCGATGATGCTATTCTCTTCACTGGACCATTGTCATGTCGGAAAACGGCCTGATGCTAAGGCTGACACACCAGTCAGTGCTATAGCAAACCAAAACTTAACCAGAAATACATTCATTTTGTTAGACCTAAACTACGTTCTATAAAATTCTAGGCTCTATGGAATCTAGGTACAAATTTTATATGCACGAATGTATTATTAATCGGTTTATGTTAATTATGGTTCTCCTATTGATTGACCCTGAGTCAAACCAGTCCTATGTATGCAGTCTTATCTCAGGCTTGCGTTAGATACAGATTCATCAGAAATGGTACATAGAACAGTGCATTTTAAAGGAAGTTGTTAGTCTGGTGTACGCGTCAGTACGTGCGACGCCGCTATCGATATCTCTTGCAGTGGGCCGCGAGCCTCACGTCGATGTCCGCCGCACTCGTACGTTACGCTTTGTTTTATCGGAAGCCTTCTTTTGTTGTTTGTATAGGGCTGTTACTCTGCAGATCACTTAAAATTATTTCTATAATTGTTCGCGCACGAACGAAATACAAGGTTGTTCTGGACTTTATGGCTTTATTTAGCACAAGCCTTAGGAAATTGCAATTAAATAGTTCGTGAACCCGAATGCGAGCATCTCAATGAGTGACATATTATTATTCAAACTTAGCGCGCAAATTACGCGCGAGGAGATCGCCCGCGGTCGGACCGCAGGCCCCGCACCTTACCCCCTCCGTAGTAGCTAAGCGCTGGACTCACGTCACCTTAAGAGTGTGTGGCTGAATTGTGATTGGGTGTGTGTTTGTGACGTAGTTGGTGCGTACATGTGTGTAAGTGCAAGGTGTAGTAGTGTGAGTAGAGTTGACAGTAAATGTTGTTACCATGAAATCTTCTTCTTCTTCATAAAATTAGTGTGTACGTTGTACATAGTAGATACTAATTCCATGTTTTTGATAATACTCCACCCTGTATTAATCTTCAGTGAGATGAGAGGCCTTTGCTCGGCAATGGGACATTACAAGGTATAAACTATACTCCTAATATTATAAATGGGAAATTTTGTGAGGATATATGTATTATTGCTCTTTCAATTTCACTGATTCGGATGCAATTTTACAGTAATAAAATGTACAATAAGACATGGGATACATTTTATCCTGAAATTCCAAGGGAAACGGGTACATCCTAGCTTATAAGATATAATAAATAGTACTAGTAAGTCACCCTGGTCAAAATCTAGGTTTGTTCAGTTTAGTGCCAACAGGAAACAAAAGAAATGTTACCAATAAGTAGTTCGCTCTTCCGTGAGTGCCAATGACGCAAAGAAGAAAGCACTTGCAACCACAAGACTGACCGCCGCCAGCCCTGCACCACGAGGTAACATTATCAGGTCGCATGCATCATGACGTCACGGGTGACGTCAGCTCTCGCGTTATCATTAATACGTATTTAACGCTGCGTTAATTTCTCTTGTGCCGTCCGTTTCAGCTTTAATTGCCGATAGATACGAGCATGTTTCATGAGATTACAGTTTCCAATCACTTTTGAATGTGAAGGATATTTTATTTTTGTTTACCCCTATTGTTCTACTTATTATCAATGTGGAGATAACTCTTTCCGTCTGAATATCTGTCCGTTACGCTTTCGTTATTGATGAATTATGCCATAGATATATAATACATAGATTAGCAAGATCTTAAATGTTTCCTAGGTCCTACTAATCGTACGTCCACTCGAGATTCCCACGGAAACAGATAGTTTAATACGTTTTTTAGGAATATTATAAACGCATTTTGCTTATAGTAAACACTTACCGCTTTATTCATAAACGCTTACTAGAAGCATTTTAGCAATCAAATGGTTTGTCCCTTTCTGACATACGCTATTTTTCAAAGAGCAAAAGAGACAAAACACTCACTAACTGTGTTTTAGATAAGGCAGTTAATGTACTGTCTAAGGTGCGAATGAATTACTTCGGTGACTCAGAAGACCTACAGCACTTTGAGAAGCTTACAGATGCTATAGATTTACTCAAAAACTTCTCTGCCCGGCCCCACCCGACTGCGGCACAAAGAACACAAAGTAAAGTAAAGCATTAGCCTTTAATGTCCCACTGCTGCCCTCATCTCACTGAAGATATCAGTGCAGTGACGAGGATGAGGCGTAATCTCAAAGAACATAATAAAACAAATACACGACAACACTAAACAATTGAATTCGGTTCACTATTGATGGGAATCACTCAAAAACAATTCCCCGTGTGCGGGCCGGCTCCCGCGGGCGCGGGGTAATGGCGGGTCATACATTAGTCCTTTATCTCCGAGTACGAGCCCGCGATTCTTTGACCCGCTCCCATCTCGCAAGCGAAGATAATGTCGTCCTTTTCGAGGTATTTTTTACATGAAAATATGAAGTTCAGAGGTGTCTTTTTAGGGAATAAGATGACTTTGGTTAGTCTGCAGTGCGGTTTTACAGACAAATATTTCTATATTAGTTTTGTGTAGTTAAATTTTACATTATTTTTAATCATATTTAGTTAAGTTAGGGGATGATAAAGATTCAGAGTTATATTTTTGGGAAACATTTCAATAAAATGTAAATTCGTATTCGTATAATAACTAGTCTTAATATGAAGGTGAATATGAATTCTGTTTTTAATGAACGTACCCATGTCCTCTCGCAATTCACCCATGTTTCACTGTATGTCTGTTTGATAACTCGCCACGACTGGCCGACTATATATTACATCCATTATCCCTCACTTAATTATATGATTGGAGTGTGTGGGGACCTCAAATCGCAACGAGTCCGCCCGAGCCCGCGTAATGAAACATGCTCGCTACACGCTCTGTCAAGACCAATTGATTTCGTATAAACAAATCTGCCGCACATTTATTCCGGCTATTCTTTCCAAATATCGGGCAACTTGTGCCTCCATTGTTGCCTAATGACTCCCCTTTATAAGGAAATGGCCACTTATGAGTGCGATACGCCCTGAATATATCGTCGGCTATTTTTTCTCGTCCATTGTTTATTTATCATCTTCATTATGGGTTCGGATTAAAGTAAGTATATTGTTTCAGATCTAGTCGATGCCAAGTAGTAAATTGTGGTCTGTGGAACATGTAATGAATAGACAAACTTTTACTCGAAATCAATTTAATAGTGGAGTCATTCTTCTTTCCGTCTAGCAAAATTGAGTGATTTTATTTCTGTGTGGAGTGGATCGAGTATTTCCAAAGAGGTATTTGAGTTGCTTATGTGAATATATCATTGCATTAATATCTAAACTAATATAAAGAGGTAAAATTTTTAAGTTATATTATAATAGGCAATTTTTCATCCCTACACCTAAATTTCCACGGGGACGGACACAACGCGGGTAAAACCGCGAGGTGCTGCTAGTTGTATATAAATTAGAAGTATTCATTATTGTACACCAGACGCTGACGCACTATGACCTCGTCTCTTAAGCAGTAGTCACCAACAACAGTAACCTGCCACTGCTGGCTATCTTCGTGGTGTCGCCGCCGCCGCCAGTGGCACCGGCACACGGATAACGCTGCCACCGACACCGACGGTGATTAATTTATCATCTAAAGAGTTGAATGTCTCCATTTCTTCAATTGGAAAAGTTTAGCAAATTCTTCGTCTATGTATGTACGTATGTTTGAAACAAATGTAAGTAATATAAGATACACGGTAATGTTAATATTGACTGCGTGTATTGAGACGAGGAGACTCTTTGTGACAAACAAACAGACGAGCCCTTTGAAGAGACAAGTTCATTGTCTGACAGTATTTAGTATCCTTAATAATATTTCAAAAGCGAATAAATAAAGTAGCGAAAGGAGTGTTATGTGTCGTTCGGATTGAGAAAGTTCCCGGCCCGCGAGTTTAACGAGTGTCTCACATATACATGTCCAAATGTTTGTAGTGCTCACTTTCCATTAAAGTCGCTTACTCTACTTTATAAAATCACTTGATGAATGGCACATTTAAGTTTATGAAGGACAACGCAGTTTAAATAATTAACACAGCAATCAAATTTTATTATAGTAAAAGGAATCTGGAATTTCGTTATTACGAAATTGCTATAAATAATCACACCTGAGTACAGGGCTCTATAATATATTATAATTAGGTAAGTTAGGTCGTCATTCCCAATGTGTCAGACTTACCGCATCAAACAGCGCGCTAGAAAGACGACTCAAGTGAACCACTTGCTTGACTAACTAAACGCGACCACTCACGTACCAACATGGTGCTGTTGCTAATAGTGACTGGTACATACATGTGAAATCATTATCAATCAGACGCTTTTCCTCAGAGCCAAACCAAATACGGCTCTCTTTAGAGCCAAACCAGTTATTGTTCTCTATAAAACAATATAATCAAGTATATTAAGCCTACCCTGACTGTACCATTTTGACTCAAAAGAAGGAATCCCTTCGCATGTCAGTGTGCAACATTACCGAGATGCACAACATGCCAAGTTCAAAAAGTGCAGGAGCAGTGTTGGTTTTTGGTTGGTTGTCTTTCTTTTATTTTGTGTTACATTGAATAGACTGCTTTATATCATGTAGAGTTGTTTGTTAATTAGCGAGCGGCGCGCCGCGGAGTGAGCCGGTTGCTAAACTAATATTTATGCACATAACTAGCACGCGCCTCTGTGTGCACCCGGGTTTACATCGCTACAAACTTACATTGTGTTATTTAAACTAACCTTTCCGACTTGGTTCCCCAAAACTGAAGTTTTGATCGAGTGAGCCTTGAGACTTTCAATTAAAAACTTATTCGTAGTGTCTGTGGAGTTACATATTACTAATTTTGTTCAGACAATACTTACATATTCTAAACACCAATGTTACTCAGTAAAATTAAGACGGAAATATTATGAAAATATGAACATTAAGTTATATAAATACATACATACTTAGTATTCGAGGGTCAGTTATGGTAAAAAAGAGTTCAACCACAGTTCCGGGTCATCATTCTTAATAAGCAAGTCCTAATGAAAATTGATAGTAAAGTAACTTTGTGGACACGTCTCCATATATAAAGTACAGAGATTATCAAACATCACGTGCGAAGGGGTTCATTAATCATCGCACCGCGCGGCGCGTCACTCCGCCGGTGACAGCGTCGAGTGCTTTGCGATACATCATGTTTTAATGTACACTCTATACTACGAGTATAACGTATATCGTATACAAACGAATACCTAAATGTTTTGCTTTTGGTGTTTGATGGGAGATGGCTTGTTTCGGTTTTGCAGAGCGTCATCTCTGTCACACACAATACTGATGTTTTTTTTTAATTTAACATGCTGACCTACCACCGATGACAAACTTTACACTGCTTGCACGCTATGCTCTAATGGGACAGGTACGAGCACATCGTACATTGCTATGAAAACTGAAATTTGCCGCCTTTGTTATAATACTCGTAATACTTACCTACTCATAAAAAACTTAATATAAATACGTATAATCTGGTCTATTACATGGCTTTATTTAATTATACAAGTACATACTATCTGTCCGTAATCGTTTATCTAAAAAAATATTTATTCCAATCTCATGATAAACTGTTTCATTGTTGAATGGTATTTTTCGTTCGGTGATAACATTACGTTTCCGTTTTTACTTGTAAGTTACAATATCTTACGGAAATATTTTCATTGCTCGAAGCATCACTTCCCTGAGAGGATCACAGATATTGGAACTCTTTCTCGGTGAAAAATATACCTTGCAGATTCGTACAAGTATTTACGTTACGTGTTTCAAATTCGTGTATTAATTTCATTTAAAATTCACTTTTATCAACAAATATACATGTGGAGAAACTTAAACTTAATTGTTTATACAGATTTATTTAGTTTATTGGATTCCACGCTCTAATCTATTTAAGGACCTAGGTACATAAGTTTAAGAAACAAAGGCTAGTCATTCAATATTTTATTTTGTACCACATACGACACTATTTAAATCGAAACTTAAGTGGGTACTAAACCCTCAGTTTCATATTGTATTTTCAGGTTGCATCCGGTGAAAAATTGCAAAAAACCGGACCTAGCCTGGCCTGGGGCTCGCCGTGGCGAGAGGCCCGCCTTGGCTCTCGCGCCCTCACCAATTCAATAAAAGTACTCGTGTGCAAAAAACGCGCACGCAAAAACATGTAATGAATCGTGTGTACCATGTACTTCACACCGAAACCTGCCAAGATCTAATTTACAAAGGGACAGAGGCTGGCTGGCTGCCGCTCTGGCTCGCTCCTCGTGCAAAGGTTGACTATTGACATCCTTAGGGGTAAAGTTGCTAGTGTTATGGGCTCTTTTACAACAGGGACGACAAAGGATGGCTAATTTTAATAAAAAATAAATAAATTTGTGTATAATAATTTATAATTTGCTATTATGAAATTTCATGTATTTGTCTGAATGGTGAGTACTAACTACTACGTCAGCAATCCGAGCAGTGTACAATAAATACATATGGTGCTAATGTATAAATCTGTCATTACATTGTTCCGCGCCGTGTGACCGTGGTCTTGTCCTCATTGAGCCGTCTCGGCGTGACAAATGGCTCAAAGGCTGCCGAGCGTCGCTAATTACCGCACACAATGACACCACTACAGAACATCCATAGACTCATCGCTGCTGCCTAAATGCGCAACTCATTGTTTTTCAAAATTAACTGGCGAACCTATTTATTTATTTATTAAAACATCGGGATACCAAACAATTATACAATAAGATCTCGTACGTACAGTAGATTATATAAATTTAACAGTGTTAACAGTGTATTAACAGTGTAACAGTGCAACCCACGACGTTATGCTCGTATTACTATAAAAACAGAATAGAAAAATTGGTAACTGTGATCTCGAATATTAAGAAAGAATGAAAAGGAAATTAAATTAGTTTATTTAAAATCCATTCGTTTTTTAATTTTATTTTTATGGTTATATAATTCTTTAAACGAAAAATAATACAGTTTAATTTTTTTATTTTATTGGTAAATTCAATAAATGGACTTACTTCCTCATAGAAGAGACTCGACGGGACCTTACCTGGTGGATTACAGGACCCAATTGATAAAACGGAATGCTAACTATATTACACTGTATAAAGGTTATCTCATATATTATGTAAGTTTCATTATATACTACTCGTACACTCACCGGCCCACCTCAAACACATCTTTGATATCTAATAATTCTGCAACATGACAAATCGTACATTAAGACCGTCGCCCGCATTTTACTAAATCATGTTACACCATTCGCTAATCTCTGTTTACCTAACCTAATTTGTATTTAACGCTCCCTTACATCCGGGAGGCTCCAATATTTCCATTCAATTGTTTGCCCCGCTCCCCGCGCGCCCGCACCCTCCCCCGCCGTCTCTGGGGATAGTTGATAGGTTGTCTGTAGAGTACGTTCAGTCCACTAAACAAATTATCTAGTACATAATTATAATAATTGAATGTACCGTCTTATATCAATATTTTTAGAACGTAAAAGTGGCGATGATATATTTTTTGTTTATATATTGTCATGGCCACTTTACGAGGAAGTAAGACTGAAACGAAGATAAATATAGTTGTCCAAACGATAGACATTAAGTTCAGTCGGCTTCGTGATCCATCATCACGTGAGCTCAGTTTGACAATCGAGTGAAGTGATGCGGTTGTGAATAGTGAGAAGGGTGAGCCCGAGGACGGTGAGGAGATCCGATGAGAGCGGGAGAGAGATAGAGCGCGAGCGAGGGCGCGAACCACTTCAATAACGAGGTCTCCCCAATAAATATCAGGAACTATCGCGATGTATAAACAAACGAGTTTCCCACGAAAGCTATTCCATTCCAACTCCCGTTTTGATAGAAATCGGTCCGAATAAATATTATTCAAGGTTCACGGAGGATTTTTTGCGTAAATTCCAGTTATGCCAATACATTTGTCAGTGGATAATGTTGGCAATATTCGCTGGATGTATGTGTTGTGTGATATATACGTCATGTCGGCGGTAAAGTGCTGGAGCCTTAATATATGTTATGCTTGCAATTTATGAGTTGATCTGTTAATGCGTTTAATAGAGGACGAGGGTAACGGCACATTACGACTTTATTGAAATATTTTTGATACGTTTTTGACGACCCATTCATTCCATTTCGATTAGACGTTTACTCCATCACTGACATTTTAAATGAGTAGTTTTTCGGAAAGTAACTTTTAATATTTTTTATACACAACGGTCATGCCTACATTGCTACATTACATTGCTCGTTGTAGCTCGTAGCGCGTAGCACGTAGCTTACCATCGTGTGTAGCTTGGCTTGATTCGTAGCGTTATTGTCCGTAAATCTCTTGGCAAGAAGTTTGCTGCCACTTTGCAAGTACATTAGAATATCACATAATGTGTAAAATGCCTTATACATCACATGTGGGAACATGTAAAAATAATAAAATTGAATTTTGCCCTCGTCTCATTTGGTTCGGAGCACGTTAATCCGGATAATCTGATAAACCCAAGAAAATAATGAAAATAACGCCCTCATGTCTTCGGCAAAATATTTTGTTGCTGAGTTATTATAATCATTCGTTGTTATGTTATATTTTTCGCGAACCGCGTTAATATTATAATTCGTGTAAATGTGAGTCTCTTCGTCAACCACCATTAACTTAACGTTCTCAAAGAGACAAATTATTTTCGAAGAAGAATTAGTTATCAGAATCAGTCTAGGATAAAGACGAGGTTCAATTGGTGGTATCCTAGAATATTGAGAGCCGCATCGAGACCGGCGCACTGACTTGTCGCACGCCCCGGGTGGCGCGGGTGGCGGACGTTAGTTCGGACGACTCATATAAATACAACGAACAGTTCCATTCGAGGCCATGTGACTGCAATCAAAAGCCAGAATGTTTAATTAAAAAGTTATCGAGTTCAAAACGCCAAGTACACAACCAATCAAATCACAATCAAACAAAATACACACACGAGTATACACACAGATATAATTATATAAACAAACAAACCATTCGAAAACTAAACAAAGAGGTTCGCAATAAAGAAAAATACCGCAACGGTAGATTTGTGAAAACCAAATAAAAAGTACCTTTAACTATGCATTCTGTTGCGGTTGTATTCTCGCTTTTATTATCTAAGAGATAAGGTGCAGCCGGTCAGTGATAACTTTAAACGGGTGAGGTTTGGATGTAGACATTATCCACTGCAGTGCAGAGATGCAATTGTTTCGGGTTCTTTATTCAGTTGAATTAAAGAGATGTAAGATTTATTAGGTCGTTGGATCGACTGCAGTAGTTGTAGACAACTTGTTCTCTTCACTCAGTTCTTATTTGTGTAACTATTGTGTTAGTTTCAGACGGACAAACAGATCGACAAGCATATAGTGATCTGTACATGCACACAACTTCAATCTTCATTAAGCAGATGCGATTTTATTAACAACTTAGCGCGATGATCATGTCACATTTTTAACGACCCAGAGGTTTGTATGGTTCGTCTATTTTTTGCAATCCACTCGATTTGCTTCATTGGTTTTATTGCTTTTTTATGGCAGATGTTGGCTGAACTGTAAAACGGGTATGAGATGAAAAAAACATTTTTTTTCTATTGATTGCCGTTTAACAACAATGTCAACCTACTTTGTGAGAGACCTCCAGCACTAATCAGTACACAGCCAATCTAACAACTAACCATCCACCGGCGACATCTCCCAAAGAACAATATCTGTACTATATAGTACATAGTATTTTCTTCTCCGTTCATTCATCACTTAATTTCGACCGTATATTTAAAGTGTTTAGGTTTATTTTCGTTTAGTGAAGGAGCTGTCTATTATTGTTCCTTTAATGGAAGTCTCTTAGCAGCACAAAGCTCTTCTAGTAGAACAAAGAGATTGGACATCAGATAATGTACACTATTATGTATTAGAAACTGTTGAAAATTGATTGAGACCGCTCGAGATTGAACAGACATCCAACTTGGATTTACAACTCCACTATTCAAATGTGCAATTACATCGCGGCCCGACCAATGTTACATCAAAAGTATTTTACTTTTAATTGAATCAAAAGTAGTTAGTACTCGGTGTACTGTATAGTCGACGGCAAGTTAAGTATATTATGCTTTCTTTTGGTGTGCTTATAGGTAAGTTAATAATGGGTATATTATTATATTGGCCGTTAGTTTACTGATTGTATACTGTCGAGGTTCCAAACCATTTAATATTTTGTGTATTATTTTTCAATACTAGTTCAAAATGTGTCTAAGTGTCTTAGCAAACCGTCAAATGTTATACTTTGATCCAACACGTTAGCGCCGGAACGCATCCAGCGCGCTCATTCATTCATGTCGAGTCGGTCAGTGGCCAACCCTGGTGTCGGAGTTTTTAGACCATCTAAAGGCCTCCGACATTGACAGCGCGCTGATTGGCCTAATGTAAAAACATCTAACCGTACCTACTGGGAATCGGGGATTTTTAGTAAATATATTTTTTGATAGTTGACCCATAAATACCCAGTGTGGTGTCTAGGATATTAAAATTTACCATGATATTGTTAAGCAACGTGCAGCTCGGTCCCTACTTGTATGGGTGGTCGATAGTGGCACTTCTATCTCAGCGCTACCGTGCTTCAGAGGGCACGTAAAATTGTGGGTTCCGGTTGTTTCGATCGATACACCAAGTCGGACGCCTTAAAGCGGTCTAAAACCTCCGACACCAGGGTTGACCACTAACCTACAAGAACTTACTTACTTTTTACCAAGTCTAGTTGTAATCAAACTTTTAATTTTACGTGTTGCTTAAACAAAAAAAATATCAAAGTTTTGGGTTCGATATCGGTCTAGAGCTAGACACACCCCCTATTTATATAAGAAAAAAGGAAATACACCATTATGAAACGAGATGTGGAACGCTCAACAGTAACCTCCGTCGTACGTAAATTCCCGTTTTAACAAATAATAAAAAAGACACAAAGCTCTTCTGTAAATCTATAAAACTACGGCCGATACTTGATTCGATTTCAATCCGGTTTATTTCTTATTTTGAATGATATCAATTTAGTGCTGAATCTGAATCGATAAAACTTGCATTGGTACCGGTACAGTAGGTCTACAAGAAATAAATGGAGCTGAGTACACTGCTCTTTTTCCTTCCAATATTTAATAACATCCCAAAAACAGATATATTAAAATACCATCATTCCTGAAGTAAACATCACACATACACACACCGGTGCACGAGAATGCGCGCACATACACATAGTGTTAATGTCTACTTTTTGCTTAAAATCCCACCAGAACAGCCACAACGCGGCTAAAACCGTGGGCTATGCTAGTTTTGTTATGATTAGCTCATCTGCTTGAAATCTGTAAGCCAATTGGAACAGTGCGTATCGGCTTATCTCCTCTAACATGAGGGCAATCCCTTAAATAACATTTAAAAGCTACAATTCCATTGCTAAGTATTATTATTCACACACATTCATATAAATGTAGGTCGTTTTTAGGGTTCTGTACCCAAAGGGTGCAAAAGGGACTCCACTAAGACTCCGTCTGTTCGTGTGTCTGTCACCAGGTTTTGTGTCATTAAAATAGCTAGACAAAAAGATGAAGTACATCCGCTGCTACTATAACAACAAGTAAAATAAATATACTGAGTGGCTTTTTCAAAACGGTCAATATGGGTTAATCTGAAACTATAAAGAGATACGAAGATCTTCCTTGCAACCATGTCATCGATCGTCATGTGATCCATTTTAATAAAAACCACCCTGTCTATTCTTATAAAGTATATGGGCATTTATATCAGGGGTTCACAACCCAAGTGATATCCAGAAGCCAAAATATGGTCCCCTAGACCTACCCAAACCCAAAATATTATTCGCGAATAATTTCAGATTAAAAAAAATCCATCTGTCTATACTACATATAATAAAATCGTAGACTCGCCATGTCTATACATTGAAGCTGGCTTTTGGCTAGCCGAGAGCAGTTTGCTTTACTTAGCTTGTCTACTATTCGGGTGGCGAGTTTGTGATTGCAGTTCCGACAGCGACCCAAACCGAGGCGAGGCTAGTCGAGTCGCCAGCTCTGATCGCTAATCAACTTATGGAAGCCTCGGAAGATCACCACAGAGTTTGGGCAACATGATCCAATTAAATGACGCAGGACATTTTTACATTTTGATAACAATTACTAACTGACATTATTCTCCTAATTTTTATTGTTATATTAATGTACTCTTCTCATTCTAGTAGGTGCCAATGACGAGTGATACGATGACCACGTGGAGCTCCCAATCTATATATTATTAGGGGTAAGTGTACTCGTATAGGAAAACAAAAATGTTAATTTTCAAAAGGAGACGGGGTAATGATATTAATATAATTTGATTTGTATTGTATTATAGTAGAACAATAAGCTTGACTGATCGTCAATAAGTTATTAATAATTGATGAGTTATCCAAATGGCGTGCTTTTATATGTATCTTTCAAATATTTAAGTTTGGAGATGAAGTTCTTCACCCGTGACTTAGGATCTCCGACGCCTCTTTTTAAATACATGTCGTCTAGCTGTTTCTTGCAATCTCCTTCCGCCACAAACACCAATGAATCTATGGAGAAAGTATTTTTTAACTTTGGTAATATAAATATAATTAAGACCTTTCCGTTCACCTCTACATACTAAGACAAATGTATCCCCAAATTATGAGTTAGGAAGACGCGCAGAATATCATATTCATTATACTTTATAGCTCCGCTCGTGGTCACGGGATAACTGTGTGAGTTATCCCGTGACCACGAGCGGTGTAATCCACACGAAACGTCGGGTACGTATTTTAGTAAACACGTGAAATTATCTAACGCGATACAGACCCGTTTCATTTACTTTTTAAACTCACACGATTTGCACTCATTATACATGAGTGCAAATCGTGTGAGTTTAAAAAGTATCAATATCATATTCGTTAAACAAGATAAACAAAAAACACTACGGTCGAAAGTTTTATGGTTTCAGCAGACGTTTTGACAATTTATCAATTTAATCTCAACTGGTATGACAGATGATGGATCATCCAACTTGACGTCTTGGCACCTGAATATCGTCACAGTATAAATATAAATTACAACCAGTATGGAAACTAATAAATACCTACGCTCCGTTGAAGCACTAGGGTTGTCACGTTAATGTTTTTGATATTGAATTTTAAAATAAAACCGTTTTGTTCTGTTGTGAACAATCAATCGAATTGAAATAATCAGTTTATTAATCAAAGTCAAAGTCAAATATTTTTATTCAGTTTTGGCCCCATAGAGGCTCTTTTGAACGTACCACCCTTTCGGAAGAACATCAGCAGAGAAGAATGGGCAAGAAACTCTGCTGGTTATTTTTTTTAAATCAAGGTTAATACAATTTAATACTAATAAGTAAAATTACATGTCAAAATCAGGTTGTGTTGCTGGTGCAGGAATTTGACTCCAGACATATTTGTCCTCAATGTAATCAGTAACGCTATAGTATGCTTTAGTGAATAAAACGTCTTTAACGTACGATTTGAATTTACCTTCGCTAAGCCCGGTTTGACCAATGAAAGACTTCCCGGTTCGCGCTAACCTGGACTTAACAACAGCAAGCTTATTTCTATTTCGCGTATTAAAACTGTGGTGATCTCCGCGCACCTTAAGGTTACTCAAGTTTCGGCGGGCATACATTATATTTTCAAATATATATAACGAAGGAACGTTAAGAATACGACTGGATTTAAAACGTTCCCTTAGTGACTCACGTGACCCCAATTTATAAATCGCGCGAAAAGCTCTCTTTTGGAGTAAAACAATTGAACATCGGCGGCACCTCCGCACAATAGTATACCATTAAGATAGTATACTATTATTATTATATTAGCCTTGGGTGTCCCATTGTTGGGCAAAGGCCTCCCCCCATCGTTTCCACTTCTCTCTATTTAGAGCTTCACGACGCCAACCAGCCAAAAATCCGTCGAGTTCATCTCGCCATCTCCTTTTTAGTCTGCCGCGGCGTCGCCTTTTTGGGTCTGGGCCCCATAAAGTGGCGATTTTTGCCCAAGACTCATCAGGCCTGCGACAGACATGTCCGGCTCAGTTCCATTTGAGCTCAGCAGACTTGCGACCTACATCAGCGACTTCTGTGCGGGAGCGCAGTTCGGTGTTTCGGACTCTGTCCGTTAGCTTAACGCCAAAGATGCTGCGCTCCATCGCCCGTTGGCAAACCTTGACACTGGACTTCTGCGAATCTGTCAATGACCAAGTTTGTGCACCGTACGTGAGCACAGGAAGCATACACATGTCCATTAGTTTTCGCTTAAGCGACATTGGAAGGCGTCCCTTCAGGAGTCCCTGGGACCCAATAGCTCTTCCAGGCATTCTCGGTACGTCTTGCGACCTCCTTGTCTTGTCAATAAGCTTACAAAAAAAAATTGTATTTAATTAAACAATTTAATATTTATTAATAAAGTATTCATGGCGATTTTTTCTCGAATTACAAGAGGAACGCTTCCAACAGCTCTGTATCTTCTCCTGATCTTTGTGCTTGTATTGTATCACTGGGTCCAAAACGCTGTGTCCTAAAATAAAACAGACACGTTACCAATAATTTGGATTCACAAAGATACAAATTGAACATTTTCATTTTAATTTGTTACCAGCATGTTATCTTCATGGTATTTAATTTTTTATCTCAAATAACAAAAGGATCGCTTTCAACGCCTCTCTATCTCCTCCTGGTAATATAGTAGAACTATGTGTGTGGGGAATCAATTCTTGCAAGAATTTTTGGTTCATATTTATTTATCGATGATGTTCAACTACATCACTAGAACTTTTTAGGTTATAAGATTTCGACTTTGTTTTTCGTGTCAATACTATTCGGAAAAACTTTGGGAATGTCTAGAAATGTAGTAAACGATGAAATTAGTAAAGTTAATTACTCACCGCACCTCATCCGTCGGAAATCTAGACATAAAATCACGTTTTTGTTCCGATCGCCGTCCCGATCTTATATATTTCATTTTAAAGTTGTTTGTGAAACAAACAAAGTTTTGCAATACAATTTGATTATGAAATACAACAAATTCACTGAACTTTACGAAAATAAACACCAGTGTTCACAATCGTACACAAACAGTCGCCATGCTGTAAGCCATAGATAGAGGAAATTGTAAGCTAATGACAGTACGTGACAAGGAAAGAATGTTCGGAAGAAAGAAACAAAAAACGTCGCCATTATTTTTAGGACGAATTCCAGTTTTATTTTTGTATGAGAGTTTCGCTAGATTGACACTCGCAACTGAGAGCACCGCGAAAACGGCTTAGGACTCTCGTAGATGCGCTTGTACTATGTGTGAGTGTGCCGTTCCGAGCGTTTGTAGGCATTTTCCATACTGGTTGTAATTTATATTTATACTGTATTATCGTGTCTTGACATACAATGTAAGTATATCAAAAGTTAATTAAATAAAAAGATGTTATTTAAGACGCCAAACTTTTAACACCAAGTATAAAAACTATTATTTTGGATGAATATGGGTAATTTACGAAGAAATTACAATTTTAACTTTAGGTAAAATAGGGCTTTGAAATAATATTACCCAAATTATACCTTCTAAAGTATTGTAATTAAAAAAGTGTCAGGCAATGTTTGGGATGGTCACCCTGTTCCATATGAATCATTATTTTAGTATTATTACCTAAAATATTAGAAACTTAGTCTAAATTGTGAAAGGATATTTTACAGTTTGCATAGCTCTCGCTTCTGCAACCTTTTACGCCACACTTTTTTACCATTATTATAATATTTTTTATTATATTTTTTTATTATAACGCCTCGGGGGTCTAGTGGTATGTGCACTCGCCTGCCAAGACTGAGGTCCCGGGTTCAATTCCCAGGTCGAGCGAAAACATGTTTCCTACTTTTCAAACATGGCTCGGGTTTGAGATCACCAACCCGCATTAGGCAAGCGTGGTGATTACGCCTGAAACCTCCTCACTGTACTGATATCTTCAGTGAGACGAGAGGCCTTTGCCCAACAAGTGGGACATTATAGGCTAATACTTTTTTTTTTATAATATTTTTACTGGATTTAATTTAAATAAAATATTATAAGAAATCCAATGACACAATGACGCAAAATGCTTACCGATTGCCCAAAAAATCTATTTTTAATGGTTTCTTCATATTTAAATAAAAATTTCATAAATAAGTGTTGCAACTAGCAAAACTTGGTAAAACTGTACTATTGTACAATTAAAGTTTTAAAGAATAAATTCTACTGCTTTGTAATTTTACTTTTGGTAATGGCAACTATGCCAGCGGGACACAGGGCTCTCGAATGCCTCTCATGCGAAATATTTTCTCTCTTTGGTTCGATTAAGTAAAATTAATACTTATCATTATCACTATGTCATAGAGTTTGATCTTATATATAAAATTCTCGTGTTACAGTGTTCGTTCGCGTACTCCTCCGAAACGGCTCGACCGATTCTCATGAAATTTTGTGAGCATATTGAGTAGGTCTGAGAATCGGCCAACATCTATTTTTTATCCCGAAATTCCCGCGGGAACGGGTACAACGCGGGTGAAACCGCGGGGCGCAGCTAGTATTCTATAAAAACATAGTATGTACGCTATCCAGTTTGTATATTAAATCCATGCCTGTAATGTAACATTCGACATTTTGTCACTCGGACTAATACAGCTTTCCACGGAAAACTTTATTTTCACTCACCACCATTGTACTTGATTTGGCATTGACTATAAAAGAAGCTGCAGTAGCTATCGAAAGGCACGAAATTTTGAAATTCAGAATTTCCATCACCTAAAGATAAGACGACTCTGCCACACACTTTACCAATTCTGGAAACATAAGTATTTACATATTACAACGATTTTACAGTACCTATTTATTCGATTTCATTTGTACCCACCCCAGTCCAAGAACCCAGTAAAGTTGCCTAACATTTTGAGTTTTTGTGTGTCCACGTGCTTCCACAGAGAAGACATCGATATGAACTCACCGATTGTACTCGCTGGGGCACACGCCACAAATAAATATCACCCATGCCGGTGGCGGATCGGTTTTCTTTGCCTTGGTCGTGGGCGTCTTCGCGGTGGACGATCCTTCGAACCACAACTTCCCCGAGGGCCAGTACTGCTGGTACCCAGGAGCTGGCTTGTAAAAATACTTCTTTTTTGTAGTAGTCACTATAAGTAAAAAAATTGGTATTTAAAGTACGAAAGAGAAGATCAAGAGAACCATTTGTGTCAAAAACGTAGCCGAGGGGAGGCAGGCAAGGCAGTCCGCCACTTGTTACGTTTTTATAACGATAAAATAAACATTTTGTCGACATAAAACCAAAACTCTTAAACAAGTAAGTGAATCGTTTGTATTTCTTATCTAAAAAAAAAATCGCACTTCCTAGTAGCCTGCAGCGTCGCACTGCTGGACAAAGGCTCGCAACTCACTGGTAACACTCTTTTGTCTATTTTTGTTCAAAGCCTGTACCCGCAAGAGACACAACACCTACTTTACACCTACTTGTTCGATTATTGTTTAATACTTATTTACATACTTACGGCCGTTTAGCAATACGAACATCAATAGCAATATTAAATAGAAAATAATGATATTCTGAAATTAAATGTTTACAGTTATGTTACCGGCAATGTCCTTCATATTCATATATTGTCTAAGAGTAAGAGTAAATTTTTGAATATAATTATTTGAAATATAAATCTATGTCATAAATGAAATGGTAGGATTTCCTTGCATTCTAAGGAATGCCTCAACCACATTGCAGGTAACATAACGAGCACAAGTTTCGATTACAAGCAAGTTTAACATTGATTTTAATCTCACAGCGGCCGCCATTTTGTTTTCTACCGTTCTCCTCCACTGAACATAAATGAGACGTTTCAGTGCTGAGATAAGGTTGCAATGAAATATATTACAATTTAATACTTTTTATGGATCAGCTAGTTTGCTGTGCACAATACGTTAAGATGAGAAGGAACAGTATCCAAGAAAATGTTGCGCGCATTCACATTAATATATCGGGAATCATGTCACATCAGGATAAGCACGAACATTATACTGTCAATACAACATCAGATATCTTGAAATAATAACTCACAGGACTTCATTACAATGACATTGCTTGTATTTTACACACGATCATCATGGATTACAGATTACAGTTAGGATACGTCTAGATTCAATTAATTGATGGAACCTAAACGACCTCCCTTCACCCCATAGTCGTCCTGTCCACGCCATAGAATATCTTTTCCCTATTCTATACTCGATTCGCAATACGATCGTGATGTCGTCAACACATCCTTCCTCCCATCTACGTTTCCAATCCAATTCCCACCATCTCCCTTTCTCTCATAAAACCCCAATATACGCCATCTTTTTATATCATCGACTATCCTCCCTGTCACGGAATAACTACACTACAGATTCCATCAGTTAACTGAATTTACAAACTACTCTTAAACTTCTATAGCTTGATTAAACGTCCTCTATCAAACCAGTGTTGCCATCCCCGCATCGACCTCACCCAAGCTACCCGCTTGACGTTTCTGAACGTAAACAGAATGACTGATAGATCAACTGACAGCTTGATTAAATTGACTACAGACTAAAAATAATGTAGTGACGTGATAAACCGCTATCTGGTGTGGCGCCACTGATGCTACGCTCCGACACGGCCATCATGACGTTTCACACGTCCTCGTGTGAGGTATCTGTAAAGAAAATAAGTTTTGCCACAGTAATTTGCACTCGCTCGGTCAATCCTGACAAGCTATGACTAGTAGACGCAATGCTACTGTCACACAACTATAACTGTCTCAGAACAAAGCAAAAGCGTGCGTCCCTTCGACCACTCATGGACCGTACGGCACCCCTCTCCAATCACTCAACAAACATTGCACTCTCCATCGGCATGTCCCTCCCTTAGGATCAATTTTTCACACATTATCAATTTGGACCGGACGGGTGTTTCCTTTCGACCAGCCACACGTGCATGGCCCGGATGACACTGTCCCTTCGACCAATCACACTTAAGGTTGGACCTGATGAATGTGTCCCTTCAACCAGCCGCTATAAGCTGCATGGCCCGGACGACATTCGGCCACCTTCCGCACACCACATTACTCGATTAAGGTTGGACCTGATGAATGTGTCCCTTCCCGGACAACATTCGGCCACCTTCCGCACACCACATTACTCGATGACTCTTCTCACTCAACGTGCCAACATAGTTAAGTAGACTACATGCAAACAATGCTTACAGATTACACATACCTATAATTTACGGGCTGTCTTGCTCTGCGTGAATTTGGACCTCATGGTCAATGATTTCGCGATTTGAGATGTTACTTAGGGTATCAGACTCTGCTGTAAGTGTGGTTGATCGGTCACTTTTTCCACTTAGTTTGCCGGTGAAGTCTATATGAATCGTGTGCCTACTTGTAAGTACATTTAGAGTTCAAAGCTTTCAACGTGTAACGGTCACCATCGTTCGGTCACTCCTGACCTAATTAACTCTACTTCAACAAAAGACTTAGTAAAGCTCAAACTATTATTCTTTTCCAATGAACAAATTTAACTATCTCAATATTCATGATCACATTGCTTATCTAAACATTAGAACTAGAACATCGTCAGGCGCAAATACCCATTAAAAAATCAAATTAATTTCAAATCAAAGTAAAAGTTTCAAATCAAGTGTGTGTGTCTCTATTGTCCGGCTATCCCCGTACCCCTAATACGCAGTCATCCTTGTGACTGGCTGTGATCATCCCAGTGATCACCCATAACCCTAATCATCCCTATGATCAGTCACTCTCGTGATCACCCAAATTTAAGACTCAAGAGGACACGCACAACTAGTTACCACACAGTCTAAAGTGACTACAGTTCATCATCACAAGGATCAGAATCACTAACAATGGGTACTTGCCCTTCAGGCATTTTCCTATACCAGTCAATGACACTATATTGTGTACTCGTTTTCCTCTAAACCTCGCGGCCACACTTTCTTTAATAAGCCAGCACTCTGCTCCAGAATCGTAATGAAATCGAAACGACTGACCTTGATGCTCAAGAGTTCCGGATGGAGGTTCAACCTGACTATTAAGAAGCTTGTTCTTCTTTAAATTCTTGATTTCAATCAAAAGTTAATTACAATTATTATTAATCGGTAATCAAAAATACACAGGAAATCAATCTGCCAGACAGCACCAAGTTCTAAGCCAGTTACTTCAACCATACTTTCAAAAATAAGGAAAACTTGCAAATCGCTTGGTACCAAACAACATTTAGCGTCTGATAAACCTCAAGATAACCTACGATCAAAGTCTGACAACGCTACCAAGAATGTAGGAATTTAGGTGCTGTTTGTCAGTTTAACAAAATAAGAAAACACCCTAACTGTCAGCGTCAACATCATTGTCATTGATGTCACAAGTACTCTCGGGCATTTTGTGTAATCTGTTATGTGAACTAATTAACTTAAACTCCCAAATTATTTGCGACGTAATGTCAGCAGAAGCCATCAAACAAAAATTGAATTGAATTGAACTCCCAAATTATTATTTTAACGCTTAACTTCAAACTAACATTTCCCAAAAGCTACTTCAATTAAAGTACTCAAAAACTACTAACAGTTATCAGAATTGACTATTAACTATCAGTTACTAGTTTATCAATAATTGGATTGTCTTAAAATCATTAAAATCTCACATGAATCATCAATGCTATCATGTAACACATGAATACTAGGTACCACGTCATTTTCAACTTTAACTTCAATAGACTATTAATCTAAAATCCACATTACAATATGAGCCACGAGTGGGTAACAGTAAGCTTCTCTAGAGTCACGGCAACCAGCTGACCAGCGATCACATTGCTCAACAACACACGGTCTCAGCAGACCACTCCACAGTACGGTCAATCTAGACCACGACCATCACCGAGGTCGAACATTGAACTCAATAAGGCACTTACAAACCCTTACTTATACTCTCATATTTAACAATGGGATAAACTTCCAAAATACTTTCAATAAGCTTTCTACTTTATCAAGTGGTTCGAAGATTCACTACAAAACTCTCAATGTTAACTGACTCAAATATCACAAAATAGCTCACCGGATATTTCCCAACTAAGATACTTCAATACGCCAATTCATGTCAATCATTACCGCAATACATCACCAATTTAACATCCAATGTGAATTCGTCGTGATAGATTCTTGAATAATTCGGAATACCGCAATCCCTCATATTCCTCAGGTAACAGGATTGAGAAGAGAACCACGTTCTACCCTGGACGAGGTTTATCAATGCTCACAATAATTACCAGCATTGAACCAACATGAAAATAAGAAAACATATTAGAACATATCACATTACGTACAAGATTAAACTTGACTCTTTCGGAAGCTCATAATTACCTTCTTAACTCCACAATAGAGTAGAAAACTAACTAGCTATACTCACAGAACATTCCAACTTTTGTAACCAATTCCAAAACAAACATTACGAAAAGCGCCACTGTCATCGGGATGATGATTCAGACATATCTCTGAATACTACGAGCTTCACAATCCAGGGGAAGGCACACGAATTGCAATCTCGTCGTCGTCATCGCCGTCGTCGTCGACAACATGCACCAAAGAACCGCAAGCCGCAACATTCTTTCATCTTATCATAAACCACGGAGCTAATCTTGAACTATTCCAGTAACGAATAACAAATCTTAAATTTCTTTCTCAAAATATAAGAAGCCATTTTTCCATCAACGCCGTAGTCCACCCGTGGGAATATAGCATCCAAATTTCAAATACCACAATCCATGGCGATATGATATTCAGCACCAATCTCTCAGTTGCTATGATGAAATGTATCATTCTCTGCTGGAGGCTTAGTGGGCAATAGCGATCTTTATCCCACTTCTGATATCGGGAATCATGTCACATCAGGATAAGCACGAACATTATACTGTCAATACAACATCAGATATCTTGAAATAATAACTCACAGGACTTCATTACAATGACATTGCTTGTATTTTACACACGATCATCATGGATTACAGATTACAGTTAGGATACGTCTAGATTCAATTAATTGATGGAACCTAAACGACCTCCCTTCACCCCATAGTCGTCCTGTCCACGCCATAGAATATCTTTTCCCTATTCTATACTCGATTCGCAATACGATCGTGATGTCGTCAACACATCCTTCCTCCCATCTACGTTTCCAATCCAATTCCCACCATCTCCCTTTCTCTCATAAAACCCCAATATACGCCATCTTTTTATATCATCGACTATCCCTGTCACGGAATAACTACACTACAGATTCCATCAGTTAACTGAATTTACAAACTACTCTTAAACTTCTATAGCTTGATTAAACGTCCTCTATCAAACCAGTGTTGCCATCCCCGCATCGACCTCACCCAAGCTACCCGCTTGACGTTTCTGAACGTAAACAGAATGACTGATAGATCAACTGACAGCTTGATTAAATTGACTACAGACTAAAAATAATGTAGTGACGTGATAAACCGCTATCTGGTGTGGCGCCACTGATGCTACGCTCCGACAAATACTATGTCAAAATACAAGAAACCCGTCTTCACGTCTTCTTCAAGGGACACTTCCTGCTAGGGGTTGAATTTCGCAAAAACTTTTCTTAGCGAACATGTATGTAAGTCCTAAAAGGAATGCAAAATTTGAAGCAAAATTTCTGAGATTTCGTGAAGAGTGAGTCAGTGGGTTTCACTCTTATGCATTCAATCAAAGGAAGCATTGCAGGATTCATATTCATTGCATTGTGTTTGAGTGGATCTGAATCTTAGGTGTGATGGCTACGACAATTGTCACGCACCCTGGGTAAAAAATTCGGCAATCAAAAGTTACATAATCATGGAAGGCTGACACATGTTGATAGATATTTTTGTACAGGGTGGAAACGTTCGGTGATCACTCACTCGTTTATTTCTAAACTATACAAGACATTACAAACCTGAATAATGGCCCTGAATGTGTTCAGGAGATCTATGGTATCAAAAACATTTTTAAAATAAACGGGATATATCCGAAAAATCGATATTTCCACCTTTCAGACTTTTAATATTCGCTTTGAGTTTTGCCGCACTCAGAGACGTTTAAAGGTATGTTTTGAATTCCGTCTGCAGCAGACAGCAGGCAGAAGTGCGGTCGCAGTCCGCAGTGCTGCTTGCTGCGACTGCGACTTCATGCCGCGACTGTCGACTGCACATCACATTTAGCATTGCCAATGTGTGAAAATTTCCCCAAAATGCGGATAATCTCATGTCAATTACAGATTGGTCCATATGGGGAAAGTTCGGAGTGTTTTATTAATTTTTAACTTATTCCATCCGCCTGCTGTCTCCCGTCTGCTGCTGTAGACGGAATTTAAAATCTACCTCAATGGTAACTTAAGCCATTCCGTAATAAATATTTAATCTTACCTCTCAGATCAGTTAATGGTTTTGGTGTCAATTAGCGTCAATAAATAGTCATAAAAAAACAAAACCTTGACTAAACTTTTTAATTCGTGATTTTGACATTTCCTCAACATTTTCTTTGACATATTGACTTGGTTTTCGCCGCGCACCGCGCATACTCGACAGGTTGTCTACCGTTTGTTTTCGCCGGTCACCGATCACCGCTCGCCGTCCGAAATGTTGATTTACCGTAAGTTTTAGATAAACTCAATGTAAAAATACATGCAAATACGATGCAAATAGAGTATTTCATTGATGATATGAAATGAAATACAGTAAGCAATCTCAAGTGTATCGTGTAAAGTTGTACAATACAAAAGATCGCAATTTTCAATGAGAATACTTTCAAGAGTTTATTTAAATTATCAAGTGCCCATTGAACTATGGAAATAATATTTGAGAATATTCTTTTCTTGTATTCAAGAAGTGGCGTATGCCACATCGGAGTGGCAAGGATCTCTTGTGCTGGTCAAGTCGCGCGGCAAGGAACATTAACTTCCCGCCGCCTCGCAGAAGCGACCAACAGGGCAACAGCAAGCGGCCACTACAGAACATACTATAGTTACCCATAGTAAACGACACTGATCAGTATACAACTCAGGGAAGCTCTATTAATAATCTACATCCGTAGGCACTATTACAGTTTCTGTGTAAGAGTAATCGTAGGTATCAAATCTTCTCTACAAACTATACATAAAATAATACATGTATTATCTTTTCTAATATATAAAATTCTCGTGTCACGGGGTGCGTAATTGAACTCCTCTGAAATGGCTCGACCGATTCTCATGAAATTTTGTGTATATATCGGGTAGGCCTGAGAATCCGACAACACCTATTTTTCATCCCGAAATTCCCGCGGGACCGGGTACAAAGTGGGTGAAACCGCGGGGCGCAGCTAGTCTCTATATATAAAAATCAATGCCACTTTTCGTTGTAATTTTATAACTCAAGAACGGGCTCACCTATCCAAACCAAATTTGACAAGCCCGTTGGCACAGTGGCAGTGAGAGCGCTTACTGTGTCGGGGGTTGCGGGTTCGATTCCCGCCCGGAGTTAACAATATGTGCAGACATAGTTGTTGGCGACGACGTCTGGGTGTCAATTATATATCCTTATAAAGTATTTGTGTATGTACATATATGTAGTAGTATCAGTTAATTAGATTCCATAACACATAAGCTTAGTTTAGCTTACTTTGGGTCTAATTAACCGTGTGTGAATTTGTCCAGGTATATTTATTTATTTATTTATTTAAATGTTTAGGCTTTGTTCGGACTATTTAGTAGATAGTTTATGTGAAGTTTGCACAAAATCGGTCGAGCGGTTCTTAAATTCCCACGGGAACGGGCACAACGCGGGTAAAACCGCGGGGGGCGCAGCTGGCTATGTTATATATTTTAATAACTTTTAACCTCCTCACTGTACTGATATCTTCAGTGAGACGAGAGGCCTTTGCCCAACAGTGGGACATTACAGGCTAATACTTTACTTTTTTACTTTTAATGAGTGCACAAGGTATGATAAAGGTGGAATAAAATGGGAGTTGCATTCCTTTAGTTATATGTATTCAATGTGCTGTTTATAAATAAAATCGATAAAATAAACTAATACATATTTGGACAGAGATTTTCATGCCAAATGTCAAAATTCAATTAACGGTTACCGTAATTTATGTCTAACATGATAATTTCTTTCATTATTTTTCGTTCTTTAACATGAATGTTGCCCAAATTGCCTGTTAATAATAATCATTTAGACACAACTAGGATTAACTAGGCCGGCGCAAGCTGGGCGTAAGAAAGGTTTAATTAAGCGTTTAAATGTACAGTCACGGCAAGTCTAACGTGTACTAGCAGCACACCTGAAGTGGCACCGAGCAGTGCCTGTTGCCGGAGAATTAATACAAAGACTATAGTAACCTTCCTCATGAATAGTACCTATTCGAATAACGTTGGTACATTCTGAGATAAGCGCGTCCAATCAAACAAAAACAAAAGCTCACTGTACAGATTTATTATATTAGTATACTTGTACATTAATATAGATTAAGATAAGATGTACAAATAGTTGTATACATTATTAATAAGTGTTGTAGTTTCCCCGGTTGTTTTTTAAACCGTTTTAGCACTAAAGTTTTTTAAAATATAATTATTAAATAATTATTATATATAAATTATTTTTCTTGCTATTTTTTCTGTACCTTCTTCGCGAAATTTTTTGAAAAGAGTGCTCGTATTTCAATGCATTACCAGAAATGTCACCAGGATTATAATTGGTTACTTTGTGGGGTATTACGCATTTCCCCCTGTGTATTGCATAATAACCTGTAAAACAAATTATAAGTTAAAAGAACATTTACCCCGGGCTTGTTGACGAACAAGTATTGCAGGCCAGCCTTCCCAACTTCAAACGAAGAAGAAGGAGGTTGTTTATTCGGTGGGTATTTTTTAGTATGTGCACTGATTACTCTGGGGTTTCTCATCCGATTTACGAGGTTATTTTTTTTCGAATTGCCATTGGTCCCGTTGAAAGATTAACGACCAATTAAAAAGTAAGAAAATGGAGCGGGCTTGTTAAACAAACCGCTGTTCGGATTATTTAGAAATACCGTAAATGGCTGTTAATACCAAGAATTATTGATTAAGGAGCTCATTAACTAACAAACTCTGTAAGTTGACACAGAAAAGTTTTTTTTAATAGTTTAAAAAACTAACTTCAAAACTAAAAAGCAAAATAAAACTTTATAGTGATAACATGAGTAATACCTTAGTAGTAATCATTATTCATTAAATACTATATAGTATTGTTATTTTTGGCGTCGGTGACAGCCAAGTGAGTGCGTCAGGGTCAGAGAGAGAGAGAGAGAGGGAGAAAGACGGAGAGAGAGAAACATGAAAATAAACTCATTACTCGCTGGAACTTCGCAGAGGGGATGCATTCAGCGGAAGTATCGCGAGCCGAGATTGAAGTGAAGAAGATTTTAAAGATTTGGGCCAAAAGCTTTCACAGAGTTACGGTGCCACAGACTAACACAAAGCCACGATAAGTCAAACAACTAGTTTTGCGTCGGTGGGTACAAAGAGGGAGAGTATTTAGAGGTATCCCTAAACTACAGCCCTTATAGCATTAAATGAGCATTGTCCTCACTAGAGGCGATGTCTCTGCAGCGGAAGAGCTCCATCTCGCAGTAGGAGTTGAACGTCTTGTACTCCGGCTTGGAGGACGTCATCGGGGTCATCGACCGCGTGCAGATCGGGCCGCTACTGCAAGCGTGAAAACGACGCCTTTGCTCTAACACTTGTACACACCAATCGTTTTTAGGGCTCCTTTCTTATCTCTGAAACTAACTGGTAGCCTTTGAGTTCATCACGAAGAAAAGGACAGACGCGTGTTTGATAACATGTCATGAACAATATACCGTCGTACCAAGTTAAATATGAGGTCAAATATTACAAATCTGTCTCACTAGGTACGCGTGAATGAGAACAAACACCTGTATGGCGGAGGTTATATAACAGAACAGGCCATGGTTTTCTTACTCGTTGTACGGGGGGGCGCAATCCACCTTCGACGAGCATCCCGTTTTGTCCTTGGAAGCTTCGGGGCCTTTGTGGTAGAACACCCAGTCCCCTCCCTCCCAGTAGGGCTCGTACCCGAAGTGAGGATTGTACTCCTTGTCCCTCGGCTTACCAATATTGAATGCTGGATTCTTCTTTCTGCAATCATAGGTCCTTCTTCATAAAGCGTTGTGTTACTCGCGAACACATTGCCGTGTCTAAGCCTATTGCCGTGGAAGCCACGAGACATAATTTGCATAAAGAATTACCAAAATGATAAGTGCTTTTATTATTCAAGTGACGAATAAGATAGAACAACTTGAAAGTATATCTGTGATGGGACACAAGTCTCTCGCACGGTAGTGACTCACGCAGTTCCGAAGGGATATCAATAACAGGCAGCTACTGAGAATTCTTACGCTACATGTTCCTTTTGCAACGCTCCAATAATAATTTTACTTCGACGGAACAGTCGCCCGAATATGGATTCAATGTGTTTCTTCCTGAATGGCAATCGGGTTCTTCTGAATTCATTGGTTGCGGGAAGATTTAAAGACACTGCAATTTAGATGCGAATCTTAAAATGTAATGAAGCTGAAGAGTTTGTGATTCTCTAGAATCTCTAGAAATACATAAATGGTTAGGCCCGTCGGAGTACGTGTTTTGTTTCAGATCTGAAAATTATTTCAATCAGTCGGGGTAACGGGGGTTGCGCGCCCCGGGTACAAACCTAGGTCCACGGTCTTAGCAGGCGAGTGTACAGGCCACTGTACTCTGAGGCGATCAAATGAACATAAGTGTTAGTTTATGATGCAATGTGTGTACATTGCATCATAAACTAACACTTATGTTCATTTGACTGTGTAGTCAAGAATACAATTTAGTGATGTAACAAATATTCGCATTCGCGAATTTCGATTGCTAATATTGACACTCGCTATCGCAAAATTCCTATGAATATTTGGCGAATGTGAATAAAAAAAAAGTGACAAATATAACGTTTGTTGTAAGGAAGACCATTTTAATGTTTTAGATTGTTATGTTTTCAGTATTTGTTGTCGTAGCGGCAACTGAAAGACATCATCTGTGAACATTTCTGTTATCTAGCTATCACGGTTCATGAGATAAGAGTTTGGTGATAGACAGATGGAAGGACGGACAAGGAAGTCTTAGTAATAGAATTCCGTTTTTACCCTTTAAGTAACTTGTACCTTGAAAATTATATGAGGACCAAAAACAAAAAGAAAAAACAAAATAAAACCTGTTTTATTAAATAACCCATCACTCTGAAAATAATGTCTTTAAACGCAACAGCCTCCGTGGTCTTGTGGTTTGAGCGCTCGGCTCACGATCCGAAGGTTCCGGGTTCGATTACCGGTGGGGACAATATCTCAGAAACATCTCTTTGTGAGACTGCCCTCAGTTTGGTTAGGGCATTGCAGGCTGAATCACCTGATTGCCCGAAAAGTAAGACGATTCCGTGCTTCGGAGGGCACGTTAAGCCGTCGGTCCCGGTTACTTTCTACGGATAGTAGTCGTTACATGAGTCATGTCAGAGGCCTTTGGCGGCTCAATAACTCTGACACCAGGATTGATCAGGTTGACCATCCACTCGATAAAGGAGAAGCAGAACGCAGTAAGTACTTCGCTCCTCCGTCGTCTATGAGTATAAAAATAAAACTCTGAACATTCGCATTCGCGAATATCGACTGCAAATATTACACTCGCATTCGCGAATGCCTAAAAATTACATTCGTTACATCACTAGAAAACATCGTCTACGAGAGGCATTCTACATGAATACTTACGTATAAGAATTACTTGTATACTTGTACAATACATTGTTTCTTGAGATTACATTGAAGCATTGAAGCATTGTCGCTCTGCCGTCTTATATAATCAATGTAACTTTCCACTCGTTGATTTGAAGTTGAGTGAAATTTTATTGTTATTAGTAATTATTTTCTGCGTCATTTTTTCGATAACATATTATATATATGTATATGGGAAAAATAATGAATTCTTTGAATGACCACCAAGTAATGAACTCTAAAGTTAGTTATGAACTTCACACCACTATAAATTTACATTGGTTTGATTGTAAGTTTTGAACTCGTAAGTAAATATAAGTCCTCCGGGTAGTCGCGTCACCCTGGCACCATCTCTCACAACCGGGCAGCCAACTCCAAACCGTTAGTGTGACAATCGAAGCCAACACTCGAAACTAGCGAACGATCTCCCTCCAAAAATCGTTATAAAAATAGCGGAACTAGTTGCCGCTTCCTAAAATAAGCATATTGTAACAGTTACTTTTGTGGCTATATATGTCTATTTTTAATTGTAACTAACTGTATTTACTTTTCATTAAAACGTACGTTGATGTCATTATTATTTGTTCTTACTGGAACAGTGCGGGGAGAGGCGCTGTCGCGAGCGCTTCACCCACCTCCTGATGAAGATCACTGGATGTGACCGAAACGAGTTGAGGGACACTCAACACTCAACAGTAACCTCCGTCGTACGTAAGTTGCCGTTTGAACAAATAATAATAACTGTATTTGGTTTTCTGTATTGTACTTTTTAAAATGTCAAATAAAAATCTGTGATCTATCCCAATCTGTTGTAAGGCCTAATAAACAACAATTTCTTTTTTTTTTAAAGTGCAGTTGAGGCATGAGCTCCGAGATAATATTGTTCCAGTATAAAGGGAGGAAGTCTATTCAAAACATACATTTTTGTAGTAAAATTTCCTGTTTGTCTCAAAATGCGGAAGTACGCGCTACGTTGAATGACATCATCCAAAGCAGTGTCAATTCAATTGAAATTAAACAATCCGGTGAGGGGCCCTGGTGGCCGTTACTGGTGGCTAGTCTTCCATCGTGGACTCGGCCACGTTACCGAAGTGGAAAGCTGTGAGGCGATGGGCGAAGGAAATCAACGCCGTGCCTGACGCTGTCGCAGTAACACTATGCGATAGCACATTCCGTTATACACATAATTATCTATTAACAAAATTCCAGCGAAAATAACTCCACGATGCAAATCCAAAGCAGTTGATTTGGGATTGAGAGAGAATACGAATCCGAATACGAATAATATGTTTAAAAGAATATATTAAGAATATATAAAGCACACATACAGTCAGCTCGATAGTTGCTCGACAAAAAAGTCAAAAAGCTATATCGATTTGCTTTTGATTTAAAGTTGGACAACTATCGATCAAGCGCTCAATTTTTATTGCATTGTATTGATGTGCGCAGACCATCGACTAAACAGTCGATCCGCGAATGACCGCGACTTCTAGTCTCTCTTAAAATTTCTATAAAGCAAAGCACAAACTAAAACTTTGTTGTTAATTGACATGGTTTGTAAACACCATGACTCGAGCGTTGCTGAATAGAGACTGGTCGATTTGAGAAGATATAAAATCGATTGTATGCGCACTTCCATCAACTAAACTGTTTAGTTGAGTAGAAAGCACGAAGTACACAACTCGACGAAACAGTTTAGTCGATGCAACAGTTGTATGTATGCGCTAGCCCTTACTCACACTGTCTCACTACGACTGACAAAGTACCTGGTAAGATATCGTGGTCGGGGTGATATGTCGTGGAAACCTCATCAAGTTAATAGATTGCAGTCCTATCGTTTGCCTTAAAAGCAAATTGCAATATTCCTTCATCCTACTCATGATTCACAAAACCTATGTTCATTGATTCCAAAGCGATTTACAAATTCAAACTCAGTAGCTTGATCACCCACATTATAAATGAAAAATTTGCCAAACTCTAATGAATGAATTAACGAGAGAGTAGAGCAGGCAGCCAGCGCCCGCCTCGTCGAGACACGAGATCCCATCGTCGAAGGGCTCAACCACTCAAATCCTTCTACTCCTGCCGTTGCTAACAAATCTGCTTACAACAATTGCCTTACGGTTCTTCTCAAATAAGTTTGTTGATTTATATAAAGACGGGCAGCAATGACTTTCAAGGATCACTCCTCTGAATTCTTAATACTGTGCAAAAACAAACAACTCAAGTGACCACTCAATCATTTTGTTGCTCTGAAATAACGGTGGTAGTTTAAATGAAAAGGATTTATGTGTAAAAGATGGGGTTATTTGAATTTGTCTATAATCTTTATTAAAACGTGCAGCATGTAGCACATAGCATGTAACACGTAGCACGTAGCACGTAGCACGTAGCACGTAGCACATAGCATGTAACGCGTAGAATCTAGCACGTAGTACATAGCATGTAGCGTACATAGTATGTAACTGTAAAGTGAAGCATGTCGCACATAAAACGTAGGTACCGCGTAGCTTGTAAAGCGTAGCATGTAGCGCGTAGACGCGAAGAATGTAGTATGTAGCCACGTAGCATGTAGCGCGTATAGTTTTATTTCACGAACGCCCCTGGGAACTTGTAGTCGTAATAAGTATAGCAGACATGCGGCAAGATCATTGTTCATTTGATCTGATCTGATCAAATTTGACCCAATATCGAATCGCGGTGTTTGTAGTTAAACTCCTCCGTAATGACTTTCTTATGATATTTTGTGTGCATATCGGGTAGGTCTGAGAATCGGACAACATCTATTTTTCATTCCCGAAAATGTTAAGGGTAGTCCACCCCTTAATTTTTATTTATGTAATAACCATCGAATGACTACTTCGTTAACTCAAACGTACCATGCTGTCGTTACTTCAAACAATTTCGGCAGGAATTTTCCGCACACCATGATGCACAGAAGACGATTTTTTTGTTCAATTACTCACACAAGCATGGCATAGATAGCATGTAACGTGTAGAATGTAGCGCGTAGCACGTCGCACGTAGTAAATAGCGCGTAGCTTGTAACGCGTAGCATGTAGCCATTATTTTATGTGAAAGAAGGCGTTAGGCAATCTTAATCAATTTCTCATTGTTGTTACTTACTCGGTATATCAAATTCCTTGTTTAGAGATCACTTACTGACTCATCATAACTGTAGTAAATTATTTACCATTGCTACTTCTTAACAACTCATACATAAGTAAACGTCGAATGAATTAATGATCTGGAACAAATGGCTAGTCTTATTAGAAAGTGTAAAAGTGGATAGTTGCTCACTTTTAACGGGTTACGAAAAGTTCCTTAATGGCGTCGCTATAGTTAGGTATCTCAGCGCGTTAGAAATTAAAAGGGTTCGAAACACGATTTTAGATTGTATAGGTAAGTATACTGAAATAAGCACAGGCACAGTAACGGAATAAAATTACTTATAAAACAAAACACACAACAGATCGATTAGTAACAAAATCAAATTGCCTGTCGCGTCTATCGCGACGGATCAGCGAATCACGGACCGACAAAATTGGTCAAACGAGGCAGAGAGCGTCATCTGGTGAGTCGAAAAGACAACTGGAGGAGTTTGAATGCAAAATCTGACAGTTGTATCGGCAATCGAAACATCCCGAATTGATGGTTATCAATTCGCTAGATGGCGACTGTTCAAATGCAAAAAATAACACCACATCAATTATCCCCTTAAAGTATTCTCCTCTTAATTCTTATTCTATTCTCTCCTCTTAAAAAATAATGTTGCATTTACATAATAATTACTTAATAATTATCCCTATTCCTAGGAGGTTATGTTGGATTTTTTACATTAGGCCAATCAGCGCGTGACGTAAGACATTAGGCCAATCAGCGCGCTAGATGCGTTCCGTCGCTTGGATGTATGATGTAAACTAAGGAAAAAGTTAACGATAAGTATCGCAATTTCCGCCACTTCAAAACCTGTCCATAGCAATTTATTTTTAATTTATTTATTTATTTAGCAATACAGTTCACATTTTGTCGACAGTTTACAATCTCGTGATTAAGATTGAAAAACTAACGGTGTTTATAATATTACGGTGACATGTACGTCTCGTAGGTCCTAATAGACCAAAACCGCTTACAAAAATGGGGAGCGATAGGTATATATAGCTTTTATGGAATTTCAAAATAACTTACATAATTTACAGATCAGTTTAGAGATATCCTACTAAGCCACCCTTTGTATGCACACCTTACTCCGAGCGCCGTGTCAGCCGGTGATACGGCGACGGACCCAAGACCAATAAATTAGGCTCAGGGACCTTCACCAACAAATTATTCTTTACGTAAATCATATAAAATGTGCGGCGCGGTCATCGCGGCGATAGTGCCCAGAGCCGGGCATCAATCAAACTTACTGCCCGTATCCGGCAGTGAGGGCTCCGCGGCTGAGGACGAGGCTCACTGCTCACGGACGCGAATATATGCTTACATCACTGTTCACCGTTCGTTTATGAATCAAACGGGAAGAAGATATTACCTACAGTATCTTCTATCTTGGTACGAGTACAGTACTTTTAAACCCGACCAGTCTATGAATAGATCGGTAGATATCCTAACATTCATCACCTTTATACTGAGTCCGCTCTGGGTTTCCCCAACTGCAATCGACCTCATTCCATCTAAATCGTATCCCATGTGGTTTCCAATCCAAGAGGTGTCAACATTCCAGTTATCATTACCACCTAAACGCCTTAGAAGCAGAAAAAGCTTTCTGAGACACACTGCTCCCCTAACTACTTCGCCAGCGGAACTGAAGAAAATAATCTGGACCAAATACGTTCCAGCCCCACCAGACTTCATTGCCGTTCAGAATCCCTGCCAGCCGGTGGAAACCTGGACTGAGCCACATGGAAGTCCTTGAACCGCTTCCAGTCCGAAGTTGGTCAATGTAGAGTAAATCTGGCGAATTGGGGATACATTGAAAAATCCCAAATCATTTGTGAATGTGGAGAATCATCGACCTGCGACCCAATAGATGTCGCTTGTGTGAATCTAAACCATCCAGGTGTCACCCAAACGCATACAAAAAAAATCATTCAAATCGGTCCAGCCGTTTAGGAGTTCACACAACGAAAAGTGGCATTGATTTTTATATATATAGATTAACATTTGTCTAAATGTTAGTACTTCAAATCCTCTGAATACATTGTAAGTTCAGATCCAACGGCTATAAATCGTATCTACTTGACTAGATTCGACTTCGCCCGACACGAGTAGGTTACATTTTTATTTACCAAGACTCGTCGAAACGTTCTCATAACTTCTTTATGACCCGGCCAGGTAGTTTAATATTTCCGACGCGGATACATAACGCAGTAGAATAACGTTCAATATTAATATTAATATTATGAATGCTCAGCAGTATTAGGTATCGAGGGCCAAATTTTTTTAAAGTTTACAAATATTTGTTACATTGGTTTAAAAATAAAGTAGGTATAATAGGCTTTTTTGTTATTTCTTTTATAAGAAACTTTTTATCACAAAACATAAGTACATACTAAGTAAATTTGCAGCGAAAGGAGTAAATTCCCGCAGATTAGCAGCCGGCTCGCGTGCGCGCCTCATCTCCGCGGGGCCACCACAACTTTTGAAAGTTGCTACAATGTTTATTAGCAAGCGAGTAATGATCCGCGCTCGTGAGTCAACTCACCCCCTCCCACCCCGCCCGCACACAGACAGGACTAGCTTAATAAGTATTCAAGCGAGCTGCTCCCCGAGGAGACATATAAAATATCCAGAATAAACGTTTAAGTTCGAGATTGGCCTGTTATTCCGCTAGTTATGGCTCCACCGCGGGGACCCCGATATGAAATCTTACAACACTAATGTTCAACGAAGCAGTTTTATTGCGGGAACAATAAAATAGCATATTAGATATAGACCGGCATGTGCGGCGCGGCGCGCGGGCTCGGCGCGAGATCAATTCCAGATATTAAAGCCGCGGCTTCAAATAGTAAAAGTTTTATTTCCCGTGAGTCAGGTGATCCGCCCGCGCGCCTCCTGCGAGGAAATGTTTATAGTGCAAACGTAATAGAATTTTTACTGACGATGAACGCCTGCGGTAGACGACTTTTGTTCTAGTACTTGGTATTCCCGGGGCGGGTCGTAATATATTTGTTCGCCGTATCTGCATGTCTCGCTGAGGCGTCTCACTCGTATGATACCCGTTAGTTTATAGGGCCAGGTATTGTGCGACTCGATAATTTCTAGATGCTTGTTCGGGAGATATACGAGTCAGCCCGAGTATGTTTATTACGACATAACTCAGTGCGCCGCGCCGCGGTCGTGTGCACTGCATTACATACGGCTGCGTATCGCCTCGGCTCGGTATTGATACTATACACTCCATACTGATATACGAAGCCTCTCAGTATCGGCCCGGTTAAAGAAAACTTTAACTGATTGATCGAGTATTCAAACTGTTAACTTCGATAAATAAAGGAAGCAGCTTCGCGATCTTTCCCGCGTAGTACCCTTCCCGCGGGAATTTTGGGATAAATGTATTCCATGTGTTATTCTTATGTATAATATATTACTGTAACTATATTACTGTAAAGTTTCATCCCAATCCGTTCAGTAGTTTTTTCGTGAAAGAGCAACAAACATACATCCATCCATAGTATACATCCATCCTCACAAACTTTCGCATTTATAATATTAGTAGGAAGTAGGATAGGACTAATGTACGTATAACCTACTTATTATATTTCTATAAATTTCATCCAAATCCATAAAAGTTTTAGCTAAAATGACTCGTAATATGTATAATAGGATGCAAATTTCAAATGTGACTATGATCATTGGTTTCCTTTTATTTATACCAAAACACTTAGTAAAAGTGGACCGGAGTGAAGATACATTTTATAATACTAGAACAACTTGTAGTATTAACACACATGTAGCTAGTAGTAAGATACACTTTCCTTAAAATCGCAGAGTCCATTTCGAAACCATACCCTATCTTTACTTTATAATAAAGTTGAAGAATTGTTTTTCGTTTGTTTGAACGCGTTAATTTTATGAACTACCAATCCGATTCGATTAATTATAATAGAGAGCTGCATAACAAGGGGAAGGTTGTAGGATTTTTAACCCGGAATACCCACGGGAACGGGTGAAACCGTGGGGAGCTGCTAGTACAGTATAAGACTAAACGAAGATGTACGTCTACTAATTTGAGTACCTCAACTCGTATGTATCAGATCTTCAAAAAAATTCAAATCTTACTCGTATGATACCTCCACGGATAATTAAAATTTGTACCTAGGCTAGACTTCATTACCTACACTCTACAGTAATATTGCGGATCAGTACAAGTTTTGAGTTAAGGGTCAATGAACTGAATAGACCTTCACTGAAAGGTTACTGACTTTAAGGCAATAGGTCAATCAAATAAAACATACCGTAAGTTAAGTATAAAACTTATAGAAAGTTAATCTTTTATTTATATCATTTATGTATCTAACTATATTTAAGCCATTAAAGTTTTGTACTGTCTATTACATCACTCATCGAAATACACTGAAATAAATGAAATTACAATAATAAAACAAGTATTTCATTTTCATTAGTATTTTAGGAAAATAGTACTTGATATTTCAGTACGTTATCTTGACATGTTCCTTATTAATATTTTGTACTAGCTGCCACACTCAGAGACGTCCATTTAATCGACAAGTTGGTTAAGGCGAGGATATGTGAAAATAACGCGCCTAGTCGCTACTTTGACGATCAAATATTAACACTTCTATAGATTCTATCAAAAAAATAAAAATACCAATTAAAAGAATATATCCTCAATAAAATACTAAATCGAGTAGAATTTTAAAATTCATTATAATAATGTAGAAATAAGATGCACAAGATTATGTAAAAATAATTTTTTCTCGTCCTAGATCTCGTTATTTGAAGCGATATTCATCGTTTTTTTTTTTGGAATATCAATTTCCTAATACTCACTTAGATTCTAAATCAGTTACATTTTTCATTAGACCCGCCAATTTCTATAAAAACGCAAAAGAATTCAAATAAAACGAAATATTCGCCCGCCATGTTTCACGCACTTGAGTCTTGCTTCACAAATCTCAACCTTATTTTATGGAACGCAGGCATCGCATCAGATTGTTTACTAGCTTCAGTCGACGAGCGTAGCTCGTAGTGTACGGTTGTGAACCGGACGCTCTGCTTCGTGAGTTCACATCTATAAAATCGACTATTGTTTACATCATGATAAAATAAAGTATCAATAAAATCAGAAACTGTTGCACAAGGAAGCGGAAAAGGAAGGTAAAAAGACATGCTGGTATGTTTAGGTAAGTATGTAAAATTAATAAATATAGTCAAAGCTCAAAGTAAAATAAATAGTCAAAGCTGGTCAAAGAGTAAAGTTTCAAAGAGTAAATTAGTAACTTATAGCCTTGTTTATTTTTTTAGGTGTTAGAATAAACAGTCAGATAATATACCAATAACACTAACTGAACTTGTTCCCGTGCAACCAACTCATGCACAAAACGAGTAAGTCATAAAAATACCTACACTTCATATTGCCTAATTGAATGTACCTACATACTACTAGGAAATACTCCAGTTAAAATAGACATTCCAGTTTGCATTAATTCCCAACAAGCTGGATTTTTGTGCAGACCTTGAATACGTCATTACAAATGATATGTCAAAAGTCCCTATCGATCCCGCTTGTGCGTTGTTTTTAATTCGAGGTCAAAGGTCACAAATTTGTGTTTTTTGCGTATATCTCTGAAACAATGAGAGCTACCGAAAAATGGTTCAAACAAAGTTTGTAGATCGTAAAATTGTCTACAAAAAAGATCTCAACACTTTTCTTCTACAAAGCATCGCTTTCGAGATATCGTGACTTTAGACCGCAGGAAAGTCGTATTTTCGACTATATAATATGCACACATTTCCGCCCCACCTCTGAAGTAGTGTACACGGCGCTTTTTTTTAACGTGGTTTCCCCAGTAATGTAATGGGACACTATTTTTATGATGATTTTTTTAAAAATTTAAATTTAATTAAAATTAACTACTTTTTTGCAATTACAAAAAATTGTATTGAGTAATTTTTTGGAGCAGGTGACAGTAAAGTCTGTATTGGCTCCAAACTATTATTCATCAGTTTCCAGCCCCAATCTTCAGGATTTAGATCATTGCCTAGCCACACTTGCACTTGGTAGAACACACGAAATAAGTGTTGATAAGCAGAAGCAGATGTTGGAGGGAGACAAGATAACTGCACTCTCTTATTGTTTCTTGTATTTATCACAAAACTCAAATATCTATACTGGCCACGTATGAGTGCATATTCGTATTTTCTATGTTTAAAATAGCCATAATTCGAGAACTGTGCACCGTAGAAGAAAAAGTGTTGAGATCTTTTTTGTAGACAATTTTACGATCTACAAACTTTGTTTGTACCATTTTTCGGTAGCTCTCATTGTTTCAGAGATATACGCAAAAAACGCAAATTTGTGACCTTTGACCTCGAATTAAAAACAACGCACAAGCGGGATCGATAGGGACTTTTGACATATCATTTGTAATGACGTATTCAAGGTCTGCACAAAAATCCAGCTTGTTGAGAATGAATGCAAACTTGAATCATAATTTAGTCTAACATAAGTAATAACATAAGTGAGAATAACGCCTCACTTTTCAAATGAGGCGTTATTCACCGAGACGTATTTTTTGCGCCGACCCGACATCTAGCTGTGCATTGTTGATCGAAGGGTATAATAAAAAAGTTTCAACGGTAATTTTAATTTATTCAGCGCGCTTTGTGCGATGTTTTGTAGCGGGGCGCGCGGGCAGCGCCCCGCTGATTGCCCCGCACCTCACCACCTCAGATCTGCCCGAGCGCCACATATCCTCGCCTTAAACAGACACAACTAACTTAATATTACAAGTAAAAATCTTTCGTTAATCTCTCACAAAATATCCGTCGTAACTGTGAGTGCGACAGTATGTACATTGTATACTTTATGACAAATGATATGGCGCGTAATGTGAGTGGCTCGCGCGTCATCGGCGCGTGTTGACGGTCCGCTGCACGGAGGACATGCCGTCCACGAAGCGCGTGCGGAACAGCACGTTGGCGTTGTTGAACATGCCGTCCTTCAGCGACACTATTATGAACTGCAACCAAACGGTGGGGGCTTTATCTCGGTGCAGGGTACGAGAAGTGGACCGCGATCATATACCCTGTCATACAAAGACACCTATAAATAAGGGGCCAACCAACCTGCGAATGCTTAAAATGTTCCTTAAGCATGATGCCGATGTTCTGCGTGTGCGAGAGGTCGAGCGCGGCGTCCACCTCGTCGAGGATGTAGAGCGGCGCGGGCTTGAACAGCAGCATGGCCAGCACCAGCGCCAGCGCCACCAGCGAGCGCTGGCCGCCCGACAGCTCGGCCAGCGAGTCCTTCCACACGTGGTTGAAGGCCACGCGCACCTCCAGCCCCGCCAGCACGCAGCCGGCCGCGCCCGCGCCGCGCAGCGCCGCCTGCGCGCCCGGCAGCAGCGTGCTGAACATGCGGCCGAAGTCGCGGCTCACCTGGTCGCAGGCGGCGGCCAGCGTGCGCCGCTTCTTGTCGTCGAGCTCGCGGATCACCTGCACGAGCTTGGCGCGGTCGGCCTCCACGATGGCCTTCTTGCGCACGAGCTCGTGGTACTGGTCCTCCTCCTGGCCCAGCAGCGCGTGCGCGCGCGCGTTGAGCCCGCGCGCCAGGCGCTCGCGCGCCGCCGCCAGCGCGGCCAGGCGCGCGCCCGCCGCCTCGGCGCGCGCGCCCGCGAAGTCGAACAGGCCGCCGCGCGCGCCGAAGTACTGCCGCTGCTCCGGCACCCACGGGTGCTTCTTCGACAGGCTCTCCATCTGGACACGGGCCGGACGCGTTCCGACATATTAACCGACCGATTTGCGGATCCCTAACCTCATTTCCATCGACCCCCCTCCCGAACCGATCGATTATACTCGGTGTATCCCAAGAATGAAACACCGGCGTTTAAGGCAGCGAATTCAAATCCAATAAAAAATACAGTCATTGTGGGTCCCCCGATTGTAAAATGTATATATTTCAAATATGGCAGTTTGCCGTGTACAAGGTACCATGTCGTTGCAGGCGGCGGCCTCCTTGCGGTGGTCGGTGATGTTGAACTCGAGCTGCTTGATGGCGAGCTCGAGCTCGCCGCTCTTCTTGTGCAATCGTTCCTTCTGTTGAGCGAGTTTCGCCACGTCGCTGTTCCGACTCGCGATGTCCGACTTCTGCCGCTTGATGCGCGCTTGCATCTCTCTTACTGCCTCCTGGAATTATAGTTTACATTAGTTCATTATTGAACACTATTCTTTGCAAGTCGCTGTTGGCATGTAACAGCGACTTGCAAAGAATAGCGACGCATACATTACCACGCGCTTACAACTGACATTAGTTTAACACGTGTATGTGTGCGTACACGTCTATTTTAGAACGTAATTTCTCGGACACCAAGTACAATATGTAAGTACTTACTAGTGCAGCTTCGTGTTCCCTGCGCGCTTCCTCTGCAGCTTGCACCTGCTGCTCCGCGGCAGCAGTCGTTTCCGCAAGCTGTTGCTCGCTGTTGGCTACAGCTGCTTCCAGCTCCTTCACTTCGAGCTGTAGCGTTTCAAGCTCTTGTGATCGCGCCCGCCATTGTGAACCGTGCTTTTCTGCTTCTTTCTTAGCTTTGGCTAATTCCTGCTCGGCTTTTTTAAATTCCCTGCAATAAAATTCAAGATATAATGTACATATATTATAGCATACAAATACAAAGCATATAACAAACAAATCTTTTATAAAAACTGTTCTTGGTTGCCGTCATTGTATAAACTAAAAGTGTATGTAAATCAGCTGAATCGAACATCAAGTTAACCATTAAATATTACATTACTTAGGCACAATCACCAATACAGGTGGAGCAAAATTAATGATGGTAAAAGTTAGTAGTCGCACCTCTCGCGATGTCCCTTGATGTCTTTGACCTTGGCCTCCAACTCTTTCGCGCGCGCCGCCGCCTCCCTCTGCGCCGCCTCGTCGCGCTCGATGGCTGCGCTCAGCTCGGCTACCTGGTGGAGCCATACACATTGAGGGGACAGACTCGCACTCCATCGACACTCGTCTGGAACTAACAGTGCTAGAGCGTTCGTCCGACAACCGGATCGTAATGCCCGTAATACCAAATATAAGAACGGCGAATGCTTGGTGCTTTTCGCTTGAATGAATACAGAACTCGAACGATCGCTCCGTGCGCCGGTCGAGCGCAGAGGGAAAGGGGCGGAAAAGAGAAGAGCTGACCCGTTGGGCGAGCGCCTGCATGTCGGCGTGCAGCGCGGCGTGCGGCGCGGCGGCGGCGCGCGCGCCCAGCACGCGCAGCGCCTGCGCCAGCTCCTCGCGGCGCTGCGCGCGCGCCGCGTGCTGCGCCGCGCGCGCGCCCGCCGCCTCCAGGCGCCGCAGCACGGCGGCCAGGCGCTCGCCCAGCTCGGCGGCGCGGCGCTCCACAGCGCGCAGCTCGGCCAGCTGCTGCAGCACGGACGCGTGGCGCAGGCGCGCGCCGCCCGCCAGCGTGCCGGCCGGGTCGCACACGTCGCCGTCCAGCGTGACGCTGCGGCGCCGCACGGCCGGGTGGAAGGTGACGCGGCGCGCCGTGTCCAGGTCGCGGCACACCAGCGTGCCGCCCAGCGCCCAGCGCACGGCGGGCGCCACGCGCGCCGCGTGCGCCACCAGCTCCAGCGCCAGCTGCACGCGCGCGCCGCCGCCGCCGGCCGCGCGCGCCGCCGCCAGCGTGCGCTCGTCCATGGCGGCGCCGGCGATGCGGTCGAGCGGCACGATGGTGGTCCGCGCCTGCAGCTGGCCGCGCGTCAGCACCAGCCGGCTCGTCCGCTCCGTGTCCACCACCACGTTGTACAGCTTGCCGCCCGCCGCCGTCTCGACCGCCGTGCAGTACACGGGGTCCTTCACCTCGATCAACCGGCAGAGGGGACCTGATAATACATTAATTGTTAATAAATTCGATAGATCGTAAATAAAAGACGCATCGAAAGTAAGTTTAAAAGTAAAGTAAGTAAATTCAATTTGATATAGTTGAATAACGTAAGTGTTGATATGTTGCGTTACGAGACCGAAGATACACAAGGTATCTTCCGCTCTATCTGAAAGGACCGCTACTTAAAGTAACGATACAATCCACTCGATGTCTATACCATATACAGAGGAGTGGTCGAAGCCGGGCTCGGGCGTGGCGTAGGTGAAGTTGCAGCGCGTGAGGCGCGCACTGAGCGCGTCCAGCTCGTCCTTGGCGCTGCGCTCGGCGCCGCGCAGCTGGCGCGCCTCGGCGCCCAGCGCGTCCGCCGCGGCGCGCGCGTCCCCCAGCGAGGCTAGCTCCGCCTGCACGCCCACACGGTCAACGATACATTCACCAATAGCCGCGTACCCACCTAGCGCACAGGCTCGCGCGGCAGCCTCGGTGTCCAGATCGCAAGCGATGGCTCCCGAGGCAGCCTCAGTAGTTTTGTTCAATTTACACGAGGCCGCCTCGCGAGGCAGGCTGAGCCATCATAAGTCCGCGAGTATTCGAAATGGACAGTCGTGTATATTCAGCTGCAGCTATTTTCCTAGCTTCGCGCGCGAGCCAAAACATAACCGTTCCCACCTAACACACAGCGCTCACCGAGGCACGTTTGAGCGCGTCAAGTTTACCGACAACAGATGGCTCGGGGCCGAGCCGTGCTCAGCCGAGCAAACGCGCGCCCGAGGCAGCCCGACGTCCACACCAGCCGAGCATTAGGCTCGCGAGGCTGCCGCGCGAGCCTGTGCGCTAGGTGGGTACGGGGCTAATGAGATACACATCCGAAGGCACATGTCGCAGGCGGCCCGCACCTCCAGCTCCGCCAGCTCGCGGCGGCTGGCGGCGAGCGCGCGCTGGTCGGCGTCGTGCTGCGCGCTGCCGCTGCTGAACTCCCTCCGCAGCGCCTCCAGCCGCTCCTCGCAGTGCTTGCGCTCCATCTTGCTTTGGGACACGCGCGTGCTCGCCTCGGACGCTTCTTTCTTGGCACCTGTGAAAGTGGATAGTTGATTTAGAAGGATAAAGGAGGGTTAGTTTAGAGAAGCACATAACTGGCCACATATTTCATTATTGTCTCCACAAGGTTGTGTAGTGAGCGTGACATACTCACATATGAGCTGATCTTGCAGCGTCTCGGAGCCGGTCTCCTGTCCGCTACTGACAGTCAGAAAGCGCTGCTGAGCTGCCGTCAGCGCCGCTTCACTGGCCTCACTATCTGCTCGCAAGCCCGAGCAGGCCTCGGCAGCAGCCGTCAGCGCTGCACGTTTAGACGCAAGCGCTGTGCAGTCGTCGTCTCGAGCGCGAGCTAGCAGCTTACCACGCCGCTGCAGCGCTGTACCACTGTCGGCGGCGGTGCGGTGCGCGGCGCCGACACGCGCTTCAGTCTTTTCCAAGTCTTCTAAGGATGATTCTAACTCTCGAAGAACGCTGCCGCTTTCCTACAAATACATAGTTAGAAACAATCTACATAAATTCTATTTTATTTCAAAATTCCTTTAGCATGATAACTGTCCCACCAACCTCATCCAACTTCTTATTCAAATCCACTATTTTCTTGTCAATCTCTTTGGATTCCTTTTCATTGTTCTTTATTTCCTGTTTCTTCTCTTTGATTTCATCTTCAATGTCTGTCACTTTCTTTTCGGATTCTTTCGCTTTTTCTTCAGCTTTGACATATCTGAAATGATTAAATGATAAAATATGTGTAACAGCGTGTTTTCCATAGTGCAATCTCAAGTCAGCAAAGCATTGTAAACAGTTTGTGTAGACTTTATTATTAGCTCTTGGGAAGCCCTGTGTATACTCACTCCCAAGCAGTGTGTAGTTTGGTGAGGTTGTCGAGCTCTCGGACCACCTTCTGGTACTCCTGGAACTGAGCCCTCTCATCCTGTAGCTTTTGTAGTTTCGGGGCGATGTCTTCTCGGATTATCTACACAGATATTACATTTTATCATTATAATAATCACAGTCATTTATCTAGCAGCATGTCATCAGCATGTCATACAGATGGGTGGCTGATAGGGGTATTTCTACCTAAATGCTACCTTGCCGCAGTGAGCACATTAAATTGTCAAACTCCTTGTAGTTAGTATTTTCGTCAGAGACAATCATCATTAACCCCTCCTATGCCGGAATGCGGATCCAAGCCAGACACAATTGATTTTCTATTGTGTTTCTAATCCCGGCAAACAAAAGGTTAAACACCATTAAATAAATAACACCTACATCATTGAGTTCCCTGAGTTTAGCGTCTTTCTTCTCTATGGTCTTCTGGGCAGCTAGTTTCTTTGCTTCATACATTCTAGTGCCAGCCGCTTCTTCTACCATTGATAATATCTGCAAAATCATAATGGTAATATCCTTTTGTTTACCAGCTTAGCTACATTATGTAAAATAGGTATTGTTTCAGAAGCTTGAAACCTACAGCCAAGAACAAAATTAAAATGCAAGATGTGAGCTAGTTTTGAAAATTGTGAATGTAAAGTAAGACAGGTCACAGTCACAGTGTAATTTAGAATGTTTAATGGTGCTTGGTTTTTTTTTCCTTAATACTTCCTTTATATTCAAGTAGTTGTTACCTCGGGGGGCTTCATGTTCAACACTTTAGTGATGCGGCCCTGCATGATCAGAAAGTGTGGGTTGTTCACGTTCAGCTGCACCGAGCAGAACAGATCGCTCACCCTCTTGTTCTGCACATTGATGCCGTTGATCAAGTACCTATTCTTACCGCCCATTACAACCTATGGAACAGGAACATAGTTATCAAAGTTTTGAGGTAACCTCATAACTATCGAAAGAGTATGAAACTTCTTAAAAAAAGCAGATTACTAAACATTAACAGATTTTAAATTTCTTTTTGATTTTATTTATTATTGATTTCGTATAGTTACTGCAGTGAATACTGACCTGCCTGGTAACAGTGATTTCATCATGGTTTTCATAGCCAATAGGGCACTGTTTCTTGTCCCTGTTGTCAAATGTTATGCTCACGGTGGCCTTGGTGATGCCTGCCTGTCCGTGCTTGTAAATAAGTTCTTGGAGACTCCCCGCTCGTACCTATTTCATACATCAAACATCTCAACTGTATTGCATTGATTTATACATAATATTTCCAGCACAATAGCTAACTTATTTCTTACAAATCATATGGTTTTAAATCATAAGATTTATATGAAAGGTTACATACGTTCGATAAATTGGTGATCCCGAGGACAAAACATATTGAATCCAGTATATTTGACTTTCCGGTGCCATTTAGACCGGTGATAGCGTTAAATTCAGGATCAAATCCAGTGACTTCCACCCGGTTACCATAAGATTTGAAACCGTCCAAGACTATCGATTTTATATACATAGTAAACCGATATTTCCTTCCACGGCCTACATAAAAAGGAGCGCACTATATTTTTTCGCCACTATTCACTTAATTTATATTTAATTAACAACAACGAATTCAATTTAAATTTATTTTACTGCCATACAATCCAATACAATTACAAATAACGAACGAATTTGAACATTTTGAACGTAATTCTGTCGTTCTAATCGTTCAATCGTTCTATTTACTGAATGAGTGAGTTAAAAAAACGCGGGAAACAGCGATGTGACAGCGGGAACTCGGAAATTAGATCTTGTATTTTTTTAACACGCTTTTATTAGCTTGGCCTGTGTATTAGGGTTGCAAAATTACGTAATTTTACCGAAAACGCTCGTAAAATACGAATAAATTACCGTAAATTACGGTAAAATTGGTAAAGCTAACCACCACAGAAGCAAATAGAACAAAAGAAAAAGCTGCCAAAGTCAACGTCACGCTTTGCGTAGGATGTTGCCGATTAGTGCAGTTTGCAATAACATTTTGCGTTGTTGCCGTTCCGTAATAAGTAGACGAAGCATACAGCAAGCCGGCCGGCGCGGCGGGATGCCACGAAATCAAGCCAAAGTTTGGGATTATTTCCAAATTTTACATGAACATAATAAAATAAAACATGTGGTGTGTCTATTTTGTAAAACGGAGTACAAAAATGCTAATGCTACTCGGATGACGGAACATTTTAACAAATGTAAAAAGTGTGTCTGTGTAAGTAAACACCATGGGTAAACAAACACTACTGCAAACTGCACCCCTCGTCCGTCTGTGTGACGTTGACTTTGACAGCTTTTTCTTTCGTTCTATTTGCTTCTGTGGTGGTTAGGTTTACCAATTTTACCGTAATTTACCGTAATTTATTCGTATTTTACCTAAAATATGGTATTTTCCGTAAGTTTACGAAAGTAATATTACCGCTTTACAACCGTACTGTGTATGTATGTACGTGGTATGTACGTATGTATGTAAGGGCTCCCACACAAAACTGCGATGCGATGCGATGCGAATTCGCATCGCAGGAACTTGCGATGCGAATTTTTGCGATACGATTTAGTGCGGCAAACCGTTTGGTAGGGCGACCATGCCTTCAAGTGTAGTCAGCCGTACTTGCGATGCGAAGCAGATCGGAAATTCTTACGATGCGTTCGTGCGAATTCGCAGATATTTGCGATGCGATGCGAATTCGCAGTTTTGTGTGGGAGCCCTAATGGAATCTTTGAACATCATTTTCACCAACTTCCAGAAGTCTGAATAATTTGAAACTTAGCATACGTATCAAGGACCGATGACAATGCAATAATTTAATAACAGTTTCCCATTATACTTAATGGATTTGCCAGATTTACTAAAAAAATATTACTTCATAAAAAAGACATCAACGGGCGCTCGCTGCGGAACGGAACGGGAGTTCTGTTTTATTTTAGTAAATGGTACTAGACACTAACAGCGTCCCGTGGTTTTCCCGTGATGGGCCCGTTCCCATGGGAATTACGGGATGAAAAGTTGCATATAATGGGGGGGTGCTTAATATTTTTAAATATTACAATCATCATTGGTAACTATCTATGAGAGGATAGTTATGAACTACAGTAAGGCCCATCGCAGACGACAGACTTTTTGTGCGATCGAGTCTGCGGCGCACAAAAATTCGGTCGCGGATTGTCGCAGATTTTTGCGCGTCGTGTGCGTTACTGCATATAATTACATAGGTTCTATTTTCACAGACTAAAAAGTGCGTCACGGATAGTCTGTCGTCTGCGATGGGCCTAAAATGGACCCCACGCTTTTTACTCTGAATTGAATCATTGTGTTACAACTTAAATTTTATTATAATTTTGATTTGAGGAGAAAAATTATTTTCTAGTTTTTAGTTCAATTTGCAATAAAAGCGTGTTTTTTTAGTTTTTTTAAACTATAATTTTATTTCACTCGCGAATGGCGTGTTCAGACGCAGCGGATGAGGTCTGACGGCTTCTCACGCTCCAATCACAGACCAATAACCAGCGCGAGCCGACTTCGATGGAAATCTTAACTCCATAGTGATCCTATATCTATCTCTTTCTTTTGTTTGAAAATCTAAGAAGGACAACACGATTCAGGGGCAACGGCATGTGTGAGTGAAACATGCAAAAGTACTCACACAGACGACTGAGTGTATTTTATTGTATAATAAATAATTGTAAGAAGCGTCACATCAAGCAAGTCATCCATCTTTAATTTTTCAGTTTCACTTCTGTTTTGCCGGTCTTTTTGCTAGTCGGATTTTTTCCGTATGCAAAATCTGCAAATCCGTCGTAACGTAAACATTTTATTGTGTTTAAATAAGTGTTACAAAATGGTTTGCCACTGTTTTGTCCCTGGGTGCTACGCTACAGCAGGGGCTCCCAGTTCAAGTTATTTTTGTGTTCCATACTCGAAGCCGATTATGGTAAAATGGTTGAAGGTATGTCCGAAATTAAGAGATTATTCTTACGTACAATAAGAATTTGCGTATATGTCATTTACATTTTATTCCAAACCATATTATCATTGCTAACTCCTCATTTCAACGGTTGACTGTAGACGCTGTCCCCATGTTAAATTTACCACCTGTACCTGTAACAACTACACAACACAGTCAGGTACACAGTAATATGCTGTTAGAAATTAGCCCGAGTAATATACCAAACACGTCTTTCAATTTCACAGTCATCCGGCCTTCGCATATTGTGCCTAACATACAGACGGACATTTATTCACATCCCCTTAGCACTAGTACTCCTGTTCTGAATTCCGATCATAAAATGCCATCTCTCCGTAGTGGTAGTACATTTTCTCCTCAAGACGATAATGTTCATGACGTACAGACAGAATTCCATTTAGAGTCATTTCCTAGCACAAGTAATTCTGTTCAGGCAGCTCATCCTATTCCTAGTTCTAGTGCATTTTCTTCTAGTAATGATAATAGTTTGCAACATAATATGCTTTGTTTTTTAATTATAATACTGGGGTTATTGAGGGATTTGAGGATTTAGGTTCAGGGAAACGTACTGACAATGTAGCTGATAAAGCTCTTGTCTTTATGTTGCGTGGTTTATTCACGCCGTGGAAGATCCCAGTAGCTTATTATTTTGCCCGTGATGGTGTTAAAACTATCACTTTAAAAAATATTATCAAAGAAGTTACAACAACCATCATCAAAACCGGATTCAAAGTTAGAGCCACTATTAGTGATCAGGATTCAGCCAATGTTGCAGCTATTAATTCATTACATTAGTAGCTGACACCAGAGCAGATCTTCTTCGTTGTAATAGCCAAATTTCCGATAATATTTTTTATTACATTGATAATAGCACACTTTATCACATCTATGATGTCCCTCACCTATTGAAATGTGTACGTAACAACTTTTTAAAAAAAGATCTACTTTTAGGTGACCGGAGCGCCAAATGGGAATTTATCAATTCCCTATACCAAGTAGATGGAGCTGGAGGACGAGACCGTTGTACAAAACTAACGGACAGACATATAAACCCAACATCATATGACAAGATGAAGGTAAACAATCACAAACAATTGATAAACACATATTAATGAAGGATTGGTTACAATCCTCCAATAATATGTATTTTCAGACATTTGACTACCTACCTGACTGACTGGTATAATTGTTTGCTCCACAAGGAAACATTTTTTAAAGCATTTTGGCTTTTTGTTATACGAATGCAAGTTAAACAGTGGTGCATTAATTTTAATAGACGAATTCATCGTTCTGATTCCAGACCCAAAGATGCTGAAATGGAGGCTTTGATCCAGAACAAGGTCACTAAGGGAGCGAGCTACAGATCAACGCGAAGGCGTAGTACATAGCTGTTTTGTTATAATTATTAGGTATGTAATATTTTTTTTTTATGGATGTGTGTAACGCCTCGGTGGTCTAGTGGTATATGCACTCGCCTGCCAAGACTGAGGTCCCGGGTTCAATTCCCAGGTCGAGCGAAAACATGTTTCCTACTTTTCAAACACGGCTCGGGTTTGAGATCACCAACCCGCATTAGGCAAGCGTGGTGATTACGCCTGAAACCTCCTCACTGTACTGATATCTTCAGTGAGACGAGAGGCCTTTGCCCAACAAGTGGGACATTACAGGCTAATACTTTACTTTACTTTATGGATGTTCCTCTTTCACCCAATAATTACTGAACCGATTTGGATTAAAATTGGTACATTATTTAGTACAATGGATAAGATTTTGAAAGATAGCCTAGGCTACGTCGGTTTTTTACCGCGAGAGAAACCTCGCCTATTTATACAACGGGGGTGAAACCCCGCACGCTGATTTGCTACTGGATGATAACTTGCAATGTCGTTTTAAATCTTTGTTTTGCTCAGGGTTCATTAATTAAATAATTATTCATTTTTTATTTATTGTAGATACATTCTTCATGTGGAAGTTCGTGTCAATTGTAGAGCAGTACTCGAGACCAAACAAGAAGCGGCGATGGACTACTGTACTATTCTATTATGATGTCTATGCAGGTATGCACAATTCCTACTATACATTTATTTATATATATACTAGCTGCGCCCCGCGGTTTCACCCGCGTTGTACCCGTTCCCGCGGGAATTTCGGGATGAAAAATAGATGTTGGCCGATTCTCAGACCTACTCAATATGCTCACAAAATTTCATGAGAATCGGTCAAGCCGTTTCGGAGGAGTACGCGAACGAACACTGTGACACGAGAATTTTATATATAAGATTCGGAGGACTACGCGAACGAACCACGAGAATTTTATATATAAGATAAAAATGAAACCCGTTTTCCTTGGTCGCGGCATCACGCGTGAATGGCTGGACCGATTTCCACGGTTTTGCATTCGTTGGAAAGGTCTCGGGCTCCGTGAGGTTTATAGGGAATAACAATCAAAATTCCCACGGGAACGGGGGCGCTGCGGGTGAAACCGAGGGGCACAGCTAGTACATTTATAAAAATAGAGAACAATGGACAAGTATAAATGAGCCCACCTCCAATAAGAATAACATATACATACATCATATGAAAGACCTCTTAACATATACAGGGTGTAATCGTTAAGTGTGCACAGGCGATTATTCCGTAACTATTGCCGATATCAAAAAACTTTAAACTGATATCGAAAGTACTTTACCTAATGAGTAAAATGACATTAATAACTTTTTAAAAATATCAAATTGTTATCCAACTTACGTATGCTCGGGATTCGCGTTCGTGCCGTCAACACGAGCAGTCGTGTCGCAACTGCTGACTCGATGTTCGACTGAATCAACGTTTTTGCCACCTTTAATAAAATGGCAAGTACTTATAAGACGGACATTCTGCCCTCCGCGACACTGGATGGGATCGACCTCAAGAATCTAGTGCGGGATTTTTCGCTCCTTAGAGCTGAGGTCACCGCCATTCAAGCCAAACTGGAGGTATCGGAACGTGTGGTCGCTGAATTAAGGACCGAGGTCGCGGCATTGCAAAATAAGCCAGTGACGTCGATATCACCGCAGTCAGCACGCAACGTGACCGTGCGACGCCGTGCAAAGAATGACCGTAATTCGCCGGTCAGCATTTTTAACGCGACCAATACCGATGCACAGGTGAATGACCGCCCGGGCCAGATGACGTCGGCCCCCCCGGCTCCTAAACCGACACCCGTGCCTGTTGCGCCTTCGACTGCTCCACGTGTCCTCAAGCAAAAGAAGAGTTATGCGCAAGCGTTCCGCCAGCCACTACCTAAGCCTCGGCAGGTGTCCACTGCTGAGGAAAACTGTGTGGTTGCGCCGAAGGGATACAGAGCGAGAAAAGTCGACGTGGACGGCTTCACCCTGGTGGAAAAACGTCGACCAAAGCCGTCTCGCAACCAACGTGGTACCGCCGCCGCTACAGCAACAGAGGGCACTCTCCGTGTTGTGGAGCCTACCGTTTCGCTGTACATATCAAGATTAGACTCTAACACCGCAGGCGAAGAAGTCTTGAAATATGTGCAGCAGAGAGTCTGTTTTTGGACAAAGGAATCTATACGGCTCAACCTGCGTCGCCTGGAGTCAACGAGGGATACGACATTCAAGTCGTATGTGCTTCAAGTGCCTGTGAAGCACAAGGCAATGTTCTTCTCTCCCGACTTTTGGCCCGCAGGAGTGGTATATCGTCGCTTCAGGGAAGCATTTACGAAAAAAATCCCTGACTAATTAATATATTAGGCATAATTATAAGTATAAATGTATATATGTTAGTTTGTAAGGTATGTATGTAAAGTAGAATGTAAGCTATATTTTATTGTTGCTCGGTTTGAGAGGTATCACCTTTCCGTGACACAGTTTACACTAGTATGGGAGGTGATGTCTCGATAACTGAGCGAAATATAATGTAATTACATTTGAAATGAATAAATGAATTTGAATCAGCTATTTGAATCAAACTATTCTTCGACTGAACAAGAAAATATTGCACAATTTTCTTACTGTGCAATATAATTGACCGTTTGGATTCAAAACGCAATTCAATCTTATTGCACAATTACATTTATTGTACAATGTTATTGTAGGTCTAGGATCCCCCTAACAAATAAGTATTTATGTGTTCATTAAATAAAAAATAAATATGTTTGCTTCAGGTGGAAAACAGACAAGACATTAAAAAAACTGAAAGCTTCCAGCAGGCAGCTAGGCAGCGAGACAAGCAGAACATCATTAAACACCTCAAGAATCCCGGAAAACGAATAAGGAAACCTGTTTACAGTTTGGGATACAGATTGACTTTGACACCATTGACTGAACCTTTAGAGCAGAACAGAACCTAACCACAAAAAAGAAAGATATTCTCTATTTTTTTTTAAATTTAATCGTATAAATACTTATATTTGTGTTGTGGATACTATTCATGTATTTAAGGGTGTTGCACACATTGCTAATTTAAACGAAGAGACTTGAATTTCTGCATAAAGATTTAAAACAGTATTGTGCCTACTACTTCTATATCTGTTACGAAATGTTTACATATTACGCCGCCGCGCCGCAGTGGCAGCGATGCCGCTGTCACCTTCTTTTAATAGATAATTTTATTGTTAATAAATAATCATTTATTTAACAACTAGCAGCGCCCCGCGGTTTTACCCACCTTGTGCCCATGACCGTGGGAATATTGCGATGAAAAAATAGCCTTTCCGTTGAATGTAGCTATCTATTACAAAAATAATTATTCAAATCGGACAGGTAATCCCCGGGATTAGCTCGAACATACAAACAAAATTACAAATTTTACCTCTTTATAATATTAAATAGATTTCAAAACCATTTATTTCTACACCACACAAAATAAAAGCAGTAGGTACTTATATACTGAAGTAAATAAAATATATGCAATTATAACTAAATACAGTTACAGTGTTGTAAAGGACAGACTCAGTGTATGCTATGGGATTGTTACACCCCACAGCACTGGTGATTGCTGTAGTGATTAAATGTTTGGGCGGTTAATTTAAGGAAATTGGCATTAATCCAATGTAAACTTTTTTATTTCCTGTCTCAAATAACCGGTAATTTTTGGAGAATTGGTATTGTATAAATAATATTTAATATTGTACTTGTAGTAGTTGAATAAATAAAAAATGATGTTATGCACCAATATAATAATAAACATAATTTAACGTGTCATGATTTTTTTTATTACCAAAAAATCGGTAAGTACTATTACCGATTTATCTGAAATTCAGCATCATTAGTTTTTGTGCTACCACCACCACAGTGAGCCAAGGCCTAAGCATGTGTGAGTGAGATTTGTTTGCGTGTGTGGGTGAAGTAAGACGGGTGAGAGTCATCTCCCTCGGCTGCCCCCAAATCAATGGCCGCCTATCGTGTCACTCAGAATGTATGGAGTTGTCGGTCTATCTTTAGTTTCCTGGTCTGTGCCAATAACCATAACGGATGATCCCTGCGACTCAAGCGAATGATCTGTCTGTCACTTAATTCTTTTGTCAAATGTCATGTTCGTTCGTTCACTTACAATCTGTCTTTCAATTTGTTTTTTTTTATTGTTTGTCCGTTTTTTTCATTTCATTTCATTTGTCGTGCCAATGATTGAGTTTATTTTACCGCGTTTTATTATCGGTCAAATTAATAAATTAACATTTTTTTTCTTAGTGGTTGTTGTATTTAGCCATGGATTTTAATAACACTGGAGCGATGCGAAGCCCCTTTTCACCACGGATGCGACAATCTATATCGGGGCGGAGAACAGCAGGAATGTCTTCGGGAAAAAATCAAAGGTAACCTGACCGTGATCGAACCCTAACCTGTATTTACATTCGTATATAATAAAAAGTGTAATTTTGTATGCATTACATTGTATTTAAATCTACCGATTATTTTACTACCTACCTATTCCTCAGATTAACCAGTCACAATAGTTATGTTTTATAGAAGTACCTAAATATTGTTAGAACTGATGAATTTGAATTTCACTTTTATTTCCAGTAAATTGTCCGAATCTCAGGACGAGCAAGTAGGAGAAGTGATCTACAAGACTCCCACGATGACCTTAGAGACTTATGGACCTCCCTTACCAGTAATGGTGACGGAGGCATTGACTTTTGGTAAGTAATTTTATAACTTAACTTGGGTTTTATCAGCTTATTGATAATTTATTTTGCACATTGACCTAAATGGTTAGATTACATTTGTCCATCCATGGCTGAAGATACAGCCTTACAGCTTTGTCAATTATTTTTACTTTTTTAATAAATAACAAGCAGCTTTCTTGATCATAATATATTAGACACTAAACAAAAACAACATAACTAAGCAAAGTTTGTAAGTAATGGCAGAAACATTTTCTCAATAACCGTCAACTTCAACTTTCACAACACCATTATATGATATAAATAAATTTAGCAATATTAAGTATGAAATTCAGCTGTAGTATGAGAATCACCAAAGTTAAAGATGAGTTATAGTAAAAGTGAAGACTAAAACTTATTTTAGTCTCTACATCTGTAGATGACTAATGAATGACCTGTATCATTTTTAAGGTTTCATACCACAAAAGAGAAAAACAGATCCCCTATAGAATCACTCGGTTGTCTGTCACACACTTAACTATACTGCTTGTTTATAACATTGTCATATTATGTGTATTTCAACCACGAAATAGACAAGTGTAACTGGAAATCGCACTAGAAGAGTGTTACTATGAAAACCAATGTCACCAAACTCACACATTGACAATTAAATATCAGGGTGCGTCCACATCTGGCGAATCACTGGCAGTCACGGCAATGGTTTGGTGCGCCTCTTTAGTGCAACTCATGCAAGGCTCGTAAAAGGCGCGCGCCCAGCGCGCGCGCGGCCCGCGATCTGCGCGCGCTCAATTATCGCGCTTACAATTGCGCTTATTGGCTCAGTACTTTAGGCAGACGCGAGCCGCTAGCGCGCCGCCCGCGCGCCGCCCGCGCGCTGATCGCATACGGCGCTTAGGTTGCGAGCGAACTGCGCGCGAGCGGCGCAAGAGCGGCGCACGAACAAAAATGCACGCGCGCAGCTCGCGGGCAGCTCACAAACGGTTCGCGACCTGCGCATTCGCGGCATATTCGTCAGATGTGGACGCACCCTTACATAGAAAATAAGCATCTTAATTTTTCTTTTCATTATATTTTGAAAAACATGTAATATAAAATAAAATTAATGTATTTTGTGTAATGCACATCCAATAAAATTGTTGGCCATTTGGATTTCTACTGGGTCTGGAGCTTGGCGGCCATGAGCCCGGGGCCCGGGTACTTATAAAGTAAAGTGGGAACTGAAATAATAGTAATATTGTCATGGCTAAGATCCATTCACCGCACGTACAACACGCGAATCCGAATTTTTATTTATATTCTAATTATATTTGTCGTGAGTTGAAACTATTGTTCATTAATAATTGGTTGTAAGAAGATGAAAATAAAGTATAAAACTAAATGTAGTATTATGGAGTGACAAATATTTGGGGTACCATTCATAGTTTACTCTCAAATAACATATTAATTAAAATAAATTTTAATTACATTCATATGTTAAGAGATAAATTCAAGAACGTAAAAATGCCAGTGGTGAACTTTTGTGTGGTGAAATTTTGGTGACGTCATCGACAACGCCACACAACGCATTTTTTTGCAAATGGGAATTCATACAAAGCAAAGTCAAATACCATGCGTGCGTGCTTCTTGCTTGCGGTACCTACAGTACGAGCCTATGGACACGTGCCTTAAGCCTACAATTATTATGTCACTTTCATAGAGATGTGTTTTTTCCATATTTTGGCATCACACACATGGTATGTATGTGCTCTTCTTCTTCATCGAGTGGATGGCCAACCTGACCAATCCTGGTGTCAGAGTTATTGAGCCGCCAAAGGCCTCTGACATGGCTCAAGTAACGACTACTATCCGTAGAAAGTAACCGGGACCGACGGCTTAACGTGCCCTCCGAAGCACGGAATCATCTTACTTTTCGAGCAATCAGGTGATTCAGCCTGCAATGCCCTAACCAAACTGAGGAAAGTCTCACAAAGAGATTTTTGTGAGATATCCCCACCGGGAATCGAACCCGGAACCTCCGGGTCGTGAGCCAGGCGCTCAAACCACAAGACCACGGAGGCTGTTATGTGTTATGTATGTGCTAGAGATGTGTTTTGAAAACTTATCAATAAACGTCTTTGTCTTGTGTTAGTCAATCACAGACTGGGATTCATTTTTAAAATCGTATTGTGGACTCAATACGAACGTCAAAAATTACACAAAAAGTGGCGACAGGGCTCTCGCTCTCACGCTCCTCCTTCCGTCTTTACGCAGTAAGTGCTTTGCTCTTCCGTGATTTCAACTGATGTATTTAATGATAATAAATTGTTAATTGAACCCAAACTGAGCTCTATGCTCTATTTATTAATGTATTTGATGATTGTTTATCAGCGAGTAGTGAAGTGACGGTGCGTCTGTCTGCATGCGGCTGGTGCTGGGCGGTGACGGGGCGGCGCGTGCTGGCGTGGGCGGGCGCGGGCGGCGCGGCGCGCGAGCTCACTCTGCCGCAGACCGACCTCAAGCACAAGGCCGACTTGGTTGTAATCTTCTATGAGGATGATGCTCAGGTTTACTATATACATTATAGGGTGTATAAGGGTCTCTGCCAAACAGCCAACCCAACAATCATCTACATCTATATCCATACCAATATTATACTCGTACAGTGGAAAGATTTGTATTTTTAACACGCTTTTATTAGCTTGGCCTGTATGTACGTACGTACGTACGTACGTATGTAATGGAATCTTTGAACATCATTTTCACCAACTTCCAGAAGTCTGATTAATTTGAAACTTTGCATACGTATCAAGGACCGATGACAATCCAATAATTTAATAACAGTTTCCCATTATCCTTAATGGATTTGCCAGATTTACTAAAAAATTATTACTTCATATAAAAGACATCAACGGGCGCTCGCTGTGGACGGAACGGGAGTTCTGTTTTATTTTACTAAATGGTACTAGACACTAACAGCGTCCCGTGGTTTTCCCGTGATGGGCCCGTTCCCGTGGGAAATACGGGATGAAAAGTTGCATATAATGTTATGCTTACTAAAAAATAAAAAATAAAATTATAGTTTAAAAAAACTAAAAAAACACGCTTTTATTGCAAATTGAACTAAAAACTAGAAAATAATTTTTCTCCTCAAATCAAAATTATAATAAAATTTAAGTTGTAACACAATGATTCAATTCAGAGTAAAAAGCGTGGGGTGCTTAATATTTTTAAATACAATCATCATTGGTAACTATCTATGAGAGGATAGTTATGAACTACAGTAAAATGCACCCCACGCTTTTTACTCTGAATTGAATCATTGTGTTACAAATTAAATTTTATTATAATTTTGATTTGAGGAGAAAAATTATTTTGTAGTTTTTAGTTCAATTTGCAATAAAAGAGTGTTTTTTTGTTTTTTTTTGTAATGGCTAGTCTCAAAAATGACCTTCCATTGAACATACTTGAAGCATAATTAGGGGTTGATAGACTCAGAATACAGAAGAACCAGAACCCGTGAGCGCGCATAATACTGTAGCTACTCAAACTAGCCTTAAATAGAGTAGTTTGATGCGCAACCGATCAGTCACTTTGTGACCGTCGGAACGCGCTAACGTGTTTTACCCGTGACCAATTTCACGAAACTATGCCGTCTTGTGTCATTCCTACCTGTAAAAATGCAGTGGGTCTGAAAAAGAAACAGGATGGGATCACATTTCACGTGTAAGTATCGCATTTAGGTATCGTCTTATTTAAATATTTAATTATTTTCTCAGATTTCAATTGTCATAGAGAGTGATGCGTCAATCTATGCTAGTGTTGCCAATATAAGAGTTTTGATTTACCCTTCTTTTTATTACCTTTTGAGGGCTTTAATTCGTTGTAGAATATTAATAAGTAATATAATAAAAAATAACCAACTTGAAAAAAGAAGTATAAAGCGTAAGTGCGGCTCCTATGTACCTAACCTAACAATCCTATTAAATAGTAAGTATGTTAGTCTATAGGATTTCTAAACAAATTTTTGGTGTGCGTGTGAGGTAGAAGGGGAGAGGGGGAGCGGGTATAAAATTATGTTTCTATATTAGCCATCTTAGATAGTGAAAAATTGTAATTGGCCCTAAGTTATTATTCTTTTTTTATGTAACTCTTGTACCTAGCTGTAAGTTTTCCGAATACTTTAAAATAAAATAAAATAAAAATATATAATTTTTCCATCACCCGATAAAAGTGTGCAAACATCCACCTTAACACCGTGTTTTATTTAATATACCTATCTATTTCTTGAGATAATCAGGTAGGTACATAGTTATATAGAAAAGGAAAATTTTTATTCTATTATCATATTACCTCCGAAACTCCCAAAATTTACCCCAAAAATGGGCAAATAATGCGAGAGCTAACAACACTACGCGAGGGACTTTGTTCTGTTTTTGGACACAGCGTGTAGCTTGTAAATACATTTGAATGCTACATCTAGTACTTTCTATAATCTAAGTTGATAGATACAAGTCAATGGCCAAAGTAACAGAAAAACAAACTATAATTTTATTATTACTAAATTTCAGCAAGGAACCTTAGACTTGGCTTGGCATTACCTAGAGACTGAATTATTTTTTATAGAGAAACAAACAGCTTTATTAAGATTTGGATAGTTTTTTACAGAATGTTTTTGATGTGATTTCACATATTTTTTATTATTTTAGCAGAGTGCCATTCAATCATAGTTAGCTTTTAGTGTTCTTCATCAGATACAGACCTTGAACTTTTGTACATCAAAGGTCAAACGCAATCCCGTCATATTGAATTAATTTTGCAAAGCTCTTGGTAGTATGTTGACATCTTTAATAGTTTGGCTGTTTGACTGTTTTCTTACAGTATATCGTCGGGCCAGACCAAAATTGTTTCAGAAAAGTGTGGGGGCACGGCAGTGCCTTCACTGTGTCAGTGTCCTGGTTCTAATTGCCCTTTTCCAAATTTAGTTTAGTATTGTCCAGACCAGAGTCGCGGCTTGTTTATTATTAAGATGTTATCAATATAAATGAAATGTACGTGTGTTTAGCTGCCGTCGTGCATCGGCGTGTCGCCCGAGGGCGTGGTGCGCTACTGGGCCAGCGTGGGGCAGGAGGCCGTGTACTGCGACGTGAGCTGCGAGCTGGCGGGCCAGGAGTGCGAGCGGCTCGCCGAGCGCCCGCTCGTGCTCGCCACCACCACCTGCACGCTCGTCACGCTCACGCCCACCGTCCAGGGTATACCTCGCACCCACTCAGTAGCACTAGTACGGACCAAGGCTGTTTGATTTCAAACATCAATGATCCATTCTGCGCTCTGCAAACTGTTTTCAAAAGAAAAGAAAAGAAAAATGTTAACATTTTATGTTTTTGTATAAACAATTAAATTCATTGTATGCAGATGGGAGGACAACAGTGACATGCAAAACATTGCGACCGCCGAGCGGGTGGCTGGGAGGTATTGGTCGAAGGGTGTCTTTGCTGTTCTTTGGTTCCATGCCTGTTCATGCCGATACGGTATGTAACATTTATACTGGTACGTTATGTTTTATGACAGTGGATTTTTTTTCGTGGTGGTTACGCTTTATCCTCTGTGCTTATCCTTTAGTGACAGTGGAGGTCGTTGTCCATCAGTGGGATGGGATGGCTGATACATTAACGTTTTCAGAAACTGGTGGGAGTGGTGGCGGGTCGCGAGTACATCGGTCTGGTGGCGCAGGGCGGCGCCGGGCCCGTGCTGCAGCTGTGGGCCGCCGGGCTGCACGAGCACGAGTTGCGGCGGCTGCTGCTCGACGCGCTGCCGAGACACTACCACGGTACTCGCAAATACACCAATACACTATATAAGTTTATTATTCTGAGTATTATGTGCTTCATCGTGTGATCCGTTCCAGGTGACGCCAACGGTCTAGAGATAGTAGCCCTGGACGTGCAGGCGAACGGTGAGGAGGAGCTCGTGCTGCTGATCGGGATCGCGAACGTGGCGCGCTCGCCCGAGATGAGGCACGCCATCGGTGAGTGAGCGAGAGCGCGCGGCGCGAGCGGGACGCACGGCGTACAGCGGGAGTACAGCGCGGCTGTTGCAGCGCTCGTGGACATCAGCGCGCCGGCGGCGCCGCGCGTGGGCTGCGTGCGCGGCGTGGCGTGCGGCGGCGGCGCGCGCCTGCTGGGCGCCGGCGCCGCGCTGTGGGCCGGCGGCGTGGCGTGCGCCGAGGGCGAGCGCGCCGACGCGGCGCCGGGCGACGCGCTGCTGGCGGGCGGCGCGGGCGCCGTGTTCTCGCTGAAGCACGGCGTGCTGCGCGTGCGCGGCGCGGGGGGCGCGCGCGCCGCGCCGCCGCCGCCGGCGCTGTACGACGGCAACCTGTCGCTGTACGCGCTGGACCCGCGCGCGCTGCGCCCGCCGCCCTCCGACGCCGCCATGTGCCTGAAGACGGGCTTCCTGTTCCACGTGCGGCGCGAGGCGGCGGCGGCGGCGCGCGCGCTGGCCCCGCTGCGCGCCGCCGCGCCGGACGCCACGGTGCTGCGCGTGGCGGCGCAGCTGCTGGACGACGCGCCGGCCGGCGACCCGCGCTGGCCGCCGCCGCCCGGGCCCGCCACCGACATCTCGCTCGGCCGCTCCACCGCGCTGCAGATCTCCGCGCAGCTGCAGGACAAGAAGCGCGCCTTCACGCTCTTCCTCGACTTTCTGCGCGCCCACAAGCTCTGGCAGCAGCTTCAGAAAGTCACGTTCGGTATGTTCGTCGACGAGAGCCAGGCTCGAGTATGCGAGTCCGTAGTCGGCCGCTAACGCCCGCCTCGTTTCCAGAGGGCACGGAGATGAACACTTCCGACGCGCTGTGCGTGCTGGCGGAGCGGCTGGCGGCGGCGGCGGCGCTGCGCGCGCGGCACGTGGGCGGCGACGACGCGCTGCTGGAGGGCGCCGTGCAGCGCGCCGCGCGGGACCTGGCGCCCGACGAGCCGCCCGCCGTGGCGGCGGCCGCGCGCGCCGGCGCGCTCGGGCCCGCCGACCTGTGCTACCGGTGAGTGGGGCGCGCTCGGGCCCGCCGACCTGTGCTACCGGTGAGTGGGGCGCGCTCGGGCCCGCCGACCTGTGCTACCGGTGAGTGCGGCGGCGTGCTGAGCCGACATGTGTTGCAGGCGCGTGACGCGCGCGGAGCTGATCCTGTCGCGGCTGGCGAGCGCCAGCGTGCCGGCGGCGCTGCTGGCGCGCCAGCTGGCGGCGGTGGCGGGCGTGGCGCGCGAGATGGCGCGCGTGCGCGCGGCGTGGCCGGGCGCGGCGCGGCGCGCGCCGGCGGCCGCGCTGCTGGAGCTGCACGCGCGCGCGCTGCCGGCCGCCGCCGCCGCGCCGCCGCCCGAGCGCGCCGCGCTGCTGGAGGCGGCCGCCGACCTCGCCGACACGCTGCTCGCGCTCGCGCCCATCGAACTGCGCAAGGACCTCATCCTGCCTTACGGTACTCGCCGCTCCAGTGCTCCCTCCCGCCCGATAGGAGAGGTGAACCTTACTTATATTTTGTCCTCTATTGTGTCCCCAGCTAGAGAAGGTCAGTTGGAGCGCGCGCTGGCGCTGGCGGACAAGTACGGGGAGTTTGGACTGCTGCTGCGGCTGTGCCTGGAGGCGGGCGACGCCGAGCGGCTCTGCGACTACGTCGACAAATACATCGACGAGGTGGGGCCCGAGAGCAGGCGGCTAACATACATAATCTCTTCGCAATAAACGGTAAAACAATGTTATAAACTTGTCTGAAACACAGGGGAGCGTGGAGAGCACCCTGGAAGTGGTATGGAGCGCGAAGGGAGCGGTGGGCACGGGCGTGGTGCGCGCGCTGGCGCGGCGGCGGGCGCTGCTGGCGCGCGCGCGGCGCTGGGCCGGCGCGGCGGCCGCGCGCGCGCCGCTGGCCGCGCTGCTGGCGCTGGCGGCCGCCGACCAGCGCGCCGCCGCCGCCGCGCTGCGCGCCGCCGCCGACCACGAGGCGGCCGGCGTGGCGCGCCTGGCCACCGTGGCGTCGCTCGGCAAGCTGTGGGCCGTGGCGAGCGGCGCGGAGGCGGAGCGCGGCGCGCTGGAGGCGCGGCTGGCGCTGGCGGAGCGGCACGCGGCGCTGCCGGCGCACCTGCGGCCCGCGCGCCTGCTGGCGCCCGAGCGGCTGGTGGAGCGCTACGTGTCGCGCGAGGCCGGCGCGCTGTCCGAGTACGACTACAAGCAGGCGCTGGAGCTGTGCGAGGCGGCGGGCGAGCGGCGCGCCGAGCTGCGCCTGCGCGTGTGGGCGGCGGCGCTGCTGGCGGACGACTGGCGGCCCGCGCTGGCCGCCGCCGCGCCGCCCGACCTCATGAGCCACACGTTCTTCCGGCTCGTCGACCTCGTGCACCTCATGGGTGAGTGTCGCTCTCCCTCTCGCGCGCCCCCGCCGCTCCGCTCTCACTCTGCCCCGCCCGCAGGCGGCGACCTGGAGCTGCTGCTGCCCCCGCCGGACGAGCTGCTGGCGGCCCCCGAGCTGGCGGCGCTGGCGGCCGACCCCAAGTTCCACTACACCATCAAGTACGGCTACGAGTGCCTCGACACCAACAGAGACGTCGCGCTCGCCGCCGAATGAACTGTAACATTTCGAACTTGTGAGAATGTGTTGCTTATGCATATTAACTATTATTAACACTGTCATCACCCGTACAATCAAACACCTCGCGTCCGTTCCTGTAGGAATTCAGGATAAAAACTTTCCTCGTGAAAATCAACTGTGTAGTTTGAAAAATGTAATCATTCAAAAAGCTGGATGCGACGATGGTGTTGTACTGTTTAGAAATGTTCAATACACAGTTGGGCGCCACTGAGCCCCATGCAGAAGCAACCCATTCACATGACACAAACAAACCTAACCATTCGACGTAACAGTCAGACTGATATTAGCTGTAAGTTGTCCACGCGTTATTATTATATTTTCACTATCTACTAATGTTCGCTCCTTCATAATATCTGTCTGTCTGGCCCACTGCCCAGCTTTCCTCACCAACAACAAGCAACACAAAAAATAATACCTTTGAAGGAAAAGTATAAATCACAAAATTAACTAAATTTACCTTAACCCTAATTATTTCATGTTTTAGGTTTATTGTAATAGTACCTATTTCAACAGATTAACTTCATTAAGTAACGTGTGGATTTAGTATATAAGTTTTAATATTAATTTAAATTACGGCTTATTATTGTTTAGTAAAACTTCTTCACTTATTAATGTGTAAAACCAATTCTTTTTTAGACTCTGTTCACTGTATTATCAATAGCAATAAGTAGTTGTCGTGTAATTTTACCAGCGATCAGAGTATAGATAGTTTTGTTATTTTGTTGTTGCTTTGTGAATAATTTCGTTGAAAATGAATGTGTATAAAAATAAAAATAGTTTTGTATTAAAATCAGTGTTCCTGAATATAAAGTAATGATGCATTGCAACAATTTATAGTTTCATTACAGCCTCAATAATTTACATTTACTTCGAGGTAAAACTCAATAAAGAAAACAACTTAATTATGTTTTTATTACATTTTCCCGCGCTCCCGTCAGTACAATGCGAACAAGCACAGTCGCTCCGATAGCGAACAGAACATAAACACGGTCGCGTGCGTCAGTGCGTCTCGCGCCGCCGACGCTCGCACACCGCATGTCGCCGCGTTGAATCTGCTCCGATTCACGGGATTACGCCACTGTAATACCCACAGCCTGATATATACGAAAACTTCAGTGCTATGTGTGTTGTGAAACTAATACAGTAGTAAATTTTGTGATTCGATTGGATATTGGTTAGAATATTATTCCGGAAAGGGTGAGTTTTAAAAGGGGAAGTCTCAAGAAAGGGTAGTCTGGAATGAATGCGCATTTATTTAAGACGTTCTACTTTTAATAGGATTGGATCTATCTAGGAAAATGGATATGGAACGAAATATAACTCTACTGAAGTATAAGAGGAAAAGGACGTGTCGTGAGAGTCGCGTGCGCAGAGTACTACGTAACTACTAACAGTGCGGCTGAGCCCAGACGATCGAATCCCATAGAATGAACGATAGTTTTACCGGAGCTAGTGCCCATTGTGTGCTAATGAGACGCCGATACCGCACCCGACCTCCACTCGGTAGTTAATGCCTCATTTCTATTCAGGCTCCCTAAATTAACGATACCACTGTATTTCATAAAAATAGGTAAAATACATATTTGTATTAGTTTTTTCTTTATACTAAGTTATACTAGTTACTAAGTGAAGTATCTAATACCAACATCTAGCAGTAGTTATACTCGTAGTCACTACATTTAATAACATTTATTAACCCTGTTCCTGCCTGTGGTTCCCGCATGCTGCCTGAAAAGTAACTAATATAAACGGTTTACTCCCAACGGCCACCACTAAAACGGCCACCAGTGGTGGCCGTTAGAACAGTGCATTACTTTTTGTCCCAACGGCCATCAGTGGCGGACGTTGGAACATTCCAAATAATATTTGTCTCAACGGCCACCACTAAATTGCCAACACTGGGGGTCGTTAGGATTAATAAAAAAAAAATAACCCTAACCTACCGAATTACTTACTATTCGGTAGGTTAGGGTTATTCGGTAGGTTAAGGTTATTTTTTTTTTTACGCGAATGAGAATAAAAATATTGGGGAAAAATATAAAATATAAAAGTCAACATGTCCCAACGTCCGCCACTGATGGCCGTTGGGACAAAAAGTAATGCACTGTTCTAACGGCCACCACTGGTGGCCGTTTTAGTGGTGGCCGTTGGGAGTAAACCATATAAACCACCCACATATCTACGACTAGCTGCGCCCCGCGGTGTTACCCGCTTTGTTCCCGTTCCCGCGGGAATTTCGGGATAAAATATATCCCATGTGTTATTCTGATGTATAACCTACATTACTGTAGAGTTTCATCCAAATCCGTTCAGTAGTTTTTGCGTGAAAGAGTAACAAACATCCATACATCCATACATCCATACATACAAACTTTCGCATTTATAATATTAGTAGGATTAGACAAGCAGGTACCTATCAACAGGTATCCTGCACTCTCAAATGGTAATGGTATAGTGTATAATCCTGTAATTTCTGTGTTCTCGTAAGGAGGACGTCCTTGTTTGAGTAACGACGCAAAGATTATTGGAATACACGCGACGCAATAACAAAGTCGCTTCCTTATCAAGGCACCGAAGCGAAGATCTTTTGAAGTTAAACTTGATTATCAGAAAAAAATCATTCGTTAATGCGCACCGGTTATCTGTTATTGTCAAATACAATTATTTCTCGTTAACAATTCTCTACTTGTCTCCATTTCCCTGCGACAGAAAACATCTGCTAATTAACTTTCGATCGCTATTCAGCAATATATTGAAATGTGTCGAATTGGAACATCATCTCTGTATACATGTACCTATAGTAAATAAGGACCACAACTGTATGCAATAGGTAGGCTATAATAAGCTTTTATCAAAGATTCTATACAGTGGCGTTGGACAACTATTTTGAAGAAGCGATCAATGAGAATGATAGTTCATACGGAACCGTATACCTACAAAGGCATAGTACAGACACATAGTTCAGTTTTAATGTGCCTTTATTTTATACTGCTTTATTTCCATATTACTATAGAATTGGTTGGTGCTTAATCTACTCTTACATCTACTACTTACATACCAGCCTTTTTTTTTTGTTACTACCCACAAAAACCACTGCTGTGTCTTCAGTGCGCTTAGTGTCGGGAACGTGGGAAACGGAGATTCGACCACCGAACCCGACAGCGCCGGGCCCCCTGGGGAGGGGGCCCCCTCCTCGGGGGGTGTTAGGGGTTAACACCCCCCGGTCTTTCGTCAAGTGGCGCGCGGAAGACACCGCGCGCGCGCCACCTCGAGGCCTTTTCGCAGTGGCACACCCGCACCCCGGGGGCCACCGCAGCCTCAACTAAGGAGGTAGAAGGGCGTCCGCGTACGCCCTTCTACGCCGGCCTCCTCGGCGGCGGCGCATGGGGCAGTCGGAGACCGCCTCACGCTCGCGCTCTGCCGCTTCCTTCTGCATGAGCACGCTCTCGCAGAAGGTGGCCACCGCGGTCCAGGACTCCTCACTTTGGAGCATAGAGTGAACTACGGCCCGCAGCGAGAAGTCAAAACCGACTGCGGCCGCCATGGCCATGCGTTGGTCCGACCAAGCCGGACACACCTCCAGCGTATGTTGCGCCGAGTCTTCTTAACTTACATACAAGCCTGATCGAACATACATTTTAAACTAAGGCTTTTAAAAAAATACAGCTTAAATAATCCGGAGAAATAAGTTTAACCGTAAAACTTACCAAATTGTTACCATTCTTGAGAAATGTATGTCATGTACTTCCCTGCGTTATCTCGGTTTCCGTCTAAACTTAACAAGGAGTTCGTTCAGTGCATAGCAAGGAAGGCTGCCGTTGACTCGAGCTCGTCCTATCTGAAGGCAAACATCCAACATGACAACGACCTCTTGTGATCCTTCCTATGATAGGTACTATGATGGAAAAATGGCGCTTTTACAATTGCGATATTCAGTTGACAAGTAGGTATCTATTTAGATAGGTACTAACAAATTAAAATAATTATATTTACCTTCGCAATGCATTCTTGACAACTAAAACATTACAAGTAAATAAGTGAACAATCGGTCGTCTCAAAATGTGCCATCTTGCAAACGGGTTGCCAACCCTCAATGGCAGTTAGTGACCCACTTCCGAGTTAATGCAAGGGGTCTGCGAGACCCTCGGCCTGCCGCCAAGGGTGGGCGAGGTCAGTGACCGTCTCAAGGCCGATGAACGATAAAGAGGTTCTGATTTACGTAGGTAGGTACACGTTATGTTCCAGCTGTCGTTGTTCGTTTTTTCGTTTATAAAGGCTACCTACTAATATACTAACTACAGATGTGAAGAGTTCTATTAGGTAGGTACGAGTAGGTAGCTACTCAATTTTATTTCCAGATCAGTTATCGTTTTGCTAAATCTAAACCAGCACACTCTCTTCCTAATTACTTAGGCCACCGTAGGCTATTCTTATTGATGAAGCAAGGGTTATTTCGTCCTCGGACGAGCATATAGATTTTTGGATATTAACTAAATATCCCTTTTTATTTGTCCCTTGTGTTTAAGTACAAATTGATACCTATTAGGTACCTAGTTTGAAAGAAAAAGTGTCACGATAGACCGGCGAGGCCGCCCCGCCCCCGGCCCGCGGCGGGCTCGCGGCTCTGACTCACTGCTGATCGTCACTCACGCGTCACGCGTGCACCACTAGCCGGCTAATTGAACTGATCACACAACTCCACCTCACACGATCAATAGTTACTAAACTTTTGATCTCTTCTAACAACTTGTTACCAAACTACCTAACTGGCCGCTGATTCATTGATGCCATGATTTCAATCTATAATCCGTTATATTCCCCCGGTAGGTGCATTAAGTATGTGTAGGCACTTGGCACTATGTAGGTGATGTAGGTACCTAGGTGTAGGCGTGTTGTTGAGCTTTGAAACGTGATGCGAGTTCCGTATTGCCACTTGCGGTCACCAACTCATCATACACGTGAACTTGATCATACAATACTTAGGTAGTTACTTACAGCTTAGCAGTACAGATGAATAAATACCTATAGTTATTGCAAACTGTCTTGTTCAAAATACCAACGATTAATCTAGTGGAAATCCCATAACAAAACAATTCATAAACCGGTAATAATCTAGGTAGGTAGGTACTCATCGTATTAACCTGAATTCAAAGAATAAAAATATATTTTCAGATAGAGTTATGACGAGCGAGTCCTTGGGATCGCATTAAATGTATATCGGAACTCTATGGAACACTTATATTAACAATGTCGTAAATATTCAAATAAAAGACATCGATTGCTCATAAACAGAAGTAGGGAGAAAAATAGATCGAATAGTCATAGTAGGTACCTAGTGGAACTCCCCACTATCTGTAGACACGAGTCGGTAAGTATTTGCTATTTGGTATATGAAGTGCACTGTTTTGTCACTGTTCCGCTTCAGTTGACATCATCAAGGATACCTGAAGTAGTGAAGTAGTAGGTAACTACTAACTGTCACGTCCAAGGCTTTGTCGTTATTAGAAAACAACTAGGTACTTAAGAAAATTACCACCAGATGTATTCCGGTGTTCTATATCCCACCAAAAACATAAATGTAAAAAAGGAGAGCCAAGTTCAATACAAAAATTATGCATGGCTATGGGCTTCGCTGCAAAAAGAATGGAGATCTAAATGAGGGCCAAGTTCTAGGCAATATCTCAATATGTATTTATAGGAACAAAATAACATTATGAACAAGTATTAAACTCTATTTCTTCTCTTTATTGGATACCTATGACAATTGCTGTTATTTAAAAATGTGAGATCTTAAAGTGAGTTAGATTTGACTTGACCAGTTTTCATTACAGCAGTCATTTTATAAAGTTATTCAACAACATTATAACAACAAACTGGCCAAGTTAAATCTAACCCACTTTAAGATCTCACATTTTTAAATAACAGCAATTGTCATAGGTATCGAATAAAGAGAAGAAATAGAGTTTAATACTTGTTCATAATGTTATTTTGTTCCTATAAATACATATTGAGATATTGCCTAGAACTTGGCCCTCATTTAGATCTCCATTCTTTTTGCAGCGAAGCCCATAGCCATGCATAATTTTTGTATTGAACTTGGCTCTCCTTTTTTACATTTATGTTTTTGGTGGGATATCATTACTTTTTGTAAAGAAAACTAGGTATTGATATTTATTGTTTTTTCTTGCGTTTCCGCTGCATAGGTACTTTGGTTCGTTCGCATTTTAAATTGTATCGTATAGCGCTTGTGAGCCGCGCGCTGCCCCCGCGTACGAGTAAGGACTCACGAAGCGGTTTTCACCCGTGCCCGCCGCGGTGGCGGAATGGAGTTTTATTTTCAAAACTCACGAGACCGGAGTTTTGTGCGGTTACGCAGCCGTCGCGGTTGCGATTATCGCCCGCAAACTTGGCGGTTGATAATCGCAAGACGGGCGGTTAAACGATCAGTTGAGTTCCAGACCGTCATGGACACACACCAGAAACTACTACGCAACGAGTAATAACAAGTCACTGCAAAATGGCGTCGGATTTCTAACCTCCCCCCCCGCCCCCCGCTGTCCACGCGCGGTCGCCCGCCAACCGACCGCAGAACGCGCGGGTGCAACCCGCCGCGGCTGCGGGACCGCGACCCGCGCCCGCCGGTACAAGATGACCGCTGGAGCAGCGGGACCCGCAAACAATCGCACACGCCGCGGGCGTAAAACGCGTCGTGAAATGTGCTTTAAGTTTTTACATAAATATCTGTATTCTACAAAGGCTGCGGGCCCGCAACCGCGGCGGGCACGGGTGAAAACCGCTTCGTGAGTCCTTAGCCTACAAGTGCAAGGCGCGAGCGAGTTCAACCAGCATTCTTAAATTAGTCAATACATACATTATATCGGTAACAATAATACATCGCTTTACTACCATGCAGGTATAAACCAACCGACCCGCTAAATTTTTACCAAATCGCTACCGCTTATAATTGTGTAAGTACTATTCATCAGAGCGTGACGCTGATTGGCTGGGGCGACGGTGGACCGACCGCGTCATAAGTACCTACCGCGCGCCGCCGACGACACACCGTTGGCCGGTTGTTTAGCGCGAAATTTAAGTTTTTTGGAATGGGGACACCACTTATTTTTTTTACTTAACTTTACGTTTATATTGCAGTTAAATAGCAAATATAATAATACATAATATTGGGATAGTTTCAAATATCTGCTAGTAACGGTTCCAACGCTACAATTAAAAAATATATTTTTTGTATGGGGACCCCCCCTATTTTTTAACTATTTTATATTTTTAGATTTTTTCTTACGCTTACACACAATTACCAAGCTAGATTCCAAATTTCATCCTTCTAGGTCATCTGGAAGTAGGTTAGGTTTAGGTACTATATGTCAGTCAGTCAGTCAATACTAAAATTTACGACTTTCTGACGTTCATATCTTTATAACCGTTTGAGCTAGCTTCATGAAATTCGGGTTTCTAGATGCCCTAATGGATATAATTAAACACACGAAGTTTCATGTGTTTACGTTAAATAGGTTTTGAGTTATAGAAGGGTCAAAAGTGGCACCAAATGGTTCGTGTAATATTACACTCGGCGCTGGCTAGCCGTTCCTTTGCTTGAACTTGGCTTGACACGCTGCCGCGTGTCTAGATTGTGTCGTATCATCGTGCCGGACTTGCGTAGCTAACTGCTAATTAGGTACAAAGCTGAAAGCATAAGGCAGCTGTTGGGAGTTAGCTCGTAGCCCAGAAGTCAATACCAGTCAATACTCAGTAACTCACTATTAACACCGCGAGTTTAGTGTTAGGGTCACACTCTCCGACCCAATTTCTACCGCCGACACCAGCTCACGTCGCACGCACGTGAAATACACAATGAGATCGGGTGCATTCACCAGAAATATTGGCAGTGGACAATTTTATAACTTTATGAAAGAAAGAGTTAACAAATTGGTTCAGTAGTTTCAGTACTTAGGAGACGAAGGTATTTATTAGATTACTTTGTGCATTGGACTGTGGCTGGAGTTCGTTAGGAGGTAATGAAGTTAGTTAGGCACTTACCTAATTCCTGCACGAACTTAGTATTCCAACTCAATGGGATGGCGTGTGAGTGAGCGCATGCGACAGGAATGTGATAGTTTGTGGCCACGGTCTGCGCTACGGGGTCGACCGCTTGATCGTAGTTGTATTGTACTGGACAGAGGGAATGAAATATCGTTACTTAGAGCTTAAAAACTGTGTTATAAGTATAACAGCCATACTGATACATTTATTATTTGCTTATTACATTATAGTAGTTTTACAAAGTAAAAAATTAGTTTAATTTTCAAATTACTTCCTTCACACGCGAATAGTTTCGTGAACCCACCGACCCATATCAAAGGTGACACATTCACACCTTAGACCTAATTAAACGTGCGACGCCACTAGACTCCAGACTGGACCGTAGAGTAAAATTTACTTACAACTTACAATTCTAAGAAAGTTGTTTTAAGTAGCAAAATTAAAAGCTTTTTCATACGATTAAATCTTCGGATGGTCGTTCGTTGATGTGATGACTTGGTCCCGCAGGTGTAGTGGCGATGCGGCGCGGCTGGGCGGGCCTGTGGGCGGCGGCGCTGCTGCTGGCGGCTGCCGCAGCGGACCTCATCTTCCACGTGCCCGAAGTGCTGGTAAGGAATTAATGCTGAATCGGACGCAACCTATCCCTGATTTAGAATAAACTATGTAAAGGTCCTTGGCGTGGTCTCACAGTTATAATAAATTAGACAATTTTGACTTGCCTTATTAAGAAAATAAAAATAATAGGATTAGAAAATATTATGTGCATCTATAACAAAACTGGTGTCTTGGGGTCTTCTCGCTCGTTTTTCAACTTTTTATTTGAGTTTGATTTGGGTATTAAAAACCGCGTGTGAGTTAATATTTAATAAAAAAGAATAAAGAAAGAAATATAGAGGGTAGAGGTAATGTCGCGTAGAAGTGTAGGTCCATGACAGACCATCTGAATGTTGTCATTGCGCGCAATTGTTCGAGGAAGACCTCAGTTTGTGCAGCACTTTTGTAAGCTTATACCTGGCGCGTGCAGGTGAGGCACGCGGCGGTGCCGCGGCCGGTGGGATCGGTGCGCGGCAACGGGTCGCGATCCAACGAGTCCGACTGGCCCGCGGGCGACGGGCTCGTGCACGCCTCCTACCAGTACTTCGTGGAGCACCGCGTCTCCACCGACCAGGCCAAGAAGGCCGCCGCCGAGCTCCACGTCCAGAGTGAGTCTTACATACCCTCATACAGATTCACGTTCCTAGCTCCTATTTATAAAATAAGAACATTTTAGTTGGACATTATTGGACCTATCTCAACTCCTGGTGCAACTATTCGTTCTTGTTCTATTATCCTCAGATATATAAATTGTAATCTCTCGGCTTTAATTAGTATTGTGTATTTTGTGTCGCGCGTAGTGTAAGTAATTGAATGAGTACGTTGTTAGTCGTGAGTCAACAATTAGCGCCAGTACTTGTAGTAGTGTCATCAGGGATCCCACGAGCTGCGCCCAAGGTTGGTATTCAATAAATTGTTTTAGGAACAATGTGTGTACTGCAACCAATTGCTGATCTATTTCGGTCAACATTCGTGAATGTGAATAGAAGTATAGCAATGTTTTTACTATACTTTACGGGTTAATAATGCTTTAATAATGCGAAAATAATAATGCTTTAGCAAAAGAAAACATATGATTTTAACATTATATTACTTTTAAGAACTGAGCGAAGTTTATATGATACTTACTTTACAAACAAAAAGACTCAGAAAAGCAGTTTTAACGAACTTCCAAAGAGGTACTTCTCTTCATTATTAAATCTGGAATCTGCAGTTTCATGTAATGTGCACCAACATCCTGGTCGCCTGACGTTAACAGAACACCTGAATTATTTTAATAGACTCTATACACGAGCCACGAGATAATATACCAAGATATAACACGTGTTAATTGCTTGTTAATTTTCCATATAACTCTACAGATGGGTCTACTCCTACAGCAGAGTGGAGTAGACATGATACCTAGTGTATAAAAGCGGAAGTTGAAGGTATTATTACGAATAGCCTTGAGGACACAATCCGGTGCCTCCTTTATGGTGCAAATTAGATGTTATGATTAGTTGATTACTGCACTTGCACAATGCGTATCGTCCACGTATCATCAAAGTTTCATCGAGAATGGTTTGTTCGTGTACCTATGGCTTGCTACATAGCTAGTGATTATACGACTTCAGACCCATGACAAGGTTCCCAATTGATGGCTCAATTCAGATTGGTTTAAAATATTTAATTCCTATTTAAATCAGCTTTTAAATCGGGGTTTTCGCTTTAATAAGTTGTGATTATGGATATGACCATCCATGATTGTGCGCCAGTAAGTGAGGCGTGTCCCCCGGTATTGTGGGTAAATTACAAAATGACACGTTATCACGTTGCTTATGTCCCAAAATCCGTGGCCAAGGTCCGTGGGCGGCCGCGGCGTGTGATGGAAGCCAGGGAAGGTCAGCAGGGACTCGTTTAATTATCTTTACTTTAGGCGGCTACTGAGTACTACTGACTACGTTTATGCTAAAGCGGTATACTCTTAATTGTTTAAAAAGCTGTTTTGACTTCTGGTTGACTAAGTAGGTACTTGAGAGGTGGATAGGTGATCAAACGGTAATCTGTTTGTTTTTATTCTGAGACAAAAATAAATGTCTATTATTGTGATGAGCTGCCTTGTGTCTCAGCTCGCTCGTGATGGTTGATCGAGTGCGTTTTTTGCGATGTTGTGTTACCGTTGGCTGATCGCAACGGGACCTCATCTCTGACTCTAACCTTGATTCAAGTTGTTATGCTTTCAAGTTGGTAGTTCTGTGTGGCACGACTGTGTGGCACGCATGTAGTAGGCTTTATTTGGTTCAAAGATAAACCCTCTTTCAGTCTCCTTCAATCTTTACAGGTTCGGAATGAGGTTGTTCATGTTGTGACTAGGTTAAAGTATCAATTATAATATTACTATAATAATAATGTATTCTGGACTGGGCTTTATAAATTAATCTACTCTGCAGAAAGCATTACCACTTGAACCTAAACGGTCGGCTACATCGAGTAAGTCGGTAACCACACCGCCCCTCTGACGAGCGACACAAAAGATGCATCTACAACAGTGGCTAGTTTGTTCGTCGTTGTGTCAGGTCAGTACGACATTTCACATCAGTTATAAACAGCAAAAGCTTGCATCGATTAGTTACGGGGTTCGTAGGGCGGTAGTTCAGTGGCGGGGGTTACGGGGTGAGTGTCCTGCCAGCCCTCGGAAGCGGGTCGAAGGCTGCAGGGCGCCGGGGCCCGGGGCCCCCGCCCGGTCGATACTGCACATGCGTTCGGAAGCTGCCCCTCGGCCACAGTATTCTGTGCCTCGGCCACGCACCTTGTTTGAGGTCATTCATATCGCCGACCGGCGACAGGTAATAAATTATCGATCCAACACCAACACAAAGCACAGGAGAGATTTGAGATATTACGAAGTTATTTGATGATGACTAGGAGAATAATATATTGAATAACGCGTACGAATCTAGGCTTAAGGAAGGCATAATTTTGTTCTTTGACATCTTTAACGACACATCTCTCAAAGCACACTCCAAGAAATTCAAATGAATGACTACGATTTTTAAAGAATATTTACTGTAATCTTAACACGATTACCATAACATTACTGATTATAGATCCGACAAATTGATATTCATTGCACAATGCGCGGGCACAGCCGATCAAATGAAGATAGGAATGCTATTTCGGAAGCGAATGAAATCGTTATACTAATACGGACCTACATATGAGCACTTTCTGCGAATACATTCCTTGAGCAACGTAGCAAAGTTAGGTCAACCTTATGGTTTGATCCCTTTAATCCGCGTACTAGGCGTATGGTAGTACTGTTTTGTACTCGAGAAGTTGGTGACTAATGACGAGGTGTGTTGTGTGCAGAGAGTGAGCCGGGGCCGGGGTGCGGCGCGTGTTCGGCGCGCGAGATGGAGTACTGCGAGAGCGCCGTCGTGGCGGACCACTGCTGCTGCGAGCGGCGCTACGTGCGCGAGCCCTTCCCCTGGCTGCCGCACACCTGCTACCTGGGCGCCGAGCGCTGCCGCCCCGTCATCGGGAACTGCGCCTTCTACGTGCGCCTGCGCGACTGCTGCTGCGCCAACAAACTCGCGCTCCACTGTAAGGGACACCCTCCTCACACGTCACTTCTACCAGTCAAGCCAGAGCTCAGCTAGCTGTGGTCAGCTACATTGACTGGACCAGGATATAAAATTGAAAAGATTTGATGGCTAGCTCTGATATAGTTTACATATATGATGCGATTTTGCTGGTCACCTTTAAAATAATAAATAATAATAAATGAATCTTTATTTCAGAACAGGTCCATAGTTTAGCAAACAATATATAAGTATAGTCAGGTTATAATAATAATATTAATATTAATTTGTATTATGTATGTACAAATACATTCATTCATTTATTGAAGTCAATAACAAATGTTATTTACGGTTCTCGGTACGATGTACCGATAGCCAATGTCTAAAGAAATGATTATCTGGACATTCACCGATGGTCTGAATGATACGGTTGTTAGATTCCCGTATGCGGGCCCAGAACGACTGGATGCGAGTGCGCATGATAGCGAAGAAGTCAGCGACTCCTGCTTCGGCGAACATACTAGACGCGCTACAATAACGCGGTTTTTTCATTATTATGCGGAAGGCATTATTATATTGTATTCTTAGCGTGCTATATGATTTTCTACAATAGGATGACCAAAGTTGACAAGTGTAGAAATTTTGACAGAAAGCTTTGAACAAAGTTAGTTTAACCTGATCATTGCATTTAGCAAACCTTCTCGCGAGCATATTGCATTTCACCGACAAGGCTCGCCGCTCTCTCTCCATGTCTTGATCGTCCTTCAGATCATCGGTGAGTACATGACCCAGGTATTTAAAACTGTTTACAACCCGCACTGGTACGCCTTCCAATAACACTGGCGGTACTCTCTCCGGGCCTCCTCTATATTTAAATATCATAAGCTCTGTCTTATTAACATTATATTTTAGACCGTGAGCTGTTGCGTAATTAACACAAATATTTAAGAGCTTACGCAAACCACTGATCGATGGACTCAGAAGGACCATATCGTCTGCATAGCTTAGGTTATTCATACATAAATTTCCAATATGACAGCCAATCCTGGTCCTTCTCAGTTCAACGATCAGACCGTTAACATAGAGGTTGAAGATCCGTTCCTAGTTCCTCCCTACACCTACATCCAAATTTCATTATGTGGTGATGGTGTTCCAGGGAAGGGCATCCTGTCAAGCGCGGCGGCGCGCAGCGGCGCGGGCGGCGCGGTGCCGCTGGCGGCGCTGGGCGCGCTGGCGCTGGCGCTGGCCGTGTGAGTGAACACCGCGGGGGACCGCCCCGTCTCCACTACCACACGGAACATGATTGTTGCTCCGGAATAACTTCGTTATCAGTGTCCCGATCCGATGTCATAGCTACTAATTGTAAATATTCAACTATAAGAGATTACAGCTTGTAGAATTTCATGATGTCTGTTGACTTTTCGAAGTATCGAACACTTAGCCGCTTAGGCTTTATCCGAATATTAGTGGTGTCACATTACTAATCAGTTCGCACGAACGCAACGTGTGTGTTGGACAGTATCTACATTGTAATCGGCCTGAAGCAGGCGTGTCCGCGTGACATCTCTTATTATGTAACAATACAATTGCTTGCTATGTATCGCTAAGTATCGATGGATGTTTATTTTTTAATTAATGTTTGCTGAAAAAAAACGAAATAGTCAGGAACCATGCAGTATGAATCTATATACCTATTAGGAGTACAGGTTTATTGATTGATAGATATCAACACAGGCACTGGCAACCGATCAAAAGAGTACACCAAATCGTCATATAAGTAGGACGAGACACATTTCCAGTACAGGACCAATCCAACAACGATGATTGATGACTATTTAGAAAAGTATCCATACATTAGATACCTGTATCTCAGATCTCTTTGTAATGTTGTATGAAAGTTATATCTTTATTTAGTTAAGGATCTTTTACCAAATACTGTGTGTGAAATATCTTAATCATCGAAACTGGAAACCTAAACCTTATATCATTGTTGGAATACATTATGACAGATATTCAAAGATGGTGGAATATCGATTAAGAAGATGAAGGGAACCTCGTGTTTAGGAATTGATTTACAAAATTAACAACTACGTGTCTAACACTTAGGGTAGGTTGTCGTAAGGACTCTGAGTGAAAAGGACCTACGCAGACCTAAAGGAATGCAATTATCTGTGTGATTCAGAAATTAATTTAAAAGTATATATTTTGCGATATAATAAGAACATTTAGTTCCGTGTCCCGGCCTCTAGAGGGACGTGTGTGAACATTATACGTCTGTTAAGAAACTTCTAAAGTTTAGTCTACTACTAACTAGTAGAAGATTTGTTAAAAATCTTGTTGAGATCGTATTTGAAACCTATTTAATTTTATTTGTAATGTCTACAACTTGGGTACTTCTCAGAAACTAAGTGTTATCTTTATTTTCTTATATGTATTATACACACGTAAATTACAAATGCTCACCTTTTTGAAAACTTATAGTTGTCAAGTGATAATACGTAATCCTTGATCACTGAATTTGTGTATTTCTTACCAATGAAAGTTTTTTCAGTGAGGATTTGTAGAAGAATGAATGATCGCTCTTCCAAAGAAGTTGACCAAAATAAGGTATATAAAAATAAGGTATGTAAAATAAGGTATATAAAAATAAGGTATATAAAAATAAGGTATATAAAAATAAGGTATATAAAAATAAGGTACATATATAAAAATAAGGTATATAAAAATAAGGTATAAGTATGCAAAGTATTATCAAAACTATGAAGAGTGTATACTAAGTATACATTTTTTTCTACGAGACTTATTGATTTTTCAACCAAAGACAACTTCTTTAATTGAGGAAATGGGTTCAGTGAGGAGGAGATTAGAGGAAGAGGAACACCTCTTCAGAAGGAATCGTCTTCGGCTGGAAAATCGATTACGTTGTTCCACATTTCAACTATCATAAGAATGAAATAGAGTGTAGGAGATGGTCGAATGTGACCGACACTCTCCTCTTGCTTCGTTCGTGAAGTGCTCTGCACGAGTGCTCTCCTCGCTCGCCGCCCTGTAACGACATGTAAATACCTACTTGTTAATGTATTTGTTAAGTACCTACAACGCCCAAGATGTTTAAACAATGTTACCATTATTATTGTTTTAATTTATTTATCAGTCACAATGACTGTCTAGCGTTAATGTATTTTATTTTCCTTCCCAGAGATGGGCGTGAGAAAACACCAACAAAATTGAATTGTTTGTACCAACCGACTGTACCTATTTAAATACTTATTAACCTCCTACTTCGATAACGACGTTAAAGTAGTTCGAAAGCATTAAAAACATCTGTATTCATTCTTTAATTGCCTCCACTGGATTTTCATAATATTCTTTGTACGTGCTTCGCTACGTATAAAGTGAAATCCTAATACAAAAAATTACATATTATGAAGAACCGCTCGACCAATTTTGTGCAAACTTCACATAAACCATCTACTAAATAGTCCGAACAAAGCCTAAACATTTGGTTTAAATAGGTGAGCCCGTTCTAGAGTTATAAAATTACAACGAAAAGTGGCATTGATTTTTATATTTATAAATAGATTATAAAGCTGCAGAGTTTGTTTGTTTGTTTGTTTGTTTCAACGCGCTAATCAATGGAACTACTGAACTTTCACTTATCGAGGATATTCAAGATCCTCGATAAGTGAAAGTTCAAATGATGATGAAATTCTATTTTTCATTTCGAAATTCCTACGGGAACGGGCGCTAGTATATAATATAATAAACATTAGTAATACGAGTATAATATTTATGTAGGTATGTTGTACTCAGGACCTCTTCTATAAAACTTTACCTTGAAGTACCTCAGTTAGTTTATTGTGAATAAACTGTTTGAGCTTAAAATACGTACATTATGATAGCGTAATAGGTAAGTGGTATAGTTGTATTGTGAAATAAGAAACATTATGTAGCAAACATCATAGAACTAAGAACAGGTCCCTACCCTACAGACCTCAAACCCATTATTTTACTTCCTGTATTATTATTGAAATCGCTAATTTTATTTGTGTGACAGGACTTTTATTGTTGACTTATATTGTATTTAAGACTCAGATTATGTCATTAATATGTACATGTAAAAAATAAAAGTTACCAAAGTGATAGCCTACTTGTTAATTTTTACATAGCTCCTGTTAAAATGTTTATAGCAAAACTCACTTACAATATTGCGGTTCGAATACGCGTAGGTACAGTCTTACTTAATTTTAGTTACTATAGGTACTTATTTATTCAGTTACAGCACAACATACAATGCCTACTGGGTTTGTGATAGATTGCAATGAACCATAGAATTATAAGCCTATGGTTGCAACAAAATTAGGTTACTCAAAACGTTTAAGTAGGTAATTAAAATTATGTGTTTGAGTTGTGACCAGTTGTGACAAACCCGAGCCAAGAACACTCTCACTATAGTTTAAAGACTCTCACGCATACTGTGTTTTTGGTACCTGCCTTCTCTTTCGGCAGGGAAGCACTGACTGCGTATCCAGGTAACCTTCTTAATGGCGGGAGGTAGGAATTAGGTAGAAGCGGGTAACAAGAAGTAAAGCGACTACAATTTTGAGCAATATTTCGCATAATTTGTAATCTGCACTTACTGTCTAAATGTAGAACAATGCCGTCATGAGAGTTGCTTTAATGCAGTGTCGTCGATGTATACCTGGTTCCCAGTGATATTAGAGCTAACAGTTATTTCTAGTTCATTGTGTGGGCAGCAGGCGCGCTCCAGCCAGCGGAGGGTCCGTCGTTGGAGTCATCCCCCCGGGGACCCCCGGTGTCCCGGAGCTACGCCTGGGCGGTCCCAGTGATGTCACGATCAGGTGTCGCCCCCCACGGGGTCGGCGGGCACCTCGTCGGGCGGCGGGGGGTCGCAGGCGAGCGCGTGCGCGCCGCCGCTGTCCCCCAGGATCGTCGGGATCACCTAGCAATAAACCCAACACAAGCATCATACTTTATTTGAAGTATCCTCCATTTGGAGCGATATTCTACGTAAGTATTGTAACTGCGTACGGCTAGCTATTTATTTATTGTAAGTATCATATTTTTTTTTGCAATCATTTCTAGAAGCGCCAAGTAAGTTCAATATATAAATAAAACGTCATTTATTTCGTACCCCGGGTCAAGGGAGTGGCGTCAACTATCGAAGGGTCAACTATGGTTGGACTGCGACGGGTGCTTAATTCGGGAGTGAAATATATCTGGTTGCGGTCAGATCGCAGATAGGGTTATCGACGGGATTTAAAAAAATTGTCCGGCACAAACGGGGTCGGGCTGAGATTCAGGCAGACCTATTTCTATAAATTGTCCATTTCATTTCAAATGTTCGTACATAAACTTCATTATTCCAATAACGTAGCAATTCAAAATTAAAAAGATCCAGTGTTTTCTAAAAAGTACAGTACCTGTTCTCCGAGCATGATGAGGATCTGCGCGACCTTCTTGATGGCTTCGAGGTCCTGAGTGGAGGGCAGGCCGGGCAGGGCTGGCAGCGCGGGCAGCGCGGGCAGGCGCAGGTCGGGCGCGCCCGCCCCGCCCGCGCCCGCCAGCGAGCGCGCCGCCAGCCGCTGGCCCAGCTCCGACACCACGCTGATGGGCCGCGCCTCGCCCTCGTGGAACTCCTTGCAACCAGACAACTCCCCGTCAGACACCGTCATGACCAACGTCGGTGATGCAGACGTGGCGACCGGCTCGAGTACTCACCACGATGTCGCCGACCGCAGGCGCGGCGCGCGCCGGCCCCAGCAGCAGCGCCGCCACCACGCACACCACGCACCCTCTCATCGTGTCTGCGCCAGCTCTAGCCCCCGCTCACCACGCAGAGGCACTGGGCTCCCTCGTGCCACATCATCTGTTATAAACTCGCGTAATAACCCAATTTGGCTCCAATCAAACCGATTCTACGCAAATGAGGTTCATTACACGTTGCATGCCCGTAATGACTGATGATTGAACGTGAAGCTGGAAGAATTCCGCAAGGATAGCTCGTGACCGCGAGGAACTTCCACTGATTACATCTGGTGGAATACCTGGTCCGAGTTTCAATACATTTGCATATCGTGTCTAATATAATAATAGTATTGAATTTAATATTACCTTGGACACAATGTCAAGTATTTGGTATTTGGTCAATGGCCAATCAATCATAGTTTACTGGCAGTCGCCCCGCCGCGGGCGCGCTGTGACTCCTTGCCGGGGGACCTTCGCGAAGATGCCTGCTAGGCGGAGAGGACCTCGTCTTTGACTACATCAAGTTGACATCAAGTTAGTAGATACATAACATAACTACATGAGAGGGTATTCAATCCACGCAAGTCCTTGCATCTTTGTGTGGTGACTCCGGTCACTAGAGTATTGTATTATTCAACCAGCTCCACTCGGCTACTTCGGTAACGACAGATGAATATAAAATGATTATTATATGAATGATTAAAATGTGCCGGACACCACGCATTAATATTATAATGTTCTAGGTAAACAAACAAAGAATGCTGCGGTTAAAGTATAGTCGACCTCGGAAGTAGCGCTGACATTTGGCGGTTATGCAAATTTGTATGTATTAGCATGAGTCGGCAGTGCGGCACGGCACTCGACCTCTACACGAGGTGCCACATGACTCTTGAACGACGCATCTGATCTCGGAGCCCACACGAGCTTGCTGCGCCATCCCGTACGTGATAATATATTAAACAATCAACATGAAGTTGGAACTTCAGCGCGGTCCACGCATGGCCTCAGTTCTGTGGCGATGTACTGTGGAGATTGGCGAACGGCTTTGTGTTTCAAATAGATTGAATTGCGAGGAAGCATTTATTTGGAGTAGTAAGTATGTACATTGAATTAATAGTGTTACGCAAGTTGAGCGCGCGACGCGGACGCGGTGACATTCAACATCAATATTACGTATGTATCGAACGTGTGACGAGCATGATCTACCATGAGGTGTCATTCACTTCAATTACTACTTTACTTGTATTGGATATTAAATACTGGTGACCTGACCAAGCCCTCACTTATGCCCTGAATTGCCCTAATGAGTCGTCCTGTAGGAAAACTGGGATAAAACATACCCAAAACTCCATTAATGTAGCTCTCTTTAAACATATTACCTGACTCGCCATAATCATAATATAATATTTGTTAAGAACAGAAATGTTATTGCATTGAAAGATTGATAATTAACTAATAAGAATTTAAAAATAGCTATAGTGATGTGTATAACAGCGGTCACGGTCAATCGGTATGGCCACGGTACGGATTCTCGAATGAGGCACCTCACTCGCTGAGGTCGATTGTTTTTTTATGAACAACATGTTATAATTACGAGTCTTATAGTCCGTCTATGCATATTCGTTATTTCTAATCTAATCCCATTACTTCCTTAATGTGGTTTGGGCATAAAAGAGTAGTCGTACGGCACGGAGGTCAACGCAACCATTAAATACAATATTTCATACCATCTCTATCTCTACTACTTAGTCTATATTTTACTAATAAGATAAAGCTGCGATTTGAAAAACTCCTTTAATAATAGATTCAATGGAGAGGTTATAGGCAATTTTTTCATCTCGTAATTCCCATGGGAACGTGCGCAACGCTAGTAAAACCGCGCGGTACTCTAGTATTAAATAAATACATCTGTAGTGTAGCGGCTATTAATATTTACAGATTGGTGTTAGAAGCAACTAGCAGAGCTCCGCGGTTGTTCCCGCGTTGGGCCCTTTCCCGTGGGAATTTCGAGATGAAAAAATATACTTTAACCTTCTCGTGGAATGTGGCTATCTAACCAAAAGAATCATCCACATGGGAATTACCATTCCCATGTGGATGATTATTTCCCCGATTCCCGAGATTAGCTAGAACATACAAAAAAACTAAAAAAATACCAATATGTAGTAGGTACCTACCTCTCTATAATATAAGTCTAATAAAGCTTATTTAGCATAATTCACGGATTCAATATTATGTTTGCTAACGATACATAAAACCAGTCTAGATAGTAAAATTCAATAGTTATTGTAAGTGGGTTACTAGGATTATGTTGATTTTATCGACTCGTGTGATTATGGTGCTAATTGGTTGGAATGAGACGTCAAATGAGGGCGACGGCAGCGGGCGCAGCGGAGGCCTCGCCAGGCGAGATGGCGCAGCCCGCCGGGCGGCCGCACCTCACTTACGACTCTTGTATTAGCTTATTTAGTTAGAGCGCGTTAATTGATACTTGCTTGGAAATCTGGAAAGCCTTGGATCAGAAATGATGGTCGATCCAAATATAATTTTATGATAAATATACATAAATAAGAATTGCTCTTGATTTTAAATGTTATCGCTATGGGACGGCCAGTCCTCGGGCCAGGGTGGGGCACTATCAGTTGATACTCTACCATCACTACCATCAGTGATATCCTCTATTTGTAAACGGCAGCGATTACGTCCGCGGCCGGCCCTGAGTCTTTGTTCCCCGTTGTTCTGGGCTCCGTTGTCGGCAGGTTCCCTCCGAGACTGGTGTTTACCATCAATAGCTCACTTGTATGCGGGCGGCGCGCGCTGTCGCTAAATGACCATTTAAATTTAACGAGCGCGCACTGTCAAGGCAGTGGTTTGTTTAGATTCGATATGAAAAACATGCACCTTGTGTGATAAACATACTGCCTATATACTAAACATCTTGAATTCACTATTTAAGGTCAATTTTCGGCTTAGTGAAGACGTGTCTTGTTTATTTGTATTGACTTGGCTGTCGATGGCAAATAAATAATTTATTGTGGCGATTAATATCTGTTCAATTGTAAATTAAGTTAAGGTACCATTAATAGATTGATGTCATGTAAGTAGTATGTGAGTTATGCGTTTTATATTTGTGATAACATCACGTTCGTGAACGGGTGAGGTGATGTTGTTTGTTCAGATGTGAAGACCTTACGTGGACAGCGTGGTGTGGTGCGTGATGGTGCGTGATCAGCCGCGGGCGCGAGTATGAGTCTCGTCGCGTGAGGCGGCGGTGGTGCGGAGTGGCCGGAGGCAGTGCAGCAGAGGTGCGGAGTGATGCGCGCGGGTGCCGTGGTGCTGGTGGTGCTGGCGGTGCTGGCGACGGCGGCGGCGCGGGACGACTCGCTGGCGGCGCTGGAGCGGCTGCTGCCGGCCGCGCTGCTCGACACCGCGCCCGCCGTGCTGCGGGCGCTCTCCGCAGCATGTACGTACAACACAACATGGCGTCACCCTCCGCCATCATCGTCATGAACTACTCCATTTAGAAGAAATAACTAAACTAATGGCCTCTGCCCTCCAGATCAACTCAAGTGGCATCCCGTTGATGCCTGAGTGGATTTATGATATCAATTATGAAGTTTTCAGGGTAAGCTGAGTCAACCGAGTGAGGGACTCCACGCGCGTTTTGGCATAATTAATGGCAGTTACACAGGATTGTATCATATTTGTCTCTGATTGGTCTCAAGCTCTCCATAAGGAGGCTATTAGGAAGTTTCGTCTGGTGGTGGAGGTCTCAGAATTTATAGTGAGTTTTTGAGACTCATAATAATAAAGATTGTTGTGGTTGCGGTGTGCAGGTGACCTGTTGCCGCTGGAGATAATGTGGTCGGGTGGGCGCAGCGGCGGCGGTGAGGAGATGTCGCGCATGCGCGTGGTGGAGATGTCGCGCGGCGGCGCGGCGGTGGAGCTGGGGGTGGGCGGCGCGGCGCGGCGCGTGGCGCGCGACGCGGCCGGCCCGCTGGTGGTGTACGTGCCCGGCTGGAACAACACGCCGCACGACGAGGCGGCGCGCGCGCTGGTGGGCGCGCTCCACGAGCACCACCGCGCCGTGCTGGTGCTGGACACGTGCGCCGCCTTCTGCCGCGGGTACCCGGCGGCGGCGGCGCGCGTGGCGGCGGCGGCCGGCGCGCTGGCCGCGCTGCTGGAGGGGCTGGCGCGTGAGGGCGTGCCGCCCGCCGCAGTACACCTGGTGGGTTTCAGCCTGGGCGCGCACGTGGCGGGGCTGGCGGCGCGGCGCGTGCGGCGGCGCCTGCGCGCGCGCGTCGGCCGCATCACGGCGCTCGACCCGGCGCGGCCGTGCTTCGGGCGCGGGCGCGCGCGGCTGTCGGCCGGCGACGCGTCCTTCGTGCAGGTGGTGCACTCGAGCGCCGGCCTGCTGGGCCTGGAGGAGCCGCTGGGGCACGCGGACGTGTACCTGACGCCGGCCGCCGAGTGCGCCGCGCGCGCGCTTCCCTTCGAGTGCGACCACAACCACTCGTGGCGCGTGTACGCGGCGTCGGCCGCGCGGCCGGCGGGCGGCATGCCGGCGCGCCGCTGCCGCGACGCGCGCGAGCTTGCCGCCGCCGCCTGCTCCGGAGAGACGGCGCTCCTCGGGTACCACTGCACGAATCGCACTCGGGGCATATTCCTCTACAATTCATGAACTATTCCAGAGTCTACTACTCGAGTGGATCTTGACAAAAGGAACTTTGCTGATGTCCGTGTTGGACGTTAGCTGCCGTTCCATCCTAGTATTACAAACACTGTGCATAATGTATTATACACATTAATTTATTGTAAGCAGGTAGGTACTAAGATTACTAGATATGTTTTGATATTACTTATTATATTTTGGTTATTATATTAAGTATTTTTAGGTATGTACCTACATATTATACTAGCAGCGGCCCGCGGTTTTACCCGCGTTGTACCCGTTCCCGTGAGAATTCCGGGATGAAAAATAGCCTATAACCTTCCCGTTGAATGTGGCTATCCATTACAAAAATAATTATTCAAATCGGACCGGTAATTCCGGAGATTAGCTCGAACATACAAACAAACAAATGTTACCTCTTTATAATAATTAGTATAGATAATTATCGTACCACTGAGTTGGTAGTACCTTACTTCTATCTAGTACGTATTATTGTCTATCTAGTTTCATTTTGTAGTTTATGTCAGTATTAAGTAGTGAATAAATAAATTAATAATTAATTAGGCACAACACTTTCGAAAAGTGATAACAGACTAACTGTAAAAAGAAATAACTACTTATAGGTATCCGTGTCAATCTACTAGTTGGGCGTTTGGAGTTTTGTATAATAATAATTAATAAACTATCATGTATGAATAGAATAGAATGCCTTCATTTGTTTAGTTCTCGATCAAGCAAGCCTCGTCTCGCAGGCGACTAATTAATAACCATAATAACACATACATTTTATTATAAGCCCCTGAACGAAAACGTGTCTGATTGGCAGTCGTATAAAAAAAATTAGTACCTATAGTCTATTTATTTTCAAGTACATCACTATAATAAATGCACATTGCTTGCATATGTGTGCTAGGCGCTAAGGCTGACACTAACTTTCCTACTTCGCGTCGCGTCGCCTGGCTGTCTCCTAGTCTAGAAATTAATATGACTTGCTAGGCATTTCAACTTTAATGTTCAGGGAACAATAAAGAGTGCCTATATTAAATTAATCATTTGGTTTTTTAATAGCGAGTTTGTAAAAGTTTTGTGTAAGGCATACAAGTTTGTGAAATTTTGTAGATTTTATACTTAATTGACTTCAATTGGGAAGGTCACACTCAATTTAAACTCATTTTTTTAAGTTTTGCGATGTCATTATTTTTTATCATGTCCGTCATCCATAATTTCTTCGCAGCAAAGTTTAATAAATCCTAAAGGCCATGGCAGGGTAAGGGAACATCTTGTGCCTTAATAGCTTTTCCGCTTGATTTTTTTTCTGATGATAGGTCATGGATATGGTGATAGTAAATGCTACACACAATTTCAGCATTCACCTCTGCTTATTTTTGAAGAAAATAAATAAATAAGTAATAAAAATTATTTTTCATGAATATCTCTCCAGTTTAATAGAACGAATAATTCGTGCTTCATACATATAATGCACTTAACTAAAACACATAATATGTCACTATAAGCCGCATGACATTCCATACAGAAAAATAAAAATAAATGTGTTGACATTTTTCAAAATATTTTTTTTATTACTTTTAATTTAGAGACACCTCCAGTTTTTTTACTAATAATAGCACTTTTGATTAACTACAACATATTTTAATTTCGAGCTTCTAGCATTGGTGCATCAAAACAAAATTTAAAAAAAAGGTGGTATGTCCCCTTGACGTAACGTACAGTCAGCTGCTGCTCCCATATTGCTGCGATTGTGTATTATTTATCACATGGTAGGTTTTTAAATAAAATACCAAGACCAGCCGAGAAACTGAGCAATCTGTTTAAATATGGCTTAAGTATTGTTATTAATGAAAATAGTGACGAGGACGATTGAGTCGAGCCTTTCTTTTGATACGATGCACCAATGCTAGAAGCTCGAAATTAAAATATGTTTTAGTTAATCAAAAGTGCTATTATTAGTAAAAAAAACTGGAGGTGTCTCTAAATTAAAAGTAACAAAAAAAATATTTTGAAAAATGTCAACACATTTATTTTTAACACGCTTTTATTAGCTTGGCCTGTATGTATGTACGTATGTAATGAAATCTTTGAACATCATTTTCACCAACTTCCAGAAGTCTGATTAATTTGAAACTTTGCATATGTATCAAGGACCGATGACAATGCAATAATTTAATAACAGTTTCCCGTTATCCTTAATGGATTTGCCAGATTTACTAAAAAATTATTACTTGATATAAAAGACATCAACGGGCGCTCGCTGTGGGACGGAACGGGAGTTCTGTTTTATTTTACTAAATGGTACTAGACACTAACAGCGTCCCGTGGTTTTCCCGTGATGGGCCCGTTCCCGTGGGAATTACGGGATGAAAAGTTGCATATAATGTTATGCTTACTAAAAAATAAAAAATAAAATTATAGTTTAAAAAAACTAAAAAAACACGCTTTTATTGCAAATTGAACTAAAAACTAGAAAATATTTTTTCTCCTCAAATCAAAATTATAATAAAATTTAAGTTGTAACACAATGATTTAATTCAGAGTAAAAAAGCGTGGGGTGCTTAATATTTTTAAATATTACAATCATCATTGGTAACTATCTATGAGAGGATAGTTATGAACTACATTAAAATGCACCCCACGCTTTTTACTCTGAATTGAATCATTGTGTTACAACTTAAATTTTATTATAATTTTGATTTGAGGAGAAAAATTATTTTCTAGTTTTTAGTTCAATTTGCAATAAAAGCGTGTTTTTTTAGTTTTTTTAAACTATAATTTTTTATTTTTCTGTATGGAATGTCATGCGGCTTATAGTGACATATTATGTGTTTTAGTTAAGTGCATTATATGTATGAAGCACGAAATTATTCGTTCTATTAAACTGGAGATATTCATGAAAAATAATTTTTATTATTTATTTATTTTCTTCAAAAATAAGCAGAGGAGAATGCTGAAATTTTGTGTAGCATTTACTATCGCCATGACCTATCATCAGAAAAAAAATCAAGCAGAAAAGCTATTAATGCACAAGATGTTCCCTTACCCTGCCATGGCCTTTAACTAACAAAATTAGTAGCGTCACCTACCGGACTTCCAAGTAAACATGCAGACGTAAGCGTGCGTACTGCTGTCTCCGTTCTAGTTCCATTTAGTTCAAGATAATTATATAATAATAGATGGCGTTACAAGTCGTGTCCAAGAAAGAAATAAACTACTGTAACGTACGACACAGCTCACAGGGTCGTCGGTATGACGTTAAATTCGTACCCAACAGGTACATAATTTGTACATAATTTCGTTTCCTTCCCTAACCAACTGCGTTCAGTGGCGTTATTTATTCTAGTTACTAATTTATATGTTACTTAGTAGGTACTTACCCACAATACGAGTTCTTGTATCACCTATACTGAACCTCTTGACGTAAGCAAGGAATTTTGAAGTGTACCTAGCACCCATTAGCACTATATTTTTTCATCAGTGTGTGCTCAGTGGTAGTACTAAGTACTTTTCTATGAGTAGGTATTTAATTAGCTATACTGTATCTAGATCTACGTCTTGTAGTCTTGTAGTAATTCTGTCATTAAGGTTATGCACATCCCACATAGAGCCGCGGTCCCGGATGAGGAGGACCTCAAGTCGCGAGGGTGAAGGTCGGTTATGTATGAGCAGCGGCGAGACGGCGCGCGGCGGTGAGGTGTGGTGCTGCTGATGACTGCGGCCCAGGACCGGCAGCAGCCACCGTCTCGCGCTCGAGGGAACTCACTCACTGATGTGTGCTGTTGTTAAGAGGAACAAACAGAAATGATTTTCTCCTTTTTGGATTCTTCTTTAAAAATTAGGTAAGTTATGTAGTTATGTATATTTAAATATATAGTCCAGTGTAGCCACGGGTGTTATAGCCGTGTTTCTACTTACATTATATTTTCGCGCTAATATTATCTTAAAGATCTTTAAAAAACTACGTAATCCACGGCAAAGTACTTCCATTTCACCGAAGCTATGTAGATACAATGTAGAGATTATAACGTATCTCTTTAATTAATCTAATCTCTAGGTCGACAATTCGCCCAAAAAGCATTTTTGAGACCTTCGTTTGCACTAAGTCGCTGCTGCTGACCTCTTGGTCCATCGACCACACAGGCTGTGTGGTCGATGTCTTGGTCAATGAGGAGGTTTATTGCAGTCGAGCTATTTAGTAATCTGTGGTCGAGGTTCAGGAACAAAGACGCCTCCATTACAAACTAGATCATTACATTACTATGACGGAGTTCATGATCACGAGGGTCTGAGAGCATGAGCACGAGTGCACATGCGAGGAGCTTTATATTGTTTTCAATTTCTTCGTGTCAAATGTAAAAAATACTTTATGCGACGAAGTGGGTACGACAGTATAAACTCGAAGAGCAGGATTCCATTCTGTACAATTATTATTCATTGCAAAGTGTAAGCTATGGTGGAAGTACCCCGACTATAATCCGAGTACCTGCATTGGTATTAATTTGAACTATTGCCGGTAGGTAGGTAAGTAAAGTATGTATACTTTCCCATAAGTATAAAGGCACTTTTTATAGCATCGTATTTGTGTAGCACTTACAAACAGAGCTATCAAATATCACAGGAAACGTTTACATTAGGTCGGGTGCAGGTCTGCGGACGAGTGGCCGGGGGCGATGAGCGGCGCGAGCAGTGCAGGATACGGGCGAGTCACTCGCCCCCCACGTGTCACGAGCACTCCGGGCGGGGGGCTAAGCCGGGAGCCGGATAAATTGCTTTCCGATGTAAGCCAGCAGGGAATAGTGCCGCCCGTTATGTTACGTATGACACTGACGGATCGAAATTACACGATTACTTTGATGTAGAGCCGTGCCGCTCGCCGGCAACCGGAGTCCCGCGTATGTGCACTGCACTGAGCCGGATTTATAACAAAACAAGGTAGCCTACATCTACATTTTTCATATAAAAATGGATTTCCAACAGTGAATCATATCGTGATATCATAGATGATGAATGGATTCGATTAGTTACATAGTTCACCCTAAGTAATCCTGTCCAATGTCCATGTTCACATGAGCACAATGTTATTAAATCGTGTCGTTTTTCGCGGCCCGGTCGGCCCGTAAGCTCTCGTCTCTCGTGGCTTATCTGAGATCTTCACAATTCACCGAATCTGCTGCGAGTACACTATCGCCACGGTTAATCCGGAGCCGGTATTGACGCCCACGTCTGGCGGGTGTCCGTCGCGTCGGGCCGCGCGGCTGTCGCGCTGTCGGTGGGCGCGCCATACATAACACGTCCCGATAACGAACCGCTGTCGGCCGCTCGGACCCGCGCGCCGCTGCTCGTGTGTACTCAGCTTAATGTTTTCTGTCAGGGTGCTGTTTCGTGCTCTTGTCGTATTGTGCACTTTCCTTAATAATTAGAATAAAACACAGAAATGAATACAATTATTTAGATACAAATGAATGAAGTAGGTACTTTACATAGGTCTAGTTAGGCACGACGCGGTAAATAACACTAGTTCCAGTGGTTCCGATCAAAACCTAGGTAAATCTAACATGACTGATGTTAAAGTTGGTCTTACACGTTGCGAATGTAAGAAACCACCTTATCTAATATTCATTTATACCTATGAATAGTTCCGTAACATTCCGATTTCTAAAATGTCTAGTGACCCTGGCATCGCAACTCTGGCTGAATACAATATTGGTTTCACTCGCGAGGATTATTCATTATGACGACGGCAGCAAATAAATAAACACATCTGGGGCGCGCAAGTCGAGCAAAACGCGGCCTTTTTCGACCCCCTTCTAGTTTTATCTACAACGGGGCTATAACTTCGTTGAAGATAAAACTAGAAGCCTTCCATAGATCAGGGTTAATAAATAGATTGACTTGACAATCGCACTAAATGATCTACGATGTGGTCGCAATACGTAATAACTTAAGACAGAAGGAAGAAGAAGAATACAGAAGGTACTGAATAAATTAACCGACTTGGCCGTAAAGGTAGCAGGACTGAGGAGCGGGTGAGTTTTGTTATTTTTTACAAGGTATGTTTTTGATGACATAATTAATTATGTTCTTATTTACATTACATTATAACGGGATAGATTGTGAGGCGGGTGGTGCAGCCAGTACCGTGCTTACGTTATGTCACGTGCCGTGCGCCCTCGCGCCCTCGCCCACAATACTTGGAATGTGCCCTTTTGCGAGACATTCCCGCCCAGGGCGCGGCCGAGGGCGACACGTAATCATCTCTTACGTGAATGTGGTGTAGTCGCCTCGCGCGTTCCTTCAAACGTCATAAGTACGTGACCCGCGCGTCGCCGCCGCCGCCGCCGCCGCCTCCGCTCACGCACACTCTCTCGTGCGAAAGTTGTCCTCACTCCACTCCAGCCACTGTCATTACACGAACACATTCGGGCGAAAAATGAAAGTCAGTTTTGTAATACCTCCTAAGTAGGTAATTAACTTTGAAACCTATAATTTCAATTCAATCTCATTTAAAGTTTCAATGGAATGGAAAACAAGTTTATGTCAAAGATGACAGGGAGGCAGTAGCGTTCGAGTGTCGGCGAGGCGCGAGCCAAGCCAAGCCGCGGCGCGCGCTTGTCCTCGTGAGTCAGTCGCGCACACATTGTTCCACACTACAATTAAAACGTGTTTGTTCATAACTTTCTTTATTATAATTACACACCATATTAATTCATGTATTGTTCATCATAATTATTGTATTGAATTCACGCCAACTTACTTTACAGCTAACGCTCACATTCATTTCCTAAATGGAATATTTCTGGGCTATTCAATACGATACGACACAAGTGGCGGGCCACTTGTATATTGTACTCGTACACAGAACAGAACTATTCCAATTTATACTCGTAGTAGTACATTTTGCCCGCCTGTGGTTTTGACTTTGATTGAATATGTAAATGTACGTATGAATTATATTATGAAGGTATAAGCATGGTAATATACACAGAATATAGATGGATTTCATTATCTTGGTATATCAAATCAAATCTCTAATAAGTGGTGAGGAGCGGGTGTAGAGGGTGTAGGACCTAAGTACCAGAGCGATGTTGCGGCCTCTGTGGCCTGGCCGCCTGTCCGTAGGTAGCGGCGGTTCCGCAGAGCAATTAGTGAACTCACATCTGGCTGGAACGTTAGTTTAACTTTTTACTCGAGTGCAATATATTAAAAGGATTAGCGCGACCACTCCCCCGCCGCCGCAGCCCCCGGTCTGGGCTACTTTGTTAACAGTTGTGGTTTCATCTCGAATTATAGGAGTCGGGCTAATCAACATGTCGTGAGACCACAACCCCCCCCCCTCGCACCCCCTCGCCGTGAGCTAGTGATGCGACACGTGTCACGACACTGACTCATGATCTAAATATTATGTTTAATGATTGAGTTGTAATACTTGTGATGGGACATCACATCTAGACAAACACCACACACATGACAAACACACAGTCCACAACATGATTTAGATTATGTCCGTCTGAACTCCGACTACATCACAATAGTCGGTACGCAGCTCTACGTCTCATATCAACCGAAAATAATAACTTTTCTTATCGCAGCACTCTTTGTTTAACAAGATAACTGTGTTACTTGAAATACTTTCTCTGCTTACGACATAAAAACACAACAAAGGCTCGCCATTTTACCGACAAAAAGTAACTGTTATTGCAACCGAATGTTTTTCCTAAAATTCTTACCGAGAGAAGGACTAGGCGCGGGACGCCCATCGAAACAGAGCTATAGTTAACGGTAATCGTAAAACGGTGAAAGGTACCTAAAATAAAAAGATACAACCGTTCAGCAATAAAACAAAGCTAAATGACTCCATAGCACCTCCCGCCCGCGCCGGCCGCCTCCTGAGCCCAGCTCCTCCGGGAACAATGCTCGCCCGCGGTCCGCTGCCGCGCCGCCGAGATGCTTGTTCCATTCCGTTTCATGTTCGCGCACTTCCATCGCAGTGCTATCAACGATAAGGAATCATGAAAACAATCCACTTTATTTGAATAACGAGAGGTGCCAGTACACTCTCTGAAACACCACAGAGATATTGCTCTGTCTTTGTAAGCCTCGTCATTGATCTCACCGCGCGGCGAGTTCTGTTCGGAGGATCTACTTATCTATTCGTTCGCATCTTCATCTCTGGAAACCTTACCTAGCTGATATTAAACAGACCTTTATGCGAAATAACCATGACTTTTCTCCTCTATGTTATTTATTGGTTTTACTAGGCCGGGTTATTTACTAGGGCCGACCGAGGCTTGTGAAATTATACGACTAGCCTCCGACTCGAGCCGTCCCTGCTTGCTGCCGGTGTTCATGTCGTGCTCGTGACACTCATTTGTGCTCACATAGTGTGGTTAATATAAGCATGTGCATGTGTGGGTGTGGGTGTATCTAATGGCCTATTAGAACAATATCTCGAGTAAACAATGAGAACTCCGAGAGCGATATGCGGCGTGCGAGGGCCGCGGCGAGCCGCCTAGCCGGCGCGAGGCGGCGCGGTGGCGGCGCGGCGCGCGAATGTTACATTACAATTTAACACCCGACACGACACGACGCGACGCTCGGCGATAAAGAAACCTTTTCGCACCTTTGTACAGTGCGACAAAAAGGCGTCAAAATAAATATATAAATCGTTTTGCTTTATGTAGGAACGAACGGTGCGGTACATAATAACACTTTACAATATATTTTTTATGTGCACCGTAAAATCGGTTCCGCGCGGGGTTCGCCGCTCGCTACCCCTGACATGTATTTGTATTGTTATATTTTTTGTTGTAAAGTTTCGTGCTTCGCTACATCAAAGGACAAACTCGCTTTGATGTGCTTCACGTGTAATTACTTGATGTTGGCTGGCGAGCGAGCGCGCGGTGTGCGTGCTCTATGTCTGTACGACGTGCGTCGTGCAGTGGTGTGTATGCGACGGAGGCGGAGGCACTTAGCACTCGCATGTAATGGTTACGGCAGGTCCGGCTGGACCGACACAGTACACACTGGCCCCGCCGCGTCTGCCGTCACAGGCCCCGGCCGCGGTCGCGAGTCGCGGGTCTCGGGTCGCGGGTCGCGGTTCGCGGGTCGCGGGTCGCGGGTCGCGAGTCGCGGGTCGCGAGTCGCGGGTCGCGTTGCCGTAATTTATCTACTCCCTCGCTACCCATCACTACAGGATTCTATTAAACCTCATTGAAGTACCCAAAGCGATTTTTTTAAAATTGTATATAATAGGTATGACATCGGGATCGGGCTCACCACGGGTACACCCCACGATCTGTACACCCGCGGGGCGCTGCTGGACCGGTCCTGTATAATGTTGTTACATATGAATGATAACAAAACAACATTCAATCTAAGAACGTCTAGCAATTTGCTCATTGTGTTCGAATTGTGGTATGTATGAAAGGTATTTTATTGTTATTGTTACAGTAATACTTATAAAAATATAATGGGTATGGCAGGGACTTGAATGATTTAATAATAAAATGCAATCGATTTCGTAATTAAGTAAACAAGGTTAATTAATAAATAATATATCGTTGACAAACAGGAAGCCCTCGAAATGAAGTGATTGATGAACATTAAGGTCGCGTCCTCGGTGACGCGAGCAGTCGGTGGTCTGTGTGTCTGTCCGACATCATGATGTCGATGCAAGTGATGTGTCTGGGTACTGAGCGAGGCCGTGCCGCGTGACGGCGGGGCGCACCCGCCACACCCGCTCCCAAACCTATGACATCTATCACTCGGTTTATGTATAATTGTACATAGTTTTTATAATTTCCAAATTAAAGCACGCTGCACGCTGTAATTGAAAGCAAATACTTGAAATGATTGCATTATGAAGCGCACCGAGAGCGGGCGGCGCGGGGCGCGGGGGGCGGGCACCGGGGGTCGTGAGAGCGGCCCGGCGCGGCGCAGCCAGCGAATGTAATTAAAAAGCGGCTCATTGTCGACGCGCCGGAATACTCCATTATAGAAAATGCCCCTAAAAAATAACAAAGGCACGAAGGGCGGTTAGACGCGCACTCGGCGCTTCGGCAATGAAACGGAACGAGCGAGCCCGTTAATGGCCGCTTCGACTATGTATCGATTCACTCAGTTTTCTATTAGAAGCTGTCACTTGCAGCTGACGCTCGACGCCGCCCTTACCCGCGCCCCGAGGCCCCGCGTGATGCTCGGGGCCCGGGGCCAACAATAATAGAACAAATATGTCGGATAATGATATGTCGTATAACATAATAGCAGAAAGTTCTGTGAGGTTAAGGCACACTCCGTCACGTATGACGACCGAGTGCACAATATGAGGTGCAACTTAATACATATTGGAATAGCCGTCACGTTGGTAAGGTCGGTGCAGGGACCGCGACCGCGACGTGCCCCCAGCCGGGATGCGATGCCGGGGCGGGGGCGGGGGCGGGGGCACGCACGCTCCATCGGCTTCAAAGAAGATTACAATCCTACCGGGAAGTCGGTGCACTCACCGACTGCTTCTAAGTATATTTGTATATACAAATACAGCCATACTACAACCAGCAACCGTGCACTAGCACCATGTACTACCATGTGCATGTGTATATTTATGACACATAATCATTATTATTGCGATTTGACAATTAATTGTGTCCTATAGACTATTGTTGTGAAACTTGTTAAGAATTTAAGGTTAGGCTCACTTTCATAACACCTTTTAATTCAACTTAATTGTAAAAATGCCTTAAATATATAGTACATATTTCATTTGAGGCAACGACTTTTGTTTTTGCTACATTGCACCGTTTTTGAGATATTAGCAAATAACAAAGAATTGACACCTTTGTCACCCCCCTCCCTCCGGCTCACCTCCTAGACGTCAGGACTTTTAGTATGTTTTTTCCCTAAGCACCCTGAATACGTATCTGAAGAAATCGTTTAGCTACCCTCTCACGCACTCTATACCACTTTATCGATTGGACCACGAGTAAGTTATAATTGAAACCAGCGTATTGATGTACAATCATAAAGTGAGTAAGTTCGAGTAGGGCAGTGCCGACCCTGGTGTCGGAGTTTCTTCAATCATAAAGTATTTAACCGCACAATACAATACCGATATGTTTCAAAACACAATAGTCACCTGCATCCTCGGAGCTAGTTCGGTCCGACGGCGACGGCGACGACCGTCTGCCGGTATTTGTAAACTGATCGTGTTTCAACTTAGTTAATATATTTAGTACCGGTCCGAGTCCGCCCCTCGATTTTCATTATACACAATTCAATTTCAACATTTTTCATGATTGCTTGCGTGTATTTCTTTCTTGTAATATTCTTTTGATCTAACTTCTTTGTTGCCATCGCTTTACTGAAACTATTTACGATAAAATCCATATTAATTTCAACTTAAAGATCAGAAAAGAAATTTAAGCAGAATGCGGTGGTATCTGTCTGATCTGAAACCTTGCATCGTATGCTAAGCACGTCGCTCCCGTGCCCGCTCCCGCTCCCGCGCCCACGCCCGCGCCCGCGCCCTCTCGTCTATGCGCGTCGTCTCATCTCATCACGCATCGCGTCACATCGTGCATCGCTCTCCGATTACTCCATCGACTTCGAGCGCCAGAGCTGCAATGGTGCGCCAGTGCAGCGGTGGAACGGTGCAGCGAGGCAGCGATGTCCGACCGTGAAGGAATGCGATACGATGTGATCACAACTAGTGAGTAGTGCCCGACACCGCCTCCGAGAAAAAATTTAATGATACGAGCCGGCTAGACAACACGATAATATTTAAAGAATAGTTTCACAAAAAAACATGTAAAACATAGCGCAGGTATTCATATTCAATTAGTATGTTGTATACATATTTTGTTCTCGACTGTTATCGGTCGTGGCGAATGCACTCTACTCCCGACAATGAGTATGTCAGTACGTATGCAGCCCAGAGCAGTGTCTCTGCGTATGCTGTCTGTACGTGGGATTATTTTATACTGATGAATAATGGAAGTACTTATTCAGTGGAGCGGCGTCATGGGCGTTCTGTAAGTAAACACCGGAGTTCACCGGATGCCGGCTGCGCTCCGCAGCCTCGGAATCGATTCGCGTCACTCGGCCTGGTGCCTGCACCCGCGGCGCTGAGCACTGAGCACATGGTACACGCTGTACACGATAACATATGTACGGTACGGTGTGCGCATACAGTGAGTACCATGACCTCCACTGTACCACACTCCAACTCCCATACACACGCAGCACGCACACCTCCGTCCGCGCACTATAACTATGTATATATCTAAATACATACTGTACATACAAACTGACACTCGCTATTTGAATAACTGCTTACAAATTCATGGATCCTTACAAATAGAACTTGAAAAACTCTTTGTGAAACTTTAAATGAATTTGCTTTTAAAGAGAACCCCAAACGGTTGAGTATTACATTCTGTCGGAGGAGAGCGAATTCAAGTTTTATAACGTTTCAAATATGATGAAACGTATCGGATTATAGTCCCGGAACGAGCGACGGCCGCAGACGTGACTGCACACATCACACGGACCCCCGGTACTCTCCCACAGCTGCAACAGGGCTCAGGGCCCCACCGAGTACCTATGTTCTATGTATATGGCTTAGAGACTATTACCTTCTATCTCATATAACAGATTTTTCGAATATTTTTCTTTTATTAGCCGCCTATCCAAACGATTTCATTTCATAATTAGGTAATTAGAAGTGGTGTAAAGCCGGTATCTGTCGGTAATAACAATACGTCTTGGTCGGGCGCTCTTATCTCCCTACAACGGTAGATATTACAACAAAAGCCGTCCATTGTTGTTGGGACTTGTTTTTTATTCTTTAGAATTAAACAATCTCCGAGGAACGGCACTAGTGCGCGGCGATCGTGTCCCTTCGTCCTCCTCCTCGCTAGGCGATCAGATCCGCACACAATGCTCGCGACACCGCCGTGCCGCCGGCGGGCGCGGCATTGTGCGCGCCGCCCGGGGGCGCCCGTCGTTTATCAAATCAACGATGGAAAATGTTAACAATTCATGGCTATATTTTTGTACGCTTAATAACGTTAATACTTTATTGAAAAGATTTTAGGACCGACTGCACGACCCACTGGATTCAATGACAATGTTTTATTACGGCTCCGAGATTATTTTTGAAACGTAATATGTCTCACTTTAAGTCAATAAATAACATATCATAATATACAGAATACTGAGAAGTGTTATCCACGAGGCTACTGAGATGAGATGTATTCTGCCGGGAAGGCGAACTTTACCAACTTCAACAGATAGGTAGAGTTGTGTGTGTAGCGCTGACGTGGCTCTACTGCGAGGGCGCAAAATGCAGGCGAAGAGGCGCCGTGAAAGGTTCCATTCATCCGTGATTGAGGCTCCGACTGGATACCAACTTTGTTATTGTGAACGGAGCGAGGGCAGGGGGAGGTAGGGGGGTACGTACAATGCCTTCCACTGAAACTATCACACGACTATTGTCGACATGTCTATTTATAATATATGTATATACATATCTATATCTATAAATATAAAAATCAATGCCACTTTTCGTTGTAATTTTATAACTCAAGAAAGGGCTCACCTATCCAAACCAAATGTTTAGGCTTTGTTCGGACTATTTAGTACCTAGATAGTTTATGTGAAGTGTGCACAGAATCGGTCGAGCGGTTCTTCAATTCCCACGGGAACGGGCACAACGCGGGTAAAACCATGGGGCGCAGTTAGTATATATATAATATAATGTATCTGCGTACTTACTCTGCTTAATCATAAAAATATTAGGTATTACCTATCATTCACAAGAATTAGAACGTGCTCTATCTATCGGACACTCGGAGCGTGAGATGTTGGCCCCAAACTGAAGCAACATATCAGAATACTTTCCTTGAAAGCCCCGGCAGCCTCGGCACAACCTCGGCACCTCGCCACGTGGCAACCCTATAAAATGCGACCTGCGACCATCAGGGCCGCGTGATGCCTCCCGAGGCGTCGCTACGCGCACTAGTAAGTCTTCTCGGCGGGACCTGTCGAACAATTATTGTTTTTCAAGTCTATTTCTAGTGAAATCTTTTGCAAAGGGTTGCTTTATTGGGGGCGCGGGCGGACGGGGGGCGGGGGCGGCCTCGAGAGGCACTTACCTCGTTTAAGAAGTGAGGCGAGCGCTGATTGCAGAGTCCCGCCGACAATACTTCATCAGCCTCCGAAGTGCTCCGAGGGCCGGCACTCGCCACACTCAGCTTAACGCCTCATGTAGGTATGGGCCACTCTATTAAGTAAAGTAAATACAAGCTTCATATAACTAACGAATGCTCTTCTAATCACATGTGATTGCTGTAGTGTGTAGAGAGAGAGTGACGGGTACGGATTATATGTTGGCTTGCTCATGGCTGTCATTGTATGATATCTCAGAGATATTGTATAACGCGGAGTGACACCGGAGAGACGCGCGGCTCCGGTTACCCCGTACCACGGCTCGTACGTATCCCATTACGGGCTCCGCCTCGCGCCCGAGCGTTGCATTCTCTCTACCTGAACTCAATGTGAGCATATTATCAATGTGCTGCTTGTTCGAGTTCGAGAGATATTGACTACTGTTATTTCTCAACCCGATCGTTCTCTAATTGTTATCATATCCTATCCTACTAATATTGTAAATGCGATATTTTTGAGGATGGATGTATGTATGGATGTATGTTTGTTACTCTTTTACAAAAAATACTATTGGATGGCTTTGGATGAAACTTTGCAGTAACATAGGTTTTATATCAGAATGACACATGGAATACATTTTATCCCGAAATTCTCGCGGGAACGGGAACGTCGTGGGTAGCAACGCGGGCGCGGCTACTTTAATATAAAACACGAAGTTATCAATTTGCTTTCATTACGTCGAGTAGTTTTTGCGTGAAAGAGTAACAAACATGCATACATATATCTTTGAAAATTTGCGCATTAATAATATTAGTAGGATATTAGTTGGATTATTTTTACTCCAGACTCCCCCGTGTTACACTCTTAGCACAATAAAGTTCGTACCTGAGTACGTGTCTTCGAATTTGGAGTAAAATTAATGCAATACAAAACTTGAAGTCTCGTATAACTATGAGCTGGCTCGGCGGCTGCGGCTGTGCGATGCTCCGCGGCGAGGTGCCTGTGTTCACATACATATTTATTTTCTTGTATTGTGTCCTGTACTCGTGTCGTATTGCATATGTTAAGTCAATGTGAACCGTCAGCCGTCAGGCGCCCAACACACAATGGCTGCGGCACTAATTAGAGCCGAGGAAACCACACAATCACTTGGTTTAGAACCGATCCAGGTTAGCGGCCGGCGGAACAATGCTCGCCTCGTTACGTACTCGTGTGTTTCGGTATTTGTTCTAATGACCTCCTGTTGTCACCCGCGCTAGCGGTAGTACTCGGTGATACTCGTAGTTCGCTCCAGTCGGGTAGTGAACCGACGAGCGCGGCGCGTTTGAACTTTGAAGCGGCTTGCAAAACTGGAGTAATTTGTTCCGAGATGTGCCAGGACTCGTTCTGTTTTACCGTTCTGATCTAGGTCTATTAACTAAGTGTACGAGTTTGGTAAATAGTCTTTGAGCGAACGTGTTAGTGGCTAGTAGAGGTACCAATAATTTGTGTGTGGCAAGTGTTCAGGCTCACACACATGTCATAGCATAGCATAAGGCACAGAATGCACCGGGCGCCGCGTGCACGTCATGCTATGGATGGATAAATACACGTCGTGCGACTTTATGTGCGAGTTGACAGAGCCGAGTAAAGTTTTACAATGCTTTCTGTTTTACGACTATCATTTTGTATTTGGGCAGAATGGCCAATAACACTTTTATTATATTCTGAAGGAATCGCACCGTGCTCCGGGCGCGCTCTAAAAATGTCATGTGAGGGTAGTTGTTTCATGTAGATTACATGACACGCACAGACACATAGCGTACTTCAACAACGGGAATAAATTCGAAACCGTAAAATGCTGTCTATTAGACAGTGTACTCGTAAAGTACTTACTAAGTGCCCATAGAGGCACGCTATGGTCTTTTTGTGACCTTTCATCCGCACCTTACGCAGGAGGTCGCGGTGGTAATGGATCATCAGAACAGCTATCAGTATTCGGCACACAGACCAGATGTTCCAGATATTAACAACGACACTGGGTACAGTACACTAGTTAGTAGCGATAGTTATCTATACTTGTAAGTGTTTTGTTGTAAGTTTGTTTGTTTGTTTGTATGTTCGGGGTAATCTCAGGAATTATCAGTCCGATTTGAATAATTCTTTTTGTAATGGATAGCCAAATTCAACGGGAAGGTTATAGACTATTTTTCATCCCGAAATTCCCACGGGAACGGGTACAACCGCCGGGCGCTGCTAGTTATTAGATATGTGCGGATTGTGCAGGCACCGTTTAGTATTATAGTAGTTGTATGGCTTGAAAGAGTTCCCCGTGGCCAGCGGTGCCACTCCCCGCTCCGGACTGCTCCCAGGAGTCCAGCGCCACCCGACCTGAAGCCCCCAAGGTGTAGAAGTAGTCTATTTCATTATTGGTAATCACTGCCCCGCACACTGTACCCCGTGACCCTCGTCGAACGAATCCGTAATATGAATAATTATGTGACTAAAAACCAACATTATACATTATGTATGATAGCCAAGTTAGTCCGGTTGTTGTTACATTCAAACTCAGATGGGGCCGTTCAGGTCCAAGTCACCCGTTCGTGTAAAACAGGTCATTTTATAACTTGCCAACTGAAAATCACAAAACTTTTTCATATTCTTCCAAGAACTTATGCGTTATGCATTTGAGGCAAAGTATGACAAAATATTTAACGTCGAAACTCTTTAAAAGTTCCCTTGAATTTCACGTATAATTGGAAAGAACAAACGGATCTGTAATACCTATTTGTATGTCGGTGATTTGCAGTAAACAGTATGGAGTGTGACATGTGTGGGTGGCTCAGGAGTCCAGGAGACGAAGGCCCCAGTGGTAACGGCACGGCACGGCGCACGGCACCGGAGACTGTCTGTCCAGCCCATCCATCCCACCCATCTGTCCACTCGCTTCACTCACGAACTCACGAGTATCCAATTCATCATTAATTTATATATTCACAAAAAATCTCTCGACAATTTCACATGAAATCTGGGCATCACATATAATTCATCTCTCTATTGGTGTTGAACAAAAAGCAGTAATTTTAATGGCTCCCCGAAGCTCGCACAGACCCGAACAAAAGGCACCCCAATTTCGGCGGCGGCGTCGTCGTCCGACTAAATTGCTTGTTTTTTGTGTGGAAGTGGTAGCGGAGGCCGACAATGGGCTATTAGAGCGCCGGGCGCGGCGGCGGGCGAGCGCACTCCGCACTCCGCTACATCTAAACAACTTTACGACTTTTCTTTTACGATTCGCAATTAAACCATCGACGACTCAACTTGAACGCATAAAAATTGTTTTCCAGCGTTTTATCGACGTAACCGCCGGGAGAGACGCGCAGGGACGAATCACCAAACACCGTAATAATAACAATAATTCGAGCTCTAGAACGCAGACGGCGTCCGGCCGGCGACCCGCTCCCTCGGCCCCGATCCATCTGATACATCTCAATTACAAACTGGATCGATAAGCTCTCTGTGAAATATTTCAAATCATCGACCTTCGCAGCGTGCGCCTGCGCCTGCGTCATCAATGATTTTCAATATTGAATACATGTGCATTGTGTAACGCCATTGTTGACTTCCAAATACGATGCAACATAATACTATAATGTTCACCCTTATTTCAATTCCGTACTGTACTATCAACGAATAACCTGGGCAAATGGATGAAAAACGTCGATCGCAATATCATATTTTCCAATTACAAATTGTGGAACAGATAACGAGTTCGACTGACTGAACCTTTTGGTAACAATCACTACATCACTACATATTATAAAACAAAGTCCCCGGCCGTATCTGTCTGTCTGTCTGTCTATTTGTCTGTTCGCGATAAACTCAAATACTACTGCACAGATTTTGACGCGGTTTTTTTAAATAGATAGAGTAATTCAAAAGGAAGTTTTATATAAATTCCCACATCGGAACGGGCACAACGCGGATAAAACCGCGGGGCGCTGCTAGTAATCAATAATTACAAGCGAGTGACATGTTCCCGTCTGCAATAATATCATCGAGAGTCAAGCAGACAGGCTCGCAATACAATCGAATAACATTCGTTCCCCCGGGCCCCCGCCCTCGCCCCGCCCCCGCCCTGAGCTACGGTCTAGACCACAAATTAATACCCGGCGCAAACACTTGATCCGGCTCTGACAAACAGAGGGGACATCCGACGCGGGCTGCGCTGCACACCACCACATACTACTCGTACGCCCACACTCCTTCACCGCCATCAATCATCAGCGGGCAGGCGGGCAGGCGGGCAGGCGGGCAGGCGGGCAGGCGGGCAGGCGGGCAGGCGGGCAGGCGGGCAGGCGGGCAGGCGGGCAGGCGGGCAGGCGGGCAGGCGGGCAGGCGGGCAGGCGGGCAGGCGGGCAGGCGGGCAGGCGGGCAGGCGGGCAGGCGGGCAGGCGGGCAGGCGGGCAGGCGGGCAGGCGGGCAGGCGGGCAGGCGGGCAGGCGGGCAGGCGGGCAGGCGGGCAGGCGGGCAGGCGGGCAGGCGGGCAGGCGGGCAGGCGGGCAGGCGGGCAGGCGGGCAGGCGGGCAGGCGGGCAGGCGGGCAGGCGGGCAGGCGGGCAGGCGGGCAGGCGGGCAATGGACAGGCGGGCAGGCGTGCAGGTGGGCATCAGCCACCTTCCACCGTAACACCGACCCTTTCAGAGCAGCCTCAACTACGAGTACGCCTCCTTCAATAATAATACTCACTCAACAGCGACTTCAACCAGCATGAATCTCCAATCTAACAAACAAACGTTCAAATTCACAGAATGAACGTATTATTGTTCCGAAAGTTATTGTTATTAATTTACAAGTCTCTCACTCGCCTTTGTTACACGATTTATGGATGATAAAAAACTGGGGCTCTTTGAGATCTTTGTGAGAGTCTGCTTGGGACACATAATAAGGATTTTCTTTAAATATTTTTTTTATACAAGCATAAACGAAAATGCAATCTGTATGTAACGCCCTGCCATAATCTCTAGGCTTCTATGTAAGTAACATTTTAGGTTTATTGAATTTTATGTTACATGTATTGTTGTATCACTACATAGTCTATACTAATATTATAAAGCTGAAGAGTTTGTTTTGTTTGTTTGTTTGTTTAAACGCGCTAATCTCAGAAACTACTGAACCGATTTGAATAATTCTTTCACTGTTAGATAGTCTATTTATCGAGGAAGGCTATAGGCTACATTTTATCCCGGATTTCTTACGGGAACGGGCACAACGCGGGTAAAACCGCGGGGCGCTGCTAGTATAAAATAAAGTCGTCTCTTTTTCGTGTCTGTCACACTGTTTGTTTGTCTGTCTGTATGCTTAAATCTTTAAAATTACGCAACGGATTTTGATGCGGTTTTTTGTAATAGGTAGAGTGATTCAAGATGTAAAAAAATCCCGAAATTCCCACGGAAACGGGCACAACGCGGGTAAAACCGCGGGGCGCTGCTAGTTTAATATAAAATTAAAATCCTTAAGAATATAAATTAAATTAAATGTGGCAAGGACTTCAGGACAGAGATTGATTAAGAAGACCTACCTGTTAAGAGTTTGAGTTAAATAAATTGTAAAATGTATTGGCAGAGCCACGGTAGAGTACCGAACCACCGAACCCTCACTGCTACCGAAGTTTACTATGTCACTTCCTCTTGGGCTAAAGTTATCTCCGTGCGGTTTGCGGTGTCGCACGCAGCGCTCATCTATTGCCCTAGTCCCAGCCCAACTAGTACCTACCGGACCCAGTACTTACTTAGATACACTGACTCGGCAGTGCTATGGTTAGCTAGACGTGGAGCTGGCACACTCATACCACAGTATAACTATCACTCATACCGAGCACCGAGCCTGCGACGAATACCTGCGCCCACCGCGCGGGTCCGGCGCGACGCGCGACCACGCGTACCTACTGACTGTATCCAATACCTGAGCCTGGATACCAACACACTGGCATTCATTATAATGGTGTTATTTGTATTTAAAAAGACAACCTGCCATCAGCTCAAGATAGATTATAATATCAACACTTTTACCTCTCTATTCGGGGCGCGTCACACTCCGTGTTCGTTTGTTTTTATTTCGTCCTCAGCCTGACCATATAGCAGGCTTTCTGATGCAGACGGTCTAACAACTCATGTATTTGGCCAATTGTTCAACTGATGTTTGATTCATAGTAGGTCCCTACATACTTTTAAAATTAAATAAGTTCCATAAAAGTAGTAATCCGGGACTCCTTATTACTATGTCACCTATACACCACACATGAGGCGACAGGCACACTCGCACGCACACACACTCATACTCATACACACACCATTTTGCAAGTAGGTAGTTATAAACATTTACAAGAAAGTGTTGGTTATTTTTTAGATAGAAATATTTTTTGTCGGAGGATGCGAAAAGGTGCATTTGCAAGGTCCCATGAATAGCGATTTCATTTGGTATCTTTTGTTAGCGTTTCGTGACGTGAGATCGAGAATGGAACGGAATAGATGAATGTTATGGTGAAACATTAGTGGAGCTTTGCTTTATGTATTGTGTCGAGACAATGTGGCCCCGGGGAGCTGCGAGCAGGCGACAGGGGCGAGGGGGAGGCGGCGGCCCGGGGATACGGCAGGACATGCAGACCACACCGGATGAGCGTGTCAAATACGAGAACTAGGTATGTATCATATTGTGTAAGTAACTAACTATAAGTGAATATAATATGTAAGTTACATATTTAAAATAGAGCCTGCACAGCGGCGCTATTCCACCTGATAGGCCGCCAAATGTATGGTGCTTTGTGCGAAACGCGCGAGAGGTAGGTATACATATTATAATGAAACGGGACATGTCCAGCCCGGCCGGGGGGACCGGGCGCAGCCCTGCCGGCCGCAGAGTAGGGCGGCGGGACGTCACTAGTGACCGACTCGCGTGGCCGATAGGCACACCACTATCACGTGCAATACCGTATATATATAAAAATAACGTTTTCATAATGTCGAAGAACAAAGAGCCATTAATTTAATAACTCGCACGAATTGATAATCCGTTTATGGCTATCACAGCCATCAAGCAGCCATCATCTAACATTTAACACACACGTTTACGTAAAACGAATTTATGATATTTAATTATTTGAAATTATTCTCATATTTCACATCGACTTTCACGGCGAGGATTATGCCGTGCGGAGTAGTCGGCGGCTGTGTCGGCGGTGCAGCGGGGCCCGCCAGGGCCGGCTCGAGGTCGCGCAGCCGGCCGGGGCGACGCCGAGCGGGGCGCGGGACCGGACGGACGGGCGATGTTACACCTATCCTATACTTTAAATATAATTAATATTTATAGAGAAAGTGTCGCCGTGTGCGGTGCCGTGACGTCACAGCACGGCATCTTTTCATGTGGTGACGTCACGCGACATCCGTCTCGTTATTGCTTACCTTCTAAACGCAACTTGTTCTAATGACCTCATTTATTAAACAGTTGTTTATCTTCTGATTTGTATTCAGTATTCGTGGAGTGAATTCATTTCAACTCGCACGTAAATACTTATGGCCGGTAATAAAAAACATTGACAAGACATAATGACATGCATAAGAAGATGGGAGCAAAAATAAATACGAGCCGCGCCGCGGGGTGTGGAGGTGCTGAGATGTGGCCAGCTCAAGAACGTGGTACAGACTGCCTATGTCCTTCCAGAGTGCTAAATGACCCATTGAGTAATACCCGTCAGCGGGCCCACCCTGGGCCCCGGGCCCCGAGGCCCCCGGCCCCCGGGTCGCGACACACTTACATAACACAATATTTTGCAGTCTCGATCTCGACTCAAGTCTACTCTATCTGTTACACGCTAAGAGTCTTATTCATAAACGCTTAATACCAGCATTTTAGTTACCAATGTTTTGTCCCTTTCCGACATACGCTATTCCACAAAGAGTAAAAGAGACAACACTCTTTATAAGAGTGTTTTAGTTAAAGAGCGTTTATGAATAAGGCGGTAATACGTTCGTCCAGTATGCCATCGTCACATCGTCACATCGTCACATCGTCACATCGTCACATCGTCACATCGTGCGTCGCGTCGTTAGTAATTAATAATCCCTACAACTCCCAAACTACGATATAACTTGCTAGTTAGTTATTGGTTATTGTCCAACGTTAACCTAACAGATTGCCAATTTACTGACGCAAAAATTGGAAAGCGAATATTTCATAATTGAAATTCGATATGGAATCGTTTTTATGTTTATAGCTGTAGATTGTAGAGAGACGGAGGGAGGGCTGTCTCTGAGTTTATTTTGATTTTTGATAATGGTAATGTAATGATGACGACTGGCGAGTGAGTGACGAGTGGCGCCGCGGCCGGGCCGGCGACGCCGCCCGCCGCCCGCGGCTCGGCGCTCCGCCACACCTCGCTGATGCTCCACTAGTCGACTACCTCTCTTTACTTACACCAGATTATACACGAACATAATCTATACCTTCCATTTACTATATTTAACTTAAAATTAAAACCAATTTTAGTCTATGTAATCAGATCTACGACAATAGAACTTTTAATAAGTTTAACTCTATTCAGTTGCAATAAGGTTCAATGTAAGTTGTACAAGTAGGGTTATACACATGCCGGATTAAAACTATTGTATTGTGAAGTAAAACTTGGAAATCCGTATGACAACAATGGAGCGTAATGCGACAGTTTTATTGGGAACATGACAAAGGGTAACCTAGTTATATTATATCGAACCCAAGTTGAGCCGAGCGCGCACACACACACGCGCGCACACACGCGCACACACGCGCGCGCGGCGAGTAGGTAGGTACCTTTGTGACGCTTGCTTGTGATATGTGATATGAATGATACATGCATGATGTGACTGACAACTTAAATAATATCATCTTTCAACGAACATTACCATCGATAGATTTTTATTTTGTTGGATAGGTTCATAACTATAATATGTTTTAGGTATCTACCTATTTCAACTCGTTATAGAAATGTTCTTTATTAAAGTTATAGTAAATGTGTAGCGGGCTCACAAGCCCCGCGGGCCCCGCTGGCCCCGGGCCTTGGACGATGTCTTTCGACGGACTACACGGCGAGACTCCGCGGCATCTCAGATCCAAGATATAAATGTCAACGGGTCCGGAAATCAAAGAGTCTCGCCGAGCCCCCTAAAGAATACGATCTTTTGAGCCAAACCTAAAAGATAACGATATAGCTTGCTTTGGGCGTGTTTGTAATTAAAATAAATGTTGGAGCAAGTAGCATTGTGCTCAGTTTGTATGGAGCACATTCAGTAATAGGGTAACGTGGAGATGATGCCTAGACCGGCAACGAGAGCGAGCAGATGTGATCCCGAGGCGGGGGCGGGGCGGGCGGGGCGGACTGAGACAACACATTGCGAGATTTGCGAGCCCGAGGCACGGCGCGGCTCTCAGGAGTCAGGACCATGAGAACGGCGCGCGATACCTACTACACAGTATCACACTAAGGCGGCTACAATGTAAATAGGTACCTGCTCCGTGTCGCCTTGTAGTGTACTGTTCCAATGGAAGCAGGTACGTGTGAGGTTTCGTTTGCTGGCCCCTGGAGAGGTCCACTGCGATCGGGTCTCTCTTCGACCCCTTCGCTGGCTCGCTGCACTGCCAATACTGCTATGACTCCCGCACCTTAGGCTGCTCTATCCATGCCTTCGGACTTGAATACCTTATTTATTATTATTTATACTTTAGCATCACCCATACGTCAGTGTTGAAGCCCGCAGCCCGTGGCCGTGTATTGTATGTAGGTATGTATTAAAATATGTACAAGAATACGTCCAACAGTCATGAGCATGACCCGCTCCACTACTCTAAGAATGCTGTCAAAATGTTCGTGATTATTCATATTTGGACAAAAATGCACCTTAATTTCAACAAACGATCAAATCATTAATGGATAATGTTTTTTTAAGTAACAATGTAATTAAAACGTTGCTGTGCTACAATGAAACCAATATTTTAATTTAGTGGCTGTAATAACCGGTGGGACATATGGCCAAATCCAGGCCCCGGGCCCTGGGCGCGGCGCGACGCGGGCCCTGGGCGGGCCAAGCGTGGCAGGTAAAACTCCCGGTGCGCTGGTGTCCACCTGACCGGCTGGGCGGGCGTCTGCGCCGCGTGTGCCGTGTGAACCACGCACCACGCCGGGTTGACTTCACTTCACTACTAATGTTACTCAATTTCTACTTATCAAGTTGTTGTTGCAGTTTATACCTCGTATCCGTATTCCGTATTTCATTGTTAGAATATGAACAGAATTGAGTTATCACTACATAGTATAAAACAAAGTCGCTATTTTTGTCTGTTTGTTTGTCTGTATGCTTAAGTCTTTAAAATTACGCAACGGATTTTGATGCGGTTTTTTGTAATAGGTAGAGTGATTCAAGAGGAAGGTTTTTATGTAAAAAAATTCCCGAAATTCCGAACGGGCACAACGCGGGTAAAACCGCGGGGCGCTGCTAGTATGTCTATGTACTAAAGTTGAATTACTCAATGCTGATGTGTCTTTCTTTTTCTTTAGTAATATTACAACATAAGGAATTCAGACCACCATAATATTTAACAAAACGTATACAATGAAGGTATTTATGTATCATAGGTACATACATTTATAAATTCCGCATCGTATCGAATCGAATCAGCCGCCACGCACGCCGCGCGGCGTCAATCTCATGTTCAATTGCAATACATCACTTCATACTACGTTCCATGTACATGCATACCTACAGATACAGAAGCCTCCTAGCTAACCATACTATGATAGTAATTGAGAACGTAGAAGAATCGTGAATCACGGCTCACGGGCTGGGCCCGCACCCGCCCGCACCCGCCCGCGCGGGGGACGGATGCGGATCAACATTATTATTTGTTTTATCTCGGACAAGATAATATTCTATTACCGCACCTCGGATGGTTCGGTTAGGTCACAAAATATGGTATTATGGTACCTACCTACGTACCTACAGTACAAGTAAATAAAGGCGGGCGCGGCGGTAAGTAAAACTCCAAGTTAAAACTGTTAAAAGTATTGGATTACAGTCCGTGGCCGCGGGAATGCGTGCGTGCTGCGTGCCGCGCAACACGCGCGGTGCGGAGCGGACAACAAAATATAATATTTCATGTTTTGGACTGAGCGACATTACAAATAATAATAATGATTACCAAGTAGGTGTGATGTGTTTGCACTCGGTGCGTTGCGCAGTGGACCTATTCTGATCGTACATACAATACATACAGGTATGGTGTCATTATCGAACACTTGGTAAAACATCGCTCACGTTCCCGCGGTGGGCGTACGTGAGTGGGGCCCCGCAGGGCCCGTGGCGTGTGCGCTGCCTGCGATGATGCGGGGCGGGCGGGCCCGGTCCGTCGTCCGTGCACCGAGCTGCGACACTTACCTGAGTGACTTGGGCGAGACACCCGCCCGCCTCGGTGTGCCGCATCCTAAATCAATATTGAGATTATGACGTGCGGTGTAGGTGTAGCGCGGCGCGGCGGCGTGTGTGTGCGCCGCGCTCCGGTTACCGGATGCACTCGCCTCGCCTCGCTCGCTCGCACGCCAGCTGCCATTTCCTACTATCACAGATACAATATCATCTCTCAAATAGGTTTCGAGTATACCCAAGTCATTCAATCGTAACACTTGCATCACACTTTCTATCTACTACCACCAGTAAGTACCTACTAACCCTATAGGTATATTGGTGAGATACCTACTTACCTACCTAGGATTAAACCGGGGGTGGGTGTATTTACTTTTTTCCTGTAATATAGGTATTACTTATAGGTAGGTATAACAATTTTAAAATTATTAAAATAGGTTAGTGAAATTTAGTAAGTACCTAACTTAGCTGTGAGTGAAATTTAGTAAGGTGTTTGCTTAGGCTATGGTATCTTATTAAAAAACAAACTAAAGGTTAAACGAAATGCTAGAACAGCGCCCCCACCTATTACAAATCGGTACTAATGACACGCACAACGAAGCCATAAATAAATAATCTAGCTGTATAATATTTTGTATGGTTCAGTCAGGTGTGGTCCGGGCTACCCACAACCACCCACTACCTACCCTATTTGTGTTCTTGTGTTGCACGGAACATGTTTGGTTTAAAACATTGTGCATTCAATGTGTTTGTCACCAAATAACTTTGATAAAATGTTCAGTTCAATCAAACTTCTTTGTAGTCAGCTGTTTTTCATTCTGTTGAGTCGAGTCGTGCCCGGCCCCGCGCCCCGCGCCCCCGCCCCTCGCTCGCCGTAAACTCATGGTGCGTACTGCATTTCTGCGCAACATCGCATTGGTAGGTAGGTAGAGATTGTCCAAGCTGAAATGACACGCCCCACCTCCGCATTTACGCACACTAGCAAATTTTAAATATGGACGCAATACACATAAACATGCAATTATAATTGGTCGTTCAGTTGCCGTACTCGCCGTACTCGCTAAGAAGTGCAATTCTCGGATTTGTTGTTCAACTAGTTTAGTTGATCGTGAACGCGCGAGAGGAGAGGACGTCTTGTTTCATACAAAGTGACGGCGCTGCTCCATAGAGCGAGCGTTTTCGGATTTATCACCCGACTAGTCGGCCGACATGTGCACATAGAAATCAATAATTGGCGCTCCCACACAGATGAAGTGCCGCTATTAATATTTACACTCACACATCTAAATAAAGTAATTAAGTAGTGGGGCGCGTCATTTCAGCTTAGACAATCTCTACTTTACTTACACAGTCATCGCCATTTTTATCGATCGGTGGCTGAACGTTTACTGTGAAGTGAATACCGTCCGGCCGTCCACTCTTGGCGAGTGTAGGCTATTGACCGTATGGTTTGGAGGAAGGACGTGTCGCAAGTACCAGGCAGTCCAGGGATGAGCAGAATCTCACCGGAGCAGCAGCTGAACCAGCAGCACTTCACAGCATAGCGAGCAAACAGACGAGGAACGGGAAGCGGGCGGGGCGCGGGGTGTGCGCGCGCAGCGGGCGCTGGGCGGCGCGGGGCGGCGGCGGCGGCGCGCAGGCGCGCGGGGCCGGGGTCAGTCTCGCGGCCGCCGCCACATCGTGCGCACGTCCGTGCGCCCGTGTTCGGCCTTCACAATCAGCTGATCGGCGCGCGCCCCGCGGCGCACATGCCGTGAGGCCGCGCCCGCCGACATGACGGGCTACGCCCGAGGCGAGGCCGACTTCGCCGCCGCCGCCGCCGACCGCTTCCGTCGGGACGCACGGCCAGCCTCGATCGCTCCCAAGGACTACTCGGTGCCTTTACACGTAGACTGCAGTATCGAATACGAGCTTCCCGATTGTGCCAAGCCGCCGCAGGGCGTCAAGATCGAGCCTCTGCTCATGATCCACCCGTCGCATTTCCGGAGGCTCGAAAGCCTGCGCCGCGTGCCCTTCGTGAACAACCTGCCCCGCGGCGAGACGGCGGCGACGGCCGCCGTGACGCCGGGGCGGGCGCGTGCGGCGCGAGGCGGCCGGCGTTGCTGCCGCGCTGCGCCCGCACCCGCTGCGCCTCCGCCGCAGCCGCAGCCGGCACAGCACGCGCGCGCTCGTGCTGCCGCGCCGGTGCCGGAGCTCTCCTGCTACCGGTTCGAGTCGTACGAGAGCGCGGGTGCGGGCGGCGGCAAGGCGGCGCGCGCCCGCCTCAAGGCGCACCCGTACCTGGGCGTGGGCGGCGAGCCGCTGCCGCTGCCGCTGCCGCTCGACTGTGATATCGCCCGCGCGCTGCCGCCGCCCGCGCCGCACTACGACCGCTTCGACAAGCGCGCGCTGCAGCAGCTGCCCATCTACATGTAGCCGAGTGGCTGACCCTAGCCGAGCGCCGCTGCACCCGCTCTCTGTGATGTTTCCTTGTAATTAGTTAGTGATAAGTGTGCCGCGGCGGGCCGGAGCCCGACCGCGACGAACCTAATACCAAATAGTACCTAAATAATGTGCGTTGATATTGTTTAAACGTTGATTTATGTGTTGTTGTACCGGACGCGCCGCCTGTGCCGTGTGGCCGTGCGTGCGGCCGCGAGCGCCGCCGCTCGCTCGCTCGCCCGCTCCGCGGCATTGCATACCCACCAACAAAGTATTTATTCGCAACCGCAGTAACCGACGCTTCACGATTAAATTATTGGTTTGTACGGTCGCCGATTCGTTGCGTATATCTGTATAAATTAATATCATATCGATAATTATATGTTCAAAATGTATTATATTATAATAAATAATGTACCTATAGAGTAAAAAAATGAAAGTGAGAAAAATATTACGAATAAAAAAATGTAGGTATAGTTATGTTATGGAATAGGCGACGAGCTCTAGAGCAGCCCCGAGCGGGTCGTTAGAGCCCGAGCGGGTCGTTAGAATCGTATCTCTACTCTCATTTTGTAAGCGGTTATGTTTGTTAAAATTATATAATTATAAAGAGTCCTCTGATGAATAGTCTGATTAACGAATATTCGGCATGTAAAAGTCTTTATAAAACGCTTACTTAGCATATCATAGTATTATATTGTGTCATAGTCCAATGCCAAAAATATAACTATCTTTTTACAAAAATCCCTAAGCCATAGTTTTATTTAACCCGTAGTGAGTGGTCGTGTCGCGAGTACGGTCCGTGGTACGGTGTAGCAGTGCGCGAGGGCCGGCCCGGGCCGCGCCGCGGGACCGCTCGACGCTCGTGTCGCCCGCTAGTGTCGGCTGGCCGCAGCCTCCCTCCACGCCTTTCTTGGATTGTCCTCGCTCGACGCAACTGATGTAAGTAACTTATACATTATGTATCTACATATTATAATGTCGCCACGAGAAGCCCCGGCATGCGGCAGGCAGCCGCTCACTCCACAACAAAAACACAGAACACAAACATTGCGATGTCTCGCGGTCGCCTCACTTGAGGTCACGGTAAACTAAACGCTCTGATAATTGAAGACCCCCCATGACAGTTTTAGGTATAGTCTCGGTACGAAAAGGTTTATACATATCCATATGTACTAAAGTACCTGTAGGTAGAGCCATGGATCTATTTTCGTTTGCTTAGGGGGGTATAAGTAGGTAGGTATACGTAGTTAGAAGCGGTAATCGGATTATACCTACGCCGCTGTCATTTTTGCCATCTGTCTATTCAAAATTTACTTACCTACCTATATACCTAATACGTGGAACTCGTGGTGGAACTAACATCTTTTTGAACTTACTTCCATCTTTGAATTGATTGATTCAATTCAATCAATTCAACATGACAAAGTCAGGCAGTACTGAGACTGGATCCAATAAAATAAAATAAAAAGCGGCCAAGTGCGAGTCGGACTCGCCCATGAAGGGTTCCGTAGCAGCGAGTAACATAATAAAGAAGTTCTTGAAGTTCGTTGTACTTGTTTTTTTATTTACATTTGAGTTATTGAATGAATAATCAGTATTTTTTTGCGGTTTACGATTTATGTCGTAAAAAAAAAACTACTAACTAGACCTCGTTCAAACCAATTTTCGGTGTTAGATTACATTGTTATGTACATCATATATTTTTTTTAGTTTTATCATTCTCTTATTTTAGAAGTTACAGGGGGGGGGACTAGTGTTGCAAATAAACCGTTTTAAACCAAAATCTGTGGTTTCAAACGCATTTTAAATAAATTTAAAACGGTTTAAAACCGTGACCACGTGCTTACGTTTATGACTAATTAATATTTTAAAACTAAAAATACAATATATTAATTGAAGATTTTTAATTTTTGTTAGTTACAATGACGTTTTACATTATTTTTAGGGTTTAGAAGGTTTAAAAATCTTAATATGCGTATTTATTATTTCTTTATAATAAGCTGTGTCTGTGTATGAGTAGGTAGGTATGCTTTTTCTTATTTCATAGTACTTATGTTTGGTTGTACAACATTAAACAATTTTATACGTTATGGTGCGGCAACGTCGCGTCGTATTATTTATTATTATTACCAGTAGAACCTCGTTAAGTCGAACCTCGATAAGTCAAAAACCTCCAAATCTGGAAAAAATGTTTTGTTCCTTCCCTTCAAACACCAAAACCTCCATTACTTGAAATCTTGATCCTCTGTTAGTCGAAATAATCACCGAGTCCCTCCAAGCCATTTTGGTACATATTTTCACTCTATAACTCGAAAAATTAAATTTGACCTGTGTATCTCGAACATAGCAACGTTTTATTTTACAACCTTTACAACTTGATCATTTGGAATTTATTACCTCTATTGTTCGAACAAAAATAAGTTACCGACTTTAAGAACTTGCCGACAATGTGAGTACACTATTGTTTCTTAGAAAACATTTTAGGAGTGTACGATAATAAATTTATGACTCACGTAAACACGTGTTTAGACAATGCTATAGATAGAGAACAACCAAATTATCTAACTAAAGCAAAAAAAAATTACTAACTTTTTTTAATGCCATATTTTTTATTTTAAAATGATTTGAAATAATGTTGTAAATATAAATATGTTTTTGACTTCTGCAAGTTGAATTTTTATTTATTTTACCTCTCTAACTCAAAATTTATAAGAATAAACCTCAAACTCTTTATGTCGAATCAAAATCCGCCTTAGTCGAAATCCTCCATAAGTTGAAAACTCTATAACTCGAATTTTTTGGCATCTCCCTTGATGTTCGACTTATAGAGGTTCTACTTATTTACTTTTTCTTACACATTACCCGCGCCGCACCGAGTCACCTTTGTTTGAGGCGAATAGCGAGCTAGCTACCTGCTTTTGTTTCGCTCTGCAATAAGTATGTAAGTATGAGAATACTTATACTTATTGTTTTTTGTGAAATGTTAGTAAATTCCAATAGAAAATCATTTTAACCTATATTAAACCTTAAAAATTGGTTTAAAACGTTTTAAACCGAAAAAAATGGTTTAAAACCAAATGATTTTAAACGTATAAAATACTTTTTGCAACTATAGGGGGGACACACATTTTACCACTTTGGAAGAGTCTCTCGCGCAAACTATTCAGTTTAGAAAAAAATGATATTAGAAACCTCAATACCATTTTTGAAGACCTATCCATAGATACCCCACACGTATGGGTTTGATGAAAAAAAAAAATATTTTTTTCATTTCTAAGTATGGGAGACCCCCCTAAAATTTTTTTTTTTTCTATTTTAGTGTGAAAATATTAATGCGGTTCACAGAATACATCTACACACTAAGTTTCAACAACATAGCTCTTATAGTTTCGGAGAAAAAAGGCTGTGACATACGGACAGACGGACGGACAGACAGACAGACAGACATGACGAATCTATAAGGGTTCCGTTTTTGCCATTTGGCTACGGAACCCTAAAAATGTATTGCCCCATAGAGAAAGTACAATACAAAAAAATGTTAACTTAAAAATTAATTAACGTAGGTACCTATAGATGATCTAACCTAACTATCTGCTCGGTACTTGGAGTATTACTAAAAGGCCTCGGTTACACACCATGTTGTCCCTATGTAAAGCACAGTATTAGCACAAGGTATACAACCCTATATTTTAGGGTAATGGTGTTTCTATTTGTGCCTGTATCTACGAGTCCACCTAGGCCAAGTTGAAATGCTCGGTGGAATCTACCTGGCTCACACTTTCCCATCATAATTCTATTATTATTTAGTCTGAGCGCCTGGTCAATAAAAAGAAAAACATTGATTTCATCTATGAATATCAACTATGTCTATGAATATTGTAAGGTATTTTTAGGCCAGGACCGAAAAACGTCGTCGAATACGAAGTAACCAGGTAGTACCTACCTAATACGAAGATCGTGATTGTGATCATTTCATAACTCCCATTGTATTTTGGTTCGGTGCTGACACTGCTGACATTCAATGAAACCAAGAAAACACCAAATTTTCGTGGAATAAAATCGTGGCCATCGAAACAATAGTATGGTTTCGGGCAAACTGTGTGGTGTAATTGTTGTAAAATTTTTTTAGTTTAAAAAAAAAAAACATTTATTGCTACAATAATACAAAAAGACAACTAAAGAACAAAATTAAAATAAAATTTAAAAAAAAAATGTAGCAAAGTTTTGAGAAGAACGTCTGAAATGTCTGAACTGTATGTGGAGTCTTTATGTTTTGATACAAATGTTTGTTAATCATTTTAAATACCTACGTTTATAAGCTAGTGATTTTATATTTAGATTTAAGGTTCAGGCGGGCCTGCCTTGCCTTGTTTGTGCAAAAGTCACTAAATAATTACACATTTCAAAAAGATATGCCCTTGGAAAGCTATAATTAACAGCATATTAGCTATCAAATGGTTTGTCCCTTTCCGACATACGCCATTTTACGGAGAGCAAAAGAGACAAAAAACTTTATAAGTAATAGTTTTAGTTATAGAGCGTTTATGAATAAAATAAGACGGTTAGTATTAAAGTACCGGCAGAAAGTGAGACAAAGTTATGTATCCAGTATCCTGATAACGGGACGGCAATTTTAATGCTTCATAAGTTTTTGGTGCTTCATTGTAGCCATGTTACAGAATATAAAGCTGGTTCTTTTCCCAGAATGAGGTCGTTCAGTGGCAAACGAAATATGCGTCCCATCAAAAAGCTTCACGGATGGCATTTCTTTTTGGTTTTACTCAACTCACCAGATCACATTATTAATATCATTTTATTGAGAGACTCCGGATATTCCTACCTGCCTAAATAACACGGAAAGAGTCTTCTGTAGACCCACAGTCTTTGCCGTATTGAGCCTCAGTGGAAACAGTCACGATAAACCTGCTCTCTAAGATACTTAATGGCTTATAATATATAATTTCCTTATTATTTTCAACTCGAGTGTTACACTTAATCCTTTTGAATACCAGAGGACAAACGGTTATAAACACTGGGCTAGTCTACATGCATTTATTTCTGTGATCTAAGTAGGTATTTGATAACTAATGAAAACTATAATGACATCATTATAATTCTTTCCCCGGTGTGAGCACGGTAACGAACACTCTGAATGTATGACGTGTCGCCTCGTGCTGTCACTTTCTATTTTAGGTGGCATGTGGTGGGACTAGCGGTGCCTTCGGTTTCACCCGCATTGAAACTGATCCGTGGCGGTGCCACAATATAAAGTATACCTAGATATTACCCTACCATTTGGTTACCTATTTCTTACTTATAATAAAATATCAGCGCATTTCACCCCGACCCAAAGCTCCGACGTGCGTGACATATCACGCCCCCTCTAGCCCCCGCCGCGGCCCCCAGGTTTGCCTCACTAGTTATTTCAACTAACGAGATTGAACGGACAAAGCCACTCAATAATGTAAACTTACAAAAGTTTCGCCTTTCCAGACACTCGTCCACTCATTGTTTCAATTTCAATGACAACACCTCCAAAATAACGATCTATTCCGATCTAATACCAAAAACTAATACCACTTGGTATTACTTTATTTCTGAACTTATTTTCCATTCCCAACGAGTACCACATTGTAAACCAATACCAAAATAAGTTTGAAGGAATAAAGTACAGTCAGGTTCAGTAAAATTAAAATGCTTATTTACAACCACTAGTTAATTTTCTCATAATGTTAATTAATGTTAACCGATAACTATGGAACTAGTTAAAAAAAATAACCCTAACCTACCGAATAGTAAGTAATTCGGTAGGTTAGGGTTATTTTTTTTTAGCTGACTGTACTTACAACTAATGTTTTGGTATTCGTTAGGAATACATTTTTTGTTTAAAAAAACGTGGTACTCGTTGGGAATGAAAAATAAATTCGGAAATAAAGTAATACCAAATGGTATTAGTTTTTGGTATTAGATCGGAATAGATCAAAATAACCAACAGCCAACACTAAACAAAAGCATAGCGCGGGCTATTCATCCGACATTTTATTTAACGTTTCAAAGGCACTTGTACACAATGACTCGTGAATAATCCACAATGGACGCTGGGAAAGGAATTATTCATACTGAATCGCTATTCAGGGAAATGAGAGTTCAAACGAAACCATTATATAGCGGTGATTATGAAGATTCGTTACAACCGAGCGTCTAGCGGCAATCTCCCGCGGCGACAGCACTCGTGACCGCATCGCATCCCTCCCGGTGCCGGCGCCGCCTCCCGGCTGCAGCCCCGTGCGGCTGTTCATATGCGAGACATCTCGTTATCGATCGCGGCCCGCTGCATCCATCATGTTTGATATCTATGCTACGACGCTTCGAAGGAATGTGGCCCTGTCATAACATCCTTTGAATAGTACCTAGGGCCTAGCTAATTGAAATAACTTTACCACGTATGAGTTTGGTTCATTGCCACGTGAGGTAAACATATTTAGTGCCGCGGCGAGGGCTGGAGGGAAACAAAACGGATGTAACCACCAATCGTTTAACTGACGAATAACTTCTCCCTTGGCCAGTTGTTGCGGTGTAATTAGCGAGTTCCGCACACCAGCCCGTGTCTCAGATAAGAGCTCTTACTCATAATGCCGCTGGCGGCTGGCACACATAACGACCTCCTTGGTCACGGCCTGATAACGCTCCACGATCGCGAGCCGGTATAATTGCCGGCTTCCGCGCGCGGCGACCATTACTGTTCAATTACACCTCGCCCCCGACATGAAAACGTTTCACCGAATTCGATTCCCGAAATGCGAGTATAATTTATTGACAGTATTATCTCTCGTAAAACGAAAACCCAATTTATGTATGGCCGCCACCCGCCGGCCGTCATAAAACATAATATTATCGACATCGGCCCCCTCCCTAGGCGATCACGAAACTAAGCAACCATTCGGCCATTTTAAGCAAGGAACCGACCGACAGTCTTCCCGGCGGGTGCGGCGCGGTGCGAGGCGCGGCGCGTTTGATGAGCGACAAGGACGGCCGCCGCGCTCTCATCTGCTGCCGCCACGCCGCGCCGCCATCACTCCGCCATCACACCGGCTCACTCCGGGGAACGTCTTGCTCAGATCATTCATTCTATGCACTCGACGAAACGAATAGTTTGGTACCCGTCGTTGGGCGCTCGACAACGACGCGATCCTATCGCCTGCCTGTCATGTGACGGCTGTTTAATTTTGTGATTTCTAATAGTGATTTGAGTCAGTTTTCAGTCTCGCATCTGAGGATTTCTGATGTCCAATAATGATAAAGATAATGTTAAAATGGTGATGTGGTAACATCATATATGTTGTACGAGAGCAGGCACGGTTTGTGCAGTGTGTGTGCGGCGAGGGCGCGCGGCGACCTAGTACGATCAGCTGATTGGAGCGCGCGGGGCGGGGGCGGCGGGGAGGCGCCCCCACGCCGCGCCGAACAGCTGATATCACTCAGATTGCCGCCCCGCCCCACCCCTCCCCGCCCTCCGCACTATACAGCGCAATAAAGATTATTCAGTAGGTCAATAGATTCATTAATTTTAAGCAAATCACATAGATAGAGCATAGCTAGCTCAGAAAGCTGCTTGCTTGCTTACATAAATTGACAATTAATTAAAAAGCAGTCAAGTGCGAGTCGGACTCGCCCATGAAGGGGTCCATAGCAGCAAATAACATAATATAAAACTCCTTCTTGTAGTTCTTGTAGTTAGAAGATTTGAGTTGATTGAATGAAAGGTAAATAATTGCTGTTTACGATTTATGACGTATTAAAAAAAAACTACTTGCTACCTAGATCTCGTTTAAACCAATTTTCGGTGGAAGTTTGCATGGTAATGTGCATCATATATATGTTTTTAGTTTTATCTTATCAGTCTCTTATTTTGGAAGTAAAAGGGGGGACGACGACACATTTTACAACTTTGGAAGTGTCTCTCGCGCAAACTATTCAGTTTGGAAAAAAATGATATTAGAAACCTCAATATCATTTTTGAAGACCTATCCATAGATTACCCCCCCCCCCCACCCCACACGTATGATTTTGATGAAAAAACAATTTGAGTTTCAGTTTTCAGTATGGGAACCACCATTTGTTGCTTTTTTTTCTATTATCTTAATGCGGTTCACAGAATACATCTACTAACCAAGTTTCAACAGTATTAGGTCTTATAGTTTCGGAAAAAAGTGGCAGTGACATACGGACGGACAAACAGACAGCCAGACATGACGAATCTATAAGGGTTCCGTTTTCTGCCATTTGGCTACGTAGCCCTAAAATGCGATGCATTATACCTCCTCGTAGATCCGCGGTGGACTCAGCTACGAGCACAGATCTAGTTCTCGGTCAATATTGGAGGATAACAATAAGCCGAATCGGCCTGGCCTCTCTCTATATTTCCATTAACCAACACATATTCCTATACATTTTCATTATCTTCTTCTTATATATAAAATTCTCGTGTCACAGTGTTCGTTCGCGTACTCCTCCGAAACGGCTCGACCGATTCTCATGAAATTTTGTGAGCATATTGAGTAGGTCTGAGAATCGGCCAACATCTATTTTTCATCCCGAAATTCCCGCGGGAACGGGTACCGTGGTTGAACTCCTCTGAAACGGCTCGACCGATTCTCATGAAATTTTGTGTGCATATCGGGTAGGTCTGAGAATCGGACAACATCTATTTTTCATCCCGAAATTCCCGCGGGAACGGGTACAACGCGGGTGAAACCGCGGGGCGCAGCTAGTATGTATATATATATATATCGCTTGTTCACTCTTGTGTTGAGTAGTTGTACATTGGTCGTAACTCGCTACACAGTTATTGAAAACGCAGCGCGACTACCTTTATGTAGCTGCAGAGAGCAACAATTTCACGGTCTAGAGGAAGTTTAATTTGCTGATATCGAGCGGCGGTAATTGTTGCGAATTTAATCCCACAGTTGGTTTACTTGCACGTCGCACTGCCGCACTAGTCATAATAGAGGGGCGCCGGGAGAGCCGCGAGCTTAACGATGTTAACTCATTGCTATGGTTAAGCAAAGTGCAGCTCGGCCCCTACTTCGATGGGTGGTCGATAGTGGCATTACTATCTGAGCGCTACCGTGCTTCGAGAGAACGTTAAGTTGTCGGTCCTGGTTGTTTCAATCGTTACACTAAGTCGGAGGCCTTACTTTGACGTCTAATAACTCCGCCACTTGGCCACTAGCAAAAGAACCAGTTATAATGTAGGGCTGCGCCCTGTTCCCTACTCGACTCGTGAAATACCACGCTTGTCGCGGAACCAATACCTAACCGTATCTCGGACCACATCCAGGTCACACGCTGTAGATGTCATTTCATGTTGCGCCGTGCTCTGCGCTCGTTGCTGTGTTGGCAGAGATCTCAAAAACATATCCACGCTGCGTTGCCGCACGCAATGATTCTCATTCTCGTTCCATTTGTCCGCCCGCCCCGCGAGCCAACCCGATAAGCACTGCAATGCCATAAAATGCAACGTGTGTTGTTTCACAAAGAATATGCAACCAACTCTACTCAACGTAGTATTGTGTCGTCGGTTCGTGTGTGCATTGTGTCATCTACTGATACTAATAGCAGCCAGCTCATTTGGAAACAACCAGACGACTAGCTCTAACTAGTTAGCGTCGGGCGTCGGCCGGAGCGTACCTACAGCGTACAGTGTAGCGTCACAGCGTGCTGTAGCTATTTTATAACTCCACGTTATTCTCTACTACCACATACTATGTACTCGTGTAGACGATGGTGTAGTTTGTCCGATGGATCTACCTTTTATGCACCGCCGTCCACCTCGCTAATCTAGGACAGACGCATCGCTCAGTGGACATGGCGGGCGGCGTGTCATCCATCACTGAGAGAACAACGCAGGCCTCAGTGTGGACTCAACTACCTACCCATGCGGTCAATCTGAAACATTTTCGTTTTTCTGAAATAACTCGTTAATTTTCAACTTTAGAGCAAAAATGGTAGTATCCAAATCGCTCCCCTCATTTTTTATATTTCAGGCTAGTTTTATGTCTGTCCCGACTGGACTATATTGTGCTATTACCGTGCTAGAGTCTATAGAGGTACCACTTTTTATATTTTTACTGGTACACCCACGAAATAGAGAAGCAGTAAGTACTTCGCTCTTCCGTGGGTACACCGATAAAGTTAAATGAATAATTAAATATTGAAATTGAAACAGTCGGTAATAGTGTAGTTACACGGACGAACACTCGTATATCAACTCGCAGACCGAGACCCTCGCCACTCTCCGACCGCCATGTGTGAACATTCATACCGCACCGACTCGACTGTGTGTTATTTAATTGTGCTCCTCCACACCCGCGTGCCCGCGCTCCACAGTTCGCTCGCGTCGCGTTCCAACTTTCAAACATTGGAGTTCCATTCCACGGAGCGAACGCGGCCGGTGACGCGACGGCACATGACGTGATTTACGTGCGATTACTAAATAATGATTTCTCGGAGAGCTGCCAAGGAGCAACAATGTGCCGCGCGTCACACGCGGCGGCGCGGCGCGGCGGCGCGGCGACGACACACGGCCCGCCGTGCTCCCCAGCCCGTATCCCTCAGCCAGCCGGAGTTCCCACTCGACACCGTTGCGACCATGCGAGAGTCGATTCGTGCCCGACTTGACCTCCATTATCCATACGCCTCCACATAAAACGTTAATTACGTACCTTCATAAAATACCCATTAAGATCTCGTTTGTCAGCGCTACCGAGGAAAACAACATTACTGGGTAGAAGGCGATTGTTCATCTGTTTGTCGTGCGCCGCCCGCCGTGCGGTCAGGTGCCGGAGCGCCGCGGCCGCCGGCCTCCGCCCCTCAGGTCCCCGCCGACCGCCGCCCGGCCGCTGCTCTGTGATCGTTATTGATCGCGCGTCACTACTCACTGCTCGGTCCACTGTTATCTGATGCGGCCCACATCCCTGACAGATGTGCTCTTCAGATAACCACTTCTTACTTACTTCACATACCCAACATATTGTATGAATACAGTGTAGTAGTGTATACTATGTTACAGCCAATGTAATTAATCGGTGATTATGCATAATAGCGAGTCATGTATAGTTTCGGCCGAGATGCCTTCTTCCTGGCATACGATCTGCCCAGCTTTTTGGATATAGTATTATGGGAGCTGACGATTTTTTTTTATATAGGTACCAGACTGGTAAACATCACACCTCAAGAGATGATTACAAAGATAATAGTGTGCCTCGCATGCCTCGTGCCTCGTGTTACGTGCTTTATGCGATCTTTGACAAAAAAGTTATTTGCTGCGTTAATGTTTTTGTATATCAAAAACATTAACGCAGCAAATAACGTTTACCTTACGACAACTCATCCTAACCTACCGTGTCAGCAAAATTGAGGATCGTGATAGTTAAAACATGTATTATTCGTATAATGGAAATCGACCTCACAATATGTTAGGTTAGTTTTTTTTATTTATATGATACGTAAAAATATTATGATTTATCTCTAGCCAAGTCCTTCCAGATTTTATGCACAATGACCGGTCATTATGCATAATCGCCGCTTTTAAATTTTGGGCTGTAACCCAAGTGATACATAGTGCTTACTGCTTAGTTAATAATGTACTTGAAACGACACTTGTATGAAAGGTATGTATGTAGATAAGTTTATGAGTATAAAAGAAACCATTTGTTGTTATCTCGGCATGTAGCGCGGTGCTCGGAGCGCGGTCGGCGGAGGCGAGCGTCACGCGGGCCTCACGGAGGCGCGGGGAGCCGTTGTTAGCGAACCTCGCGGCGATGTGCTGCATAGATCAGGCTCGTTATTGTTGAGCGATAGTCCTGATAAGCGAACACCCGGACGGCAGCGCGCTCAGGTGGCGGGCTTTGTTGCGAGATGTCCTAGCTGCGGATCCCGGACACCGGCCGGGCGGCACACTCGGCCCGGAGGCGCGACGTGTTTATTTAGAACTTGAAAAACAACATTTGCCTCATGCCTACATCATTACAATTAATGACAACAAAATAAGGAAGTTTATTCAATCAAGTGCCAACATACCGTACAAAATTCCATATTATTTGTTTATTAAAAATTACAATACACTCATAATAAAATAAAATAACATTAGACGCGATGACTTACATCTATCTATATATATAATGCTTCGTCCTCTATGACTGATGGATCAACCCACAGCCCAAATCGCTGATCGCAGAGACCTGAAACTGGGAGTGTGTGTTCTTTGTATGTTCTTTGCACCCGATAAGAAAAGATTTTCCGAAGTTCTTCCCCAGAGGGATGAGAAGGGGGGGGGGGGGCAAACATTGTCAGAAATTTTTAATACCTTGGTCGAATCTAAATCTTCCATAAAAATACTATACAGAACAGAATTTATGGAAGACGCGTTTCGTATTTTTTTAATGAATTAACAGGCTAAAAGTGAAAAAATAATGACGCAAAAATCAATTGAAAATCCTGCTACAAACATTTCTACTTTTACGCTGACGAATTCACGGTAATACAAAAAATATATCTATCATGCATGACAGAGTAAGTAAAAAATATCTGTCAAGCAAGACAGAAGAGAAACTAGAACTAGACTAATAGTTGCTCCAAATTGATTTTATATATAGTATAGACGAGATGATCGATCAATAAAATTATGAGTGTCATAGTACAATAATTCAGGCTAGATTTAAACGAGGCGGGGCAGAGTCGAGGCACAGGGGGGCCCGGTGCGACTCGTGACGTCACGTCACTCACAGGAACACACAGGAAGCGCGGGCAGAGGGGTAGGGGAGGGGGGGGGGGGATGTGGCAGGAAACGCACCCGCTTCCATGAACGAGCTCGCGCCTATCGCCGCGCGGGCCCCGCCGCCTTCCTGCTCTGAGCGCCTCCTCAGTGCACATCCCACAGCGGGTTTATTCAATTCATATCACATCACTCATCGATCCTACGTGTTATCACAGGTTATACAATGCTGTCATTTCCCTTGAAAGTATACGTACAGATTTATTTTATATCTATCAAAGTAGCACAGCAGCTTTCATGATTACCACGTATTCAACTCTGAAATGACTACCTACTCCCAGTCGGCGTGAGCTCGGCGCGGTGTGCCGTGTCGTTGCACTGTGTGTGCTACCGGTCGCGGTAGTGTACGTACACATTAGGCATGCTATGCAGCTGCAGGCTACAGGCACCGTGGTATTATACCGTACTCGTAGTCGGCCGGGCGGCGCCGCGGCGCGGCGGTGGGCTTGCTCTGAGCTGCGCCGGCCCTCCCTCAGCTACATAGCACCATATCAGTGCATGCACATACAGATACATAAATAATACCTTCTTACACCTCCTTCACAGAGCACTGCACGTCCAGTAACAGTAGTAGCACAGAGAGGGTAGTTATCAGAAACGTGATGTAACTACATCGTTATGCAGATAGTAAGTAGGACGGGAAGTGACACTCCCCCGGGACATTGGCAGCGTTCGTCCACAAACACGCACACAGCTGTGGCTGAGGTTACCACGCACTTGTGTATGTACAAGTATGAATGTTGCAGGCAGTAATAACGTGTCGGTGTCTACAGCAGATGGTTACAAACGCAATGATTGTGCGAGCGGCGCGGAGCGGAGCGGCGGTCACCACAAATACTGGCATTACTCAGTAATGAGCTTCACAAATGGGAATACAACCGCGAGCGAACGCGAGAAGGGGGGGGGGGGGGGGGTCACACGCGCGCTATCACGCTAATGTGCCTATTACCTGACGCTGTTGCAGGCGAACGCCGCGACTCTAACCTCTTGTTTAAGAAAAATGGCTTTAAAATCGAATAGAAGTCACAGACATAATAGACCGTCACATCGGGATTCTTGGAAAAACACGTGGAATGTCGCTCGGCGTGACTCCGCGTCGTGACGTACATTCCTCTCTAATCTCGGCCCGAGGACTTCACTCCAAGTATCTTCGTGGAGATGGTGATCGTCCGGGGCGACTTCTCCCCAGCGCGGACCTCGTAAGACCACTATTTTGCACTACACTATACATGTGGTAGGTATTATATTATTATAGTTCGACTAGGTATTCAATATTCATTCAGCTTTACAAATATGGTACAGTGTATGCAAGATGTGTAGTTTTATCAAGCCAATTAATTAAACACAACCCGTTCGATACAAATGGTGTGTCATTATCTCTGTGTATCATAGCTAAGTCGAAAACCAGTAGTTATTTCGGTCTCGAGCCCACTTGTCATTGAAAATGCGTAAATGTAAGATTTCCCAATGCTTATGGGCGCGTCGCGTCGCGTCGCGCGGCGTCTAGCTTAGCTATTCACGTAGACGGAGGCCGGCTCTTATGTAGGTGTTTAAGCGAGTTTGCACATCGTGCTGATGTCGTTGACAACGTGTGTGACGTCGCGGTCGCGGTCGGCCTGATATATTGTTGTGAATAGGATGTCGAGTAGAGCTCGGAGTCGCGGAGAGCGGACGGAGCCATCGATCTTGATAACGTGTGCCTGATGTGTGCTCACAGAGGCGCGGGGAGCCGGGGCCGGGCCGCCGCAGAGCCGGCACCCGGACACGTCACGGCGAATGAACCGTGTCATCCAGTCTACAGACCACAACACTAACTCCTCTCATTCCTAAACTATTGCTAAACCAAGGATAGCTGGTACAGGGCCAGATGTAATACATTTCCGATACGGATATTTTGAGAGAGAAATTGTACCTACCACTACCATGTACCTAATTTTAAAACTACTGGTTACGGATATCAATGTTTTCCTTTGATTATCCAATAGTTTCAGATATTTAGGGCTCCGTACCCAAGGGGTAAAAACGGGACCCTATTACTGAGTCTTCGCTGCCCGTCCGTTCGTCCGTGACCAGGCTGTTTTCAAGAACGGTGATAGCTAGACTGTTGACATTTTCACAAATGATGTATTTCTATTGCCGCTATAACAACAAATACTAAAAATAAACTAAAACAAAAAATATTCATGGGGCTCCTATACAACAAACGTGTTTTTTTGCCTTTTTTAATGTACGGAACCCTCCGTGCTCTACCTGACGACCTATAATATCTCTCGGACTGTCTATCTGAAATTTTACGGAGTTCCGTAAAATTTGGATTTGGAGCGCCCGCGCCCCCCGTGCCGTAATATCCCCATTCAGGGTTTACTCGAATCACGCTAATAAAAGTATTTTGTTAAGCTCGTTATTTATTTCAATTCTAAAGTGCACCGTCTGACAGGGAGCTGGCATTATAATCCCGAAATTAAAGCCGCATACAGACGGAGCCATTAAATTCGAAGCATTATTACGAGGACAATTAACGCGGCGTGCAGCGGGGCGCTGCGGCCGCTCGGGGACGTGACACAATGCTCTCTCTTATTACTGGCAGAAATTCGTCCATCACGGCTCTATTATTAGCGATTAGCTTCGCGTAGCATCGCATCGCAAACTTCGCATTCAATATGACTAATCAATCACTTGGATCTCCAGAGAGTTTTATCCGACTACAACTAAGAGTTATTTTTTATGGGAGATCCAATCTCGAGGCGTGTGCGAGTGTCCGCGTGTCTCGATAATGAAGAGCGTGACGTCAGTGTACAGTGCCAGCGACACTCCTACCTCCCCTGTACACACTCCTAACTCCTACCTCGCCTGTTTGTATGAGAAAGAAACACTTGACAAGTCATCCCGATTGCGACTGATAGGAACTTAATGTTATCTACGTATTTATGATTATATCTACGATACGAGTGTCACAGTGTTAGCAATTGATCAGGTTGACCATCCACTCGATAAGAAGAAGCGTGTGAGAGCAGTTTTCTTTCTTCGAGTGCCAACTGTAATGTATAGTAATTGCGAAGGAGTGTGGCAGAACTAATGAACTTTTCCATTGCTTTCTATTGTTTAATGAAACACTCGGTGCAGTGGCGGCGCGCAATCAACGCGGGGAACAAACACAATGTCGTTATGAGCTCGTCTTGACGCATTCGTAGTCCGCGCTGCACACTCGCACGACGCCGCGCGGCGCGCGCGCGAGCCTGCGCGACCAGCTCTGGGGAATGTGTCAGTCCGACGAGATGGCTCCCTCTGGCGGCGCCCACTAAACATGCTACTTGCTTTTATTTCGTTCTACGCGTGTCACTGTTTACGCAGAGAATATTCGTTCGTCGGCTTTGGGAATTAATGTGACGTTTGGATTGATAATGCGCGGTGCGCGGCCCCGCCCGGCTCCAGATTACCTATAAGCCTTATAATTATCTAATATAAGTTGCTAGCTGGGCCGTGCGGTTTCACCCGCATCCCGCATTGTCTTCCCTTGTCGCTTACCTATGTATCAATACGAAAATTAACCAAATCGTCCCAACTGTTTCGAGGCTTAGCGAGACTAACGAATAGCAATATTTTTTTGTATTTGTATACTCGTACATATGAGAAGATAGCACAGATGTGCGCCGCGTCTCACCAGATGCCTCGCGAGATACGCGTGCGTTATCTCGCCTCGCGTCGCGACTCTCGACTCTCATAACTGCTCGCTGCGTGCTGGTCCACAGTATAACTACTTCACCACAGACTCAATCCCCTCGTTCGCGTCGTAATGTAATCATTAAACATTCATAAAAAATATTCGGATTGTGAACGGATGTTGCTCTAGCGCGTTACAAACTTCACACGGTGAATAAATGAATTTGGATAAAATATAGCATGTGTGCTGTGTTAAATTCTGACGTACTTATATTAGTTATCAATACCACAAAGGGTATTTTTTATATAGAGAATCTTTTCAAATATATCTGACGTTGGTAATAGGTATGTATGATGGAATACAGTAGAATCAATCAAAACCTGTACCTAGTTGTCATCATTCATCAGTTTCATCACATTCATTTTATTGATTGACTCATGGAAACCTAGTACCTAGGTATATGGAATATGATGATACGGCACACAGTACCCGGCCTATAATAATAATAACTACAATATACCAGACAAGGGCAAAAAGCTTCAATAAAATGTTGCATGTCAGACCTAGCTAAGAGGATTTTTCGTACTAATCGGCTGTAGCCATTCACTGGTGAGCGAAATGGAATCAAACGGCGCCTACAGAAGGTTGAAAGTGGGATGTTGGAAGAAGAGATTTGCCACAGTCGGGGCACGAGGGGCGCACTCGGTTATCAGCGGACGATCCGGCGGGGCGGGCGGAGGTCGTTACGACTGCGCTTACTAATGAAATGCCGTGGCGCCGCGCGCTCGCACGTCGCGTGCACACACTTATAGGTACGCACATACGGCACATACGACGCAGATACGGCGCGGACATTTGCAATACCCATTCCAACCCTGGCGATAACTGTTTAGTTTGCCTTCATTTATTCGTTTCCACTTTCCACATTTAGGTAGGTACTGACGGTTAATCAGTATACCACACGGCACATCATCCATGCGCTGCAACATTCAGGGCCCTCGAGCGCCGCCGCCGCACGGCTGGGAGTGCCACGACAGGGCTGCACTCGGACCGACCCTGACCCGCCATCTCATAATAAGCATATTGCCGAGAGCGGGCACGCCGTTTGAGACCGTATAATCTCTCAGTAAGATTGACATCGCGTCGTCGGGCACACGACACTTACCCACACTTACCTACCAGCTGCGGTGCGTCCATCAATGTTTCGGCGCGGTGTGGCCTCCCGTGCGCCTCGGCCTGCCTACACACCGCCGGTGAACACTGCGGTTTTGTTCCAAACCAGAGTTCTTTCAAAGTGAACCTGACCAGACTGCTGCCATGTTGTGTTTCTCTATTGAAGGAAGCATACGGACAGGCGGGAAACGGGGTTTGACTACTTAGTATGTGGGCTGACACGTATGATAATAATAACTTATTGTTACATGTCATAGAAATAGAAGGAACCTTTCACCATCCTATAATATTTTAAAATATTACCAAGCCAACCAAGCTTAGAAACAAAATGCGTGTTTCATCAATATTAACGTATATAATATGCTTGCTTAGTTTTAATTAAATACTTACACGTTCTAGGTATTGCGAGTCACGAGCGCGTAACAATGGTGACTAACAATGAGAAGTATTGGAAAGTAACCGCGTTGTATCCGCGGGCTGCTGCTAATAGTTGCGCGACACGACGAGCGCCGCCGCCGCGCCGCCCGCGCCCCCGCGGCTACCCGGAGCTGGAGTCGGTGCAGCGGCCCGGGAGCCGCAGCCGCCGGAGCCCCGCAGCGTCACCAATCCAGGGGCCACGGAGCATGCACACAGCCACCACCATACCAAAACACATCAATACTATTTACCTATGTACGGTCTACATACAATTTAAACAAAGCCGTAATTAACACTAAAAACATGTAACTTTTTCATTAATTTATTTATCTACACTAATGTTGTAACATTCTACTTATGTTTCCAATACTTGACTTATAATTACTACTGTTATAGCGCAGACAACTAAAACACTCAATTTAAGCAATTGCAAATGATGTTATAATATCCACATCGATATCGTAAAATCTCAATCTATACTAATATTATAAAGCTGAAGAGTTTGTTTTGTTTGTTTGTTTGTTTGTTTAAACGCGCTAATCTCAGAAACTACTGAACCGATTTGAATAATTCTTTCACTGTTAGATAGTCTATTTATCGAGGAAGGCTATAGGCTACATTTTATCCCGAAATTCCCACGGGAACGGGCACAACGCGGGTAAAACCGCGGGGCGCTGCTAGTAAAACATAATTATAACGCGACCAATTAACCTGGCGAGCCTTATGCCAAAATCCTCATACTAGTTGTATAAAATTTTGATATTAGGCTGGCTTTTGAAAACAGTTGGGTTATACGTGAAAACTTCGTCGAAACTACTAAACTTACATACACAAAACTCTTTGGTAAGATCTCGCTCGCTCCTGATTGGCCCTACGCGCAGCTGCGCTCTCATTGGTTAGATTTTAATGGCGGCAAGTTCACTGTGACAATACACGTACGCGTGAAAAACTATTGTCAGCTTTTACTCTTGTTGTTTGATTAATTGCATTAGTGAAGATAAAGTAGTGTATGCAACTGCATATAACACGGGTATTAAAACACTCGTTACTATTATGAAACTCGCTGCGCTCGTTTCATAAACTCACACTCGTGTTTTAATACCCTTCCATATATGACAGTTGCATAAACTACTATTATGCAACTGTCATATAAGAGCCATTAAAATCTAACCAATGAGAGCGCAGCTGCGCGTAGGGCCAATCAGGAGCGAGCGAGATCTTACCAAAGAGTTTTGTGTATGTAAGTTTAGTAGTTTCGACGAAGTTTTCACGTATAACCCAACTGTTTTCAAAAGCCAGCCTAATATCAAAATTTTATACAACTAGTATGAGGATTTTGACATAAGGCTCGCCAGGTTAATTGGTCGCGTTATAATGATGTTATAATGAGATTTTACGATATCAATGTGGATATTATAACATCATGTGCAATTGCTTAAATTGAGTGTTTTAGTTGTCTGCGCTATAACAGTAGTAATTATAAGTCAAGTATTGGAAACATAAGTAGAATGTTACAACATTAGTGTAGATAAACTACTATTATTTTATTAGTCACTAGCAGCGCCCCGCGGTTTTACCCGCGTTGTGCCCGTTCCCGTGGGAATTTCGGGAATTTTTTTACATAAAAACCTTCCTCTTGAATCACTCTACCTATTACAAAAAACCGCATCAAAATCCGTTGCGTAATTTTAAAGATTTAAGCATACAGACAGACAAACAGACAGACACGAAAAAGAGACGACTTTATTTTATACTATGTAGTGATTCGGCACAAGTTTTAGTACTTTTTAGGGTTCCGTAGCCAAATGGTAAAAAAACGATACCCTTTTAGAATCGTCATGTCTGTCGGTCTGTGTGTCCGTCCGTAGTCACATCCTCATTTTTCCGAAACTATAAGACCTACCTATACTGTTGAAACTTAGTAGATGTATTCTGTGAACCGCAATAAGATTTTCACACTGAAATAGAAAAAATACATTAAATTTTGGTGGTTCCCATACTGAAAATCAAACTCAAAAATTGTTTTTTCAACAAACCTATAATAGGTCTTCAAAAATGTTATTGAGGTTTCTAATATCATTTTTTTTTAACTTAATAGTTTGCGCAAGAGACACTTTCAAAGTGGTAAAATGTATCCCCCCCCCCTGCAACTTCAAAAAAAAAGAGACTGATAAAACTAAAAAAGATATAATTATGATGTACATTACCATGCAAACTGCCACCGAAAATTAGTCGTTTACCGAGTGCTTGTGGTCCAATCGACGAAATAGAGAAGTGTAACTGGAAGTCGCATTAGAAGAGTGTTACTATGAAAACCAATGTCGCCAAACTCACTCATGGAAAATTACAACACTGATCCCTGGGCTATAATTGGACAATAAAATTAAGGTACGATAGGGCGTTTAGGGCACAGAAAAATATAAAACCGTATTAGAAAGTTATAATAAACTAAGAGATTGAATTAAATTTACACAAAAAGCTTGGCGATAGGGCTCTCACTGTCACGCTCCTTCCGTCATTACGCAGTAAGTGCTTCGTAAAATATAAAATATAATTTGAGAACAAGTGGAACGTTAAATGGAATTCGATCCAAATTCCTAATGTGAAGTGTTATGGGAGAGTAGATGCGACGGACACGACCGCTCGTCACGCTTGTCGTAATCAATTAGCGTCCCCGCGGGCGGGGCGGGCGCGGGCGCGGAGGAGACCACGGCGGAGACGCTCCGACACGCAGCGGGCAGGCCACAGCCCGCACGCCGCCCGCACCCGCACGCCCTGTTGCCAAGTGAAGCAAAACAACCCGTATGGATTGAGTTATTTGTACATACTAACGTACTAGTACATATAACTCAATGCCCGTATGTTAGTTATTGAATTGATACTTCCATATAATATGTCAAGGAAGGAGTACATATTTATAAGAGCAGGCGGGTGACAGCTGGCACCGCGAGGAGCATCACGTCGCATCGGCATGATATTACGAGTTACGACCCGAGGCGCAGGGAGTCGGGACCGTCGCGCGTCGCTCGTCGATACTGTCCTGTTTGTGCCTCGTCGGTTGGTTTTGTGTCAAATTGCTCGCAGGTCTAGGAACACGAAACGGGCATCAAATGTGTATCAGTGTTAGATGATAAAATCCAGCTACAGTTTTCATAGAAAATTTTATTCAAGAGACGAGGTGACCGCGCGGGTGCGGACGAGCGAGTTTGTTCGGTTTGGCTCGCAGCCACTCCATGTTGCAGGCAGATATAAAGGCTTGAACTCACGCGCGCAAAAACCGCCTCATCCACGCTCCGCGCCGCCGCGCCGCCGCCCACTGCCATATCAGCACGCACTCCTCCCCATCTAAGGATTTTAATGGTTTCATATAACTGGCTTAGCCGCTATTACCGTTTCGTAAATGGTCATGTTTCTTTACAGAAATGCTCATTCCTTATATTCGTGGTCGAGTGCAGCGTCCGGCTCCGTCGCCCGCTTGCCGCGTGCTCGATACGATCACGATCCCGGAGCTGTGTCGTCATAGGTACGATCCCGTCGTAACTAACTGCAAGGGCAGTGTAATAGCAATATAATAAACAATACTAATTCCCTGGATATCGGTATCCGGCCGGACGAGCGGCTCGCTCAGTTCCCAATCCGGCTGAGATGTGGATCCGAGACCTCGTCGCTCGCCGCGCCCACTCCACACTCGTCAGTACTCGAGCATTTTCATCGGTCGAGTGACAGGTGCGCGTCGTGTGAGGCTGAGTGACCATACTTTACTGCTCAGTGTGTACACGTGGAGTGTGACCGTACTGCACTCCCGCACCGCGCCGAACGCAGCCTTCGCTCGGGGTGGACGCCCGGCGCGCTCGGCGCCCCCTCGCTTGCTAATCCTCCATATCACATCGAGTTTGCTAAACATCACGATCTATTACCAGTTGATATTATAAATGCATAACTGATTTTAATGTTTTCTTTCATATGGCATGTATTTCGATTACACCTTGACCCTGAGATAAGACATCACTAGGCGGGTAGGCCCAAACTTATTTCCACAGGGTGAAACGTAAGTGATCTCACTCGGTTATTTTTAAACTATACAAGATATTAAAAAACTGATCACTGATCTTGAATCGTGAATCCTCAATGTGTACTGATTTCCGTGACACGAGACGCTTGTCTAATGAGCGTTGGGAGACAAGTAGCGTCATAACAACATATTCATTATTCACATACATAGCCTAGCCTAATATACCTATACAACGATAGGTGCTACAAGTCCAGTAATGTACGTTATTTAACGAGCACAGTGCCTTTTTTAAACTTACACGATTTGAACACATAGTTTTAACGTACACACACGGGTGTTTTCGTGTTAGAAAGTTAATAAAGCAAGTAATAACTTACTTTTTATTTCCCGACGTTTCGAGGGGATTGCACCTCTCGTGGTCGCGGGTGAACTGAGGGCATTGGAGTTACCGCTGTGATGGGAGGGTAGGCGTTCCAAGTATTGGAAGTACCCTCGAATGGTCAATGTTAGAGTCTAACGGTGCGTTCACATTAGACTGACACACGACCGACGATGACTGAACGCACCGTTGCAATCCCCTCGAAACGTCGGGAAATAAAAAGTAAGTTATTACTTGCTTTATTAACTTTCTAACACGAAAAAACCCGTGTGAGTACGTTAAAACTATGAGCAAAGTGCCATCTGAATGGTTCCTCGATCCACTTGGAGGTTCTTCTCTGGTGCTCTGACATGACGGTAGGCTCACGGACGGATCGGACCGATCCTATTCATTAGCTATTATTTATAATTATGCAGGTAGGCGCGTATGGGTTGATGTTGAAGTATAAATATTGTCTCAATAGAGTTACGGTTCGTGCGAGACCCCCCCGACGCGGACGCGACCACCACGCAGTCCCGCTCGGCGATCGCTCGCCGCCGCTTTACATTGCTGCCTCGACACACTCGCCCGCATGGCTCCTGTAACGCTCCACTCGATGGACGAGCGCACCGTAGATACCTCGTCCTTACGTCATGCACTGTACACGGGAATGAAGTCCCTAACAACTTGGACACGAATTCGTTATAGTGTAAGAACAAACTAAGCTTAGGATACACGTAGCCGAGGCCGGTATTCTCGGCGTTTTGCCGCAGTGATAAGGACCGCCGACTGCAGGCTATTCATCGGGACGTCATCGACAGTTGTGTATTTACCTGAACTTAAATGTTTGCGCAGGGCGCAGGGTGTGGTGCGTTTTAAACGATTCTGGAAGTAAACACAAGCAAAAGAATGTACCAATACTAATAATACTATACGTACAATATGGTACAATACGAGTATAACCGAAATGAATTCATACTAGTGATGCACTCGCTACTAACGATATACAAATAAGTACATTTTATTTCACAATTGTCCAATACGATTATTCGAATTTTCTTTTGTTTGTTTTCTACGTTACTTTTTCTTACGTTCCACAAACTAAGTAAAACCTACCTACTTTTCTAGCTGCTTTTGTTGACGCTAGCTAGACTTTCTATTCTAAATTGATGGTTTATTGTCAATTAATATTTTTTAAATCTGAATCTTAACGCCAAAAATATAAACATGTTTTTAAATGAACCAAGGTCAGGAGAAGGAACGCCTATAGAAAACGAGTATCTGTATCAATCAGCAAATTAAGATCCCGTCGGTGAGTTGGTGATATTTCGCGAATACGAATACACACGTTGGTTGCATCCCTCAATGCCTGAGTGCTCCCTCACGCCCGCGCCGGGCCCGCGGCACCTACCGTGCCCACGGTGTCGGCCCGCGCGGCGGCTGAGCCGGTGGAGTCCTCGGATTCTCGATTCAGTTTCCGGAGACGAGCGCGGCGGCGGTGGTCGCAGATGAGCTCATTAAAAGTTCCCGCTCTCACATCTCGACCCGAACCGGACACTATTTTGTATAAGAAGTTAAAAACCAATCCATGTAGTTTTCTGAATAATAGATTGAGTGATTTCGGTCGGTTCTTGTATCAGTTTTTTAAAATATTTTAAAACAAGCAGTTATCTTGATTTTAGAGCGCGGTGGCTGAGTAGTTATGTACATATGGCTAGGAATTATAAGGTGGTACGAGTACGTAGATAGAGCTAGCGAAGTTTAATTGTCGGTTAGAGTAGGGCTGCAGCCTGCAGGGTAGAGGGTGGTGCCGGGTGCGTTTCGCATTCATTCCTTCACAAAAGGAACTAGTTCTGGTGGAATTAGGGTACAACGGCTCGGTGACGCGCCGGACGCGCGGTCCCGAGCGGGTCGAGGGTGATGCCACAATGAACACGGTCCTCCGCGCCAGGCGCCACCTACCCTACCACGAATACCAAATACTTATAGCATAGCTCAGTAATACGACGGTACTACGCTACTTATATGTTCATGTCGATACAAGAATAAGCCAGCCAGCGCCATGCTGCCGTTCCGTGAGTACACAAAATACAGAACACCTCTTTAGTGGTGAGTACATGCACCATACGTAAGTATGTACCTAATCTAAAGGATTTGCCACACTGGATGCGTTCTGCGTTCAGCGGTCAAGTCAAAGTGAACGCTGCCTGCATTATGTGTAACAACATTGTCGGTCAGGGCAATCAGTCAGCGTTCCGGTCAGGGCAAACGGTCAGCGGTCCGGGCAGGGAAACCGGTCAGCGATGCGGGCAGGGCAAACAAACTTGCAGTGATCGTTGCCCTGCCCGCTGCCCGCCTACCTGCCCGTACGCACCCTGCGTTCTTTGATCATGCCCGCATGGTCAGAACGCATTTCTATACAGAATATATAGAGACCGACAATGTTGTTCACACATAATGCGGGCAGCGTTCACTTTGACCTGACCGCTGACCTCATCCAGTGTGGTAAATCCTTAAATGTGCGCAGCGCGGGAATCACTCCCAGGAATATGACGTGAAAGGCGGAGATAAGATTGGCTATAGATAAAGATGTAGAGCTTCGGTCAATAAAAGAAAGGTAATGCTAACGCCAACCAACCCTGATGTCTAACAACGACTGAACTACATAGCTAACTAGCGATTTCAACAACTGCAACGTGCCCTCCACTTCAATCAAAGTAGCCGTGAAGTTTAATATTAATAATTAGGTAGGTGATATTCGGGTATCTGTTTAAAACGATCTATTCCGATCTAATACCAAAAACTAATACCACTTGGTATTACTTTATTTCTGAACTTATTCACCATTCCCAACGAGTACCACATTGTAAACCAATACCAAAATAAGTTTGAAGGAATAAAGTACAGTCAGGTTCAGTTAAATTAAAATGCTTATTTACAACCACTAGTTAATTTTCTCATAATGTTAATTAATGTTAACCGATACCTATGGAACTAGTAAAAAAAAATAACCCTAACCTACCGAATAGTAAGTAATTCGGTAGGTTAGGGTTATTTTTTTTTAGCTGACTGTACTTACAACTAATGTTTTGGTATTCGTTAGGAATACATTTTTTGTTTAAAAAAACGTGGTACTCGTTGGGAATGAAAAATAAATTCGGAAATAAAGTAATACCAAATGGTATTAGTTTTTGGTATTAGATCGGAATAGATCTTTAAAAAAAGTAATACCGACTGTTGATGGTATCATTCAAGAGAACCATCGTTATTCACATTAATAGATTACTAGCAGCGTCCCGCGGTTTTGCCCGCGTTGTGCCAATTTCCGTGGTTTCGGGATGAAAAATAGTTTGATTTATATCTATTGAGGTAGATAAATCAATATACGGCATTATCTAGAAAAGACCATGAGTGTTGAGGCGCTACTAGGACAAAATAATTTTAGCATTTCACATTTTTTTTATCAAATGTTTTAACGTGACCCAACAACGGAAGTCCTACCTAACGATCCCTACAAGGTATGCTTATTATCCCTTATCAATTAGGTGCGTTTTTTAAATAAAGTAACAATTAGACAAGTTGGCACCTATTCGGCACCTACCTGATATGCAAATGCAACATTATAAGTACGTCAATTGTAACTATTTACCTAATTGTAGGATTTGAAGGTACATACCTAAATGTGCCCAGGCGATAACATTAAACATGTTTTTTTATTTACCTATAAGTAAGTAATTTATTGTCAAAGTGGGAAAATTAAATATTTATTTGTTAAAACGTGTAGTACATAACGATAGTAAAAAATGTTCCAGTACTACAGTAAATGTTACAATAGAAGGCGGTAACCGCATGCGAATATAAATAAAATGACTTACAAGTTACAAGTTAAGAACATAATGTAGGTACTCACTTGTGTCACGCACGGGACGGGTAACAACAGGCACTTTGACTTGCAACTAGTTACCTACTTATTTGTATCTGTATTTAGTATTTAGACCAGGTACAATATTTAATAACAAGTTAGATCGAATAGAGATTTTACATTATCATTATTAGTTACTAGTTGACCCGGCGAACTTCGTACCGACTTATACAGGGTGATTACGGGGTCGTGGAGCAAGAAAGAAGCATTTAACTTACTTTCTCCTAAGCATCACGATAGGTTAGGACTAACAGTACACGAGTGACTTATTTTAGTCAGCAAAAAAAACTGCGATAATTCGAGATCATGGTCACTCTACTATTTCCCAAGAAAACTTATGTCAAGTAATATTAAAAGTAGGGTGACCACGCATTTTGAGTCAATAATAATTTTTAAATAATAATACGTAAATAACGAATCATCTTTGTTTCAATTAAAATACAAATACAAAATACAAATACAAAAATGTTTATTTCCAAAAAGCTGCCTAATATAATAGTAACTATCTTATAATAAATTAGTACTATTTAAATATTAAAATATGTTATTATATTACAGACAAAGTATTATAAATAAAATAAATACAGGTAGCATCGCAATCATTTATTTACTGAGTCAGAAAAAAATGGTTGGGATCACGACCCCGAAATCACCCTGTATAATATATTTATGTCGGAGCGTGGCATCAGTGGCGCCACACCAGATAGCGGTTTATAACGTCACTACATTATTTTTAGTCTGTAGAAGTTTAAGAGTAGTTTGTAAATTCAGTTGACTGATGGAATCGGTAGTGTTGTTATTCCGTGACGTGAGTTCTACCTTCGTGGTGTAGTCTGTGGTATGAGAATAGACTATGTTAAGTCTGTGGTGTTACGCACTATGACAGATGACAGTTGTTCGATAGAGGGATGTGAGTTGGTTTGGTAGTCTGTGGCAGTGAGTGAGTGGGGGAGTCGATGATAAGTAAAGATGGCGTACATTAGCCTGGTCGGAACATTAGACGTGAGGGGACGAATGGAGAAGGTTGGATGGCGATTACATTGGAACGTAGATTGGAGGAAGGATGGGTTGACGACATCACGATCGTATTGCGAATCGAGTATAGGATTAGGAAAAGATTCTATGGCGTGGACAGGACGACTATGGGGTGTAGGGAGGTCGTTTAGGTTCCATCAATTAATTGAATCTAGACGTATCCTAACTGTAATGTGTAATCCATGATGATCCTGTGTAAAATACAAACAATGTCATTGTAACGAAGTCCTGTGAGTTATTATTTCAAGATCAAGACCTAAGAATCCTAAGATATCTGATGTGACATGTCCCCAATATCAGAAGTGGGGTAAATATCGCTGTTCGGCCGACATTTATATGTTATTTTTTAAAATGAAAATCATATTTTCATATGCCCTTCTCCTGACAATAAAACAAAGATTTGTTGAAACTGGTGCAGTCATTTGGAAGTTATGCGCGTACAAGCATTTCGGTGATTTTTATTTATATAGAAGACTAGCAGCGCCCCGCGGTTTCACCCGCGTTGTACCCGTTCCCGCAGGAATTTCGCTATAAAAAGTAGCCTATGTCCTTTCTCAGGGTCTAGACTAACTGAGTACCAAATATCTTTCAAATCGGTTCAGTAGTATTGGCGTGAAAGCGTGACAGACAGACAGATAGACAGACAGACAGACAGACAGACAGACAGACAGACAGAGTTATTTTCGCATTTATAATATTAGTTAGGATTTAAATTACTTTAGTAAGACATAACATATAACTATTACCACAGCGTCCAGTGTCCACCGTATAGGTTACCTGCTATTACTGAGGTAATACTTATATGTTCTTTTCTTAGTAATAGTGTATTTAATACTAGTGTATGGGCCTTATTCATAAACGCTTACTAACAGCACTTTAGCTATCAAATGGTTTGTCCCTTTCCGACATACGTTATTTGTCAAAGAGCGAAAGAGACAAAACACTTTAAAACACTGTTTAAGTTTAATATCGTTTATGAATAAGGCGGTAAGTCTTTATTTAAGTAATCTACGAACACAAAGAAGTCCGAACTTTAACCTTGTTAATCTCCGAATCAAAATCAGTTTTGTCAGCGGCCGGCAGAGACTAGCGGACACGGCAGGACTAGCGAGGAGACACGACGCGTCGCGCGGCCAGAGCACGCGGCTCTAGTAGTGCGACAGGGGCTTGTCGTCGTCGTCGTCGTCGGTGGCGGCGGGTCAGTCGGAGGGCACGTACTTGTGCTCGATGGGGTCGGAGTGGTCGGAGGGGTCGAGCGGCGAGGCGGCGGGCGACACGTGCAGGAACACGTGGCCCTGCTGCAGGCGCACGGCCGTGCCCAGCACGTTGGTGCGGAACTCCAGCTTCTGGCCCAGCGTGAACCCGCGCAGGATGGGCCCCAGCGAGTTGAAGAAGTCCTCGTCATCCTGGTCGAGCGGCGAGGCGCGCCGCTCCAGCGCCTGCAACAGCCGCCGCTCGAACGGTGACATGCCCTCGTCGGCGTCCGCGCTCGCCGCCGCCGGCTCCCAGGGCGCGGCCGGCGGCGGCGCGCTCGGCCCGCGGCTCTCGGCGGACGCGGCGCGCTTCTTCTTGTTGCGGCGAGTCATGACGAGGCGGACGCCCTTGCGCTTGGCGAGCGGGCGCGGCGCGGGCGCGGGCGCGGCGGGGTTGGCGGGCGACGGGGGCGCCGGCTCCGCGCGCGCCACCGCGTACTGCAGCGGCACGCGCAGGGTGTGCTGCAGGAAGGCCAGCTGGTCGCTGTACCCGTACTGGCGCTCGACGCGCCCCTTGATCAGGTGCGAGCGCGCTTCCTTCACGTAGCAATCGCGTGCGTTGCGCCACCGCTGCTGCACCCTGCGCACTGACACACACGCATGTATACGACACACATTACACACACGTCATTACAAGTGGTCTTACCCGCGCGTAAGCGCCACCGCCACAGTATAAATATTAGATTAGCGCGTTACACATGTGCAACACTGACAAGCTATACTTATAAGTATGTAGGTACTTACATATCTACATTATATACAAAAACATTTGTAGATGTCTATGGTAGTAGCACAAAATAGGTAGGTAGGTACTTACTTATAAAAGTAATTCGAGTGTATTTTATTTTGTTTTAAAAAGCATTGAGTTACAATGTACTAACGTACCTTGTACATATTAGGTATATCACAATGGATTTTAGAATATATACGCTCGCTATCCGCTGTCTGTCTGTCTGTATGCTTAGATCTTTAAAACTACTGCACGGATTTTGACGCGGTTTTTTAATAGATAAGAGTGATTCAAGAGGAAGGTTTATATGTATAAAAATCCTTAAATTCCTACGGGAACGGGTACAACGCGGGTAAAACCACGGGGCGCTGCAAATCTGTTATAGGTATAGAATCTATTACCGTGGTCCTGTGGAGTTAAGTAGGTACCTACCTACTGTATTAGTACATAGTTATTCTGATGTGATTACTGATTATGATTGATTATGATTACCCATGTCTTTTTGTTCACTTTTGAGGAAGGCGTCCCACTCGGGCAGCAGCTCCTTGCAGATGTCGGTCCAGGCGGCGGAGCGCTTGTCCTTGAGCGAGTACTCCGCGTTGGTGGTGTCCCACAGCAGCGGCCGCTCGCGCACCGCGTGGATCACGCTCTCCGTGTCGATGTCGATGCCCACCACCACCGGATCCATCGCGCCCATGTGCTCCTACCGAGTTGTGTTGTATTGTAAACAGACAGACTGTACAATAACGGAATCAAGTTAGCGAAGGACGCGCGGCCGCGGCGCGCATGCGGAATGCGGTCGACCGAAACGAAATGAATAACCGCGTAACGTACTAACACGGAGCGAGACCGTACCTCTGGCGTGTCGGCCGCGGACTGCGGAGTGCGGGCGGGCGGAGCGCGCCGCGTCCGGCCGCCCGCAGCCCGCACTCACCCGCACCGCGCCGCGCCCCACACGCCCCGCCCAACCACACCGCAACGCATCTGTTCGCGGCACATTCTGCGGTTTGCCTGATGCCTCCACTACGTTGCTTGTTGTGCCAGTACCTACATAACATACTACCTACTTGCGCTACTGACTTTGTTTGTGGTCAAGGTTCTATTTGAATCTACTCCAACTAACGAACCAAATAGTAAACTTTGAAGAAGTAATTAACTTTACTACTTATAGAGTAACACTGGGTGAAATAATTTATGTTGCGATTCCTGCGGCTTGCCTGAGCGTGAGAATCTTACTAGATTGAGTTCTATGCGCGTCGATAGCGCGTGAAAATAACACACCCATATAAAATACAACATAATAGTAACATCTGTCCCGCCCCTGTGTATAGCTAGTAACTAACAAAAGTTCTTAATAAAAGTAACCTAAGCACATTGCATAAAATCTGGTTTTATTAAGTTATGTTCGCCTTTCATTTCACCAAAATCGGTTAAGCGAAAAATCCCACTATAATATAAATGCGAAAGTTTGTGAGGATGTATGTATGTATGTTTGTTACTCTTTCACGCAAAAACTACAGAACTGATTTGGATTAATTAAACTTTACAGTAATATAGGTTAACATAACACATGGGAAACATTTTATCCCGAAATTATCCGGGAAATATATCCGGGAACAGACAGGTACAGTGCGGGTAACACCGCGGTGCGCGGCTAGTTCACAATATTTGAGACAGAGAAGAGGCAATAACCTTAGCATTAGCAAATAATATAATATCTATTCCATGGCTGCTTGCTATAGTAGTCTCATGTCAAATTTGACAGTCATAACTTGACAGTTGACACATGAATATAGTTGACATTTACTCAAATTGACATTGACGCCCGATCTCTTGATCGCAAGATATGTGCTACTAACTTAGGGGTTTTCCCCCCAGATTTAGCGAGAAATTGGATGGGTTACGTTTTTAGGGGATATTATTATGGTACATACATACAATTTTTTAGGTGTTTTGTTTTATAGTTCAGGAATTATTACTGAAATTTTTACCTAACAATTTAGCGATGTTAAATACCTTTGTGTAATTAAGTTACAACCACCATTATAACAAAAAATGATTATTGGATAGTTTGTTTCGAAATCGACACGAATTCATAAAGACTTGACGAAATTAAAGATGTAAAAGGATGGGAAAAAAGTGGGACTGTCAAGGAAAAGTAGTGTTTTTAAGGGATTTTTGACAAACTAGGGGGTAAAGCGTTTTGAAAATTGGTAACACTGTACCACCATTGTATTATAAATTAAATACACATACATACACAACACACACATTGTACATTATACCTACAAAATATATTTTCTTTCTTTTAAATACTTCTGTTGAATATTTTTCTCAGTGATTCTTGTGTTTCTTAGCCTTCAATTAATTAACCAAATTGGCTATTCAATATCAATTTCTTCTCCACAATTGAAGATTTGCGGCTGATTGCGGTTTTCCAGGCTTTTCAACCGTGCAGCCGTGTTTTATAAAAAGAAGATCGGATGACTGCTCGATATATTTATTTAGAAATAGAGTAAGACTATTTTATTTTATTAATGCTGCATTTAAGTAACTGTGTACCTATTTGTATCTTCTTTTATTCATCGTAATACTTTGAAAAGCTGTCATAACAGTTGGTATAGGTTATAAATTGTAATCCACTACTGGTGTTTGGCGTTCGCTCTTAGGAATTGATGTTTGACTTTATTATGGACACCGGACTGGATGTCGATAAATTAGGTCAGCAACAAATTAACTTATAAGTATGTAATGCAAAATCCATTCCAAGTGTCATGGTATGTTCCTACCATTAATGATAAAAATAGCAGCGCCCAGTGGGGGTTATCCAAATCTTTCTCATGATTCTCTGTGTCTTTCAGTGAAGCCCATAAGCATATCCGTTGTAATTGTGCTTTAAGTTTGATGCAAGAGTTAAGAAAAATTAACATTGTTTAATTGTACTGGTTTCTTAAGTTTAAGCGGACACTACCCGTTACAGGCTCCAAGGGGCCGAAACGTCAGATAAAAATGTAAAATAAATGCGAAGTGTATCCATAAATGTACCATAGAATCCGTTTAAATGACATCCCCTATATTGACCAACTGCTTATTATGACGTAATTAATTACACAACAAAGTTTTAGTTTTCATATAAAATTCTTGAAAAAAAACCCGGGTATAATGACTTCGCTTATAGTGACATGCCAGTTATTATGATCCATTTTTAATAAATTTTGCTGGTTACAATGACCGACACGACTCTTTACGGTTCGGGTAATGTTCGGTGATTCCCGCCGAATGTTCGGCACGTGGCTCGTTTTTATTTTGAATTTCAGTGAGTAATTGACACTTGAAGGTCGCGCATTGTTTTTAACTCCTGTGAAAAATGACTTCTGTGATCGAAACGCCGTAAAGCTATTTACTATTGAGAAGAAAGGTGAACTAATATGCAGATTAGAAAATGGGGAATCAAACTCAGCACTTGTGAAGGAATTTGGCGTGGGTCATTCGACAATCTCTATGATTATATGATGTGATATGATTTTCTAAAACAAAATCGGATTAAGGAATCATGCTATTCAATTGTTTTAAAACTGAAGTGTCTCGAAAATAGCAGAATATTTTTTTGTCACTATGCCCTTTGTATGATGTCTGCTTATAATTATGTGTTTGTCAATTCCCTTCAATGTCATTATAAACGGATTCCACTGTAGTTTTAATTCAAAATTGTTTTATTGTGTTTAAACTTTTTGGGTATCTGGTTATCAGAGTGACTCTCAGACAGGGCTATTAAATTGTCCAAAGGACATCATTCACGTTTCATACATTTTTGGACCAAGTAATTAATGTGCCAGCCAGAACAAAAAATACTATATTCGGATGGAATACACAATTTCTAACATTTTTACTATGTCGTCCAATCTGTGCGCACAATGAATTAGCCGACCAACCACAGAAGAATTAGCACTAAAGATGCTGTGGAGCCTGGGCGGAATGCTCAACAGTGACATGACCTATGTCATTTGAAAGGTCTTGAAGAGTTTTACGTCACTGCTTGACTGTTATATCGAAATCAACGGCCAACTCGGTGCTTTCGACCACTGAAGAATTGCGTTTCAAGGGTTACTTTTTCGAGTTAACTGTCAAGGAGTGACTTGTTCAACTCTTCAAGACCTTTCAAATGACATAGGTCATGTCACTGTTGAGCATTTCGCCCAGGCTCCACAGCACCTTTAGTGGTAATTCTTCGGTGGTCGAAAACACCGAATTGGCCGTCGATTTCGATGTAACTGTCAATGGGTCTCTCTTTTGATTTGAATTGACTCGTTAAGTCGAACATTATTGATTCCGTATAAGGTTAGGTATCGGCAAAAATCAATTGTCAATGGGAAGTGAATGATTGGTGTAGGTAGTGAATTGAAATGAATATTATGAATGTTTCAGGTGTGGAGATCAGAGTGAGTTGTCAGTGCGCAGTAGTGTGGAGCGTAGCGTGCGCGCAGTGCTGGGCGCGGCGGGCGCGGGCGCGGGAGTGGACGTGGTGAGCGTGCAGCGCGGGCGGGCCGTGCTGCGCGTGGCGCGGGACGCCAGGCGGGTGGGCGCGGCGCTCGCGGCGGCGGGGGCGGCGGGGGCGGGCGCGGGGCGGCGCGGCGCGAGCGGCTCGCTGCAGGCGCTGCTGTGATGTCGCGCTCGGTGGCGGCGCTGGGCGCGCGCGGCGAACACGTGGTGATCGTGGCGTCGGCCGACGAGCTGGCGGCGCCCAGCACCGTGCGGCTGCCCGAGCCCGAGCCGGCGCCGGGGCTCGTGCTGCCCGACGGCTCCATCAACTGGGGCTGCCCGTGCCTCGGCGGCATGGCCACCGGCCCGTGCGGCAACCACTTCCGGGATGCCTTTTCCTGCTTCCACTACAGGTACCCGCCGACTTCCTCTCCACTATCTATCACTATAATGAATAATGTTTCCCAATGACCCGAGTTCATTAGTAACTTAACTTAGATGGAGATGTGCCCTACTCCAATAATTTACACAGGCCTAATACGATGGCGTAGTAGAGGAGGCGCTTCACTGTCCTGAAACATAAACTCAATGAAAAATATAAAATAATATATCTCGACAAATTCACAAGGTTAATCGGACTGAAACTAAACTCGAAGCTTGTATTATTGAATTTAACTGACTGATAAATCTGATAATATTACATAATTATACAAAAATGCTTTATCTACCTTGATTATCTAAAAAGCTATTTTTATGTCTGTTTGAACGCGCTAATCTCAAGAATTCCGATCCAAATAGTTGTTGTGTACTTATTTTGTAAGAATGAAATTGAATGGTGTGTTGTATAGTGAAGCGGAGCCCAAGGGTAGCGACTGCTACGAGAAGTTCAGCGTGATGCAGACGTGCATGTCGCAGTTCCCGCAGCTGTACGGGCGCGACGACGACGACGAGCTGGCGGCTGCCGCGGCCGTCGACGACGCCGCCGCCGCCGCCGCCGCGTCTGCTGCACCGCCCGGCGACAAACAATAGACTCGCCCTTAATGTTACTCTTATCATTTTAGTTTAATTCTTAATAAAGGCATTTAGTTTCGTTACCTACATTTTGTTTTAAAATACACTACTTAGTACTTACCCAATGGCTGCGCTTTGTGCTTTGGGCTTGCTCCTGAAACACTATTTCAGACTCCTGAAACACTATTTTATACACCTGAAACCATAGACGTGATATAGAAAAAATTCTAAATCTGCCTGAAACACGCGGAGATATTCCTATTTTTAATTATCATTAAAGACTCAAAGATTCGTTTTAAACACCATCATGAAGATGCAGGCTTTTTGGAACGAAGTTCCTTATCGCGCGTTGCGAAAGGGGGCTAGATGGAAAAAATGGTAACATTTTTTAGGCCAGAGAGGGACAGACAGAGAAACTTGTGCACGCCAAAGAGAGACAGACAGAGAAACATGCGCGAGAGAGACAGACAGAGAAACTTGCGCACGCCAGAGAGAGACAGACAGAGAAACATGCGCACGCCAGAGAGAAACAGACAGAGAAACATGCGCACGCCAGAGAGAGACAGACAGAGAAACATGCGCACAAGCTAGATATTTTCGTTTCGTCTTCCTATTTCGCATTGAACAGTGTGGCGTCGCGACGATTATTTTTGTTGATAATAAATAAACTTCGTTCCATCCGGGTGTCCCTTGACACCTCTCAAGTTTTTTTTATTAACCGACGGAGGAGGTTCTCAATACAGTCGGTATTTTTCACAGATCACAAAAATTAAAGGGTATTTTTATATTTTTTCTTGTATGTGTCCGATTACTCTGGAGGTCATGCTGTTGACATTCCGATTGGTCCCGTTGTACGTTTTATTCCAAATATCCTTCGGGAACCAAACTGAAATTGAAATATGTAGCCTTTTATGTAGTCCAAGGTATGAACAAAGCCGTTTACTCCCACCTGTTCTGTTGAGTAGTTCTGTTGACAGAACTACTGGGACTTTTTTACCATTAGTTCTGTGACTTAAAAGACTATGCTTTACACCTGACTTTTATCTTGTAAAAAAAAATAACCCTAACCTACCGAATAGTTAGTATTGTCAACAGAACTACTCAACAGAACAAGTGAGAATTGTATTCCCAATTGTTTTGTGGACAAAACTAATGGTAAAAAAAGTCCCAGTAGTTCTGTCAACAGAACTACTCAACGTGTAAACGAACAAACGTTTGCTCCCACCTGTTCTGTAGCAACCACCGTGCGCTGTGAAAACTATAGATTTTATTAATATACATACATAAACACAGAACAATAAGAAAGACAACTCTTTCCTGTTGTTCTGTGTACATAAACATTAGGTAAAAAAAGTTCACGGCGGTATTTAAGCACCATCTAGGGGTGAATAGATGAAACTTTTGTCCATTATATTGCCATTCATATACATTGGCAGGGTTGAAAGTACACCTTCTACTTTTAAACTAATACACGCTCCCGAATATTATTGGGCACTTAGTTCTCATTTCTTAACCATACTCCATAGCCAGCTACGAAATGAGATTCCTGGATTTTTAACTATTTGCCGATTATTATATCATACGAAAAAGGAACTGAATTTTTCAGAATTTATGCCGATACAAACTGTTATATATAATTACTTTTCCTAATTTAAATTATTGAATATATTTCATTAACTCTCTGATACACGAACTATTTTGCATCAATCCTTAACTTATCCCCTAAACTATCTGTACATTTCTGTGCTGTTTATTTACCGCCACCTCTTAGACATAACATAATACATAGTTTTATGGATAAAGTTAACAGCGTCATTGAAAATATGGATAATGTCTACATATTTGGTGATTTCAATTTAAGTTGTATAAGTTGGCCTGATCCCAGCTCCGACCAAACTCCTAGCAACAATGGCTCTTCTAATGGTACATTATTATTAGACTTTCTTGCATTAAATAATCTAAAACAATATAACCTTACACCAAATAATAGAAATAAAGTGCTTGATTTAGTTTTAAGTAATAAGCAAAATATCACTGTTAAACCATCTAATATATCACTTGTTGGCATAGACCCCTATCATATACCGCTGGACATTGATTTAAATAATAAAACTGATTCTTCCCTTGATGCCAATAACTCTATTAAACGTCGAAACTTTTTTAAAGCAGATTACAGTAAAATCACCGAACAACTGGACCAAATTGATTGGATATCTGAACTTACAGTCTCTCCGGATATTGACAATATGGTTTCTAAATTTTACACTATTCTTGACAACATTATCCACACTAATGTCCCCTTTACATCAATCCAAAGCAAAAGAAGTCCTATTTGGTTCACAAAAGAATTAATAAACTTAAACAAAGAACGTTTAAAAACATTACATAGATATAAGATATATTATGATAATCCATTAGATGAAATATCTTTAAAAATAATAACCAAACGATGTAAATTAATGGCTAGCAAATGTTACAACATGTACCTACCTACTTAGTTAATATTGAAAAAACATTAGTCAAAATCCAAAATATTTCTGGTCCCATCTTAAACATAAACGAACGAACTCAAATCAATATCCGGAAAAAATGTATTTTAACAATAATTGGGTCTCCAATGGTACGGATATCTGTAACACGTTCGCTAATTACTTCAGTTCGACATTTTCAGATTCGTATCTTAATACCAATAGTCATACAGCATCTACCAGTGATAACAGCAATAATATATTAAGCTCCATATATTTATCAAAGAGACACATATATAACTATTTAAAAAGAATGGACCCAAATAAAGGTACAGGTCCTGATGGTATTCCTTCAGTCTTTGCTGTTAAATGTGCCTCCTCTTTGACCCTTCCACTTTACATAATAATATAACCATTCAATTAATACAGGTTATTTCCCATCTGTCTGGAAGATAGCTAAAGTAGGTAATACCCCTGCACAAAAATAATGATCTAAGATTGAAAATTACAGGCCTATATCTATACTGGAGGGCTCGTATGGAGCGCCCGAGTTACGGCAGACGCACGGTCGAGGGCATCCGCGATGTCCTTGGCGAGTGGCTCTACCGGCGTCATGGCACACTCACGTTCAGGCTGACGCAGGTCCTGTCGGCATGGCTGCTTCGGCGGGTACCTGTGTCGCATAGCCTTGAGGGAGCCGACGCCGGTGTGCCACCACTGCGGAGCCGAGGAAGACTCGGCGCAACATACGTTGGAGGAGTGTCCGGCGTGGTCGGACCAGAGGTCGGCTATGGCTGCCGTCATCGGTTTCAACTTCTCTCTGCGGGCCGTAGTTCGCGCTATGGTCCAAGGGGAGGAGTCCTGGACGGCGGTGGCCAACTTCTGTGAGAGCGTGCTCGCGCAGAAGGAAGCGGCAGAGCGCGAGCGTGAGGCGGTCTCCGACTGCCCCATGCGCCGCCGCAGAGCTGGCCGAAGGCGAAGGGCGTTCGCAGACGCCTTCGGCCCTCCATAACTGAGGTCGCGGCGACTATCCCGGGGAGCGGGACAGCTGCCGCACACAGGCCTCGAGGTGGCGCGCGCGGTGTCTTGCGCGCGCCTCTCAGTAAGTCCGGTGTATCACACCGAGGACGGGGTTCCCTCTTTTGAGGGTCCCAGCGCTGTCGGAGTTCGGTGGACGCATCTCCAGATTTCCCATGTCTCCGACACAAGCGCCGAGGAAGGAGACACAGCTGTGGTTTAGTGGGTATTACCGCGGTGGATGCAATGAGCCCCGGTAGCGGGGGGAGCTTGTCCACCGGGTTGGTCTTCAACTGAAGCCTGGTTGCTTCTAAGTTTATCCAGGCCTCCCTCAGTCCTTGATAGGCTTGGAAGTGACCAAGGCCGAAGTTGTTGGCATTGAGTCCCACATATCCTGACTATTGGCTCCACCCAATAGGCGGGTATGCATAAAAGGCATTCCACTGCTACAAAAAAAAAAGGCCTATATCTATACTGTCCATTTTTAGCAAAGTCTTCGAAGCGCTTATTTATCCAACACTAGAATTTCATACAAAAAGCCTATTGGCTAGCAGTCAGCCCGGTTTTGTTCGACGAAGATCTTGCTGTACTAACCTAATGGCTTACCATGACTACCTTGTCAATGCCGTAGACGCTGGTTATCAAGTTGACGCAATTTACACTGATTTCTGCAAGGCGTTTGACAAAGTCTGTCACCAATTATTGTTAATGAAACCAACACGATTTGGAATACACGGCAGTTTGCTGAAGTGGTTTCATTCTTATTTGTATCGTCGAATCCAGTATGTTGTAGTGAAAGGCTTTAGATCAAATGATTACTATGCCATATCAGGAGTACCTCAGGGGTCTCATCTCATCATTTCTGTTTTCAAAAATAGCTAAGTTTTTTTTCGCAGATGATCTCAAGTTTTGCAGAATTATAAAAAATTTAATTGACCACATTTTGTTACAAGATGATTTAAGAAATCTTTTGAATTGGTGTACAGAAAACAGAATGTATCTAAATACGTCAAAATGTAATGTAATAAGTTTTTCTCGCAAACACAACCTAATAGATCCTTTATACCTTTTAAACGATGTTCCACTTCTAAATTTAAACACAATACGCGATTTGGGAGTTGTATTCGATTCGAAGTTAACTTTCACACAACATTTTAATAGCATAGTAGCAAAATCATCCAAAATTGTTTTTATATTGTTGATTGATTTTATAATGCGCAATAGCAATTTTTTTAAGAATCCCTCAACCAGAATTACTCTTTACAACGCCTATGTACGTAGTCACCTTGATTACTGTAGCGTAGTGTGGTCACCGCACTATGCGACCCATCAATTAAGAATTGAGCGAGTACAAAAAGATTTATGGGCCATCAAGCTTACAGCAGTGGATTGTTGAAAAAATTGCCTTCCTACAACGACAAACTGAACTTCTTCGGCCTTATTGGTCTAAATGACAGAAGAAAAGTATCCGATCTTCTATTTCTATTTAAAGTTCTACACAATCTTGTAGACTGCCCCGTATTATTTGAATCTTTCAGCTTTAAAGTGCCTACGCGTCTTCCTCGCCACCCAATCAACCTTTTTGCTCCACCCCCTTCCCGTACTAATCTAAAACGTTGAACTATTTTGTTTACAACTTCATCGGATTCAAAGCAAAATATAAAATTAAAATTATGAGATAGTTCATTGGTTCATAATTCAAAAGTACGAAGCACTATGGTAAAAAAGTTTAATATTTAACATAGTTAGACAAAAATAAAGATTTAGGGGTAAAAATCCTTTGTGTTTTTCACTCTAGACGAACTCTTGCATTGGGGCGCGTATTATACATAGGTATATGTATAATCTACGTGTATATTAAAAATATTGTAATAAGAAGTATTTAAATACTCAGAGTGTAAAGTAAGTTAATATAATTATTATTATCAAGAAGGAACTTTCAGTGCACGAACCAGACTCGGGCTTCACAAAAGATAACGATAGCACCATTCCGAATTTACCTTATAAAAGCATTGCTGCTTTTATAAGATTGTTTACCACCATCTAGTGGTGAATAGATTAAACTTTTGTCCATTATTATTCTTATTGGAATGGTTTTATCAATATCGGGTTAAAGCACACCTACTTTTAAAGAAACGTAACTTACGCTCGCAAATATTATCGACACTTATTAACCACATTACATAGCCAGCCATATGGCTGGCTATGTAATGACATGGGAGAGTGGGATTTCAATTAGTTTAAGAAACTAATATGTTCTGTTTTTTTTTTAATTTCTATAAATAGCCATTGCATAGTCGTTGTAAAGATTGTCACTAAGAAACTAATTTACTACATGTATAACTATATTACTATATGTATAAAACTTGTATAGGTACGCGTAATGAAATCCATGTATTCATGAACAGATGTTTAAATGAATCCTCAAAGATCTTTAACAACAGGCAATAAAAATTAATTACCATTAATACATTATTTATCTACTTATTAATAACCACCTCATTAATAAACGCGGTGTCACTAAAACACTGTTATAACGTGTTTTGTCTCTTTTGCTCTTCGGAAAATTGCGTATGTTAGAAAGTAGAAACCATTTGATAGTTTATTAATATGGCCCATGATATTTAATGAACTGAACCACAGGTTACTGCCACGTTCAACATACTGATCGATTACCTTTAACTTCTCATATGCCGGAACGCAGATCCAAGCCAGACACAATTGATTTTCTATTGTGTCTGGAATCCCGGCAAGCAAAAGTTTAATGTCCCATTAGCAGGAGGTATGTTAAATGTTGTATGTATAAAATACTAGATGGCGCTACAATTATTTAAGTTCTGTGTTAAGATTTCTGCGAAACTAGTGAACCTATTTAAATGGGACTTTCACTGGTGGATTGCTAATTTCAAAAGAATTAAGCTGAGCAAGTCTTGCCACGAAATTTCACACGGAAGGCATGCTACGCGGATAAAACTGACGGTGAAATGTAGTTGAAAATTAACATAAATCAATATTATAATAAATAATTATACAACTGATGCATAGAAACATGCAATCTCGCGTAGTTTGATCGTAATTCAAACATAACCAACATAAAAATTCAGTAAAAAATTAAAATCAACTGAAAATACTAAATCCGAGGTCTCTTTCTCAAGGTAAAAACAATGGCCTAACCTAACCTAACCTAACCTAACCTAACCTAACTAGGTTAGGTTAGGTTAGGTTTTTTTTTTTTTTTTTTTTTTTTTTTTTTTTTTTTTTTTTTTTTTTTTTTTTTTTTTTTTTTTTTTTTTTTTTTTTTTTTTTTTGTATGTTTCGGGTTTCCCCTGATATTTATTTTTCAGGGACCTTGGATCTCCTGTTTAAAAGCACTATCACTTATCACTGTGGCCAGATTGAGGCCTTATTCATTTTTGCCACTTCTTTTATCACATCTTCGCAATATTTTGCGAATTTCTGTTTAGAGTGACTGCCCTTAATAAGAGTGTTCCAGCATTCAGTTTTCAGCTTTGTATTAAGTTCGAATTCTAAACACATTCTCTTATTTGCGAAAATGGGGCAGTCATTCAAAATGTGCTCTATGTCTTGTGGCACATCAGAGCAGTGGCAGTTGGGACTGTCTTTGCGTTTAAATCGGTGGAGATACTGGGCAGTGGCTCCGTGTCCTGTCAGGATTTGGGACTTCCAGTAGGACACGCCCAGTTCTCTCACCGATTTATATGCGCTTGTCACTTCAGGGAAGAAAGTCTTGGTGACTTTTCCTTTCTTTGATTGCCTGTATTCTCTTTGCCAATTCTGGAGAGTGCGTTCCCTGATGGATTTTTTGGCGAAGGATACAGGGAATCTGTTGTATTCCGAGGCCGTTTTCATAGAAAGAGCTGCTTCCTTAGCCAGTGTGTCTGCGCGTTCGTTTCCGGCTGTGCCAGCGTGGGCCTTGGTCCAGAAAAACTTTATTTCTTTGCCTTGATGTTCTGCGGTTTGGAGGTCTTTCTTGATTTCGCAGACCAAAGGATGTGTTGAGACTGGGTTCTTTATTGCTTCGAGTGAGGAACGGGAGTCACTGACAACGTGGCATGGAGTGTAGCTTGGCGTCTGCAACACAAAATTAACGGCATGTTTCAGTGCAAGGAGCTCCGATTGGTACACCGAGCAGAAGGGCTCCAGACGGAGCTTCTTGCACCGAACTTCTGATCCGTTCCTCCAGACTGACAGGGCACAGCCAACTTTTCCTTCGAGCTTGCTGCCGTCTGTGTAGATGTAGACAGCAGGAGGGGCTGAATCTTCAGTGGGGTTCTCGACTGGAGCTATGATGGAGAACGGGACTTCTTTTCGGTCGGCCGGGTGCGGGAGTTGGAAGAATGGGACTCGGGATTCCAGTCTTCTGCCCCAGGCTTCCGTTAGAAGCTTACCCCGTTTCACTTTGAAGAGCTCTGCGACTTCTTTGGCCCTGTAATCTAGCGGAAGAATTCCCGCCAGAGTAATTGCTGAGTCGAAGGATGTAGTCCGGTAAGCTTTGGCGATTTTGAGAGCAAAGAGTCGCTGGGTTGACCGCAGCTTCCGGACTATGTAATCTTTCGAGCAGCTGTCACCCCAGACATTGGAGGCGTATAGGATCATGGGCTCGATCGCGCCGATGTACATTTCCCGTACTATTTCGGGACTAAGTCCCCAAGAGGGTTTTGCTGCTCGTGCTAAGCCCTTGTACACCGCGGTTGCCTTTGCGCAAGCGCTCTCAATGTGTTCCTTGAACGTAAGGTTATTGTCTATGACCAGTCCCAGGATCTTTGTGCTAGTTACTGGCTCAATCGGGACATTGTTCATGGTGATGTTCGGAGCAGGAATATTCTGTTTCCGAGTTATCACCATTAGAGAGGTTTTGTGGGGGGAGAAGTTGAGTTTGTGCTCGCGTCCCCACTCGACAACTCTATTCAGCACTGGATTGAGCTTCGCCTCAATTTCTCCGATAGTATCGCCATGTACCACCAAGGTCACGTCGTCAGCAAAAGCCTGGACGTCTACTGGGCTATCCTCTAACTCTTCGAGGAGGGAGTCTGCGACGAGGTTCCATTTCACCGGGCCTGCTACACTTCCTTGAATACACCCTCGTTCCGTGGACTTTGTGACCTCGGCGTCTCCGTATACTATAGTGACTGTGTTGTCTTTGAGACTGTCATCCATCACACCGTAGATGTCGGCGGGGCAGTTTTTGAGACGAAGCTGCTCTCTAACGGATGGCCACCATGCATGGTCGAAGGCGCCCTCGATGTCTAGTGAGACGACCACCACTATTCTGCGCATAGTGTGCGCTTCGTATTTGATCTGTCCCACCAGTTCGAAGAGAGCGTCCTCTGTACCTCTTTGCGGCATGAAGCCATACTGCCTCGTGCTCATGTGGCCCCGCGACTCTAAGTGCCATTGGAGTCGGTTGGTGATGAGCTTCTCAAAAATCTTGCCCAGAACCGGTAGCAGGCCAATGGGTCTGTAAGATTTGGGACTGGTGTAATCATCCCTCCCAATCTTAGGGATTATGCAGACTCTTGCCGCCTTCCAGATTCTGGGAAAGACTCCGAGCTTCAGGCATCTATTGTAGGTCGCGAGGAAGAGTGGCGGGTTACATCCGATGGCTTCTTTGCAGATATCTGCTGTAAGACCATCAGGACCGGGTGCCTTTTTGGGGTTGAGGCCCTTGAGGACGACTGAAAGTTCAGATTCCGTGATGGGTGGGCCCGGTTGAGATAGACACTCGGGGGGAGCGGTGGAGCTGGTGCTGGTTCGCACTGCCGCTTGTTCCGGAGTGTCTAACTCCGCCGGGTCATTGGGGTAAAGTGTTTCCGCTAAGAGCTGGGCGGAGTCCGCTGCAGATAGGGTGTGTCCATTTCTGTCCACGAGGCCTATGTCGGACACTTTCGCTCCAGTTGCCCGCCGGATCACTTTCCACGCTCCGTCCCAGACGTTGTGGAGTCTCATTTCTGTGCAGAGCTGTTTCCAGCTGGTGATTCGAGCCTGGTTTATAGCTACTTTGTAGGCTTCTAAAGCCCCCAGGTACTCGTTGATTACCAGCTGCTTGCGCTCGATTCTGGCACATTTGATGCGTCGCCTCTTTCTAGTGACGTCCCTCTTCATGTCCGTCAGTTGTCGGACCCACCAGGGGTTGATCCTTTTGGGTCGGAGGCCAATTGGAGGGAACGTCTTTTCACAGGTCTCTATTAGGCCTTTCGTGAGATTCTCAATGTACTCTTCTAGCTCCTGCTTATTGAAATTGGCGACCATATCAGCTGTTATCGCTAGTACATCGAGTTTCTCACGAAGAGTCTCTCGGAAGGTTGACCACTTTGCCTTTCTGGTATTAAATCTGCGTGTGGCAGATATGGGTTTCGGAGCTAACTTGCTTCCAGTGTTGAGGCGGTAAGTGATGGCCCTGTGGTCCGAAAGTTGGACCATGCACTGATCAACCTTCCAGTCGGAGATTTTGTTGATCAGTGCATCCGTTATGAGGGTCACATCGACTATGCTTTGGAAAGCTCGTCCTTCCCTGAACACCTCGAAGGTCGGAGTGCTGCCCACATTTGCCACGTACAAGTCCGATGAAGCTATAAATTCCAGGATTTCCTGTCCTCTGCTATCGTCTTCGCTCTCGCCCCACCATACGCTCTTGGCATTGGCATCGCCGCCGATCACTATCTTGTCCGACGGTCCTGTGACTTGTGTGAGGCGGTTTAGGTATGCATTGAGGGGTTCTGTGCCCTCGAAGTACACCGATACCACCACTATTTTGCCTTCAGGGCTATTAATAGTGACGGAGGCGATGTTTTCTGAGACCAACTTTGAGTCGACGTGGATGGTGAGGGAGTCGTTGAGAATAGCTATTGCTGCTTTGACAGGTTTCTCCCTAGCGCCGTTGAGTTGGACGATTCTTGCTCCGTGTCGGTGCGACATCTCCCCGCTGTTCCCTGTATAGGGTTCTTGCAGGAGTAAAATGTCGCACTTACGCCGCACGGCTTCTCCGAAGAATTCGTCGGTGGCGTTGCGAGATCTTGCGAGATTGCACTGAGCAAAGGACAGGTAATTTGCGCTGCTGGTCCCCGGGACAACCTCAGCAATACTGTACCGAGGCTCTGGCTATGCCTTCCCAGCGAGCCCTGACTGGGCAGTCTCGGCTGAAAGCGTCGTGTCCAATGTTTGACAGCTTCTCTCGGCAGCAGTTTACGCATTCAGGAGCAGCTCTGGGGCTTGCTGCTCTAGCTGGGCATTCTCGGAAAGCGTGTCCGGGTTTGGAGCAATAGGCACACAGATTGTCAGCAGTCTCTGTGTGGCAGACTTTGCGTGTGTGCCCGTAGCCCAAACACTTACTGCACTGCACAAGGGGAGACCTCTCTTCGACTGCGCAGCGAATCCATCCGACGTGCAGGATGCCGGCGCTCATCATGCGCGACCACAATTTCGGGGTAGTTTCGAGCACAACGTGGCATTGGTGAGGGTTTCGGGCCTTAATCCGGTGACGGACTTTGGCCCACTCCTCTGAGCCAAGGCCAATGAAGACCCCGGAATTCTGTCTGCGCAGAGAGGCCTCGACCTGAGCGTCAGTATCTGCGGCCATGACGTCGCGGAGGAGAATTTGGGGTAGTTTGGTCTTCGCCTCTTCTACCACCAAGTTGCTGTTCGCCTCCGTGATGTGTTTTGTTAACAGCTCTGCTTCTTGTTTAGAGCCACAACTCAAAACGACTTTCTCGTTCTTGGCTTTCCTGAGACGCTGGACTCCTACGCCGAGTTCGCGCACGTCGACCTTCTCCTTAACTTCATCCATGACTTTTTGGGCAGTGGTTTCCTTTTCCCGGGAGCTTATAAGGAGGGTGTGGACAGGAGTTCTTGCCGGAATGCCACTGCGCCCAGTTGGAGAGCCTGTTGTCGAGGGGAAGGTTTGGAGTGCGGATGCGACTTCGGCGTAGGTTCTTCTGTTAGCTTCTTCCTTCACTAATTCCTTAACTTCTTTCACTTCCTTCAGAAGAACATCAATCTTTTCCGAGTCCTGAGTTGATACTGGTGGTCTGGAGGATGGCTCTTTTGTCAGCTTTTCGGCTCTATTTAAGGCCATACCAATCTCGGACTTCAGTTTGTCCATGTTCTTATTGTATGCTTCCATTAGTTTGGAGTGATCTGCAATTTGCTTACGTAATTCATCGCTTTCTAATTGTATTTGTTTTTGTTTCAGGTGGAGCTGGGATGGAAGCTGCTGGGTGGTCGGGAGCTGCTGGGATGCCGTGAGCTGCGAGTTGGATGCGGAGGCGGAGTCTCCAGGCTTGTTACTCTCGGCCTCTTTCACCAATTGATATAGGCGCTCAACGGCCTGTGTGACCCCCGCCTTAATATCTGACCTCAGGTTCCTGGAATTGCCGAGGTTAAGCTTTGCCTTGGTTAGGCAGGCCTTGGCCTCGGCGGTCCGTGAAGCGTATACCTTTCTCATCGGAGGACTGCCAAGCGGTTCCACCACAAAAGTGGCGTTGCCGCCGGTCAGTACCTCTTGCGAGCAGAGAGGGGCTTCCTGGATTTGAGGGGGGGGAGGGAGAGCCTCGGGGGGTGTTGAGAACCCTTCTTTCGGCGCTGCTTTGGTTTTCGTTGGAGTGCGGAGACCAAACATATTGTAAAAAGTGCGAAGAAATGTTATACTATAAAAAGTGGGGGGTGAAGGGGGGATGGACTATAGGTTGTTGAAAGGGAAGTGTAGAGATCAATGAGATGTGTATTTTGATCTAAGAATGATCAAAATCGGTTAATACACGCCAAAGTTATTAAGTTTTAAAATACCTGGAGGATTTTAGGTTTTGTAAGAGAATTTATGAAAACAACTTTTGGGTGCAAATGTATGGGGGGAGGGGAGAGAAGTGTAGATAACCGTATATACTTGAGTAGGTCTTCTGAAGTTACGTATTTTCTGTGAATAAACTAGGGAGCTAAAATAAAAGATAACAGAGATATTGCAGTTTTGTTAAATTTTAATAACAGAAATTTCTGAGCCAAAATGAGATTTTAGTATTTTTGAAAAAGTGTTAAATGAATTATGTTTGAATGAAATGAAATGATATAATACAAGTAGCAATTGAAATTTGACGGTGACTGGAGAAAACTAGGCTACAATCGGATGAAATGGAAAAAAGTTATTAGCGATATGGCAAAAACGTGTTAATACCCCCTGTGAAATATTCGATGTTTCAGAAGGGGTATGTTGTAGTTACCGGCAAAAAATAGTTATTAAAGGGACGATCTACTATGATACAAATCTAGATAGGGGGTGAGACAGGCTAACTGGCAAAGACTAGGAAACTGTAAATATTTAATGAAATAATGAAGTAATGGGACGTCAAAGTTAGAAAAACTGTAAATTTTAAAGATTTTATGAAATATGGACAAAGTTGTAGGGGGAAGTGGAGGGGATGGACTGTTGAAGCTAATTATATGAAAGAACTCGACAAATCAAGACGGACTGCGAAGAGACCGTCGAGATCGGTTGAAACGCCGATTTTTGCGGGATTTTTGAAAGTTCAATTTTTCTCCGCGAAGTAAGAAAATCGGAATTTTGAAAATTTTCTTAAGGAAAAGTTGGAATTTTCCAATTATTATTTCACAACTAAATCGGGCTTAACGAGACGGAAATTTTGACGTATCAAACACTGAATTCAAAGAAAACTACCCACTTGAAAAAGCGGTTGGGTTAGGTTGGGTTAGGTTAGGTTAGGTTAGGTTAGGTTGGGGCGCGCGTCAGACAACCTCCTCGTGGTGCGCCCTGGGCAACGTGAACCCTCGAGTCTCTGCGATTTTAGCGGAGACTCGAGAGTTGACGGCAAATAGTCTGACAGGGGAGGGAGGGAAAAGTGAAAGTGTTGGGGTAGCGATGGCTGGGGGAACAGCGGGGGAAAGAGTTTGATTATGGGGGGACAGGGAGTTAACACATTCACACACACATCCTACACAACATACATACAACATTACACACCACACTCAAGCACTACATTGACTCATACATACAGATACACACTTAGCCAATTACACACCGACGATTCAGAAAGGGAGATTAAAAAAAAAAAAAAATTATGAGAAAAGCGTCAAATAAAGTTAGTCCACGGGTGGGTCCCGCCTCAGGCGGGGAATCCCACCAGGGCGCTTCGGCGCCCTGCTGCCCCATTGTATACGTGGGGGGCAATTGCCGCTTCGATTGTAATAGTGGGAGTGAGGAGGATGGAAAGAATAGGAGCAAAAGTGAAAGCCAGAGAGAGGACCAAGAAGGTCGAAGGAAGGAAGAAGGGAAGAAGGAAGATTGGCCCCCACTACCGCCCCGGGTCAATCAACGAGAAAGGAAGAAGGAGAATAACCCTGAAGAAAAGAGCTCAGGCGAAAGTGGCCGAGAAAGCCAGGAAGAAGATAGGGGACATCCCAAAGAGGAGACCCTTAAAGACCAAAGACAGCAAAAGGCGGTTTTGCTACTCCCATCTTGGTTGGCCAACCAAGGGGAAAGAAAAGAAGAGAAAGAGAGAGACAGGAGTGTGGCGTCAATATCCTCGGGATCCGAGCGGAGCCTAAGAATGTTGGTGGAACGCCTTCCGACACCGATGTCCTTCGGCCGCCTTAGTGACGGCGAGGCTGGCCGCAAAAGGAGAAGAGGGTCGGACGAAGACACCCCGGAGTCATCGGACGTCGAGGGCGTGGCTAGGGCCCCGCGAAAGATGTCAACAACGCACCGGGGCCGTGGGTCGGGGAGACCTCCGTCCCACGGGAAGTACGTGGGCTTGGCAAAAGCCAAAAAAGACTTAGAAGAGGCTCAGCGTGCCGCCGAAGAAGCCAATCGGGTCGAAGAAAAAGCCGCGAAAGATCTGGAAACAGAGAGAAAAGTAGCCGAGTGGACTCGAAATAATATCCGGAGTCCTCGACTGTTTTCTGTTTCTGGATCTGACATGGAACAGTCTGACCATGGGACCGACGTAGAAGCCGACGTGGCAATCATTAAAAGGATTGCCACCAAATCCGGAAATCTAAAGGGAGGATACGTTCGGGCCCTTAAGAATGCCGCAGCGGCCATCTCCGACAAGTGCCAACGGATGGCAAAGAAGAACACATCCGAGGAGGAGGCGAGATTAAGGGCCGAAAACGCTCAGCTTCGGGTCGCCATGGACACACTCCGCAAGGAGTTTGACTTGGTCCGGGCTGAGCTGTCTCGGCTAACAGAAGCGGTGGGTCGTGCAAACCGAGAGGAGACTCAGCCCTCACGGAAGTCTGGCCCCCCCAGCGAAGAAGAGTCCTTACATAAATTCGCAGTCATGGTGGGGACCATGATCGACGCAAAAATGGCGGCGCTTGAGCCCCGCCTTCTTCCGGCCCAGCGTGAGCGACCACCACTGGCGGCAGACTCTCTAAGGAGGCAGGCAACGGAGGCAATGATCGTGCCAGAGGCTCAATTGAGTTCAGCACCGCCAAAGAAGACAGCAGCACAAGCGGAGAAGAAGGGCAAGAAGAAGAAGGCTAAGGAAGGAGAAAAGGTCGTCCCAGCACCGCCACCAGTGGCCCCTCAACTGGCTGTCACGTCTGGCGGACCCAGCGTTACACCCACTTCTTCACAAGAGGGATGGAGCGCTGTAGTCAAAAGAGGCGGTAAGGGAAATCCTCGACCCGCCCAACAGGCTCGAGCAGTTCAGCGCCGGGATGCAGCACAAGCAGCCAAGACCAGCAGCAGAACAAAGAAGAGGCGGATTAGGGGTCCCAAGTCCTCAGCTATTGTCCTGACCTTACGTCCGGAGGCAACGACAAGAGGACTGACCTACAAAGAGGTGCTGGTCAAGATGAAGACCAGCATCTCTCTTTCTAGCGTGGGCATCACCGGAGGTGTGAAAATTAAGGAGGCGCAGACGGGTGCGAAACTAATTGAGATTCCCGGAACCAGCAGTGACGCCCTGGCTGACCAACTAGCGGGGAAGATCCGGGAGATCCTCGGCGACGACGTCTGGGTAACGAGGCCCGTGAAGTGCAGCGAGCTGCGCATCACGGACCTTGATGAATCCATCTCGGTAGAGGAAGTCACCGCTGCCATCGTAGCGGAGTCGGGATGCAGCAGAGAGGCCCTCAGGACTGGTGACCTCCGACGTGAAGCTCGTGGTCGAAGAGGGTTCACCCTGTGGGTGCGGTGCCCGACAACAGCGGCCAAGACCTTGGCCTTGAAGCGGACTATTCTGGTGGGGTGGGTCCCAGCAAGGGTCACCCTACTGGAACCCCGCCCGCTATCCTGCTTCCGCTGCATGGAGCTGGGGCACGTCTGCGGCAAGTGCGACTCTGACGTAGATCGGAGCGCGCTCTGCTACAGATGCGGCAAGGATGGACACAAAGCGGCGACCTGTTTAGCAGATCCCCACTGCAGCCTGTGCGCGGCCGCCAACTTGCCAGCGTCGCACAGGGTGGGCGGCAGGACATGTATTGCAGCTGCAAAGAAGAGGACCCGAATAAGAGGCACTCAAAGTGCCCAAAGCACACGTCTCCAAGCCTCATCAGAGGCCATGGACGAGGGGGCTCCGAATAGAAGCGGGTAATGGATCACACCCTTACCCGCTTCCTTCAGTGTAATATCAACCACTCCGCTCGAGCCCAGGACCTCCTGGCCCAGAGCATGGCGGAGTGGTTGATAAACATCGCAGTAGTCGCAGAACCCTATTTTGTCCCGGAATCAGAAAATTGGGTAGCGGATCGCGACTCCCTTGTCGCCATTGTCACTCGACCCTCCGTTGGCTCCCCTCCCTTTGACCATGTAGCAAAGGGCAGGGGATGCGTAGCGGTCACTATGGGTGGCTTGGCAATAGTGGGGGTGTATTTCTCCCCGAATCGGACTCTCTCGGAATTCGAGGGGTTCTTAGGGGAACTATCCGCTCTTCTAGAGAGCAGGAGGCGGTCCCGCCAGGTGCTCGTCCTCGGGGACTTCAACGCCAAATCCTCGGCGTGGGGATCCCCGACGACTGATGCCCGCGGTGACTGTCTCTTGGAGTGGGCAACTTCGACTGGACTGGAGATCCTCAACCAGGGATCGGAATACACGTGCGTGCGGCAACAGGGCGGATCCATAGTGGACATCACGTTCGCATGCCCCGCCCTGGCGCGCCGTGTTCGAGGCTGGAGAGTCTTGGTGGAGGCGGAGTCGTTGTCCGATCATCGGTACATCCGATTTGACACCTCCGCCACCACCTCGAACCCCAGTCAGCCGGCATCCAGAACACGAGAGGGACCGCGTTGGTCACTGAAGCGTCTCAATCGAGAGCATCTTGAAGAGTCGCTCCTAGTTGCAACGTGGGAGACAGCGCCAGAACGACCGGAGTGCGTTGAAGCAGAAGCAGAGTGGTTCGAGGCTGCCATGACGTCCATATGCGACACATCTATGCCCCGTGTACCTCCATACCGCCCAAGACGATGCGTCTACTGGTGGTCCGCCGAGATTGCGGTGCTCCGCGCTGCGTGCATCGCGGCGGGCCGCCTATACACGCGTCACAGACGCCGATACCGACGCCACCAACGTGACACAGACGAGGAAGTCGAAGAAGCCCTTCTCAACGAGCACCGACGAGTGAAGGAGGCCCTACAAAAGGCGGTAGAGCAAGCAAAATCACAAGCAAAGGAGGAAATGTTGCAGACCTTGGACGACGACCCCTGGGGTAGGCCTTACCTTATGGTACGTGGCAAACTGCGCCAGTCGGCGCCTCCCCTCACCCAAAGTCTGGAGCCGCAGTTCCTGGAAGGCGTGCTGTCGACTCTGTTCCCGGACAGAGGCGCACACACGCCGCCGGAGATGTCCCCATCTCCCGGCACAGGACCTGCCGACACCTCCGTCCCGGAAGTCACCAGAGAGGAGCTGAAGGCGGCCGTGATCAGACTTCGGTCGAAAAACACGGCCCCCGGGCTGGACGGCATCCCGGGTCGCGTCTGGGTGGAGGCCCTCGAGTCCGACGACTTCGCGTCCCGACTTAGGAGCCTCTACTCGGCATGCCTGGAGCGCGGCCAGTTCCCCGTTAGGTGGAGAAACGGGAGGCTTGTGCTGTTGAAGAAGGAAGGACGGCCGGCGGATGTTCCGTCATCCTACCGTCCCATCGTCCTTATTGACGAGGTGGTGAAGCTCTTCGAGCGAATCATCTCCAACCGTCTTACGAACCACCTTCGTACTGTGGGGCCTGACTTCACGGATAACCAATATGGCTTCAGACTTGGTCTTTCAACCATAGAAGCCATACTGAGGCTGAGAGAACTTACTGAGGGCGCTGTACACCGGGGCGAGGTTGCATTGGTGGTGTCCGTGGACATCTCCAATGCCTTCAACACCTTGCCCTGGGAGTGCATACTCGCGGCGCTCCATTACCACGGGGTGCCCGAGTACCTCATTAGACTCATTGCCCAATACCTGCCACGGGTTGTGACATATTCGGTCCGAAACGGCACGCGATGTCATCCGACGTCGCGAGGAGTTCCACAGGGTTCGGTCCTAGGGCCAATCCTGTGGAACTTTGGATTCGGATGGGTACTCCGGGGGTCGACTCTCCCCGGAGTATACTATATATGTTTCGCCGACGACGTGATTGTAGTTGTGCTCGGAAAAGATTACCGTTCGGCGAGTATTTTAGCGACGGCTGCAGTTGCGCACGTTGTGTCTCGGATTCGGAGGCTCGGTCTGGAGGTGGCTCTGCACAAGACTCAGGCTATGTTGTTCCACGGCCCTCGTAGAGGACCCCCACCTGGGGCTCACATCATAGTCGGTGGCGTGCGGATCGACCTCCAGCCGACCCTAAAATACCTGGGGTTGGTGTTAGACAGCCGGTGGAACTTCAAACCGCACTTCGCAGCCCTTGCGCCGCGGTTATTGAAGGTTTCGTCGGCTCTCCGTCGAATTATGCCCAACTTAAATGGGCCTCAAGAAGCGAGTCGCCGCCTCTATATGGGAGTCGTGCGGTCCATGGCCCTGTACGGCGCTCCTGTTTGGGCTCGCGCCCACTCAGCGAGCGCCGTCCCCCTCCTGCGAGCGCCTCAGCGCGCAATCGCGATAGGGGTGGCCAGGGGATACCGCACCATATCCGGCGAAGCGGCCTTATTACTCGCTGGGTCTCTGCCCTGGGACCTAGAGGCTGGAGTGCTGGCGTCGGTCTACGACTGGCGCCAGCGCCGTCGAGATGGCGGGAACAACCCTGCCCTCCGAGAAATTCAGCATCGCAGGGAGCTCGTCCGACTCGATGCTGTCGATGAGTGGAGGGCTCGTATGGAGCGGCCGAGTTTCGGCACACGCACGGTCGAGGCCATCCGCGATGTCCTTGATGAGTGGCTCTACCGGCGTCATGGCAGACTCACGTTCAGGCTGACGCAGGTCCTGTCGGGGCATGGTTGCTTCGGCGGGTACCTGTGTCGTGTAGCCTTGAGGGAGCCAACGCCGGTGTGCCACCACTGCGGAGCCGAGGAAGACTCGGCACAACATACCTTGGAGGAGTGTCCGGCGTGGTCGGACCAGAGGTCGGCTATGGCTGCCGTCATCGGTTTCGACTTCTCTCTGCGGGCCGTAGTTCGCGCTATGGTCCAAGGGGAGGAGTCCTGGACGGCGGTGGCCAACTTCTGTGAGAGCGTGCTCGCACAGAAGGAAGCGGCAGAGCGCGAGCGTGAGGCGGTCACCGACTGCCCCATGCGCCGCCGCAGAGCTGGCCGACGGCGAAGGGCGTTTCCGGACGCCCTGCGCCCTCCATAATTGGGGCCGCGGTGGTTCTCCCGGGGAGCGGGTTAACCGCCGCACATAGGCCTCGAGGTGGCGCGCGCGGTGTCTTCCGCGCGCCTCTCAGTAAGTCCGGTGTACGACACCGAGGACGGGGTTCCCTCTTTTGAGGGTCCCAGCGCTGTCGGGGTTCGGTGGACGCATCTCCGGATTTCCCATGTCCCCGACACAAGCGCCGAGGAAGGAGACACAGCTGTGGTTTAGTGGGTATTACTGCGGTGGATGCGATGAGCCTCGGCAGCGGGGGGAGCTGGTCCACCGGGTTGGTCTTCAACTGAAGCCTAGCTGCTTATAAGTCCATCCGGGCTTCAGTCCCGGATTGACTTGGAAGTGGCCAAGGTCGAAGTTGATGGCACTGAGTCCCACATACCCCAACTATTGGCTCCACCCAATAGTTGGGGATGCATAAAAGGCATTCCACTGCTATAACAAAAAAAAAAAAAAAAAAAAAAGGTTAGGTTAGGTTATCGACACTACCTGGGGTGTTCTACTTATGCTTCGCCGACGACGTCCTGGTCATTGCCATTGGCAAGACGTACAGGCTCGCGAGCATAGTAGCCACGGCTGCGGTCGCCCACGTAGTGTCACGTATCCGTAGACTCGGCTTAGACGTCGCCCTCGAGAAGACCCAGGCGACGCTGTTTCATGGGCCCCGCCGGGGACCCCCCCGTGAGGCCCATTTAACAGTTGGCGGGGTGCGCATCCCAGTGACGCCCACCCTGAAGTACCTCGGTCTTCTCCTGGACGGCAGATGGAGCTTTCGACAGCACTTCGCGAACCTCGCGCCGCGGCTCTTGAAAGCCTCATCTGCCCTGAGAAGGATCATGCCCAACATCAACGGGCCCCAGGATGCAAGCCGCCGCCTCTACCTTGGAGTCGTGCGGTCCATGGCACTCTACGGTGCACCTGTTTGGGCTTACGCCCATCCAGCGAGCACCCTACCCCTCCTGCGTGCGCAACGCGCCATCGCGACGGGGGTAGTTAGAGGGTACCGCACCATATCCGCAGAGGCGGCCTGCCTACTTGCAGGTTCCATCCCCTGGGACTTGGAGGCGCAGGTTCTTGCGCAGGTGTACCACTGGCGCATGAACCTCCGCTCCCAAGGAGATGATCCAGCCCTCCGCGAGGTCCAAGTCTTTCGGGACCTCGTTCGCGTCAATGCTATTGACGCATGGAGGGCGCGTTTGGAGCGCCCGAGTTACGGCACCCGCACAGTCGAGGCCATCAGAGATGTCCTTGACGGGTGGCTCAATCGGCAGCATGGCAGACTCAGCTTTCGCTTGACGCAGGTTTTGTCGGGACATGGTTGTTTCGGCAAATACCTGTGTCGCATAGCTTTGAGGGAGCCGACGCCGATCTGCCACCATTGCGGCGCCGAAGAAGACTCGGCGCAACATACGCTGGAGGTGTGTCCGGCTTGGTCGGACCAACGCATGGCCATGGCCGCCGTGGTCGGTTTTGACTTCTCGCTGCGGGCCGTAGTTCACTCTATGGTCCAAAGTGAGGAGTCCTGGACTGCGGTGGCCACCTTCTGCGAGAGCGTGCTCATGCAGAAGGAGGCGGCAGAGCGCGAGCGTGAGGCGGTCTCCGACTGCCCCATGCGCCGCCGCCGAGGAGGCCGGCGTAGAAGGGCGTACGCGGACGCCCTTCTACCTCCTTAGTTGAGGCTGCGGTGGCCCCCGGGGTGCGGGTGTGCCGCTGCGAAAAGGCCTCGAGGTGGCGCGCGCGCGGTGTCTTCCGCGCGCCATTTAACGAAAGACCGGGGGGTGTTAACCCCTAACACCCCCCGAGGAGGGGGCCCCCACCCCAGGGGGCCCGGCGCTGTCGGGTTCGGTGGATGAATCTCCGTTTCCCACGTTCCCGACACTAAGCGCACTGAAGACACAGCAGTGGTTTTAGTGGGTAGTCACTGCGGTAGGTGCGATGAGCCCCGGCAGCGGGGGGAGCTTGCCTACCGGGTTGAGCCCCACATACCCCTGACGTCTGGCACCACCCGGACGGCGGGGGATGCGTAAATGCATTTCCACTGCTAAACAAAAAAAAAAAAAAAAAAAAAAAGGTTAGGTTAGGTTCCATCAGAGATGTCCTCGACGGGTGGCTCAATCGGCAGCATGGCAGACTCAGCTTTCGCTTGACGCAGGTTTTGTCGGGACATGGTTGTTTCGGCAAATACCTGTGTCGCATAGCTTTGAGGGAGCCGACGCCGATCTGCCACCATTGCGGCGCCGAAGAAGACTCGGCGCAACATACGCTGGAGGTGTGTCCGGCTTGGTCGGACCAACGCATGGCCATGGCCGCCGTGGTCGGTTTTGACTTCTCGCTGCGGGCCGTAGTTCACTCTATGGTCCAAAGTGAGGAGTCCTGGACCGCGGTGGCCACCTTCTGCGAGAGCGTGCTCATGCAGAAGGAGGCGGCAGAGCGCGAGCGTGAGGCGGTCTCCGACTGCCCCATGCGCCGCCGCCGAGGAGGCCGGCGTAGAAGGGCGTACGCGGACGCCCTTCTACCTCCTTAGTTGAGGCTGCGGTGGCCCCCGGGGTGCGGGTGTGCCGCTGCGAAAAGGCCTCGAGGTGGCGCGCGCGCGGTGTCTTCCGCGCGCCACTTAACGAAAGACCGGGGGGTGTTAACCCCTAACACCCCCCGAGGAGGGGGCCCCCACCCCAGGGGGCCCGGCGCTGTCGGGTTCGGTGGATGAATCTCCGTTTCCCACGTTCCCGACACTAAGCGCACCGAAGGCACAGCAGTGGTTTTAGTGGGTAGTCACTGCGGTAGGTGCGATGAGCCCCGGCAGCGGGGGGAGCTTGCCTACCGGGTTGAGCCCCACATACCCCTGCCGTCTGGCACCACCCGGACGGCGGGGGATGCGTAAATGCATTTCCACTGCTAAACAAAAAAAAAAAAAAAGGTTAGGTTAGGTTGGGGCGCGTGTCAGACAACCTCCTCGTGGTGCGCCCTGGGCAACGTGAACCCTCGAGTCTCTGCGATTTTAGCGGAGACTCGAGAGTTGACGGCAAATAGTCTGACAGGGGAGGGAGGGAAAAGTGAAAGTGTTGGGGAAGTGATGGATGGGGGAACAGTGGGGGAAGTGATTGGACAACGGGGGGGACAGGGAGATTACACATTCACATACACTTTTACACACCACACATACAACACTACACACTACGCTCAAGCACTTCATCAACTCATACATACATCTACACGCATTCAGATACACACGACGTTCAGGACAGGGAGTTTCAAACATCATGAAAAAGACGACAACTAAAGTTAGTCCACGGGTGGGTCCCGCCTCAGGCGGGGAATCCCACCAGGGTGCTTCGGCATCCTGCTGCCCCAAAGTATACGTGGGGGGCAATTGCCGTTTTGATTGTGATAGTGGAAGTGAGGAGGGAAGTAGAAGCAGGAGTAGTAGCGATAGCGGGAGAGAAGGCCGAGAAGGCAGGAGACAGGAGGAAAGAAAGAAGAAGAATAGGTTCCCATTACCACCCCGGATCAGTCAATGGGAAAGAACAAAAGAGAGGGAGATTGGTCGAGAAGACCGAAAGAAAGTGGAGGAGGAAAGACGCCCTCAACCAGCGACCCAAAAGGGGAAGAAAGAGACGGTCACACTTCGTCCCACTTGGGCCAACAAAGGGGAAATAAAGGAGGAAAAGAAGGATGTTGGGAGTTACCCCAGTAGTGAAAAGGATAGGGAGAGAGACGGGAGCGTGGTGTCGGCATCCTCGGGTTCCCAACGGAGCCTGAGAGTTGTACTAGACCGCATCCCGACCCCAATGTCCTTTGGCCGCCTCAGTGAAGGCGAGGCGGGCAGAAAACGGAGACGAGGCTCCGACGAGGACACCCCGGAGTCGTCAGACATGGAACTGGTGTCTTGGACTCCGTGTAAAATGTCTACGGCCCACCGAGGACGTGGACCGGGGAGACCTCCGACCCATGGAAGGTACGTTGGCTTGGCGAAAGCCAAACAGGAGCTCGAAGAGGCCCAGCGCGCCGCCGAGGAGGCTGACCGTGCCGCTGAGAAGGCAGCCAAAGACCGAGAGATGGAGGAAAAGGTGGCCGAGTGGACCCGGAACAATGCCCGGAGCTCCCGGCTGTTCTCCGTCTCCGGATCCGATATGGATCCCACCGACCATGGGTCGGACATAGAGGAGGACGTGGCGGTCATCAAGATGATCGCCACCAAATCTGGAAATTTAAAGGGCAATTACGTCCGTGCCCTCAAAAATGCCGCAGCGTCCATCTCGGACAAATTCCAGAAAACGGCCAAGAAGAATACGTCCGAGGAGGAAGCCAGGCTGAGAGCTGAGAACGCCCAGCTCCGGGCCTCCAATGACACACTCCGCAAGGAGTTCGACCAGGTTCGGGCTGAGCTGTCTCGGCTTGCGGAGGTGGTAGCCCGTACCACCAGAGAAGAGGATTCAGCAGCAGGTCGAAAGAAGTCCAGTCCCCCCATTGATGACGATTCTCTCCAGAGAATTGCTGTCATGGTGGGGACCATGATGGACGCGAAGATGGCAGCGCTTGAGCCCCGCCTTCTCCCGGCCCAGCGCGAGCGACCGCCTTTGGCGGCAGACTCCAGGAGGGGGCAGTCGACGGAGGTGATAGAGGAGCCAGTGGCCCAACCAAGCCCAGCACCTCAGAGGAAGGATACAGCCAAGGCCAAGGAGGTGGCCAACAACAAAAAGGTTGCGGCGAAGAAGGGGAAAGATGGAGGAAAAGCCCCTCCACCACCACCCCCACCGGTGGCTCTACCGCCCATCCAGGCTGGTGGATCGCCCACTGCGCCCGGTCCCTCGCAAGAGGGATGGAGCACAGTGGTCAAAAGAGGAGGAAGGGCTAGACCTGCCCAACCAGCTCGGACTCAGGCGTTGGCGCCGGATGTCACTGTACCTGGACAGAAGGCCAAGAAGAAGAAGCGCCTCAGAGGCCCCAAGACGGCGGCTATCGCTCTGACCCTCCGTCCAGAGGCAGTGGCTAGAGGCGTCACTTATGTACAGATGCTGGTCAAAATGAAGTCCAGCATCTCCCTCTCCAGCGTGGGAATCACCGGGGGGGTTAGAATGAGGGAAGCGCAGACAGGCGCTAAGCTGATCGAGGTGCCCGGATCTGACAGCGATAGCATGGCTGACCAGCTGGCTATAAAGATCCGGGAAGTCCTCTCAGACGACGTCTGGGTGACGAGACCTGCGATGTCCAGGGAAATTCGTTTCACGGACCTAGAAGAGTCCATCACGGCTGAGGAAGTTGCCGCCGCCGTTACGACCGAGACGGGATGCTCCAGGGAGTCCCTCAGGACGGGCGAAATCCGCCGCGAAACCCGCGGTAGAAGAGGGTTCTCCCTGTGGATGCGGTGCCCAATAACGGCGGCGAAGGTCCTGTCTCAGAAGCGGACCATTATGGTGGGGTGGATCCCAGCGAGGGTCACCCTTCTGGAATCACGCCCGCTCACCTGCTTCCGCTGTCTGGAGACAGGACATGTCTGCGGAAAGTGTGACTCCGAGGTTGACCGAAGCGCACTCTGCTATCGGTGCAGTCAGGAGGGACACAAGGCGGCGACCTGCTCCGCAGTTCCCCACTGCAGCCTGTGCGCGGCCGCTAATTTGCCGGCGTCGCATAGAGTGGGGGGCAAAGCATGCGTTGCCGCTGCGACGAAACGACGATCGTGCCGGAGTGGTCAAGCAAAGGTCCCCAGCGTACGTCCCCAGGCCTCCCAGGAGGCAATGGACGAGAGTGCTCCGAATAGGAGCTAGATCTTTGTTTCCGACAGGGAACAATGGGCGGCTGACTGACGTCCTATGAGCAGTGGTTGCCCGGCGCTCCGCCGGCTCCCCTCCCTTTGACAGCTAGCAAAGGGTAGGGGATGCATGGCGGTTACCACGGGCACTGCGCTGCAGCAGAGCTTGGCGACGGCGAAGAGCGTTTTCGGACGCTCTGCGCCCTCCATATACAGGCCGCGGTGGTTTTCCCGGGGAGCGGGAAAACCGCCGCGTATAGGCCTCGAGGTGGCGCGCGCGGTGTCTTCCGCGCGCCTCTCAGTAAGCCCGGTGAAAACCGAGGAAGTGGATCCCTCCTCTTGAGGGCTCCAGCGCTGTCGGGGTTCGGTGGAAGAATCTATTGAATACCCATGTCCCCGACACAAGCGCCGAGGAAGGAGACACAGCTGTGGTTTAGTGGGTATTACTGCGGTGGATGCGATGAGCCCCGGCAGCGGGGGGAGCTTGTCCACCGGGTTGGTCTTCAACTGAAGCCTAGCTGCTTCTAAGTCCATCCAGGCTTCAGTCCTGGATAGACTTGGAAGTGGCCAAGGCTGAAGTTGTTGGCATTGAGTCCCACATACCCTGACTATTGGCTCCACCCAATAGTCGGGGATGCATAAAAGGCATTCCACTGCTATAACAAAAAAAAAAAAAAAAAAAAAAAAAAAAAAAAAAAAAAAAAAAAAAAAAAAAAAGGTTAGGTTAGGTTAGGTTAGATGAGCACGGTCCCATCATGGACGATGAGTCTCTTCAGAGATTCGCCGTCATGGTGGGGACAATGATGGATGCCAAGGTGGCGGCGCTTGAGCCCCGCCTTCTTCCGGCCCAGCGCGAACGCCCACCACTGGCAGCTGACACCAGAAGGAGGCAGTCGGAGGAGATGATGGAGGTGCCTGAGGCCCAACCAAGCCCAGCACCACCCAAGAAGACGGCATCCCAGGCCAAAAAGGCCAAGGAAAAGAAGGGGAAAAAGGAGGCAAAGGGAGGAGGAAAACCCCTCACTTCATCGCCACCACCGGCAGTTCTGCCACCGCCTGTCCAGTTAGGTGGACCAAAAGCTGTGCTCCCTTCCCTGAGTGAGGGATGGAGCACAGTCGTCAAAAGAGGCGGCAGGGGGAATCCTCAACCCGTTCAGCAGACACGACCACCCCAGGTAGTGTCTAGGGAACAAGGAGCCAGGAAGAAGAGGCGCATCCGGGGTCCTAGGTCATCGGCCATAGTGTTGACCTTGCGCCCGGAGGCCCTATCCAGAGGGGTGAGATACATAGAGATGCTGGTCAAGATAAAGACCAGCATCTCCCTCGCCAGTGTGGGAATCACCGGGGGGGTAAGAATTAAAGAAGCGCAAACTGGCGCGAAGCTTATTGAAGTGCCTGGATCCGGCAGTGAAGCCCAAGCAGACCAGCTTGCGGCGAAGATCCGGGAGGTCCTCGGGAACGACGTTTGGGTCACGAGGCCCGTGAAAAGCAGTGAACTGCGCATCACGGACCTCGATGAGTCCATTTCAGCAGAGGAGGTTGCAAATGCCATTGTCGCAGAGTCGGGACGCCCCAGGGAGTCCCTCAGGGTTGGCGAGATCCGCCGTGAAGCCCGTGGTCGGAGAGGGTTTACCCTGTGGGTGCGATGCCCGACAGCGGCGGCGAGGGCCCTGGCCCAGAAGCGGACCATTTTGGTGGGGTGGGTCCCAGCGAGGGTCACCCTTCTGGAGCCCCGCCCGCTCACCTGCTTCCGCTGCATGGAGCTGGGGCATGTATGTGGGAAATGCACTTCAGACATCGATAGGAGTGCATTATGCTATCGATGCGGAAAAGAGGGACACAAAGCGGCAACCTGCACAGCGGATCCCCACTGTAGCCTGTGCGCGGCCGCAAACTTGCCGGCGACGCACAGAGTGGGGGGCAAGGCATGTGTTGCCGCTGCCAAGAAACGAAAACCGTGCCAGGGTGGCCAACCAAAGGTCCCTAGTGCGCGTCCCATGGTCTCCCAGGAGGCTATGGACGAGAGTGCTCCGCGGGCGTCTGTGACGACCTAATAGCAGTGGTGGCCCGACCCTCCGCCGGCTCCCCTCCCTTTGACAGCAAAGGGTAGGGGATGCGTGGCGGTTACCTTGGGCACTGCGCTGCAGCAGAGCTGTCCGACGGCGAGGGGCGTTTTCAGACGCCCTGCGCCCTCCATATTCAGGCCGCGGCGGTTCTCCCGGGGAGCGGGATAACCGCCGCGTATAGGCCTCAAGATGGCGCGCGCGGTGTCTTCCGCGCGCCTCTAAGTAAGCCCGGTGCTTAGCACCGAGAAAGTGGATTCCTCTTCTCGAGGGCTCCAGCGCAGTCGGGGTTCGGTGGACGCATCATTTGAATACCCATGTCCCCGACACAAAGCGCCGAGCAAGGAGACACAGCTGTGGTTTAGTGGGTATTACTGCGGTGGATGCAATGAGCCCCGGCAGCGGGGGGAGCTTGTCCACCGGGTTCGTCTTCAACTGAAGCCTAGTCGCTTCTAAGTCTATCCAGGCTTCAGTCCTGGATAGACTTGGAAGTGGCCAAGGCTGAAGTTGTTGGCATTGAGTCCCACATACCCTGACTATTGGCTCCACCCAATAGTTGGGGATGCATAAAAGGCATTCCACTGCTATAACAAAAAAAAAAAAAAGGTTAGGTTAGGTTGGGGCGCGTGTCAGACAACCTCCTCGTGGTGCGCCCTGGGCAACGTGAACCCTCGAGTCTCTGCGATTTTAGCGGAGACTCGAGAGTTGACGGCAAATAGTCTGACAGGGGAGGGAGGGAAAAGTGAAAGTGTTGGGGAAGTGATTGATGGGGGAACAGTGGGGGAAGTGATTGGACAACGGGGGGGACAGGGAGATTACACATTCACACACACATTCTTACACACCGCACATACAACATTACACACCACACTCAAGCACTACATCAACTCATACGCACAGATACACACACTCTCATGTACACACCGACGTTCAGAAAGGGAGTTAATTATCATGAATAGAACGCCAGAAAAAATATCTCCACGGGTGGGTCCCGCCTCAGGCGGGGAATCCCACCAGGGTGCTTCGGCGCCCTGCTGCCCCAACGTATACGTGGGGGGCAACTGTCGTTTTGGGAGTGATAGGAGCAGGAAGGGAAGTGGAAGTGACGCAGAAGGCCGAGAGGGCAGAAATAGGAAGAGTGACGGAGTACAAAGCCAAAGTGGCGAAGATGGGAAGGAAATGGGAAGAAGTGATGAGGTAAAACGCACCAGGAGTGCGTTAATGAAAGAAAAGAGGGTAAAAGAGGACTGGCCTTTGCCACAATGGGCTAGTCGAGCAGAAAAGGAAAAGGGAAAAGACTCTTGCTGCGATAAAGAGAAAGAAAGAAAGAGCAACAAGGGCAAAAAAGATGTAGGGGGCAGTGCCATCACTCTATCGTCGGGTTCAGAGCGAAGCCTGAGGGTGGTTCTGGAAAGGACACCCACCCCTATGTCATTCGGCCGCCTGAGTGATGGCGAGGCGGGCCGTAAGAGAAGGAGAGGTGAGGATGAAGATACGCCGGAGTCCACGGACACCGAATGTGTGTCTCGCGCACCCCGTAAGGTGTCCACGTCGCACCGTGGCCGTGGTCGGCCCCCGTCCCACGGGAAATATGTCGGCCTTGCCAAGGCAAAGCAGGAGTTCGAAGAGGCGAAACGTATAGCAGAGGAGGCAGAGCGAGCCGCTGATAAAGCGGCGAAGGACCTCGCGTTGGAGAAGAAAGTAACAGCGTGGACCCGGGAGAATGCCCGGAGCTCCCGAATCTTCTCCATCTCGGGGTCTGAAATGGAAATGACGGATCAAGGATCGGATGTGGAGGAAGACGTGGCAATCATTAACATGATCGCCACCAAATCTGGCAATTTGAAGGGAAATTATGTCCGTGCCCTGAAATCTGCCGCGTCTTCCATAAGCGCCAAGTTTGAAAAAACGGTCAAGCGTAACAGATCGGAGGAGGAAGCGAGACTCAGGGCCGAGAACGCTCAGCTCCGGGCCGCAATGGACAGTCTCCGCAAGGAGTTCGACCTGGTCCGGGCTGAGATGTCTCGGCTGACTGAGGCTGTAGGTCGAACGAATAGGGAAGAGACAACAGTGTCAGACCTTCAAACTGAACCCTCACGAAAGACCAGCTCCTCTCTAGACGACGAGTCCCTGCGTCGCATCATGCTCGCCATTGGAAACATGGTGGACGCCAAACTGGACGATCGTCTTCCCCCGGCACCACGCGTGCGCCCACCGCTAGCGGCGGACGCCAAGAAGAGCCAGCCGGCGATATTGGAGGAGCCAGGAAAAGGACCAGACCCCACATTTTCATCTTCATCAAAGAAGACTGGAGCCCAGAAAAAGGCTACGAAGGGGAAAAAGGATGGGAAAAGGGAAAAAGATGCGGGAAAACAGGGGAAAAAGGGAGGACAAGCAGCTCCAATACCACCGCCACCACCAGTTCAACCAGGTGGACCTCGCGGAACACCCCCTGTCCCACAAGGAAGCTGGAGTTCAGTAGTTAGTAGGGGCGGAAAGGGGAGCACCCAACCTGCCCAAACTGCTAGACGAACCCAACCTCAACCATCGACTCAGGCGGCATCCAAGGCCAAACAAACGGCCAAGAAAAAGAAGCCAAGAGGGCCCAAGTCAGCGGCTATAGTCTTGACCCTCCGACCAGATGCTTTAGCTAGAGGTGTGACTTATAAGGACATGTTGCTGAAAATGAAGTCCAGCATCACCCTTTCCAGCGTGGGCATCACCGGAGGGGTTAATATCAAAGAGGCGCAAACAGGAGCAAAGCTGATTGAGGTCCCCGGATCCAATAGTGACGAATTGGCCGACCAGCTAGCCTCCAAGATCCGGGAGGTCCTTGCAGACGAAGTCTGGGTTACCAGACCAACGAAGTGCAGCGAGCTGCGCTTTACAGGTCTTGATGAGTCCGTATCGGCAGAGGAGGTTGTCACTGCCGTTATTACAGAGTCGGGATGTTCCAGGGAGTCCCTTAGGATCGGCGTAATCCGCCGCGAAGCCCGCGGTCGCAGAGGGTTCTCCCTGTGGATGCGGTGCCCGACAAAGGCGGCAAATGCCCTGGCCCAAAAGCGGACCGTAATGGTGGGGTGGATTCCGGCAAGGGTAGTCTTGCTGGAAGCTCGCCCGCTCACCTGTTTCCGCTGCATGGAGCTGGGGCATGTATGCGGCAAATGTGACTCCGACGTCGACCGGAGTTCACTTTGTTACCGGTGCGGAAAAGAAGGGCACAAAGCGGCGACTTGCTCAGCGGACCCCCACTGCAGCCTGTGCGCAGCCGCAAACTTGCCGGCGTCGCATAGAGTGGGGGGCAGGGCATGTGTTGCCGCTGCCAAAAAGAGGAGATTGCGAAAGAAAAAAGGCCCACAAAATGCCCAGATCGCGAATCCCCAGGACCCACCGGAAGCCATGGACGAGGAGATCATTGGCAGAAGCGGATAATGGATTACACCCTTACCCGCTTCCTTCAATGTAATATCAACCACTCCGCCCGAGCTCAGGACCTCTTGACCCAGAGCATGGCGGAGTGGTTGATACATATAGCCGTCGTCGCGGAACCCTATTTTGTCCCTGATTCTGATCTTTGGGCAACAGATCGCGACTCCCTTGTTGCCATCGTCACTCGACCCTCCGCTGGCTCCCCTCCCTTTGACCACGTAGCAAAGGGAAGGGGATGCGTAGCGGTTACCATGGGTGACTTGGCAATAGTAGGCGTGTACTTCTCTCCAAATAGAACCCTCTCAGAATTTGAGGGGTTTCTAGGAGAATTAACGGCACTGATTCAGAACATCAGGCGACCCCGAAAGGTGCTCGTCCTTGGGGACTTCAACGCCAAATCCTCGGCGTGGGGGTCCCCGACGACTGACGCTCGCGGTGACTGCCTGCTAGAGTGGTCCACAACATCCGGTTTGGTCATCCTCAACCGGGGGTCGGAATACACGTGCGTGCGGCAACAGGGCGGATCCATAGTGGACATCTCGTTCGCATGCCCCGCCCTGGCGCGCCGTGTTCGAGGCTGGAGAGTCTTGGTGGAAGCGGAGTCGTTGTCCGATCATCGGTACATCCGATTTGACACCTCCGCCGCCGCCTCGAACCCCAGTCAACCGGCCTCGGGGATACGAGAGGGCCCGCGCTGGTCGCTGACGCGCCTCGACCAAGAACATCTCGAGGAGGCGCTCTTAGTGGCTGCGTGGGAGACGGCTCCGGAACGTCCAGCGTGTGTTGAGGCTGAGGCGGAATGGTTCGGGGCGGCGATGATGTCCGTTTGCGACGCATCAATGCCCCGCGTAACAACCTTCCAGCCTCGCCGTTGCGTGTACTGGTGGTCTGCCGAGATTGCGGCACTCCGCGCTGCGAGTATCGCGGCGGGCCGCCTATACACGCGACACAGACGTCGCTACAGACGACATCGTCACGACACCGACGAGGAAGTAGAGACCGCTCTCTTAAACGAGCATCGAGCTTGTAAAGAGGCTCTTCAGCGGGTCATTGAGCAGGCCAAGGCACGAGCGAAGGAGGAAATGCTTCGGACTTTGGATGACAATCCTTGGGGTAGGCCCTACCTCATGGTTAGAGGCAAACTGCGCCAGTCGGCGCCACCCCTCACCCAAAGTCTGGAGCCGCAGTTCCTGGAAGGCGTGATGTCGACACTGTTCCCGAACGGAGGCGCACACACGCCGCCGGTGATGACTCCGCCTCCCGGCACAGGAACTGCCGACACCTCCGTCCCAGCCGTCACAAGAGAAGAACTGAAGGAGGCCGTGATCAGACTTCGGTCGAAAAACACGGCCCCCGGACTGGACGGGATCCCGGGCCGCGTTTGGGTGAAGGCCTTAGAGTTTGACGACCTCGCGTCTCGACTCAGGGGCCTCTACTCGGCGTGCCTGGAGCGCGGTCAGTTCCCCCTCAAGTGGCGGCGCGGGAAACTTGTGCTGCTAAAGAAAGAAGGGCGACCGGCGGACTCACCGTCCTCGTACCGCCCGATAGTCCTAGTGAACGAGGTGGTCAAACTGTTTGAGCGCATCATCGCTGCCCGTCTGAACGCCCACCTTCGCACCGTCGGCCCAGACTTCACCGACAACCAGTATGGCTTCCGAATCGGCCGATCGACCGTGGATGCCATACTGAGGTTGTTGGACCTCACTCAGGGCGCTGTACACCGGGGCGAGGTCGCATTGGTGGTGTCCGTGGACATCGCCAATGCCTTCAACACCTTGCCCTGGGAGTGCATTCTCGCGGCGCTCCGTTACCACGGAGTGCCCGAGTACCTGATCCGGGTCATCAGGATGTTTCTGCAGCAGGTTGTGACTTACGCAACCAGGAACGGCACAAAATGTCACTCGACGTCGCGCGGGGTTCCACAGGGTTCGGTCCTAGGACCAATCTTGTGGAACTTCGGGTTTGGTTGGGTGCTTCGAGGGTCAACTCTTCCCGGGGTTTATTACCTATGTTTCGCCGACGACGTCCTGGTAGTAGTCCTTGGAAAGGACTACAGGTCGGCGAGCATACTGGCCACGGCAGCGGTTGCCCACATAGTATCGCGGATACGAAGGCTCGGCCTTGAGGTGGCGCTGAACAAGACACAGGCGATGGTTTTCCATGGGCCACGCAGGGGACCTCCTCCTGGGGCTCATATCATCGTTGGGGGAACGCGGATTGCCATTCAGCCCACCCTGAAGTACCTTGGCTTGGTGCTCGACAGCCGGTGGAGTTTTCAGCCGCACTTCGCGGCCCTCGCACCGCGGCTGCTGAAAACATCATCAGCACTTCGGAGGATTATGCCCAATTTAAATGGGCCCCAGGATGCAAGTCGCCGCCTCTATTTGGGAGTCGTGCGGTCCATGGCCCTGTACGGCGCTCCTGTTTGGGCTCGCGCCCTCTCAGCGAGCGTCGTCCCCCTCCTGCGAGCGCCTCAGCGCGCAATCGCGATAGGGGTGGCCAGGGGATACCGCACCATATCCGGAGAGGCGGCCTTATTACTTGCGGGGTCCCTACCATGGGACTTGGAGGCTGGCGTGCTAGCGTCGGTCCACGACTGGCGACAGCGCCTTCGAGCTGGCGGAAACAACCCTGCCCTCCGCGAAATCCAGCATCGCAGGGAGCTCATCCGACTCGATGCTATCGATGAATGGAGGGCTCGTCTGGAGCGGCCGAGTTTCGGCACACGTACGGTCGAGGCCATCCGCGATGTCCTCGACGAGTGGCTCTACCGGCGTCATGGCAGACTCACGTTCAGGCTGACGCAGGTCCTGTCGGGGCATGGTTGCTTCGGCGGGTACCTGTGTCGTATAGCCCTGAGGGAGCCGACGCCGGTGTGCCACCACTGCGGAGCCGAGGAAGACTCGGCGCAGCACACACTTGAGGAGTGTTCGGCCTGGTCGGACCAGAGGTCGGCTCTGGCCGCCGTCATCGGCACTGACTTCTCTCTGCGGGCCGTAGTTCGCGCTATGGTCCAAGGGGAGGAGTCCTGGACGGCGGTGGCCTCCTTCTGTGAGCAGGTGCTCATACAGAAGGAAGCGGCAGAGCGCGAGCGTGAGGCGGTCTCCGACTGCCCCATGCGCCGCCGCAGAGCTGGCCGAAGGCGAAGGGCGTTCCCGGACGCCTTGCGCCCTCCATAACTTAGGCCGCGGCGACTATCCCGGGGAGCGGGACAGCCGCCGCATACAGGCCTCGAGGTGGCGCGCGCGGTGTCTTCCGCGCGCCTCTCAGTAAGTCCGGTGTTCCACACCGAGGACGGGGTTCCCTCTTTTGAGGGTCCCAGCGCTGTCGGGGTTCGGTGGACGCATCTTCAGATTTCCCATGTCCCCGACACAAGCGCCGAGGAAGGAGACACAGCTGTGGTTTAGTGGGTATTACTGCGGTGGATGCAATGAGCCCCGGCAGCGGGGGGAGCTTGTCCACCGGGTTCGTCTTCAACTGAAGCCTAGTCGCTTCTAAGTCTATCCAGGCTTCAGTCCTGGATAGACTTGGAAGTGGCCAAGGCTGAAGTTGTTGGCATTGAGTCCCACATACCCTGACTATTGGCTCCACCCAATAGTCGGGGATGCATAAAAGGCATTCCACTGCTATAACAAAAAAAAAAAAAAAAAAAAAAAAAAGGTTAGGTTAGGTTGGGGCGCGTGTCAGACAACCTCCTCGTGGTGCGCCCTGGGCAACGTGAACCCTCGAGTCTCTGCGATTTAGCGGAGACTCGAGAGTTGACGGCAAATAGTCTGACAGGGGAGGGAGGGAAAAGTGAAAGTGTTGGGGAAGTGATTGATGGGGGAACAGTGGGGGAAGTGATTGGACAACGGGGGGGACAGGGAGATTACACATTCACACACACTTTTACACACCACACATACAACACTACACAATACGATCAAGCACTACATCAATTCATACACACAGATACACACATAGTCACATACACACAGATGTTAAGAATGGGAGTGAAACAAATATGAAAAGAACGCCAGTAAACAATCGTAGTCCACGGGTGGGTCCCGCCTCAGGCGGGGAATCCCACCAGGGTGCCTCGGCACCCTGCTGCCCCAAAGTATACGTGGGGGGCACCTGTCGTTTTAGTCATAGTGGAAGTGAGGAGGGAAGTAGAAGCAGGAGTAGTAGCGATAGCGGGAGAGAAGGCCGAGAAGGCAGGAGACAGGAGGAAAGAAAGAAGAAGAATAGGTTCCCATTACCACCCCGGATCAGTCAATGGGAAAGAACAAAAGAGAGGGAGATTGGTCGAGAAGACCGAAAGAAAGTGGAGGAGGAAAGACGCCCTCAACCAGTGACCCAAAAGGGGAAGAAAGAGACGGTCCCACTTCGTCCCACTTGGGCCAACAAAGGGGAAATAAAGGAGGAAAAGAAGGATGTTGGGAGTTACCCCAGTAGCGAAAAGGACAGGGAGAGAGACGGGAGCGTGGTGTCGGCATCCTCGGGTTCCCAACGGAGCCTGAGAGTTGTACTGGACCGCATCCCGACCCCAATGTCCTTTGGCCGCCTAAGTGAAGGCGAGGCGGGCAGAAAACGGAGACGAGGGTCCGACGAGGACACCCCGGAGTCGTCAGACATGGAACTGGTGTCTTGGACTCCGTGTAAAATGTCTACGGCTCACCGAGGACGTGGACCGGGGAGACCTCCGACCCATGGAAGATACGTTGGCTTGGCGAAAGCCAAACAGGAGCTCGAAGAGGCCCAGCGCGCCGCCGAGGAGGCTGACCGTGCCGCTGAGAAGGCAGCCAAAGACCGAGAGACGGAGAAAAAGGTGGCCGAGTGGACCCGGAACAATGCCCGGAGCTCCCGGCTGTTCTCCGTCTCCGGATCCGATATGGATCCCACCGACCATGGGTCGGATATAGAGGAGGATGTGGCGGTTATCAAGATGATCGCCACCAAGTCTGGGAATTTAAAGGGCAACTACGTCCGTGCCCTCAAAAATGCCGCAGCGTCCATCTCGGACAAATTCCAAAAGACGGCTACAAAAAATAGGTCCGAGGAGGAAGCCAAACTTAGAGCTGAGAACGCCCAACTCCGGGCCGCCATGGACACACTCCGCAAAGAGTTTGACCAGGTCCGAGCTGAGCTGTCTCGGCTCACGGAGGTGGTAGGCCATGCCACCCGAGAAGAGGTCCCAGCAGCAGGTCCACAGAAGTCCAGTCCCCCCATCGATGACGACTCTCTCCAGAGATTCGCTATCATGGTGGGGACCATGATGGACGCGAAGGTGGCGGCGCTCGAGCCCCGCCTTCTTCCGGCCCAACACGAGCGACCACCTTTGGCGGCAGACTCCAGGAGGGGGCAGCCGACGGAGACGATGGAGGAGCCAGTGGCCCAACCAAGCCCAGCACCTCAGAGGAAGGAGGTGGCCAACAACAAAAAGGTTGCGGCGAAGAAGGGGAAAGATGGAGGAAAAGCCCCTCCACCACCACCCCCACCGGTGGCTCTATTACCGCCCATCCAGGCAGGGGAATCGCCCACTGCGCCTGGCCCCTTGCAAGAGGGATGGAGCACAGTGGTAAAAAGAGGATTAAGGGCTAAGGCCCGACCAGCCCAAACAGCTCGGGCTCAGGCGTCAGCGCCAGAAGCCACTAAGCCTGGACAGAGGGCCAAGAAGAAGAAGCGTCTCAGAGGTCCCAAGACGGCGGCCATCGCTCTGACCCTCCGTCCAGAGGCAGTGGCTAGAGGCGTCACCTATATACAGATGCTGATCAAAATGAAGTCCAGCATCTCCCTCTCCAGCGTGGGAATCACCGGGGGGGTTAGAATGAGGGAAGCGCAGACAGGCGCTAAGCTGATCGAGGTGCCCGGATCTGACAGCGATAGCATGGCTGACCAGCTGGCTATAAAGATCCGGGAAGTCCTCTCAGACGACGTCTGGGTGACGAGACCTGCTATGTCCAGGGAAATTCGTTTCACAGACCTAGAAGAGTCCATCACGGCTGAGGAAGTTGCCACCGCCGTTACGACCGAGACAGGATGCTCCAGGGAGTCCCTCAGGATGGGCGAAATCCGCCGTGAAACCCGCGGTAGAAGAGGGTTCTCCCTGTGGATGCGGTGCCCAATAACGGCGGCGAAGGTCCTGTCTCAGAAGCGGACCATTATGGTGGGGTGGATCCCAGCGAGGGTCACCCTTCTGGAATCACGCCCGCTCACCTGCTTCCGCTGTCTGGAGACAGGACATGTCTGCGGAAAGTGCGACTCCGAGGTCGACCGGAGCGCACTCTGCTATCGGTGCAGTCAGGAGGGACACAAGGCGGCGACCTGCTCCGCAGTTCCCCACTGCAGCCTGTGCGCGGCCGCTAATTTGCCGGCGTCGCATAGAGTGGGGGGCAAAGCATGCGTTGCCGCTGCGACGAAACGACGATCGTGCCGGAGTGGTCAAGTAAAGGTCACCAGCGTACGTCCCCAGGCCTCCCAGGAGGCAATGGACGAGAGTGCTCCGAATAGGAGCTAGATCTTTGTTTCCGACATTGAACAATGGGCGGCTGACTGACGTCCTTCGAGCAGTGGTTGCCCGGCGCTCCGCCGGCTCCCCTCCCTTTGACAGTTAGCAAAGGGTAGGGGATGCATGGCGGTTACCACGGGCACTGCGCTGCAGCAGAGCTTGGTGACGGCGAAGAGCGTTTCTGGACGCTCTGCGCCCTCCATATACAGGCCGCGGTGGTTTTCCCGGGGAGCGGGATAACCGCCGCGTATAGGCCTCGAGGTGGCGCGCGCGGTGTCTTCCGCGCGCCTCTCAGTAAGCCCGGTGCTTAGCACCGAGGAAGTGGATCCCTCCTCTTGAGGGCTCCAGCGCTGTCGGGGTTCGGTGGAAGAATCTATTGAATACCCATGTCCCCGACACAAGCGCCGAGGAAGGAGACACAGCTGTGGTTTAGTGGGTATTACTGCGGTGGATGCGATGAGCCCCGGCAGCGGGGGGAGCTTGTCCACCGGGTTGGTCTTCAACTGAAGCCTAGCTGCTTCTAAGTCCATCCAGGCTTCAGTCCTGGATAGACTTGGAAGTGGCCAAGGCTGAAGTTGTTGGCATTGAGTCCCACATACCCTGACTATTGGCTCCACCCAATAGTCGGGGATGCATAAAAGGCATTCCACTGCTATAACAAAAAAAAAAAAAAAAAAAAAAAAAAAAAGGTTAGGTTAGGTTGGGGCGCAGGTCAGACAACCTCCTCGTGGTGCGCCCTGGGCAACGTGAACCCTCGAGTCTCTGCAATGTTAGCGGAGACTCGCGGGTTGACGGCAGATAGTCTGACAGGGGAGGGAGGGAAAATGGAATGGACGGGAAAGTGTTAGCTGGGGGAAAGTGGGGACGAAATTGGATGATGGGGGGGACAGGGAATGAACACATTCACACACACATTCTTACACACCGCACATACAACATTACACACCACATTCAAGCACTACATCAACTCATACATACATCTACACGCATTCAGATACACACGACGTTCAGCACAGGGAGTAAAAAATTATGAAAAGAACCATAGCTAAAGATAGTCCACGGGTGGGTCCCGCCTCAGGCGGGGAATCCCACCAGGGTGCTCCGGCACCCTGCTGCCCCATTGTATCCGTGGGGGGCAACTATTGTTCTCGGAGTAATAGAAGGAGTGAGGAGACGAGTGGAAAGGAGGGAGGAAGTGGGAGCGAGAGCAGGAGTGGGAGTGGAGGAAGAAGTGAGAGTGGTAGCAGGAGCAGGAGTATGAGTGGGAGCAGGAGTAGGAGTCGCGGTGGTGGAGCTTCGAATGAAGGAAAGAGCGGCGGAGGAAAGGGCCACGAAGGCAGGCGGGAGGATAGAACCAAGTCGAGCCAGAGTGGCGGAAGAGGAGAGGAGGAGGAGAAGATTGGAAAGAAAGGCCGAGAAGGCCGAAGGAAGACGGACGATTGGCCTCCACTGCCACCTCGGGCCAATCAAAGACGGACGGACGGACAGGAGACGGACGTGATCCTCGGCGGCGAAAAAGGACAGGGAGAGGGATGCCGAACGAGATCAAAGGACGGGGAGGGCAGCGTGGTGTCGCTGTCCTCGGGCTCCAACCGGAGCCTAAGGATAGAGGTGGAGCGCCTTCCAACCCCAGCGTCATTCGGCCGCCTCAGTGACGGTGAGGCGGGCCGAAAAAGGAGATTAGGGTCGGATGAGGACACCCCGGCGTCATCCGACACCGAAGGGGCGGTGCGCGCCCCTCGGAAAATTTCGACTAACCGCCGGGGACGTGGGCCGGGACGGCCACCGACCCACGGTAAATACGTGGGGCTGGCCAAGGCCAAAAAAGAGCTGGAAGAGGCCCAGCGCGTAGCCGCGGAGGCCGACAAGGCCGCCGCCAAAGTCGCTCAGGAGATGGCAATGGAGAAGCGCGTAGCCGAGTGGACCCGGGAAAACGCCCGGAGCTCCCGGCTCTTCTCCATCTCCGGGTCCGAAAAGGACCAGGGCATGGACCAGGGCACGGACGTGGAGGACGACGTGGCGATCATCAAGATGGTCGCCACGAAGTCCGGAAATCTTAAAGGGGGGTACGTCCGGGCCCTCAAGGATGCGGCGGCCTCGATAGCCGCAAAATTCGAGCGCGCCTCGACGCGCAACACGTCGGAGGAGGAGGCCAGGCTGAGAGCCGAGAACGCTCAGCTCCGGGCCGCAATGGACACACTCCGCAAGGAATTTGACCAGGTCCGGGCTGAGCTGTCTCGGCTAACGGAGGCGGTCGGCCGCGCGTCGCGTGAAGAGGCCCCGCAAACCGCGCCACGGAAGGAGGCCCAGAAGTCTGGTTCCCCATTGGATGACGAGTCTCTCCAGAGATTCGCCATCATGGTGGGGAACATGATGGACGCAAAGGTGGCGGCGCTCGAGCCCCGCCTTCTCCCAGCCCAGAGGGAGCGTCCCCCGCTGGCGGCTGACTCCCGCAGGAGACGTTCGGCTGAAACGGCGGAGGTGGTGGAGGTGATGGAGGTATCGGAGGCACCGAGACCCCCCCCACCACCCAAGAAGTCAGGATCCTCGGCCAAGAAGGCCACTGGGAGGAAAGCGAAGGAGGGAGCGCAGCTTCCCCTCACACCGCAGCCTTCCACGTCGGCCCTTCCGCCGCCCGTTCCATCGGGTGGACCGTGCGCCGCGCCCCCTCCTCCGCAGGAGGGTTGGAGCGCGGTGGTCAAGCGGGGCGGAAAGGGGAAACCCCGACCCGCTCAGCCGAACCGGCCAGCCCAACAGGCCCGCCCCCAGCAGCAGACCCGCGCCGCCCAACAGGGCCGCCAACCTCAGCCCCGGGCCCCGCAACCAGCGGCACCCCAGGCCAGAGGCAGGGCCCGAAAGAGGCGTCCCCGCCCCCCGCGATCGTCGGCCATCGTGGTCACCCTCACCCCTGAGGCTGTGGCCAGAGGGCTGACCTATAAAGAGATGCTGGTCCGGATGAAGACCGGCATCTCCCTCGCCAGCGTCGGCATCAGCGGCGGGGTGAAAATAAAAGAGGCGCAGACGGGGGCGAAGTTGATTGAGGTTCCCGGATCCGGCAGCGATGCCCTCGCCGACCAGCTGGCGAACAGGATCCGGGAGATCCTCAAGGATGATGTGCGGGTCACGAGGCCCGTGAAGTGCAGCGAGCTGCGCATCACGGACCTCGACGAGTCCGTGTCGGTGGAGGAGGTCGCGGCCGCCGTCGTTACCACCACAGGGTGCTCCCGGGAGGCCCTCCGGATCGGCGAGATCCGCCGCGAAACTCGTGGCGGTGGCCGGAGAGGGTACACCCTCTGGATGCGGTGCCCAACAACGGCGGCGAGAGCCTTGGCCCAGCAGCGGACCGTTATGGTGGGGTGGATTCCGGCGAGGGTAACTTTGCTGGAACCCCGCCCGCTCACCTGTTTCCGCTGCCTGGAGCTGGGGCACGTGTGCGGCAGGTGCGACTCCGACGTGGATCGGAGCGCACTATGCTACCGATGCGGACTTGAGGGACATAAGTCGGCGACCTGCTCAGCGGATCCCCATTGCAGCCTGTGCGCGGCCGCTAATTTGCCGGCGTCGCACAGAGTGGGGGGCAGAGCATGCGTTGCCGCCGCCAAAAAACGGAATAGACTACGACGTAAGGGCCCACAAACACCAGTTGCCCTCAACGTGCACCCCCGGGCTTCTTCGGAAGCCATCGGTCAAGCGGCTACCAGTAGAGTCGGATAATGGATCACACCACTATCCGACTCCTGCAATGCAATGTCAACCATTCCGCCCGCGCTCAGGACCTGCTGTCCCAGAGCATGGCGGAATGGTTGATAGGCATAGCAGTCGTCGCGGAACCGTACTTTGTTCCCGACGGGGAACATTGGGCGGCGGACCGTGACGGCCAGGTAGCTATAGTTACCCGGCCCTCCGTCGGCTCCCCTCCCTTTGATCACGTAGCAAAGGGTAGGGGATGCGTGGCGGTTACCCTGGGTAACTCGCTGATCGTGGGAGTGTACTTCTCGCCGAACAGGCCCCTCGCCGAGTTCGAGGAATTCCTGAGGGGCCTTTCGGCGATGATCGAGGGCAACAGGCGGTCAAGGCAGGTGCTCGTCCTTGGGGACTTCAACGCCAAATCCTCGGCGTGGGGGTCCCCGACGACTGACGCCCGCGGCGACTGCCTCGCAGAGTGGTCAGTCTCGAGCGGTCTGGTAATTCTCAACCGAGGGTCGGTTAACACGTGCGTGCGGCAACAGGGCGGATCCATAGTGGACATCACGTTCGCATGCCCCGCCCTGGCGCGCCGTGTTCAGGGCTGGAGGGTCTTAGAGGAGGCGGAGTCGTTGTCCGATCATCGGTACATCCGATTCGACATCTCCGCCCAGACCTCGGACCCCGGCCCCCCGACTCGAAGGTTACGAGACGGTCCCCGTTGGTCGCTGTCGCGCCTCAATCTGGATCATCTGGAGGAGGCGCTCCTGGTGACGACGTGGGATCCAGCACCGGACCGACCCGTGTGCGTCGAGGCGGAGGCGGAATGGTTCGGGGCGGCGATGACGTCCGTCTGCGACGCGTCAATGCCCCGCGTTACTACCTTCTGCCCCCGTCGTTGCGTGTATTGGTGGTCTGCCGAGATTGCGGCGCTTCGCGCTGCGTGCATCGCGGCGGGCCGCGCATATACGCGACACAGACGCCGGTATCGGCGGCATAGTCGGGAAACTGACGAAGCCGTCGAGACCTCCTTACGGAACGGGTATAGACTGGCCAAGGAAACTCTGCAGTGGGCCATCGCGGAGGCGAAGGAGCGATCTAAGGGGGAATTAGCTCAGGAGCTGGACGACAACCCCTGGGGGAGGTCGTACCAGATGGTAAGGGGCAAACTGCGCCAGCCGGCGCCGCCCCTTACTCAATCCCTGCAGCCACAGTTCCTGGAAGACGTGCTGTCCACTCTGTTTCCGAACAGAGGAGCACACACGCCGCCGATGATGACAGCGTCTCTCGGCACAGGTTCTGTCGACACCCCCGTCCCGGAAGTCACGCGAGAGGAACTGAAGGAGGCCGTGATCAGACTTCGGTCGAAAAACACGGCCCCCGGGCCAGACGGTATCCCGGGCCGCATATGGGTGAAGGCTTTGGAGTGCCCAGACTTCGAGTCTCGCCTCCGGAGCCTTTTCTCAGCGTGCCTGGAACGTGGCCAGTTTCCTCGCAGGTGGAGAAACGGGAAGCTCGTTCTGCTCAAGAAGGAGGGACGACCGGCGGATTTACCATCTTCTTTCCGCCCTATTGTCCTCCTAGACGAGGTGGCTAAGCTCTACGAGCGTATATTAGCCACTCGTCTCAAGAGCCACCTTCGCGACGTCGGGCCGGACTTGGCAGACTGCCAGTTCGGCTTTAGGCAGGGGCGCTCCACCTTGGAGGCGATACTGAGGGCCAGGGACCTGACGGGAGGCGCTGTAGACCGGGGCGAGGTTGCATTGGCGGTGTCTATCGACATCTCCAATGCCTTCGGAACCTTGCCCTGGGAGTGCATACACGCGGCGCTCCGTTATCACGGAGTGCCCGAGTACATTTGTCAGGCCCTGAGGCAGTATTTCCACGAGCGCTTCGTGTCCTACACCACCGGACATGACAAGCGGCGACGACCCATGTTCTGCGGGGTTCCGCAGGGTTCTGTCTTAGGACCAATCCTGTGGAACCTCGGCTTCGACTGGGTGCTGAGGGGATCGACACTACCTGGGGTGTTCTACTTATGCTTCGCCGACGACGTCCTGGTCATTGCCATTGGCAAGACGTACAGGCTCGCGAGCATAGTAGCCACGGCTGCGGTCGCCCACGTAGTGTCACGTATCCGTAGACTCGGCTTAGACGTCGCCCTCGAGAAGACCCAGGCGACGCTGTTTCATGGGCCCCGCCGGGGACCCCCCCGTGAGGCCCATTTAACAGTTGGCGGGGTGCGCATCCCAGTGACGCCCACCCTGAAGTACCTCGGTCTTCTCCTGGACGGCAGATGGAGCTTTCGACAGCACTTCGCGAACCTCGCGCCGCGGCTCTTGAAAGCCTCATCTGCCCTGAGAAGGATCATGCCCAACATCAACGGGCCCCAGGATGCAAGCCGCCGCCTCTACCTTGGAGTCGTGCGGTCCATGGCACTCTACGGTGCACCTGTTTGGGCTTACGCCCATCCAGCGAGCACCCTACCCCTCCTGCGTGCGCAACGCGCCATCGCGACGGGGGTAGTTAGAGGGTACCGCACCATATCCGCAGAGGCGGCCTGCCTACTTGCAGGTTCCATCCCCTGGGACTTGGAGGCGCAGGTTCTTGCGCAGGTGTACCACTGGCGCATGAACCTCCGCTCCCAAGGAGATGATCCAGCCCTCCGCGAGGTCCAAGTCTTTCGGGACCTCGTTCGCGTCAATGCTATTGACGCATGGAGGGCGCGTTTGGAGCGCCCGAGTTACGGCACCCGCACAGTCGAGGCCATCAGAGATGTCCTTGACGGGTGGCTCAATCGGCAGCATGGCAGACTCAGCTTTCGCTTGACGCAGGTTTTGTCGGGACATGGTTGTTTCGGCAAATACCTGTGTCGCATAGCTTTGAGGGAGCCGACGCCGATCTGCCACCATTGCGGCGCCGAAGAAGACTCGGCGCAACATACGCTGGAGGTGTGTCCGGCTTGGTCGGACCAACGCATGGCCATGGCCGCCGTGGTCGGTTTTGACTTCTCGCTGCGGGCCGTAGTTCACTCTATGGTCCAAAGTGAGGAGTCCTGGACCGCGGTGGCCACCTTCTGCGAGAGCGTGCTCATGCAGAAGGAGGCGGCAGAGCGCGAGCGTGAGGCGGTCTCCGACTGCCCCATGCGCCGCCGCCGAGGAGGCCGGCGTAGAAGGGCGTACGCGGACGCCCTTCTACCTCCTTAGTTGAGGCTGCGGTGGCCCCCGGGGTGCGGGTGTGCCGCTGCGAAAAGGCCTCGAGGTGGCGCGCGCGCGGTGTCTTCCGCGCGCCACTTAACGAAAGACCGGGGGGTGTTAACCCCTAACACCCCCCGAGGAGGGGGCCCCCACCCCAGGGGGCCCGGCGCTGTCGGGTCCGGTGGATGAATCTCCGTTTCCCACGTTCCCGACACTAAGCGCACTGAAGACACAGCAGTGGTTTTAGTGGGTAGTCACTGCGGTAGGTGCGATGAGCCCCGGCAGCGGGGGGAGCTTGCCTACCGGGTTGAGCCCCACATACCCCTGCCGTCTGGCACCTCCCGGACGGCGGGGGATGCGTAAATGCATTTCCACTGCTAAACAAAAAAAAAAAAAAAAAAAAAGGTTAGGTTAGGTTGCCGCCGCCGAGGAGGCCGGCGTAGGAGGGCGTACGCGGACGCCCTTCTACCTCCTTAGTTGAGGCTGCGGTGGCCCCCGGGGTGCGGGTGTGCCACTGCGAAAAGGCCTCGAGGTGGCGCGCGCGCGGTGTCTTCCGCGCGCCACTTAACGAAAGACCGGGGGGTGTTAACCCCTAACACCCCCCGAGGAGGGGGCCCCCACCCCAGGGGGCCCAGCGCTGTCGGGTTCGGTGGATGAATCTCCGTTTCCCACGTTCCCGACACTAAGTGCACCGAAGGCACAGCAGTGGTTTTAGTGGGTAGTCACTGCGGTAGGTGCGATGAGCCCCGGCAGCGGGGGGAGCTTGCCTACCGGGTTGAGCCCCACATACCCCTGCCGTCTGGCACCACCCGGACGGCGGGGGATGCGTAAATGCATTTCCACTGCTAAACAAAAAAAAAAAAAAAAAAAAGGTTAGGTTAGGTTGGGGCGCGTGTCAGACAACCTCCTCGTGGTGCGCCCTGGGCAACGTGAACCCTCGAGTCTCTGCGATTTTAGCGGAGACTCGAGAGTTGACGGCAAATAGTCTGACAGGGGAGGGAGGGAAAAGTGAAAGTGTTGGGGAAGTGATGGCTGGGGGAACAGTGGGGGAAGTGATTGGACAACGGGGGGGACAGGGAGATTACACATTCACACACACTTTTACACACCACACATACAACACTACACACTACGATCAAGCACTACATCAATTCATACACACAGATACACACATAGTCACATACACACCGATGTTAAGAATGGGAGTGGAACAAATATGAAAAGAACGCCAGTAAACAATCGTAGTCCACGGGTGGGTCCCGCCTCAGGCGGGGAATCCCACCAGGGTGCCTCGGCACCCTGCTGCCCCAAAGTATACGTGGGGGGCACCTGTCGTTTTAGTCATAATAGTGGAAGTGAGGAGAGAAGTAGAAGCAGGAGTAGTAGCGATAGCGGGAGAGAAGGCCGAGAAGGCAGGAGACAGGAGGAAAGAAAGAAGAAGAATAGGTTCCCATTACCACCCCGGATCAGTCAATGGGAAAGAACAAAAGAGAGGGAGATTGGTCGAGAAGACCGAAAGAAAGTGGAGGAGGAAAGACGCCCTCAACCAGCGACCCAAATTGGGAAGAAAGAGATGGTCACACTTCGTCCCAATTGGGCCAACAGAGGGGAAATAAAGGAGGAAAAGAAGGATGTTGGGAGTTACCCCAGTAGCGAAAAGGACAGGGAGAGAGACGGGAGCGTGGTGTCGGCATCCTCGGGTTCCCAACGGAGCCTGAGAGTTGTACTAAACCGCATCCCAACTCCAATGTCCTTTGGCCGCCTCAGTGAAGGCGAGGCGGGCAGAAAACGGAGACGAAGCTCCGACGAGGACACCCCGGAGTCGTCAGACATGGAACTGGTGTCTTGGACTCCGTGTAAAATGTCTACAGCTCACCGAGGACGTGGACCGGGGAGACCTCCGACCCATGGAAGGTACGTTGGCTTGGCGAAAGCTAAGCAGGAGCTCGAAGAGGCTCAGCGCGCCGCCGAGGAGGCTGACCGTGCCGCTGAGAAGGCAGCCAAAGACCGAGAGACGGAGAAAAAGGTGGCCGAGTGGACCCGGAACAATGCCCGGAGCTCCCGGCTGTTCTCCGTCTCCGGATCCGATATGGATCCCACCGACCATGGGTCGGATATAGAGGAGGACGTGGCGGTCATCAAGATGATCGCCACCAAGTCTGGGAATTTAAAGGGCAACTACGTCCGTGCCCTCAAAAATGCCGCAGCGTCCATCTCGGACAAATTCCAAAAGACGGCTACAAAAAATAGGTCCGAGGAGGAAGCCAAACTTAGAGCTGAGAACGCCCAGCTCCGGGCCGCCATGGACACACTCCGCAAGGAGTTTGACCAGGTCCGAGCTGAGCTGTCTCGGCTCACGGAGGCGGTAGGCCGTGCCACCCGAGAAGAGGTCCCAACAGCAGGTTCACAGAAGTCCAGTCCCCCCATCGATGACGACTCTCTCCAGAGATTCGCTATCATGGTGGGGACCATGATGGACGCGAAGGTGGCGGCGCTCGAGCCCCGCCTTCTTCCGGCCCAACGCGAGCGACCACCTTTGGCGGCAGACTCCAGGAGGGGGCAGCCGACGGAGACGATGGAGGAGCCAGTGGCCCAACCAAGCCCAGCACCTCAGAGGAAGGAGGTGGCCAACAACAAAAAGGTTGCGGCGAAGAAGGGGAAAGATGGAGGAAAAGCCCCTCCACCACCACCCCCACCGGTGGTTCTATTACCGCCCATCCAGGCAGGTGAATCGCCCACTGCGCCTGGCCCCTTGCAAGAGGGATGGAGCACAGTGGTAAAAAGAGGATTAAGGGCTAAGGCCCGACCAGCCCAAACAGCTCGGGCTCAGGCGTCAGCGCCAGAAGCCACTAAGCCTGGACAGAGGGCCAAGAAGAAGAAGCGTCTCAGAGGCCCCAAGACGGCGGCCATCGCTCTGACCCTCCGTCCAGAGGCAGTGGCTAGAGGCGTCACCTATATACAAATGCTGGTCAAAATGAAGACCAGCATCTCCCTCTCCAGCGTGGGAATCACCGGGGGGGTGAGAATAAGGGAAGCGCAGACAGGCGCTAAGCTGATTGAGGTGCCCGGATCTGACAGCGATAGCATGGCTGACCAGCTGGCTATTAAGATCCGGGAGGTCCTCTCAGACGACGTCTGGGTGACGAGACCTGTGAAGTCCAGCGAGCTCCGCATAACGGACTTAGAAGAGTCGATCACGGCTGAGGAAGTTGCCGCCGCCGTTACGACCGAGACGGGATGCTCCAGGGAGTCCCTCAGGATGGGCGAAATCCGCCGCGAAACACGCGGTAGAAGAGGGTTCTCCCTGTGGATGCGGTGCCCAATAACGGCGGCGAAGGTCCTGTCCCAGAAGCGGACCATTACGGTGGGGTGGGTCCCAGCGAGAGTCACCCTCCTGGAATCTCGCCCGCTCACCTGCTTCCGCTGTCTGGAGACAGGACATGTCTGCGGAAAGTGCGACTCCGAGGTTGACCGGAGCGCACTCTGCTACCGGTGCAGTCACGAGGGGCACAAGGCGGCAACCTGCTCTGCAGTTCCCCATTGCAGCCTGTGCGCGGCCGCAAACTTGCCGGCGTCTCACAGAGTGGGGGGCAAAGCATGTGTTGCCGCTGCCAAGAAACGGAGACCGAGCCAGAGTGGCCAACCAAAGGTCCCCAACGCGCGTCCCCAGGTCTCTCAGGAGGCTATGGACGAGAGTGCTCCGAATAGGAGCTAGATCTTTGTTGTCCTTGATGTCCTTGACGGGTGGCTCAATCGGCAGCATGGCAGACTCAGCTTTCGCTTGACGCAGGTTTTGTCGGGACATGGTTGTTTCGGCAAATACCTGTGTCGCATAGCTTTGAGGGAGCCGACGCCGATCTGCCACCATTGCGGCGCCGAAGAAGACTCGGCGCAACATACGCTGGAGGTGTGTCCGGCTTGGTCGGACCAACGCATGGCCATGGCCGCCGTGGTCGGTTTTGACTTCTCGCTGCGGGCCGTAGTTCACTCTATGGTCCAAAGTGAGGAGTCCTGGACTGCGGTGGCCACCTTCTGCGAGAGCGTGCTCATGCAGAAGGAGGCGGCAGAGCGCGAGCGTGAGGCGGTCTCCGACTGCCCCATGCGCCGCCGCCGAGGAGGCCGGCGTAGAAGGGCGTACGCGGACGCCCTTCTACCTCCTTAGTTGAGGCTGCGGTGGCCCCCGGGGTGCGGGTGTGCCGCTGCGAAAAGGCCTCGAGGTGGCGCGCGCGCGGTGTCTTCCGCGCGCCACTTAACGAAAGACCGGGGGGTGTTAACCCCTAACACCCCCCGAGGAGGGGGCCCCCACCCCAGGGGGCCCGGCGCTGTCGGGTTCGGTGGATGAATCTCCGTTTCCCACGTTCCCGACACTAAGCGCACTGAAGACACAGCAGTGGTTTTAGTGGGTAGTCACTGCGGTAGGTGCGATGAGCCCCGGCAGCGGGGGGAGCTTGCCTACCGGGTTGAGCCCCACATACCCCTGCCGTCTGGCACCACCCGGACGGCGGGGGATGCGTAAATGCATTTCCACTGCTAAACAAAAAAAAAAAAAAAAAAAAAAAAAAAAAAGGTTAGGTTAGGTTACCACTGCAACGCGGAAGAGGATACGGCGCAGCACACTCTTGAGGAGTGCCCTGCGTGGGCTGATCAGCGCGCTGTGCTAACTCATAAGGTAGGTAGAGACTTGTCGCTACCCGCGGTGGTCGCGGCGATGGTCTACAGTGAGGAGAAATGGGCAGCTGTCAGCGACTTCTGCGAGGAGGTCCTATCTGCCAAGGAGTCAGCGGAGCGTGAGAGAGAGGCGGTCTCGGACTGCCCCTTGCGCCGGAGGAGACCGGGGAGGCGGCGTCGGGTTTTCGCAACCCTCCAGCTTCCATAACTGAGGCCGGTGGCGGTGGGGTCGGGGGGACTCGCCGCCACTAACCTGCCTCGAGGTGGCGCGCGCGGTGTCACCGCGCGCCAGCTCCATGTAAGTATTTAAGGTGAGTAGAGGCCTTTCGGGGCCGGCGTTAGTCGGGGGCCGCGGTGTCATGCTTGTGCACACTCCCGTAGCCCTCGATGCCTGACCGCTGAGGAGAGACACGGTGGCCTTCGGGTTCAGGGTTTAGTGGGTATTGCTGCGGTGGATGCAATGAGCCCTGGCAGCGGGGGGAGCTTGTCCACCGGGTACGTAGTCGGAGGAGGTCTGACCGAACCCAAGTCATCCCGGGTTTCAATCCCGCCTTGACTTGGGTCTGGTCGGGACTGACTCTGGTTGCACAGAGCCCCACATACCCCGGTCTGCCCACCCCCGGGCGGGCCGGGAATGCGTAAAATGCATTCCCCCACCTAAAAAAAAAAAAAAAAAAAAAAAAAAAAGGTTAGGTTAGGTTAGGTTAGGTTAGGTTAGGTTAGGTTAGGTTAGGTTAGGTTAGGTTAGGTTAGGTTAGGTTAGGTTAGGTTAGGTTAGGTTAGGTTAGGTTAGGTTAGGTTAGGTTAGGTTAGGTTAGGTTAGGTTAGGTTAGGTTAGGTTAGGTTAGGTTAGGTTAGGTTAGGTTAGGTTAGGTTAGGTTAGGTTAGGTTAGGTTAGGTTAGGTTAGGTTAGGTTAGGTTAGGTTAGGTTAGGTTAGGTTAGGTTAGGTTAGGTTAGGTTAGGTTAGGTTAGGTTAGGTTAGGTTAGGTTAGGTTAGGTTAGGTTAGGTTAGGTTAGGTTAGGTTAGGTTAGGTTAGGTTAGGTTAGGTTAGGTTAGGTTAGGTTAGGTTAGGTTAGGTTAGGTTAGGTTAGGTTAGGTTAGGTTAGGTTAGGTTAGGTTAGGTTAGGTTAGGTTAGGTTAGGTTAGGTTAGGTTAGGTTAGGTTAGGTTAGGTTAGGTTAGGTTAGGTTAGGTTAGGTTAGGTTAGGTTAGGTTAGGTTAGGTTAGGTTAGGTTAGGTTAGGTTAGGTTAGGTTAGGTTAGGTTAGGTTAGGTTAGGTTAGGTTAGGTTAGGTTAGGTTAGGTTAGGTTAGGTTAGGTTAGGTTAGGTTAGGTTAGGTTTTTTTTTTTTTTTTTTTTTTTTTTTTTTTTTTTTTTTTTTTCCTGTCCGGGCGCTTTCTGGCCCGGCCCGCGAGCTAAGTAAGTTTTGACAAATTGGTTTTTATTTAATATCAACAATTTCTTTTTTACAGTATTATTCTTATTCTAGCATTATTATGTATGTATTACAATTTTCTTATTTTATCATATTACATGTTTGTTACAATTAAATTTCTTAGGGTTAAACAGGATTGCCATACTCCCTCTGACGTTATCAGAGACCTTTGTTACCTTTATTTGAATTTTTACTTTATTTATTACCTGATTAGTTTAGTTTGGTTTTATTTCTATTGTTTACTTTTTCTATAACATTTGTGCAGAATTTTAAAAATATGTCTCTTTTTGTGTTGGATTTTATGAATGTTGGTGCTTTTTGTTTTGTGATGTGTTCGTCTAGTGCCTGCTCTGTTTCAAAACGTTTAATGCCGAATATAGGACAGTTGAAGATTACATGTTCTACTGTCTCGTGTATGTTTGGGTCACAAGGACATGCTGGGTTCTCCGCACACCTAAAGCGAAACAGATACCCTGCCAATCCACCATGTCCTGTTAGTGTTTGCGTGACTAGGTTGGTGAAAGTTATCCTTCGCACTATCCTATAAGCCTCTTTGGCGTCTGGTAAAAATATTTTTGTCGTTTCTGCTGTGGTTTCTGTTTTGTACCTCTCATTCCATTCATCAATCGACTGCTCCCGGAGTAGTCGCTTGATGAATGAAATGGGGCACTTATTGTAATCCGGTTTCTTTTTTAATTTTAGGGCTGCTTCCTTAGCCAAAACATCCGCTCTCTCATTACCCTCCAGTCCAGCGTGGGCTTTTATCCAGAACAGGGATAGTTCCTTGTTTTGTTGCTTTATCGTACGTAGGTTTTTGCGAATTTTAACCGCCAGCGGGTGGGTTGAGCTTACGTTTTTAATCGACTCCAGGGCTGATCTCGAGTCACTGTATACTCCGTACGTTTTTTCGGGTCTTTTGATCACCTCATCCGTTGCACTGGATATGGCCAGGAGTTCCGCTTGGTAGACGGTACAGTGTGCGGCTAGTTTTTGTTTGAGGGTCTTTGTCTCTGCGTTGCCGCTCCAAATGGATATCGCCGCTCCGACTTGACCCTCAATTTTGCTGCCGTCAGTAAATATTTTCACTGCCTGGGTGTTATTATCTTGCACTTGTTGCTCGTCTACCAAGTTTATGAACTCCAGGCTCATATTCTGCTCCGGGTGTGGTGCCTCTAACGTCGGTGCTCGCTCCTCTACTTCCCGGTCGTCTGGTCCTGGCTGTGACACACCCCTCTTGGCCTCATATAGTGCAGCTGCTTCTTTAATGCGGAGGTCCAAGGGGAGTATACCAGCCAGCATCAGGGCCGAGTTAAGGGAGACTGTCCTGTACGCTCTTGTTATTTTTTGAGCAAACCCCCTTTGTAATGAGTTGAGTCTTTTACGTATGCTGATTTTTGTTGCTGCAGGTGCCCAAGCGCTGGCGGCGTACAACACGATGGGTTCTATTGTTGCCATATAGATGGTCCTGATAATTTCAGGGTTTAGTCCCCAGCTGATCCTGGCTGCTCGCGATAGTTGCTTGTAGATGTTTGTTGCTTTTTTCATGATGTTGGCTATGTGGGTATTGAATGTTAGCTTATCATCTATCGTGAGCCCCAGGATCTTAATCTCTTTAGACATTTCAATGTCGATCCCGCCCATGTTCAGACGTGGGGTGTCGAACTTTAGTTTTTTAGTAATAACCATCGCTTTGGTTTTTTGAGGTGCGAATTTAAGTTTGTTCTCGACACCCCACCTCCGAACATGTGCGAGAGCTGCATTGGCCTGTCTTTCCACTTCCCTGGCCTCTTCCCCGTCGAACACAAGCACTATGTCGTCTGCGAATGCCTGGACATAGTAGCCCTGCTTCTCTAGCTCCTTCAGCAGGTTGTCCAGCAGCGCGTTCCACAGGATCGGACCACCAATGGATCCCTGCACGCAGCCCTTATTGGTGGTCTTCGTGTACTCCACGCCGCCGTATCTCACGGTTACCTTTCTGTCTTTGAGGTAGCTGTCCATTACCTGTCCTATGTTGAAGGGGCTACCTTCCTCTGCCAGTTTAACTTTTATAGCCGGCCACCATGCGCCGTCGAAGGCGCCCTCTATGTCCAGCGACACCATCGTCACCAGTCTTTTTTTAGCTAGTTTTCCACGTACGTGTCGCATCAGGTCATAGAGGGCATCTTCGGTGCTTCTCTGGGGCATAAAGCCATATTGGCGAGTACTTAGTTTTGGAAGCAGGTGCCATTTAAGTCGTCCGATGACCAGTTTTTCGAAAATTTTTCCCAATACCGGCAGTAAGCCTATTGGCCTGTATGATTTCGGGCTGTGGTAATCGTCCTTTCCAGGCTTTCGGAGGACTATCACCGTTGCTTCTTTCCAGGCCTTTGGGAAGTGGTGCAACTCCAGACATTTGTTTGTCAGTGCGAGGAACAACTCTGGATCTGTTATAATAGCTTGTTGGCAGATGTGGTTAGGTTAGGTTAGGTTAGGTTAGGTTAGGTTAGGTTAGGTTAGGTTAGGTTAGGTTAGGTTAGGTTAGGTTAGGTTAGGTTAGGTTAGGTTAGGTTAGGTTAGGTTAGGTTAGGTTAGGTTAGGTTAGGTTAGGTTAGGTTAGGTTAGGTTAGGTTAGGTTAGGTTAGGTTAGGTTAGGTTAGGTTAGGTTAGGTTAGGTTAGGTTAGGTTAGGTTAGGTTAGGTTAGGTTAGGTTAGGTTAGGTTAGGTTAGGTTAGGTTAGGTTAGGTTAGGTTAGGTTAGGTTAGGTTAGGTTAGGTTAGGTTAGGTTAGGTTAGGTTAGGTTAGGTTAGGTTAGGTTAGGTTAGGTTAGGTTAGGTTAGGTTAGGTTAGGTTAGGTTAGGTTAGGTTAGGTTAGGTTAGGTTAGGTTAGGTTAGGTTAGGTTAGGTTAGGTTAGGTTAGGTTAGGTTAGGTTAGGTTAGGTTAGGTTAGGTTAGGTTAGGTTAGGTTAGGTTAGGTTAGGTTAGGTTAGGTTAGGTTAGGTTAGGTTAGGTTAGGTTAGGTTAGGTTAGGTTAGGTTAGGTTAGGTTAGGTTAGGTTAGGTTAGGTTAGGTTAGGTTAGGTTAGGTTAGGTTAGGTTAGGTTAGGTTAGGTTAGGTTAGGTTAGGTTAGGTTAGGTTAGGTTAGGTTAGGTTAGGTTAGGTTAGGTTAGGTTAGGTTAGGTTAGGTTAGGTTAGGTTAGGTTAGGTTAGGTTAGGTTAGGTTAGGTTAGGTTAGGTTAGGTTAGGTTAGGTTAGGTTAGGTTAGGTTAGGTTAGGTTAGGTTAGGTTAGGTTAGGTTAGGTTAGGTTAGGTTAGGTTAGGTTAGGTTAGGTTAGGTTAGGTTAGGTTAGGTTAGGTTAGGTTAGGTTAGGTTAGGTTAGGTTAGGTTAGGTTAGGTTAGGTTAGGTTAGGTTAGGTTAGGTTAGGTTAGGTTAGGTTAGGTTAGGTTAGGTTAGGTTAGGTTAGGTTAGGTTAGGTTAGGTTAGGTTAGGTTAGGTTAGGTTAGGTTAGGTTAGGTTAGGTTAGGTTAGGTTAGGTTAGGTTAGGTTAGGTTAGGTTAGGTTAGGTTAGGTTAGGTTAGGTTAGGTTAGGTTAGGTTAGGTTAGGTTAGGTTAGGTTAGGTTAGGTTAGGTTAGGTTAGGTTAGGTTAGGTTAGGTTAGGTTAGGTTAGGTTAGGTTAGGTTAGGTTAGGTTAGGTTAGGTTAGGTTAGGTTAGGTTAGGTTAGGTTAGGTTAGGTTAGGTTAGGTTAGGTTAGGTTAGGTTAGGTTAGGTTAGGTTAGGTTAGGTTAGGTTAGGTTAGGTTAGGTTAGGTTAGGTTAGGTTAGGTTAGGTTAGGTTAGGTTAGGTTAGGTTAGGTTAGGTTAGGTTAGGTTAGGTTAGGTTAGGTTAGGTTAGGTTAGGTTAGGTTAGGTTAGGTTAGGTTAGGTTAGGTTAGGTTAGGTTAGGTTAGGTTAGGTTAGGTTAGGTTAGGTTAGGTTAGGTTAGGTTAGGTTAGGTTAGGTTAGGTTAGGTTAGGTTAGGTTAGGTTAGGTTAGGTTAGGTTAGGTTAGGTTAGGTTAGGTTAGGTTAGGTTAGGTTAGGTTAGGTTAGGTTAGGTTAGGTTAGGTTAGGTTAGGTTAGGTTAGGTTAGGTTAGGTTAGGTTAGGTTAGGTTAGGTTAGGTTAGGTTAGGTTAGGTTAGGTTAGGTTAGGTTAGGTTAGGTTAGGTTAGGTTAGGTTAGGTTAGGTTAGGTTAGGTTAGGTTAGGTTAGGTTAGGTTAGGTTAGGTTAGGTTAGGTTAGGTTAGGTTAGGTTAGGTTAGGTTAGGTTAGGTTAGGTTAGGTTAGGTTAGGTTAGGTTAGGTTAGGTTAGGTTAGGTTAGGTTAGGTTAGGTTAGGTTAGGTTAGGTTAGGTTAGGTTAGGTTAGGTTAGGTTAGGTTAGGTTAGGTTAGGTTAGGTTAGGTTAGGTTAGGTTAGGTTAGGTTAGGTTAGGTTAGGTTAGGTTAGGTTAGGTTAGGTTAGGTTAGGTTAGGTTAGGTTAGGTTAGGTTAGGTTAGGTTAGGTTAGGTTAGGTTAGGTTAGGTTAGGTTAGGTTAGGTTAGGTTAGGTTAGGTTAGGTTAGGTTAGGTTAGGTTAGGTTAGGTTAGGTTAGGTTAGGTTAGGTTAGGTTAGGTTAGGTTAGGTTAGGTTAGGTTAGGTTAGGTTAGGTTAGGTTAGGTTAGGTTAGGTTAGGTTAGGTTAGGTTAGGTTAGGTTAGGTTAGGTTAGGTTAGGTTAGGTTAGGTTAGGTTAGGTTAGGTTAGGTTAGGTTAGGTTAGGTTAGGTTAGGTTAGGTTAGGTTAGGTTAGGTTAGGTTAGGTTAGGTTAGGTTAGGTTAGGTTAGGTTAGGTTAGGTTAGGTTAGGTTAGGTTAGGTTAGGTTAGGTTAGGTTAGGTTAGGTTAGGTTAGGTTAGGTTAGGTTAGGTTAGGTTAGGTTAGGTTAGGTTAGGTTAGGTTAGGTTAGGTTAGGTTAGGTTAGGTTAGGTTAGGTTAGGTTAGGTTAGGTTAGGTTAGGTTAGGTTAGGTTAGGTTAGGTTAGGTTAGGTTAGGTTAGGTTAGGTTAGGTTAGGTTAGGTTAGGTTAGGTTAGGTTAGGTTAGGTTAGGTTAGGTTAGGTTAGGTTAGGTTAGGTTAGGTTAGGTTAGGTTAGGTTAGGTTAGGTTAGGTTAGGTTAGGTTAGGTTAGGTTAGGTTAGGTTAGGTTAGGTTAGGTTAGGTTAGGTTAGGTTAGGTTAGGTTAGGTTAGGTTAGGTTAGGTTAGGTTAGGTTAGGTTAGGTTAGGTTAGGTTAGGTTAGGTTAGGTTAGGTTAGGTTAGGTTAGGTTAGGTTAGGTTAGGTTAGGTTAGGTTAGGTTAGGTTAGGTTAGGTTAGGTTAGGTTAGGTTAGGTTAGGTTAGGTTAGGTTAGGTTAGGTTAGGTTAGGTTAGGTTAGGTTAGGTTAGGTTAGGTTAGGTTAGGTTAGGTTAGGTTAGGTTAGGTTAGGTTAGGTTAGGTTAGGTTAGGTTAGGTTAGGTTAGGTTAGGTTAGGTTAGGTTAGGTTAGGTTAGGTTAGGTTAGGTTAGGTTAGGTTAGGTTAGGTTAGGTTAGGTTAGGTTAGGTTAGGTTAGGTTAGGTTAGGTTAGGTTAGGTTAGGTTAGGTTAGGTTAGGTTAGGTTAGGTTAGGTTAGGTTAGGTTAGGTTAGGTTAGGTTAGGTTAGGTTAGGTTAGGTTAGGTTAGGTTAGGTTAGGTTAGGTTAGGTTAGGTTAGGTTAGGTTAGGTTAGGTTAGGTTAGGTTAGGTTAGGTTAGGTTAGGTTAGGTTAGGTTAGGTTAGGTTAGGTTAGGTTAGGTTAGGTTAGGTTAGGTTAGGTTAGGTTAGGTTAGGTTAGGTTAGGTTAGGTTAGGTTAGGTTAGGTTAGGTTAGGTTAGGTTAGGTTAGGTTAGGTTAGGTTAGGTTAGGTTAGGTTAGGTTAGGTTAGGTTAGGTTAGGTTAGGTTAGGTTAGGTTAGGTTAGGTTAGGTTAGGTTAGGTTAGGTTAGGTTAGGTTAGGTTAGGTTAGGTTAGGTTAGGTTAGGTTAGGTTAGGTTAGGTTAGGTTAGGTTAGGTTAGGTTAGGTTAGGTTAGGTTAGGTTAGGTTAGGTTAGGTTAGGTTAGGTTAGGTTAGGTTAGGTTAGGTTAGGTTAGGTTAGGTTAGGTTAGGTTAGGTTAGGTTAGGTTAGGTTAGGTTAGGTTAGGTTAGGTTAGGTTAGGTTAGGTTAGGTTAGGTTAGGTTAGGTTAGGTTAGGTTAGGTTAGGTTAGGTTAGGTTAGGTTAGGTTAGGTTAGGTTAGGTTAGGTTAGGTTAGGTTAGGTTAGGTTAGGTTAGGTTAGGTTAGGTTAGGTTAGGTTAGGTTAGGTTAGGTTAGGTTAGGTTAGGTTAGGTTAGGTTAGGTTAGGTTAGGTTAGGTTAGGTTAGGTTAGGTTAGGTTAGGTTAGGTTAGGTTAGGTTAGGTTAGGTTAGGTTAGGTTAGGTTAGGTTAGGTTAGGTTAGGTTAGGTTAGGTTAGGTTAGGTTAGGTTAGGTTAGGTTAGGTTAGGTTAGGTTAGGTTAGGTTAGGTTAGGTTAGGTTAGGTTAGGTTAGGTTAGGTTAGGTTAGGTTAGGTTAGGTTAGGTTAGGTTAGGTTAGGTTAGGTTAGGTTAGGTTAGGTTAGGTTAGGTTAGGTTAGGTTAGGTTAGGTTAGGTTAGGTTAGGTTAGGTTAGGTTAGGTTAGGTTAGGTTAGGTTAGGTTAGGTTAGGTTAGGTTAGGTTAGGTTAGGTTAGGTTAGGTTAGGTTAGGTTAGGTTAGGTTAGGTTAGGTTAGGTTAGGTTAGGTTAGGTTAGGTTAGGTTAGGTTAGGTTAGGTTAGGTTAGGTTAGGTTAGGTTAGGTTAGGTTAGGTTAGGTTAGGTTAGGTTAGGTTAGGTTAGGTTAGGTTAGGTTAGGTTAGTTAGGTTAGGTTAGGTTAGGTTAGGTTAGGTTAGGTTAGGTTAGGTTAGGTTAGGTTAGGTTAGGTTAGGTTAGGTTAGTTAGGTTAGGTTAGGTTAGGTTAGGTTAGGTTAGGTTAGGTTAGGTTAGGTTAGGTTAGGTTAGGTTAGGTTAGGTTAGGTTAGGTTAGGTTAGGTTAGGTTAGGTTAGGTTAGGTTAGGTTAGGTTAGGTTAGGTTAGGTTAGGTTAGGTTAG